>JAWNLJ010000443.1:4012500-4635000 GCA_035042365.1 Drosophila dives | reverse complement strand
TCGTTGTGGCACATAAATTTGCTAACTTGTTTTGCCAGCGACGACGACGACGATGGCGTTTTGTTATTGACGATGACGAGGATGTTTGGTGCGAGAAGTTGTCGCACTTGCAAAACTAGCAACTGGCTCTTTTTTGGCCAGATTCGTTTCTTCGACGCCGCCTACTCTTCCTCTTGCTTATCCTTAACGGTTTTCTATTTTTTTTGTGATATCTTGTTGTTGTTGTTGATGCGACCCCATAGCGCCACACCTCGCATCCCTGCTGCTTGGCAGTTCCGAGGACTCCAGGACGAATCGAGGACTTCGTTCATTCCGTGTCATTTGAGTGTCGCCCTTGCTGTGCAATGTTGTGTAGTTAATGTGGCATTCTAAAACGCAGTAGCAGCCAACCAACGTTATAATATATGTAAACACTCAACTGCACACACACACGCACACCCGTACACACACACACACACACACACACACACATTTGACGACGCAGCGTTTATTTTTGTGTGTAGCATAAATTTTTGCATAGTTTGTCCTTGTTTTCACAGCCAAACACAAAGCAGACAGAAGAAAACCAAAAGAAAATAAGTCTATCTCTCTCTCTCTCAGTTTCTCTCAGTTTCTCTCTCTCTCTCTCTCTCTCTCTGTCTCTATCTATTTGCAACTTCATTTATTTATATGTTTGTTGTGTTTTTTTGCCTGCTTCAACAAGTGCCAAAATAAATGTTTGGCAATTGCCTGCTACACAAAGAGAGAGAGAGAGCAAGAGAAAGGGCGACAAAGAGAGAGAGAGAGAAAGAGAGAGAAAGCAACAGAAAAAAAGTGTGGTCACTTTCTGCCTGGATCCATGATCTTTGCCATATCTTTTCGTACTTATGTAGCCAAAGTTTTTTTGACAAACAGCTACACCAAAAATCGAAGAAATAATAACGAAAATCTTTGCATGACAAAAGCCCTTTTGTGTGTAAATGAACAACTAGTAGATACCCTATAAATAACCTGAAGAAATCTCGTTTATTTGTTCTAGAAAGTTGTGTATAAATTATAATACATTTTGTTTATTAAATTAAATTAAATTTAACAATTATTTTACTAAGTTTGAGGTTCATTTAATATTTTTATTTAGTGCACAAAACCCAAAATAAATAAAATAAATAAATAATATTTTTATATTTGTGTAATTTGCATTATTATTCAGCTTGCAACTGTAAAAATACAACAAAAAAAAGTTGGCATTTTTTTTTTAAATTTAACGATTGAAATCAGATTTTTTTTTTTTTTTGCGGGGAGTGGGGAGTGTGCGAAGTTAAAAAAGTATTTTGAGCCATGAGTTGAATCCCCATTTAATTCCAGCGAGTTGCCTCAATAAGTTGCACGACTTCGAGTTCAATAAGTAAGCCGATTGATTTGCTGCTTTTTTTAAATAATATTTAAGAAATAAATTTAATTTTTTATTTATATTTTTATATTTTTTACTTATTTTTCGTTGCCCTTGTCTATTTTTGAGCAAATCAATAGCTGCTAAAAGATGTTCAGTTTTTCAGGCTTAGGCGTTTTTTTTTTAACAATATTATTTTTTTTTTAAATGATTAAGGGGTATACAAAGTAGGTGTAGTTCACCCCAAAAAAAAAAAAAACAATATTCGCATATATTTCACAGAGTTTGTTTTTGTTGCTGCTGCTTATGTTTTTGACAGTTTTGTGTACTGTCAATTTGAGCAAAGTGTGTAACGCTGCTGCACACACACATGTGTGTGTGGGAGGAGTGTGTGTGTCGTATTTGCTTTGTGTGTGTGCGTGTGATGTGTGTGTTGTGCCTTTAAAAACATCTTCAATTTTTCTTGCCTGCACGTCGAGTTTTTCTCTGCTCGACATTCTTGATTTTTTTCTTGTCTCTGTTTTTTATTTTTGTTTTGTGTTTTTTTTTTTTTCTTCTTGTTTCCCTTATTGGGTATGTGTGTGGTGCAGGTTGCATGTAGATGTAGGGGGTGGGGGTGGGGGGGGGGGGGGTGAGATTGGATTGAGCCCCGCCAGAAACTTGTATTTGACAGACCCTCGTCTTCATATGTGCCACAACTATCGTTGTCGCTGTTGTCGTCTGCAATATACCCAACCACCAAACAGCAACAGCAGCAGCAACAGCAACACCACCGCAACCCAACCCTCCCTCCCCCCCTCCTATGCATTCGTAGCCGCAGCAAGAGCAGCTTCTGAAGCTCTTCCTTGACGTCGTTGTCCTGCTGCTCGTTATTACATTCAGTTGGCGTTGTAAAAAATATCATTATATGCGCCATATATGGCGGGGTTTTTTCCTCAGACCCCCCAGCTTCTTTGTGTACCCCCCCCCCCCCCCTCCCCTGCACTTACCAACCACACACTAATCTTACGTTAAAGCCCCCTTCCATTCAATTTGCAGGGAGCACTGCATAAATTGGCGCTGTGGGCATACATATATATATACACAGGAAATACCATGTGGGCGTGGCTCCTTTGGTTCCTCCGGTTCCTTTGGTTCCTCCGGTAAAGCATCATATTTCCGCTGCTTGATGGATCGCTAACAAATAAACGAACCGCTTTATACTTGACATGAAAAAACAAAACAAATAATAAAATAAAATATATTAAATATTGCGCAAATGGTTGGAAAAATGGCAACTGGCAACTAGGAAAAGCGTCCAATTAAATTGAATGCAGTGCTCAAAGTTTTTCACATTACACACACACACGCACACACTCCCCCCCCCCCCCCACACACCTACAAAATTAAACGGATCTGTTCAAATGTGGGCACATTTAAGGCGCAGACAGTTGAGATTGTTTGACTTTAGTTGAGCAGCAACGCAGAACAAAGTCATTTAGCTTATTTAACGCTCCACGTGGAATACACACACGAGTGTGTGTGTGTGTGCCCTATGTGTGTGTGTGTCGAAGATACGCATAAGAAAGATGTAAGCGTAAAATAATTAAATTGTCAGTGGCAACCGAGGCAGGCCTTCGACTACACCAAAGCCATTAGATGGGCCACAAGGAAACCCTTTAGCAAAATCCCACCCTCCCCCCTACGAACCCCAACCCCATTCCACAATTCAGTGAGCCGCACCACCTTGCCTGGCCCGTCCTCTGGGGCGCCATCAAAATAAATGCCTGTCATTAAACAAATTGTCGCAATAAATCTGCGCATTTCAAAGTCAGTGAAAAGTAAAAGGCAGCAAAATGCAAAGAAAAACAAACAAGAAAATTTTAACTATTTAATGCAGACCGAAGACTGAATACCCTCACACAGACTGATGTTCAACATAACTCTCATTTGAAACTGTTTTTTTTTTTTAACAAAAAAATAATAATATAAAAATATTTATAAAAATGTAATATAATAAAAAATAAATAATGTAATTATTCTGATACTAAATGCTAATTTAGTTCAGGAAAAATTGGGTTATGCTTCAATATTGATGAAAATTATTCTAAAACTAAATGTGAACTACACAAATACATCCATAATTATTGCGTGTGTGTAAGTAAAAAAGCTTTTTATTCGTGAACATGTGCAAGCTCGGACAAAGCCTTGATTTGATGGCTTAAATGGCAATATCCTAAAACAAACAGACAACTCGACTGATGTTGATGCGGATCAAGAATATATATAGGTATATAAATATATATATATTTATATATATATATATATATATACTTAAGAAGTCCGTGACGAATGACTTACACACTTCACTTCTCCCTCTGCAAAGGGTAGCAAAACAAATTTGCGTTGCTTTTTTACTTGAGTGGTGTTTGGGTGGTTTTGGGTGGTTGGGTGGTGCGGTAGTTGGGCTGCTGTTTTACGCCCGATCATTAGCGTCTCGCTAAGCACTTTAATTAACTAATAATCCTCGGCTCTGAAAATTTCATTTATGCGCATTTCCAACAAATTCCACACAACAAATAAAAATTCTATAAAAGAATTTGGGTAAACCCCAAAAAAAAAAAACACAATTCCGAATACATTTTTGTGTTTTTAATAAATATATATATATATATATATGTGTGTGTGTGTGTTAAATGCATATTTGTTTTATTCGTTTTTTTTTTGTGTGTGTGCACACCACAAATAAACAAAACACAATCAAGTTGACAAAAGGCCGCTGGACAAACAGTAAAAGCAATTAGAAAATGGCGGCCAAGTTAATTAAGCTCCATAAAAACGGGATCTTATGTTGTTGCTGTTATTGTTGTGGCTGCTTAAGCAGAATGTTGTTGGCTCAATCACAATAGATAGGAATCAACGTCAGAGACGCCAAGAAAGGAATAAAATTCAAACGAAAACAAAACAAAAAAAAACAAAAAAAAACCAAAAAAAAAAAAAAAAAAAAATAAGCTGAATAAGAAAAAACACGCGCAAAATCGGGGAGCATAAATTAAAATGCATAAACCATGCGAATGGCTAAAAAAAACAAGGCCAAGGCAGCGGCTCAGCCAGTAGAGATCTTGAGTGAGAGACAAAGAAAGAGAGAGAGAGAGAGAGAGAGGGAGAGAGGGAGAGGGAGAGAGAGAAAAAGAGACAGCCTGGTCACATACATCACCAAGTTGTGGAGCTGGGCGGCGATAAGATGGCATTACATTAAAAAATAAGTTGTTCGGGCATAAAGCAAAACCAACAAGGCCCAAAGACAACGACAACTCTACAAGCAGGCAGACAGAGAGACAGGGACGAACGGCGAAGGACAAAGGACGAAGGCTGCTGAAGAAGTGGAAGTTGGCAACAAATTTATGAGCAAATTAATTGAGATTGGAAACGCAGAAAGAAAGCTAAGAAACAACACAGAAAAAGCAAGAAAAAAAAAGAAAAAAAAAACAGAAAAGGAAAAAGGGAAAAGGGAAAAGGGAAACAAACAGCAGCAACAATAACAGCAGCTACAACAACAAGGGACGCAGGACGCAGGACGCAGGACGCAGGACACGCAATGCCAGGCGACAATTCAGAGCCCGCCGCTTGTTAGTGGCTAGTGGTGGACGCCGTCTAAGGATGTTGTGTGGCTGTGGGCGCACAGGATGTGGGCGGGGCATCGTTATGCTCTCGCATGGACTTTGAGTTTCCAACTTAATTGAGAGACAAGTCAATAAACAGGAAGCGAGTGCCAAGCGAAAAGTCAAAGCAAGCAAAGAAAACATTGCTAAAAAAATGACAAAAAAACAACAACAAAAAATGAATGTGAGTGCGTGCTGAATGTGTGTAAGTATCCGTGTGTGTGTGTGTGTGTGTGTGTAGATAAAAAAAACATCTGTCTAAGCGACTAACAAACTGCGCTATTTTTGATATTGCCACAAATTTTGTTGCCAAACAAATATTTTTAGCAAATATGTAAATAAAATAGAAATAAAATTTGCATCTATACACAAAAAAACTTATTTTATTTATTTATTTATTTAAAAAATATGTATTTGTTTAATTTCATATTGGCTAAATTTTAGCGTTCGATTAATAAGCAAAGAGATTAGAAATCTGAAATCTGTTCAAACTTAATTGAATATAACTGATGAAAACTGAATGATCAGCTGTAAATTTGGTCAACTAATTCGTAAAGTCCTATATACATATATATATACAGATCTAAAATTGGATGTATCCATAAATTAAGCTATAAGCATTGAACAACAATATTTAATACAATTAATAAGATTTATATGAATACTTTATATATATTATTTTCTGGTGGATCAGTTTTTTATCCTCTACACAATATCTTACAAAATATAATATAATATATATAATATATAATAATATAAAATATATATAGTAAAAATATAGAAAGACATTATTCTATATTTTTTTATTACAGCTGAATATTTTTGCAGTATTATCTAACTGATATTTACAATCCGGCTTATATATTAATATATATATATATATATATATATAATATAATATAATATCTGAAGTTGCAAATCCAGTTGCTTAAATCTATTTAATTCGATTTAAATATTACTTTTCATTTCATTTTATTATACACAAAAAACGAGTTCAAAAGATCGACTTGAAGAATCGACTATATATATATATATGTATATATATATAAATATATTTAGTATTAACGTTCATTTGGATTGCAGGGCATTTGCAGGGATTTAGTGAGAGTTTTGTTTGTTAGCCACGACCGACTTGGCTGCAACTCTTGCTGGAGTTGCTATCCTGTCCGAGCCTGTCCAGTGTCCTTTTTTTTTTTGCTTTAAGGCACGGCGACAGAGAGAGCAAGAGTAGAGAGAGAGGGGAAGGTGGAGGCAGCTAGCGAGTTCAAAGAGCTTCGCTGGGTGCACAATAAACAAATAAACCCATAAATCTTTGCCACTAAAGAAATGCGCGCTGCTCCACAAACAGTGGACACACTGTGACGGTGTGGGGGGCATGCGGCATGGGGCATGAGGCATGGTGTATGGGTCAGGTCGACTTGATCGTCGCTGCGAAACAAACAAATCCCGTTGTCTACATTGGCGACTGTCATGCATGGCAATGTCTTCCTCTTCTTGCTGTTGTTGTTGTTGTTGTTGTTGTTGTTGTGGATGCGGCTTTACGTTCTGCTGCAATTTGTGGTGTCGCTTGTTTGCTGCCGCCGCCTCCACTTGATCCATTATCCTTAACGGGCGGCAAGGGTGTGGCAAGGGTGTGGCAACAGAAGCGAATATAAACTGCTGTTGCTGCTGCTGAAGTTGCTGTTGCTGCTGTTGCTGCTGTTGCTGCTGTTGCTGCTGTTGCTGTTGCTGCTGTTGCTGCTGTTGTCATTAAAATTCAAGGCATACAAAGTCATTAAATTATACGCGACATCTTTTGTGAGCGCGCCAAGGCAGGCGAAGCCATTGCAAAGCATTCTGGCTGCAAGGGGATGAGGTGCGGTGTTGGTGTTAGAAGGGGGGAGGTGGGTTTGGGGGGTTGTGTGGGTAGATGCCGAAAGTGTTGGGCGGTCTTAGACAAATTGGCATTGTTGTTGCTAATGTTGCTGCTGTTGCTGCTGTATGTTGTTGTTGCTGTTGTGTTTGCTGTTGTGTTTGCTGTTGTTGTTGTTGTTGTTGTTGTTGTAACGCGTCTCACATACAACAACAACAACGTCGATGTCGTCGCTGCGTCGTGATGCGATTAAGCAATCAGGCAAATTGGCAGCAACGCCAACTTGAAAGGAAATTACAAGGTGCGGGCAGACGGGTGTATATATTATATCTGTGTGTGTGTGTAGGTGTGTAGGTGTGTAGGTGTGTAGGTGTGTGCTTGTGTGTGTGTGTATTATCTACGTAGTTGCTATTACGTGTCGATGGATATCGCTGCTTCAGCTGCTCATCTTGTGACGTCAGCAGGCAAACACAAACACAAAGTCAACAAACATAATACAGTTATAAGCAGCAAGAAAGAGACAGAGAGAGAGAGAGAAAGAGAGAGAGAGAGAGAGAGAGAGATAGAGAGAGGAAGACAAAAGGAGTAGCGAAACTGCAGTGACAACGCAACAAAATAAGTCAGCAGACGCAGTGTGAGTCCAAAGTAGATTATAAATCTATATAAATATACATATATATATATATATATATACACATACATACATACACTTATATATATATATATATGTGTCTATAACAGTGGCAATTAACTTAATGCAATTGGCTTGCCAGTTTAGCCAGTTTGGCCAAAATGTCGAGAATAATTATGTATTTGCCAAGCGCAAAACAAATACAACAAAAAAAAAAAAAAATAATAATAAAAAAAAAAAACTTTTATCCAAAACTTTTGAAGTTGACGGGTTCGGTTCGCGTGGCATGCAACGTAGCTGTTTCGCTGTAATTAGGCCAAGAGTAAAATTTGGCAGTTTTTGCTGCTAAAACGCGTTGCAATTGCAAATATATAAAAAGCACTAAAAACAAAGTTTCAACCAGGTTGCACTAACTTAGCCAAGAATCTGAAATGTGTTGCAAGTTGACAGGAAAAAGCAGTTTAATGAGTGCAGCGGATCAGCTGAGAGAAGAAGAAGAAGTAGTCACTCGAACCTTTTACCATAATATTTATTATTATTATTTAGATTATTTTCTTTTAATTTTAGTTTGCTTCATATTTTTTTGCCCTAAATGCAATTTGCGCATTTTTTTCATTGCAATTGAATTTTAGCTGCAAATAGAATTTTGCCACTGATTTGCATCTGATTGCCCCGCGGACGTAATTGAGTTTCACTTGCTACAAGTGGATCAATTTGTTTGACTTGGCTGCTCGCAGATGTATAACCCCAATTCCCCGTCCGTCCCCATCCCCCCATTGAGCCATCTTCTCGCCAAAAATTCCAGCGAGAAAAGAAAAGAAAGCAGAGAAAAACTGTTGCAGTTGCACTTGCAACAACAGCTGCCAGCCAATTTGCGAATGCATATGTGATGTGGTTAAGATATGCGCCCGAGGAGTGTGCCAAGAGGAGTGTGTATTTGGTGTGCGTGTGTGTGTGTGTGTGTGTGGCTCTTGAAAGGAGCAGAGGAGCAGCAGCAGCCACAAAACGATGTATTTGTTATGTGGCAGAAGCGTGAGAAAAACAACGACAACAATTGGCCCAAGGGATGCCACAAGGCAACAGCGACACACAGACAGAAAAAAACAGAGAGAGAGAGAGAGAGAGAGAGTTGGTGGGAAGAGAGGGGTTGCAAGTGCGGCACACGCCAAGACAAATTATGCTGTTGATAAGCGCGACAATGGCGAAAGAAGCGTTTTGTTTGTGGCAGGGGCAGGGGCAGGGGCAGTGGCAGTGGCAGACACACAAATTCTGTTAAATCTAAAACATAAATATAATTTACAAAAATAAAATACAATTCAAAAACTACAAATCCGAATAAAACAGTAATAAATAAATAAATAAATAAAATAATAAATAAAATTTATAGAAAATTATTTGATATTTTTTTTATTGTTTTTATTAATAAATTATTTAATTTTTTCAGCTTGCGCTAAAATGTGATTTAGACCTGGAGCCAGAAAACATCGTAATTAAATTCGAAATTTATTTCTAATAATTTTAATTTTCTTCACATTTTTTTTAATATAGAAAACATAATTAAATTAAAAATTTATTTCTAATAATTTAAATTTTCTTCATATTTTTTTAATATAGAAAATATTTTAGAAAACATTTAAGAAAACAAAATTAAATTAAAAATTGATTTCTAATAATTCTCATGTTCTTTACACTTTTTGAGAAATATCTGTTTTCAAATTAGAAATTAATTTTATTAAAAGCGATTTTCTTAATTTTATTTTCCACTTTCTGAATTTCAGGTAATATTATTTCTGAGTGTGCTTTTAGGTCTATAAATGGAGGGGGTTAAGTATTGAAACTGATGCTGACTCACACGCAACTGGCAACTGTGTGTGTGTGTGTGTGTGTGTGTGAGTCCTTTGAGTCCTTTGTGAAGAGCCAACGACCCGGCATTGCATTGAGATTTCTTATAAAAGGTTATTTAACCCATTTACAAAAAAAAAAACGCAGCACATTATGCACAAGGATTAAGATGACAAGGATAACAGGAACAGCCAGAAAACAGAACAATTTTATCGAATATATTGCAAATTTGTTGTTAGTGTCCCCAAGTTATTAGCAAAACATCGCACATTCCATATGCCAGCCAAATCCCGAGACTACAAATGATGCAAAGCTCAAGCCAAGCCAAGCCATGCCGGAGCCCGAAGCACGGAGCACGCGGAGAAGGGCTGTTCCCTATCAAGTGGAACATCTTAAGCAAGCAAAGGCAAACGCCATCAATTTGTGGATGGAACGCTGGGATGGAGGGATGAACGGGAATGGCGGCAATGGCCGGGGCTTACATAAATAAATCATCGAGGAAAATAAATCACAGAGAAAAGGATGCGCTGCGAGCAAAGTTTGGGAGAGAGATTGGGAGATGGCGACGCCAAGCCAAATAGAAAATCTTTAGCAAAACTTTCAGGCTCCAAAAAATTATTAATAATGCAAAAGCAACGCCAGAAATTCGAGGTACTTTGAGAGTGGAATGGGATCGGATAGGATGGGATGGGATGGGTTCCAGATGCGGATAGAAGAGGATGGGATGCGAAGGGATACCATGGAATGTGACTGGACATAGGATAATATTGTAACAATTTTAATTGCATAGTTCAATATTTGGGTTGCTTCAGTAAAAGCTAATAAAATTTTTATGCTGGATTTTACATTGAGATGAAAAAAACGAAGAATTTGTCTCAAATCATATAACAAAAATGATTGATTTTGGTAGTAACTTTTCATGGCTAAATTGTGGTGATTATAAATAGATTTCTATATTTATATATATATATATTTTGTGTAAATATATGTGCAATGTTTAGCATATAAATTAAACACTTCTGTTGCAGGTTGCAAAATGTGTGCTTTTTTTAATCGCCATAAATCCATGTTGCGTCCATTGTGGAGTGCACACAACAACAACAACAACAACAACAGCAACTTAAAAGTCGCAAGATAAAAGCGTCGCCGGGCCCAAAAAAAAAAAAAAGAAAAAAAGCGAATTGCGAATTGCGAATAGCGTCAAAAGACGACAAGTCGACAGAAGCAATGAGGGCAGCGATAAGACGCCTCTGCCAAGTCCATCGACCGGGCACAGGCAACATGCAAATGAAACCCAACTCGAACTCAAGTTGCGGCCTTAAGCGACTTGAGCGCACAAAGCGCCGCTTGACGTCCCTGCGAGCAAGCCACCCACCCACATAGACACCCACCAAGCCACCCACCAAGCCACCCACCCACTGACCACCCACTGTACAGCGCTCACCCACAGAGAAAGCGCGCGAGCGATTTTTAAATTTATGCAACAGGCTTTTGGCCCATTTGTAAATTATGCGCTGTCATAAAGCAGCTACAGCAAAGCAAAAGCAACTGCAACTGCAACAGCCACAGCAATGGGGCAACACTCGTACCAAAAATATAAAATAAATATAATATATATATAATATAGTATATAAAATAAGACACCAAATTTAAAATCACATTTTTATATTTTGATTTTTAACTGCAATTTTTTTTCTTTCGGTTTTCTCAAAACTTTATTTTAATTTTTAAATTTCTTTATTTTATTTTTGTTTACTTAAATGTTTTCAGCTCTATCAAAATTATATTTTTAAATAGTTGCTTATTTTAAGCAATTATTGTTTTCCTAACTAAAAAAAAAAAAAATAAATGGAAATTTATAAATTTGTTAAAGTTTTTGGTCATATTTTGTTCTCAGTGCAGTTGGCGCGACAATGGCCAAGCCTCGATAGCAACGCTTGGCGACGAAAAATTATCGAGCCAGCTGGACTAGAAGGCAACAGGACAACAGGACAAGTGGGACGACTGGACAGCAGGACAACAGGACAAAGGGGCAACAGGACAACGGGTGAAGTGGACAACGGGACAAGTGGGGCGACTGGACAGGAGGACGGCCTGGTTGCCTGGCTGCCTGAATCGCTGTTTGGTTGTCTGGCGAGGGGCGATTGAAACAAAGGATAGGTTGGTGGACAGTGGCAGAGGGAGGAGGGGGAGGGTGGAGAGGGAGCAGCAGCTGAAAGTACAGCAACAGCAGCACGTACGGGCATATAATTTTTGCCAAATCAGAATATTTATGCGTCTAGCCGAGACACACACAAAGCGTGAAGGGGGGAGGGGGGGGATAGAGGGGCTGTGTGTGTGTGTGTGTTTGTGTGTTGGGGTGCTGACTGTGAGTGCGAGAATCAGCGCATAAAAAAATTACAGCACGCTTGAAAAAACGCGACAAAAACACGCAATGGATATGACTTTTATACAACGAGCAGGCCGAGAACACGGGTTGCAGGACGCAGGAGGCAGGAGACAGGAGACTGGGGGGGAGGCAGCACATTGAATTCACGACCAGGGCAGACCGTAGATCTGGCGGCGAATGCTGTTGCTGCTGTTGTTGTTGCTTCTGTTGTTGTTGCTGTTGCTGCTGCTGTTGCTGCCTCTGATGCCTTTTGCAGATGCTGCCTCATTGCAACGCATTTGCACAACAAACACAGAAATCGCATTCCAACAAATGGCAACTTAACAATTTCGCTCAATCAAATGTTGCATTGATAAATGTTGCACCAAAAAAAAATGTAAACGCTAATAAAAATTATTACTTTCTGTTGCAACTTCAATTGAGTAAAGCAAACCAATATTTTATTTTCAAAATTAATCATTTTTTGAGTTCATTTTCTTAATTTTATCATATTTACAACTGTTTAAATACAACATTTAATTAATATATTTTCCATTCTTAAATATTTTTGTTTTTTTTCTGCAATTTTTTGTGGAAACAAATTTTGCATTTTTATCATATTTACAACTGTTTAAATAAATAATATAAATGATGTATTTTCCCCTCCTTTATATAACCAAAATATTTTACTTGTTTTTAAAACGACCGCGTCAGGGAATCCCTGGATAAGAAAATATAACTGAGTCCCACTCAATCAAAGTTTATTCAACACTGATCAATTAACATTATAATTATCGATTAATAAGCGACTTAACATATGTATTAATGCACGGTTGCATAAAATGTAAATTAACATAATTTTCAACATGTGCTTTTGTGTAACAATTTGCAGCTGCAATTTAAAATCAAATTGAATGAAATTAATTTAAATAAATAAAAAAAAGTATCTATTAATTTGCATACGCAAAAGTTTAAATAAAATTTGGTCGAAAATGATTTGCAGAACGTCAAATTCAAAAATAAATACAAATAATAGAAAATATTTGGTGTGGAAAAAAAAGTGTGCAGGGTTTTTGTCACCCGCCGGCAAGTTCAATAAAAAGACAAACAAGGCCAACATCGATGGTTGGAAGAGTGGTTCGAATGGTGTCGAGTGGCTCCGCTCCGCTCCGCTCGGTGGTTCTTGTTCAGTGGTGCTTGTTCAACGAGTGGCAACAATTTAAAAACACTGTTGCTGCCATTGTTGTTATTGCTCTCGTTGTTCTTGTTGTTCTCGTTGTTGTTGTTGGTGTTATTCGCTGCAAACGTTTTTGGCACTTGGCTGGTTTGTGGCCAATTTTGGGGCAGCAGCGTGCGGCAGGTGCGGAATTGCGGAGCTGCGGAGGTGTGGCCAATGGTCAAATGGATATGCCATAGCCGCGCTTCGCAAACATGTGACAATTTCTGTGGTTTACAAAAGTTAAAAACTTTGATTACACCCCCCCTCCGCAGCCCCAATCAACAACCAACTGCGAGAATAAATGCAGCTTTTTTTTTCTTTTAACTTTGACTTGTTTTTTTATGTTTTGTACTCCTTTTTTTATTTTTTGTTGGTTGTCATTGTTTGGCCGCGCGCGCCTTGATTTATATTTAATTCAATTTTTATTGTGCTTAAAAAATGTATAAATTATTGCATAACAAACGGTGTGAAGGGCAACGGGGCTAAGGGTCGCTTTCATAAATTGGCAGCCGACGCGCTGCGTTTGACAGGCGCCAATGCAAATTGTGGTCATTGGGCCCAGTACGTTGGCAATGGCTTGCCACACTGCTGTCCACACTGTCCACAGTAAACACACTCAACGGTTAACGTGTCTACGTGTCGCTGCTGGCCACAAGATGTTGATAGTGGCAATGAACGTGGCAGGACACACAGATGGTCAAGCCAACCAGCCAACCAGCCAAATGCCATTGAGACAGAAACGTGAGTTTTATCCACCTAATGGATAAGTGTGTGTGTGTCCTCTCTCTGTGTGTGTGTGTGTGTGTGTGTGTGGGTCAAATGACGCGCGCGTGATATGACAACATCCGGTAAATAGGATTAGTTATAGAGACACACACACACACAGACACAGACACAGCACAAACCCGCCAACTTTTGCCGGGAAACAGCTGCTTGCCTCAAGCTAAAAAACTATGCAATAAAAAGTGCCAAAAACTTTTGCCACACAAAGTGCGTGTCTTGTGTGCGTGCGTGCGTGCGTGCGATGTGCACCTAAGCAACTGCTTTTTGTAATAATACACAAATATAATTAATATGTAAACCAAAAGTAAAGCGTGTGGAATCTGCAAAAAGGTTTTATCAAAACTTTGTGGTTTTTTTTTTAATTTCTAAATTAAGAAAAATTGAATTTTTTAATTGAATTTAAGAACTTTAATTTTTTCTATTTGTTTCTTATTTAAGCAGCTAGCATTTTTTTTATTTAGGTTTAAGAAATTGCATTTTTTGTAATTTCTAAATTGAAAAAAATAGCATTTTTTTATTTAAATCAAAAACTTGGTTTTTTTTTTAAATTTCCAAATTAAAAAAATAAGATTTTTTACTTAAGTTTAGGAGTTTGTTTATTTTGGAATATCTAAATTAACAATTTTTATTTTTCATAATTTCTAAATTAACAAAAATTTTATTTATTTTTCAGTTTAACAATTTTTATATTTTGCAATTTTTAATTTAAAAAAAAAGCATTTTTTATTTAAGTTTACGAATTTGTATTTTTTGTAACTTCTAGTTATAGCAACAAAGCATTTTTTATTTAAGTTCAAATAATATTTAATAATATTGCATATTTAATTAATAGTAAACTGAATAACTGAAACTTCACTTTTTCAGCAAGGATTCCTTCACGAGCTCATCTCTATGGAAATCGACCCATCGCCATTGCCAGAGACGTGCTAAAAGGAAACTCATAATTAGAATATTATTGCTAAGCTTTTTTGGTGAAACGTGATGTTTTTTGCAGATGGCAAATGCAAATCAATCATTTAAATATGTAATTTAAATACAATTTGAGGCATGCATAGTTTTTATTCGCAATCATAAATGTACATTGTCATTAATGCCTCTGCATAAATATGTATTTAACAATTTGATTGAATGACTTTAACTAACGATAATATTGTGAATTAGCTTATTAAATTTTGTAAAAAAAGATCATATAAATTATGATTATTTTAATTTAATAATAATTCTTAAGATGTAAATTCATATGAATATTAATTTATACAAAAATATAAATCGACTTATACTTGATTTTAGCTGTCGTATTGCGAACATTGTGGCAATTTCTTGAATTATATAATTAATTGATGTGTTTGACAGGGACATAGGAATTATTATTATTTTAATTTAATAATAATTCTTAAGATGTAAATTCATATGAATATTAATTTATACAAAAATATAAATCGATTTATACTTGATTTTAGCTGTCGTATTGCGAACATTGTGGCAATTTCTTGAATTATATAATTAATTGATGTGTTTGACAGGGACATATAATTGATGATTATTTTAATATAATAATAATTGTTAAGATGTAAATTAATATGAATATTAATTTATACAAAAATATAAATCGATTTATACTTGAATTTAGCTGTCGTATTGCGAACATTGTGGCAATTTCTTGAATTATATAATTAATTGATGTGTTCGACAGGAACATATAATTGATGATTATTTTAATATAATAATAATTGTTAAGATGTAAATTCATATGAATATTAATTTATACAAAAATATAAATCGACTTATACTTGATTTTAGCTGTCGTATTGCGAACATTGTGGCAATTTCTTGAATTATATAATTAATTGATGTGTTCGACAGGGACATATAATTGATGATTATTTTAATATAATAATAATTGTTAAGATGTAAATTAATATGAATATTAATTTATACAAAAATATAAATCGATTTATACTTGAATTTAGCTGTCGTATTGCGAACATTGTGGCAATTTCTTGAATTATATAATTAATTGATGTGTTCGACAGGAACATATAATTGATGATTATTTTAATATAATAATAATTGTTAAGATGTAAATTCATATGAATATTAATTTATACAAAAATATAAATCGATTTATACTTGAGTTTAGCTGTCGTATTGCGAACATTGTGGCAATTTCTTGAATTATATAATTAATTGATGTGTTTGACAGGGACATAGGAATTATTACTATTTTAATTTAATAATAATTCTTAAGATGTAAATTCATATGAATATTAATTTATACAAAAATATAAATCGATTTATACTTGATTTTAGCTGTCGTATTGCGAACATTGTGGCAATTTCTTGAATTATATAATTAATTGATGTGTTCGACAGGGACATATAATTGATGATTATTTTAATATAATAATAATTGTTAAGATGTAAATTCATATGAATATTAATTTATACAAAAATATAAATCGATTTATACTTGAGTTTAGCTGTCGTATTGCGAACATTGTGGCAATTTCTTGAATTATATAATTAATTGATGTGTTTGACAGGGACATAGGAATTATTATTATTTTAATTTAATAATAATTGTTAAGATGTAAATTCATATGAATATTAATTTATACAAAAATATAAATCGATTTATACTTGATTTTATAAGTCGTATTGCGAACATTGTCGCAATTTCTTGAATTATTTAATTAATTGATGTGTTCGACAGGGACATATAAATTATGATTATTTCAATTTAATAATAATTCTTAAGATGTAAATTCATATGAATATTAATTTATACAAAAATATAAATCGATTTATACTTGAATTTAGCTGTCGTATTGCGAACATTGTGGCAATTTCTTGAATTATTTAATTAATTGATGTGTTCGACAGGGACATATAAATTATGATTATTTTAATTTAATAATAATTCTTAAGATGTAAATTCATATGAATATTAATTTATACAAAAATATAAATCGATTTATACTTGAATTTAGCTGTCGTATTGTGAACATTGTGGCAATTTCTTGAATTATATAATTAATTGATGTGTTCGACAGGGACATAGGAATTATTATTATTTTAATATAATAATAATTCTTAAGATGTAAATTCATATGAATATTAATTTATACAAAAATATAAATCGATTTATACTTAATTTTATATGTCGTATTGCGAACATTGTGGCAATTTCTTAAATTCTTAAATGTGTTCGACATGGACATAGGAATTATTATTATTTTAATTTAATAATAATTCTTAAGATGTAAATTCATATGAATATTAATTTATACAAAAATAAAAATCGATTTATACTTGATTTTATATGTCGTACTGCGAACATTGTGGCAATTTCTTGAATTATTTAATTAATTGATGTGTTCGACAGGGACATAAAAATTATGATGATTTTAATTTAATAATAATTCTTAAGATGTAAATTCATATGAATATTAATTTATACAAAAATATAAATCGATTTATACTTGATTTTATATGTCGTATTGCGAACATTGTGGCAATTTCTTGAATTATTTAATTAATTGATGTGTTCGACAGGGACATATAAATTATGATTATTTTAATTTAATAATAATTCTTAAGATGTAAATTCATATAAACATTAATTTGTACAAAAATATAAATCGATTTATGCTTGATTTTAGCTGTCGTATTGCGAACATTTTTTTTTTAATTTCTAAATTAAGAAAAATTGAATTTTTTAATTGAATTTAAGAACTTTAATTTTTTCTATTTGTTTCTTATTTAAGCAGCTAGCATTTTTTTTATTTAGGTTTAAGAAATTGCATTTTTTGTAATTTCTAAATTGAAAAAAATAGCATTTTTTTATTTAAATCAAAAACTTGGTTTTTTTTTTAAATTTCCAAATTAAAAAAATAAGATTTTTTATTTAAGTTTAGGAGTTTGTTTATTTTGGAATATCTAAATTAACAATTTTTATTTTTCATAATTTCTAAATTAACAAAAATTTTATTTATTTTTCAGTTTAACAATTTTTATATTTTGCAATTTTTAATTTAAAAAAAAAGCATTTTTTATTTAAGTTTACGAATTTGTATTTTTTGTAACTTCTAGTTATAGCAACAAAGCATTTTTTATTTAAGTTAAAATAATATTTAATAATATTGCATATTTAATTAATAGTAAACTGAATAACTGAAACTTCACTTTTTCAGCAAGGATTCCTTCACGAGCTCATCTCTATGGAAATCGACCCATCGCCATTGCCAGAGACGTGCTAAAAGGAAACTCATAATTAGAATATTATTGCTAAGCTTTTTTGGTGAAACGTGATGTTTTTTGCAGATGGCAAATGCAAATCAATCATTTAAATATGTAATTTAAATACAATTTGAGGCATGCATAGTTTTTATTCGCAATCATAAATGTACATTGTCATTAATGCCTCTGCATAAATATGTATTTAACAATTTGATTGAATGACTTTAACTAACGATAATATTGTGAATTAGCTTATTAAATTTTGTAAAAAAAGATCATATAAATTATGATTATTTTAATTTAATAATAATTCTTAAGATGTAAATTCATATTAATATTAATTTATACAAAAATATAAATCGATTTATACTTGATTTTATATGTCGTATTGCGAACATTGTGGCAATTTCTTGAATTATATAATTAATTGATGTGTTCGACAGGGACATAGGAATTATTATTATTTTAATATAATAATAATTGTTAAGATGTAAATTCATATGAATATTAATTTATACAAAAATATAAATCGATTTATACTTGAATTTAGCTGTCGTATTGCGAACATTGTGGCAATTTCTTGAATTATATAATTAATTGATGTGTTCGACAGGAACATATAATTGATGATTATTTTAATATAATAATAATTGTTAAGATGTAAATTCATATGAATATTAATTTATACAAAAATATAAATCGATTTATACTTGATTTTAGCTGTCGTATTGCGAACATTGTGGCAATTTCTTGAATTATATAATTAATTGATGTGTTCGACAGGGACATATAATTGATGATTATTTTAATATAATAATAATTGTTAAGATGTAAATTAATATGAATATTAATTTATACAAAAATATAAATCGATTTATACTTGAATTTAGCTGTCGTATTGCGAACATTGTGGCAATTTCTTGAATTATATAATTAATTGATGTGTTCGACAGGAACATATAATTGATGATTATTTTAATATAATAATAATTGTTAAGATGTAAATTCATATGAATATTAATTTATACAAAAATATAAATCGATTTATACTTGAGTTTAGCTGTCGTATTGCGAACATTGTGGCAATTTCTTGAATTATATAATTAATTTATGTGTTTGACAGGGACATAGGAATTATTATTATTTTAATTTAATAATAATTCTTAAGATGTAAATTCATATGAATATTAATTTATACAAAAATATAAATCGATTTATACTTGATTTTAGCTGTCGTATTGCGAACATTGTGGCAATTTCTTGAATTATATAATTAATTGATGTGTTCGACAGGAACATATAATTGATGATTATTTTAATATAATAATAATTGTTAAGATGTAAATTCATATGAATATTAATTTATACAAAAATATAAATCGATTTATACTTGAGTTTAGCTGTCGTATTGCGAACATTGTGGCAATTTCTTGAATTATATAATTAATTGATGTGTTTGACAGGGACATAGGAATTATTATTATTTTAATTTAATAATAATTCTTAAGATGTAAATTCATATGAATATTAATTTATACAAAAATATAAATCGATTTATACTTGATTTTAGCTGTCGTATTGCGAACATTGTGGCAATTTCTTGAATTATTTAATTAATTGATGTGTTCGACAGGGACATATAAATTATGATTATTTTAATTTAATAATAATTCTTAAGATGTAAATTCATATAAACATTAATTTGTACAAAAATATAAATCGATTTATGCTTGATTTTAGCTGTCGTATTGCGAACATTTTTTTTTTAATTTCTAAATTAAGAAAAATTGAATTTTTTAATTGAATTTAAGAACTTTAATTTTTTCTATTTGTTTCTTATTTAAGCAGCTAGCATTTTTTTTATTTAGGTTTAAGAAATTGCATTTTTTGTAATTTCTAAATTGAAAAAAATAGCATTTTTTTATTTAAATCAAAAACTTGGTTTTTTTTTTTAAATTTCCAAATTAAAAAAATAAGATTTTTTATTTAAGTTTAGGAGTTTGTTTATTTTGGAATATCTAAATTAACAATTTTTATTTTTCATAATTTCTAAATTAACAAAAATTTTATTTATTTTTCAGTTTAACAATTTTTATATTTTGCAATTTTTAATTTAAAAAAAAAGCATTTTTTATTTAAGTTTACGAATTTGTATTTTTTGTAACTTCTAGTTATAGCAACAAAGCATTTTTTATTTAAGTTAAAATAATATTTAATAATATTGCATATTTAATTAATAGTAAACTGAATAACTGAAACTTCACTTTTTCAGCAAGGATTCCTTCACGAGCTCATCTCTATGGAAATCGACCCATCGCCATTGCCAGAGACGTGCTAAAAGGAAACTCATAATTAGAATATTATTGCTAAGCTTTTTTGGTGAAACGTGATGTTTTTTGCAGATGGCAAATGCAAATCAATCATTTAAATATGTAATTTAAATACAATTTGAGGCATGCATAGTTTTTATTCGCAATCATAAATGTACATTGTCATTAATGCCTCTGCATAAATATGTATTTAACAATTTGATTGAATGACTTTAACTAACGATAATATTGTGAATTAGCTTATTAAATTTTGTAAAAAAAGATCATATAAATTATGATTATTTTAATTTAATAATAATTCTTAAGATGTAAATTCATATTAATATTAATTTATACAAAAATATAAATCGATTTATACTTGATTTTATATGTCGTATTGCGAACATTGTGGCAATTTCTTGAATTATATAATTAATTGATGTGTTCGACAGGGACATAGGAATTATTATTATTTTAATATAATAATAATTGTTAAGATGTAAATTCATATGAATATTAATTTATACAAAAATATAAATCGATTTATACTTGAATTTAGCTGTCGTATTGCGAACATTGTGGCAATTTCTTGAATTATATAATTAATTGATGTGTTCGACAGGGACATATAATTGATGATTATTTTAATATAATAATAATTGTTAAGATGTAAATTCATATGAATATTAATTTATACAAAAATATAAATCGATTTATACTTGAGTTTAGCTGTCGTATTGCGAACATTGTGGCAATTTCTTGAATTATATAATTAATTGATGTGTTTGACAGGGACATAGGAATTATTATTATTTTAATTTAATAATAATTCTTAAGATGTAAATTCATATGAATATTAATTTATACAAAAATATAAATCGATTTATACTTGATTTTAGCTGTCGTATTGCGAACATTGTGGCAATTTCTTGAATTATATAATTAATTGATGTGTTCGACAGGAACATATAATTGATGATTATTTTAATATAATAATAATTGTTAAGATGTAAATTCATATGAATATTAATTTATACAAAAATATAAATCGATTTATACTTGAGTTTAGCTGTCGTATTGCGAACATTGTGGCAATTTCTTGAATTATATAATTAATTGATGTGTTTGACAGGGACATAGGAATTATTATTATTTTAATTTAATAATAATTCTTAAGATGTAAATTCATATGAATATTAATTTATACAAAAATATAAATCGATTTATACTTGATTTTAGCTGTCGTATTGCGAACATTGTGGCAATTTCTTGAATTATATAATTAATTGATGTGTTCGACAGGGACATATAATTGATGATTATTTTAATATAATAATAATTGTTAAGATGTAAATTCATATGAATATTAATTTATACAAAAATATAAATCGATTTATACTTGAGTTTAGCTGTCGTATTGCGAACATTGTGGCAATTTCTTGAATTATATAATTAATTGATGTGTTCGACAGGGACATATAATTGATGATTATTTTAATATAATAATAATTGTTAAGATGTAAATTCATATGAATATTAATTTATACAAAAATATAAATCGATTTATACTTGAGTTTAGCTGTCGTATTGCGAACATTGTGGCAATTTCTTGAATTATATAATTAATTGATGTGTTTGACAGGGACATAGGAATTATTATTATTTTAATTTAATAATAATTCTTAAGATGTAAATTCATATGAATATTAATTTATACAAAAATATAAATCGATTTATACTTGATTTTATAAGTCGTATTGCGAACATTGTCGCAATTTCTTGAATTATTTAATTAATTGATGTGTTCGACAGGGACATATAAATTATGATTATTTTAATTTAATAATAATTCTTAAGATGTAAATTCATATGAATATTAATTTATACAAAAATATAAATCGATTTATACTTGAGTTTAGCTGTCGTATTGTGAACATTGTGGCAATTTCTTGAATTATATAATTAATTGATGTGTTCGACAGGGACATAGGAATTATTATTATTTTAATATAATAATAATTCTTAAGATGTAAATTCATTTGAATATTAATTTATACAAAAATATAAATCGATTTATACTTAATTTTATATGTCGTATTGCGAACATTGTGGCAATTTCTTAAATTCTTAAATGTGTTCGACATGGACATAGGAATTATTATTATTTTAATTTAATAATAATTCTTAAGATGTAAATTCATATGAATATTAATTTATACAAAAATAAAAATCGATTTATACTTGATTTTATATGTCGTACTGCGAACATTGTGGCAATTTCTTGAATTATTTAATTAATTGATGTGTTCGACAGGGACATGAAAATTATGATTATTTTAATTTAATAATAATTCTTAAGATGTAAATTCATATGAATATTAATTTATACAAAAATATAAATCGATTTATACTTGATTTTATATGTCGTATTGCGAACATTGTAGCAATTTCTTGAATTATATAATTAATTGATGTGTTCGACAGGGACATAGGAATTATGATTATTTTAATTTAATAATAATTCTTAAGATGTAAATTCATATGAATATTAATTTATACAAAAATATAAATCGATTTATACTTGATTTTATATGTCGTATTGCGAACATTGTGGCAATTTCTTGAATTATTTAATTAAATGATGTGTTCGACAGGGACATGAAAATTATGATTATTTTAATTTAATAATAATTCTTAAGATGTAAATTCATATGAATATTAATTTATACAAAAATATAAATCGATTTATACTTGAATTTAGCTGTCGTATTGCGAACATTGTGGCAATTTCTTGAATTATATAATTAATTGATGTGTTCGAAAGGGACATATAAATTATGATTATTTTAATTTAATAATAATTCTTAAGATGTAAATTCATATGAATATTAATTTATACAAAAATATAAATCGATTTATACTTGAATTTAGCTGTCGTATTGCGAACATTGTGGCAATTTCTTGAATTATATAATTAATTGATGTGTTTGACAGGGACATAGGAATTATTATTATTTTAATTTAATAATAATTCTTAAGATGTAAATTTATATGAATATTAATTTATACAAAAATATAAATCGATTTGTACTTGAGTTTAGCTGTCGTATTGCGAACATTGTGGCAATTTCTTGAATTATATAATTAATTGATCTGTTTGACAGGGACATAGGAATTATTATTATTTTAATTTAATAATAATTCTTAAGATGTAAATTCATATGAATATTAATTTATACAAAAATATAAATCGATTTATACTTGATTTTAGCTGTCGTATTGCGAACATTGTGGCAATTTCTTGAATTATATAATTAATTGATGTGTTCGACAGGAACATATAATTGATGATTATTTTAATATAATAATAATTGTTAAGATGTAAATTCATATGAATATTAATTTATACAAAAATATAAATCGATTTGTACTTGAGTTTAGCTGTCGTATTGCGAACATTGTGGCAATTTCTTGAATTATATAATTAATTGATCTGTTTGACAGGGACATAGGAATTATTATTATTTTAATTTAATAATAATTCTTAAGATGTAAATTCATATGAATATTAATTTATACAAAAATATAAATCGATTTATACTTGATTTTAGCTGTCGTATTGCGAACATTGTGGCAATTTCTTGAATTATATAATTAATTGATGTGTTCGACAGGGACATATAATTGATGATTATTTTAATATAATAATAATTGTTAAGATGTAAATTAATATGAATATTAATTTATACAAAAATATAAATCGATTTATACTTGAATTTAGCTGTCGTATTGCGAACATTGTGGCAATTTCTTGAATTATATAATTAATTGATGTGTTCGACAGGGACATATAATTGATGATTATTTTAATATAATAATAATTGTTAAGATGTAAATTCATATGAATATTAATTTATACAAAAATATAAATCGATTTATACTTGAGTTTAGCTGTCGTATTGTGAACATTGTGGCAATTTCTTGAATTATATAATTAATTGATGTGTTCGACAGGGACATAGGAATTATTATTATTTTAATATAATAATAATTCTTAAGATGTAAATTCATTTGAATATTAATTTATACAAAAATATAAATCGATTTATACTTAATTTTATATGTCGTATTGCGAACATTGTGGCAATTTCTTAAATTCTTAAATGTGTTCGACATGGACATAGGAATTATTATTATTTTAATTTAATAATAATTCTTAAGATGTAAATTCATATGAATATTAATTTATACAAAAATAAAAATCGATTTATACTTGATTTTATATGTCGTACTGCGAACATTGTGGCAATTTCTTTAATTATTTAATTAATTGATGTGTTCGACAGGGACATGAAAATTATGATTATTTTAATTTAATAATAATTCTTAAGATGTAAATTCATATGAATATTAATTTATACAAAAATATAAATCGATTTATACTTGATTTTATATGTAGTATTGCGAACATTGTAGCAATTTCTTGAATTATATAATTAATTGATGTGTTCGACAGGGACATAGGAATTATGATTATTTTAATTTAATAATAATTCTTAAGATGTAAATTCATATGAATATTAATTTATACAAAAATATAAATCGATTTATACTTGAATTTAGCTGTCGTATTGCGAACATTGTAGCAATTTCTTGAATTATTTAATTAATTGATGTGTTCGACAGGGACATGAAAATTATGATTATTTTAATTTAATAATAATTCTTAAGATGTAAATTCATATGAATATTAATTTATACAAAAATATAAATCGATTTATACTTGATTTTATATGTCGTATTGCGAACATTGTGGCAATTTCTTGAATTATTTAATTAATTGATGTGTTCGACAGGGACATGAAAATTATGATTATTTTAATTTAATAATAATTCTTAAGATGTAAATTCATATGAATATTAATTTATACAAAAATATAAATCGATTTATACTTGAATTTAGCTGTCGTATTGCGAACATTGTGGCAATTTCTTGAATTATATAATTAATTGATGTGTTCGAAAGGGACATATAAATTATGATTATTTTAATTTAATAATAATTCTTAAGATGTAAATTCATATGAATATTAATTTATACAAAAATAAAAATCGATTTATACTTGATTTTATATGTCGTATTGCGAACATTGTAGCAATTTCTTGAATTATATAATTAATTGATGTGTTCGACAGGGACATAGGAATTATGATTATTTTAATTTAATAATAATTCTTAAGATGTAAATTCATATGAATATTAATTTATACAAAAATATAAATCGATTTATACTTAATTTTATATGTCGTATTGCGAACATTGTGGCAATTTCTTGAATTATATAATTAATTGATGTGTTTGACAGGGACACAGGAATTATTATTATTTTAATTTAATAATAATTCTTAAGATGTAAATTCATATGAATATTAATTTATACAAAAATATAAATCGATTTATACTTGATTTTATATGTCGTATTGCGAACATTGTGGCAATTTCTTGAATTATTTAATTAATTGATGTGTTCGAAAGGGACATATAAATTATGATTATTTTAATTTAATAATAATTCTTAAGATGTAAATTCATATGAATATTAATTTATACAAAAATATAAATCGATTTATACTTAATTTTATATGTCGTATTGCGAACATTGTGGCAATTTCTTGAATTATATAATTAATTGATGTGTTCGAAAGGGACATAGGAATTATTATTATTTTAATATAATAATAATTCTTAAGATGTAAATTCATATGAATATTAATTTATACAAAAATATAAATCGATTTATACTTAATTTTATATGTCGTATTGCGAACATTGTGGCAATTTCTTGAATTATATAATTAATTGATGTGTTTGACAGGGACACAGGAATTATTATTATTTTAATTTAATAATAATTCTTAAGATGTAAATTCATATGAATATTAATTTATACAAAAATATAAATCGATTTATACTTGAATTTAGCTGTCGTATTGCGAACATTTTTTTTTTTAATTTCTAAATTAAGAAAAATTGAATTTTTTAATTGAATTTAAGAACTTTAATTTTTTCTATTTGTTTCTTATTTAAGCAGCTAGCATTTTTTTTATTTAGGTTTAAGAAATTGCATTTTTTGTAATTTCTAAATTGAAAAAAATAGCATTTTTTTATTTAAATCAAAAACTTGGTTTTTTTTTTAAATTTCCAAATTAAAAAAATAAGATTTTTTACTTAAGTTTAGGAGTTTGTTTATTTTGGAATATCTAAATTAACAATTTTTATTTTTCATAATTTCTAAATTAACAAAAATTTTATTTATTTTTCAGTTTAACAATTTTTATATTTTGCAATTTTTAATTTAAAAAAAAAGCATTTTTTATTTAAGTTTACGAATTTGTATTTTTTGTAACTTCTAGTTATAGCAACAAAGCATTTTTTATTTAAGTTAAAATAATATTTAATAATATTGCATATTTAATTAATAGTAAACTGAATAACTGAAACTTCACTTTTTCAGCAAGGATTCCTTCACGAGCTCATCTCTATGGAAATCGACCCATCGCCATTGCCAGAGACGTGCTAAAAGGAAACTCATAATTAGAATATTATTGCTAAGCTTTTTTGGTGAAACGTGATGTTTTTTGCAGATGGCAAATGCAAATCAATCATTTAAATATGTAATTTAAATACAATTTGAGGCATGCATAGTTTTTATTCGCAATCATAAATGTACATTGTCATTAATGCCTCTGCATAAATATGTATTTAACAATTTGATTGAATGACTTTAACTAACGATAATATTGTGAATTAGCTTATTAAATTTTGTAAAAAAAGATCATATAAATTATGATTATTTTAATTTAATAATAATTCTTAAGATGTAAATTCATATTAATATTAATTTATACAAAAATATAAATCGATTTATACTTGAATTTAGCTGTCGTATTGCGAACATTGTGGCAATTTCTTGAATTATATAATTAATTGATGTGTTCGACAGGGACATAGGAATTATTATTATTTTAATATAATAATAATTGTTAAGATGTAAATTTATATGAATATTAATTTATACAAAAATATAAATCGATTTATACTTGAATTTAGCTGTCGTATTGCAAACATTGTGGCAATTTCTTGAATTATATAATTAATTGATGTGTTCGACAGGAACATATAATTGATGATTATTTTAATATAATAATAATTGTTAAGATGTAAATTCATATGAATATTAATTTATACAAAAATATAAATCGATTTATACTTGATTTTAGCTGTCGTATTGCGAACATTGTGGCAATTTCTTGAATTATATAATTAATTGATGTGTTCGACAGGGACATATAATTGATGATTATTTTAATATAATAATAATTGTTAAGATGTAAATTAATATGAATATTAATTTATACAAAAATATAAATCGATTTATACTTGAATTTAGCTGTCGTATTGCGAACATTGTGGCAATTTCTTGAATTATATAATTAATTGATGTGTTCGACAGGAACATATAATTGATGATTATTTTAATATAATAATAATTGTTAAGATGTAAATTCATATGAATATTAATTTATACAAAAATATAAATCGATTTATACTTGAGTTTAGCTGTCGTATTGCGAACATTGTGGCAATTTCTTGAATTATATAATTAATTGATGTGTTTGACAGGGACATAGGAATTATTATTATTTTAATTTAATAATAATTCTTAAGATGTAAATTCATATGAATATTAATTTATACAAAAATATAAATCGATTTATACTTGATTTTAGCTGTCGTATTGCGAACATTGTGGCAATTTCTTGAATTATATAATTAATTGATGTGTTCGACAGGGACATATAATTGATGATTATTTTAATATAATAATAATTGTTAAGATGTAAATTAATATGAATATTAATTTATACAAAAATATAAATCGATTTATACTTGAATTTAGCTGTCGTATTGCGAACATTGTGGCAATTTCTTGAATTATATAATTAATTGATGTGTTCGACAGGGACATATAATTGATGATTATTTTAATATAATAATAATTGTTAAGATGTAAATTCATATGAATATTAATTTATACAAAAATATAAATCGATTTATACTTGAGTTTAGCTGTCGTATTGCGAACATTGTGGCAATTTCTTGAATTATATAATTAATTGATGTGTTTGACAGGGACATAGGAATTATTATTATTTTAATTTAATAATAATTCTTAAGATGTAAATTCATATGAATATTAATTTATACAAAAATATAAATCGATTTATACTTGAGTTTAGCTGTCGTATTGTGAACATTGTGGCAATTTCTTGAATTATATAATTAATTGATGTGTTCGACAGGGACATAGGAATTATTATTATTTTAATATAATAATAATTCTTAAGATGTAAATTCATATGAATATTAATTTATACAAAAATATAAATCGATTTATACTTAATTTTATATGTCGTATTGCGAACATTGTGGCAATTTCTTAAATTCTTAAATGTGTTCGACATGGACATAGGAATTATTATTATTTTAATATAATAATAATTCTTAAGATGTAAATTCATATGAATATTAATTTATACAAAAATAAAAATCGATTTATACTTGATTTTATATGTCGTATTGCGAACATTGTAGCAATTTCTTGAATTATATAATTAATTGATGTGTTCGACAGGGACATAGGAATTATGATTATTTTAATTTAATAATAATTCTTAAGATGTAAATTCATATGAATATTAATTTATACAAAAATATAAATCGATTTATACTTGAATTTATATGTCGTATTGCGAACATTGTGGCAATTTCTTGAATTATTTAATTAATTGATGTGTTCGACAGGGACATGAAAATTATGATTATTTTAATTTAATAATAATTCTTAAGATGTAAATTCATATGAATATTAATTTATACAAAAATATAAATCGATTTATACTTGATTTTATATGTCGTATTGCGAACATTGTAGCAATTTCTTGAATTATATAATTAATTGATGTGTTCGACAGGGACATAGGAATTATGATTATTTTAATTTAATAATAATTCTTAAGATGTAAATTCATATGAATATTAATTTATACAAAAATATAAATCGATTTATACTTGAATTTAGCTGTCGTATTGCGAACATTGTAGCAATTTCTTGAATTATTTAATTAATTGATGTGTTCGACAGGGACATGAAAATTATGATTATTTTAATTTAATAATAATTCTTAAGATGTAAATTCATATGAATATTAATTTATACAAAAATATAAATCGATTTATACTTGAGTTTAGCTGTCGTATTGTGAACATTGTGGCAATTTCTTGAATTATATAATTAATTGATGTGTTCGACAGGGACATAGGAATTATTATTATTTTAATATAATAATAATTCTTAAGATGTAAATTCATATGAATATTAATTTATACAAAAATATAAATCGATTTATACTTGATTTTATAAGTCGTATTGCGAACATTGTCGCAATTTCTTGAATTATATAATTAATTGATGTGTTCGACAGGGACATATAATTGATGATTATTTTAATATAATAATAATTGTTAAGATGTAAATTCATATGAATATTAATTTATACAAAAATATAAATCGATTTATACTTGAATTTAGCTGTCGTATTGCGAACATTGTGGCAATTTCTTGAATTATATAATTAATTGATGTGTTCGACAGGAACATATAATTGATGATTATTTTAATATAATAATAATTGTTAAGATGTAAATTCATATGAATATTAATTTATACAAAAATATAAATCGATTTATACTTGATTTTAGCTGTCGTATTGCGAACATTGTGGCAATTTCTTGAATTATATAATTAATTGATGTGTTCGACAGGGACATATAATTGATGATTATTTTAATATAATAATAATTGTTAAGATGTAAATTAATATGAATATTAATTTATACAAAAATATAAATCGATTTATACTTGAATTTAGCTGTCGTATTGCGAACATTGTGGCAATTTCTTGAATTATATAATTAATTGATGTGTTCGACAGGGACATATAATTGATGATTATTTTAATATAATAATAATTGTTAAGATGTAAATTCATATGAATATTAATTTATACAAAAATAAAAATCGATTTATACTTGATTTTATATGTCGTATTGCGAACATTGTAGCAATTTCTTGAATTATATAATTAATTGATGTGTTTGACAGGGACATAGGAATTATTATTATTTTAATTTAATAATAATTCTTAAGATGTAAATTCATATGAATATTAATTTATACAAAAATATAAATCGATTTATACTTGAGTTTAGCTGTCGTATTGTGAACATTGTGGCAATTTCTTGAATTATATAATTAATTGATGTGTTCGACAGGGACATATAAATTATGATTATTTTAATTTAATAATAATTCTTAAGATGTAAATTCATATGAATATTAATTTATACAAAAATATAAATCGATTTATACTTGAGTTTAGCTGTCGTATTGTGAACATTGTCGCAATTTCTTGAATTATTTAATTAATTGATGTGTTCGACAGGGACATAGGAATTATTATTATTTTAATATAATAATAATTCTTAAGATGTAAATTCATATGAATATTAATTTATACAAAAATATAAATCGATTTATACTTAATTTTATATGTCGTATTGCGAACATTGTGGCAATTTCTTAAATTCTTAAATGTGTTCGACATGGACATAGGAATTATTATTATTTTAATATAATAATAATTCTTAAGATGTAAATTCATATGAATATTAATTTATACAAAAATAAAAATCGATTTATACTTGATTTTATATGTCGTATTGCGAACATTGTGGCAATTTCTTGAATTATTTAATTAATTGATGTGTTCGACAGGGACATAGGAATTATGATTATTTTAATTTAATAATAATTCTTAAGATGTAAATTCATATGAATATTAATTTATACAAAAATATAAATCGATTTATACTTGATTTTAGCTGTCGTATTGCGAACATTGTGGCAATTTCTTGAATTATATAATTAATTGATGTGTTCGACAGGGACATATAATTGATGATTATTTTAATATAATAATAATTGTTAAGATGTAAATTAATATGAATATTAATTTATACAAAAATATAAATCGATTTATACTTGAATTTAGCTGTCGTATTGCGAACATTGTGGCAATTTCTTGAATTATATAATTAATTGATGTGTTCGACAGGGACATATAATTGATGATTATTTTAATATAATAATAATTGTTAAGATGTAAATTAATATGAATATTAATTTATACAAAAATATAAATCGATTTATACTTGAGTTTAGCTGTCGTATTGCGAACATTGTGGCAATTTCTTGAATTATATAATTAATTGATGTGTTTGACAGGGACATAGGAATTATTATTATTTTAATATAATAATAATTCTTAAGATGTAAATTCATATGAATATTAATTTATACAAAAATAAAAATCGATTTATACTTGATTTTATATGTCGTATTGCGAACATTGTAGCAATTTCTTGAATTATATAATTAATTGATGTGTTCGACAGGGACATAGGAATTATGATTATTTTAATTTAATAATAATTCTTAAGATGTAAATTCATATGAATATTAATTTATACAAAAATATAAATCGATTTATACTTGAGTTTAGCTGTCGTATTGTGAACATTGTGGCAATTTCTTGAATTATATAATTAATTGATGTGTTCGACAGGGACATATAAATTATGATTATTTTAATTTAATAATAATTCTTAAGATGTAAATTCATATGAATATTAATTTATACAAAAATATAAATCGATTTATACTTGAGTTTAGCTGTCGTATTGTGAACATTGTCGCAATTTCTTGAATTATTTAATTAATTGATGTGTTCGACAGGGACATAGGAATTATTATTATTTTAATATAATAATAATTCTTAAGATGTAAATTCATATGAATATTAATTTATACAAAAATATAAATCGATTTATACTTGAGTTTAGCTGTCGTATTGTGAACATTGTCGCAATTTCTTGAATTATATAATTAATTGATGTGTTTGACAGGGACATAGGAATTATTATTATTTTAATATAATAATAATTCTTAAGATGTAAATTCATATGAATATTAATTTATACAAAAATATAAATCGATTTATACTTGAATTTATATGTCGTATTGCGAACATTGTGGCAATTTCTTGAATTATTTAATTAATTGATGTGTTCGACAGGGACATGAAAATTATGATTATTTTAATTTAATAATAATTCTTAAGATGTAAATTCATATGAATATTAATTTATACAAAAATATAAATCGATTTATACTTGATTTTATATGTCGTATTGCGAACATTGTGGCAATTTCTTGAATTATTTAATTAATTGATGTGTTCGACAGGGACATGAAAATTATGATTATTTTAATTTAATAATAATTCTTAAGATGTAAATTCATATGAATATTAATTTATACAAAAATATAAATCGATTTATACTTGAATTTAGCTGTCGTATTGCGAACATTGTGGCAATTTCTTGAATTATATAATTAATTGATGTGTTCGAAAGGGACATATAAATTATGATTATTTTAATTTAATAATAATTCTTAAGATGTAAATTCATATGAATATTAATTTATACAAAAATATAAATCGATTTATACTTGATTTTATATGTCGTATTGCGAACATTGTGGCAATTTCTTGAATTATTTAATTAATTGATGTGTTCGAAAGGGACATATAAATTATGATTATTTTAATTTAATAATAATTCTTAAGATGTAAATTCATATGAATATTAATTTATACAAAAATATAAATCGATTTATACTTGAATTTAGCTGTCGTATTGCGAACATTGTGGCAATTTCTTGAATTATATAATTAATTGATGTGTTCGACAGGGACATAGGAATTATTATTATTTTAATATAATAATAATTCTTAAGATGTAAATTCATATGAATATTAATTTATACAAAAATATAAATCGATTTATACTTGAATTTAGCTGTCGTATTGCGAACATTGTGGCAATTTCTTGAATTATATAATTAATTGATGTGTTCGACAGGGACATAGGAATTATTATTATTTTAATATAATAATAATTCTTAAGATGTAAATTCATATGAATATTAATTTATACAAAAATATAAATCGATTTATACTTGATTTTATATGTCGTATTGCGAACATTGTGGCAATTTCTTGAATTATTTAATTAATTGATGTGTTCGACAGGGACATAGGAATTATGATTATTTTAATTTAATAATAATTCTTAAGATGTAAATTCATATGAATATTAATTTATACAAAAATATAAATCGATTTATACTTGAATTTAGCTGTCGTATTGCGAACATTGTAGCAATTTCTTGAATTATATAATTAATTGATGTGTTCGACAGGGACATAGGAATTATTATTATTTTAATATAATAATAATTCTTAAGATGTAAATTCATATGAATATTAATTTATACAAAAATATAAATCGATTTATACTTCATTTTATATGTCGTATTGCGAACATTGTGGCAATTTCTTGAATTATTTAATTAATTGATGTGTTCGACAGGGACATGAAAATTATGATTATTTTAATTTAATAATAATTCTTAAGATGTAAATTCATATGAATATTAATTTATACAAAAATATAAATCGATTTATACTTGAATTTAGCTGTCGTATTGCGAACATTGTGGCAATTTCTTGAATTATATAATTAATTGATGTGTTCGAAAGGGACATATAAATTATGATTATTTTAATTTAATAATAATTCTTAAGATGTAAATTCATATGAATATTAATTTATACAAAAATATAAATCGATTTATACTTGATTTTATATGTCGTATTGCGAACATTGTGGCAATTTCTTGAATTATATAATTAATTGATGTGTTCGACAGGGACATATAATTGATGATTATTTTAATATAATAATAATTGTTAAGATGTAAATTCATATGAATATTAATTTATACAAAAATATAAATCGATTTATACTTGATTTTATATGTCGTATTGCGAACATTGTGGCAATTTCTTGAATTATATAATTAATTGATGTGTTCGACAGGGACATAGGAATTATTATTATTTTAATTTAATAATAATTCTTAAGATGTAAATTCATATGAATATTAATTTATACAAAAATATAAATCGATTTATACTTGATTTTATATGTCGTATTGCGAACATTGTGGCAATTTCTTGAATTATATAATTAATTGATGTGTTCGACAGGGACATAGGAATTATTATTATTTTAATTTAATAATAATTCTTAAGATGTAAATTCATATGAATATTAATTTATACAAAAATATAAATCGATTTATACTTGATTTTATATGTCGTATTGCGAACATTGTGGCAATTTCTTGAATTATATAATTAATTGATGTGTTCGACAGGGACATAGGAATTATTATTATTTTAATTTAATAATAATTCTTAAGATGTAAATTCATATGAATATTAATTTATACAAAAATATAAATCGATTTATACTTGATTTTATATGTCGTATTGCGAACATTGTGGCAATTTCTTGAATTATATAATTAATTGATGTGTTCGACAGGGACATAGGAATTATTATTATTTTAATTTAATAATAATTCTTAAGATGTAAATTCATATGAATATTAATTTATACAAAAATATAAATCGATTTATACTTGATTTTATATGTCGTATTGCGAACATTGTGGCAATTTCTTGAATTATATAATTAATTGATGTGTTCGACAGGGACATAGGAATTATTATTATTTTAATTTAATAATAATTCTTAAGATGTAAATTCATATGGATATTAATTTATACAAAAATATAAATCGATTTATACTTGATTTTATATGTCGTATTGCGAACATTGTGGCAATTTCTTGAATTATATAATTAATTGATGTGTTCGACAGGGACATATAATTGATGATTATTTTAATATAATAATAATTGTTAAGATGTAAATTCATATGAATATTAATTTATACAAAAATATAAATCGATTTATACTTGATTTTATATGTCGTATTGCGAACATTGTGGCAATTTCTTGAATTATTTAATTAATTGATGTGTTCGACAGGGACATGAAAATTATGATTATTTTAATTTAATAATAATTCTTAAGATGTAAATTCATATGAATATTAATTTATACAAAAATATAAATCGATTTATACTTGAATTTAGCTGTCGTATTGCGAACATTGTGGCAATTTCTTGAATTATATAATTAATTGATGTGTTCGACAGGGACATAGGAATTATTATTATTTTAATTTAATAATAATTCTTAAGATGTAAATTCATATGAATATTAATTTATACAAAAATATAAATCGATTTATTCTTGATTTTATATGTCGTATTGCGAACATTGTGGCAATTCCTTGAATTATTTAATTAATTGATGTGTTCGACAGGGACATAGGAATTATGATTATTTTAATTTAATAATAATTCTTAAGATGTAAATTCATATGAATATTAATTTATACAAAAATATAAATCGATTTATACTTGATTTTATATGTCGTATTGTGGCAATTTCTTGAATTATTTAATTAATTAATGTTTTCTGACAGTGTATTAAATCGTCGCCAGCCCAAAGATGCCAAAGATTTTATCGTTGCTTGGTTATTTTATTGGTTTTTGTTATTGTTTTTGTTTTGATGTCACGTGCCCACCTTCAAGTCGCGCCCTTCAGCTGGATGAGCCACCTACTACAAGTACGCACACACACACAAAGACACACCTTTTCTTTGTGCTCTTTGCATTGGCAAGTTGAGCTGCTTGGAACGTCGAGTGTTGGACTCCTCCATTCATTACGTAATGTGGCGCGAGCTTTATGTCCTGGCCAGTGGAAGACCGCAAAATGGCAATGCTCGCACATTGCTGCTGCTAGATGGGCTGGTTGGATGGGGAGGGGGAGGGGTAGAGGACACCCACATTCAGCAGTTCTGTTGGCGTCAGAGATGCCGCCATGGCATTTAAGTCACGTAGCCATGTTGAGTAATGCGACACGTTGCCATTGATGGCCCGTTGACGATGAAGTGCAAGTTCAAAATAGAAATAGAAATGAAAACGAGTCACAATCTCTCCCTCTCCCCCCCCCCCCCCCCACCCACATCATGTGTGTGTGTGTGCTTTGTGTTGCCATTGTGACAAGGACGCTAAAGTCAAGTGGCAGCCACGTGATGGTGTTGGCTGCTGCGGGCGCCACTTTCGGCTCTTGGCTCTTGGCTTCTGGCTTCTTGCTGCTGCTGCTCCTCTTTTACTCCCCCCTTAAGCACTTCGTTGTTGCTGCTGCTGCATGTTATTTTTTTTTTGGCTGACTAAAATTTCTTTCTTTTGATTTTGCGCATTGATTGGCGACTTGCCACAAAGTTTGCATATTTATTATGCAACTCTGTGGCTTAAACATTGCAGTCGCTGAGGTCTCATTACCAACTTAAAACATGGCTAAAAGCAGCAACCAACTGCAATGTGAAGCAACAGCAGGTGTCGATGTCAGTTGTTGTTGTTGTTGTTGTTGCCTGTCGGCTGTCAATTGTCAATTGTTGTTGTTGTTGCGTTGTTGGTTGTCGATTGCAGATGCTATTGTTGCTGCTGTTGTCATGGATAAAGCCAATTCATGGCTCAGACACTGTGTCGTTGTCGTCACAGCCAAGTTTTGCATCAATAACTATGCACTTTTATTGCATTTGGAATGGCGTGTGGCAGGTTGCTGGCTGCTGGCTGCCACATGGATGGAATAATCTAACCAACAGACTTGCACACAGCATGCTACAGCTTAAAACCCCTCTCCCCCCCCTCTCAGGTGTGTCAGTCATAGCCAGCATTGTTTTAACCTGCTGCTGACAGATAAGCATTTTAGCTACACAAGCAGCCAGTTTTTTTTTTATGTAGTTATGAAAAAAATAAAACAAATCTAAAAATAAAAGTTTGGATTAGAAATGAATATTGGCAAATATAAAAACATGAAAGAAATAATCTTTCAATTTCAGATTTCGTATAAATATTCTTATTTTATATTTAAATTTGTATGTTCGAAAAAGAATTTCATAATTGCTTTCATTTTGATAATCAAATTTCGATCAAAATATAAAATTATATATATAATTATACAAAATATAAATAATAATTGAAGAAAATACAAGTTTGGATTGGGAATAAAAATATATAAAAAATAAAAAGAAAAAAGTCCCTCAATTTGAGCCTTTGTATAAATATTTTTATTTTTTATTTATATTTGTATGTTCAAAAAAGAATTGCTGCATTTGCTGAAAATGCATTTCTTATTCATAATTACCATTTTCGAGCTGCTTTCAACTTCAATTATTATTTTCAATTATGCTTTAATTTTGGGTAAGTCAATTTAAGATGGATTCATATGGAATTTCTTGTTTGTTGTGATTACCAGCTCATTACCAGTTCAGTGTGCGACTTTGGGCCAAAGATAAGTTTGCAGCTGGAATTGAAATGGGAGCCAGTCAACTGTGTAAGAAGCTTTCGAGGAACAATGACTGTCTGTATTTAATTAAATGCTCAGAATTAGAGGCCGTCTAACCACCACAATTAATCGCTTAGTAAAACCACAATTGTGCACAAAAGCAGAGCAAAGTAATTTTTGAGGAATTGTCAATTAATTTTGCAAATGTAAAACGACAAAACTAAACTAAAATTTGGAAATTAAGAGCCGCCCGAATTGAGTTGAGTGCATATTGTTTGAGAGATACACTTTGTGGGCACAGAGCGATAAGCCTTGCACGTCCTCAAGCTCATCCGCATCCTTATTCTCCTCCTCGCAGTTGTTGTTTTTGTTGTTGTTGTTGTTGTTGTCGTCATCTGCTGCTGCTGCTTGGCGCTCGCAAACACGTACAGCATATAAATAACATTTCGATTTGCCGTATGACAAGTCGAGCCAAATGCCACAAATTATGCAGCGAGCTAAACCAAGTTAAGCCAAAACCCTCAAGCATAGCTCTACTTACACACACACACACACACACACACACACACATAAGAGGAGGCAATTGACATTGCGGCTCAAAACTCTTTGCATAGTTTTAAATGGCGTCTCGCATTGAAAAAGGGAAAAGGGGACAATCAACAAGTGGGTTAGGTGAAGGGGCTGGGAGGGGGGAGTAATTCGGGTAATTCGGTCTTAAGTGCACCATTAGTGGTCCAGACAAAGGTCCAATAACAGTTAACGTAAGTAGCAGCAACTAACTGTAGTTACAATTATGATAAGCTCTTCAGTTTCTATGGGGACCCAAGCATTATTTTTGGACAGTTGTGGCATGCAACAAAATGATAGCTTTTTACTGACTGACTGACAAATTCGATAAGCTGTCATTTGCTTGGCCAGTTGCAAACACACAAGAAATAAAAATATTAAATTAAAATTGAAAATGGGTGATTTTATTTCTAAAAACTGTCCAAAAAAAAAAGAGGTCTTCCATTTTTGAAGGACGAATACACTGCCCAAAAACCAATATACCCCAATAATACCTTCGCTATCAGAGTGGAGAAACAATAAATTTGTGCTACTTAACAAACAGTAAATGGTATAATGATGAATAGCAACAGAAAAGGATGTAAATCGAAATTCAATATTATTCTAGGAAATCAAAAATTAAAATTACGAAATGTGAACCAACTTTGACCAATTGACCCATTGACCTTGGTTAAATTATCTGTTGCTTTATTGAGGCATTGTAATTAATGCGACTTATATTGTTATCGGTAAATTTGAATTTCTATCAAAATATTTCGCACAACAAAAGAAAAATAAGTAAGTAATAAAAAGTCAGGTAAGCTCGACTATTTTATACCCTGAACACAACTGTTAAATATATTCCAAATGAATCGGAAAATTTTTAATTGTGCAGTTAAAACTGAGCAGGCTAACTCTTTATTCTTCTTGATAAAAATTGGCATCGTATATATATATATATATATCAATATATATATAGTCTGCTTAATATATATATATATATATATATATATTCTGTATAAATTGTAACACACATAGTTTTTAGCAGTGGTCAATCCCGACTAGCTCAATTTTCTCCCAATTCATTATATCTCTTTATATTTGATTAACAGGCATTTTCAATATAAATATACACTAATATCAAATTTTCAAATGGTAGTTACATTTTTAACTTAAATTAGAAATCTGCCCAATTTAAAAAAAAAAAGGAAAAAAAAATATCAAACGTTTACATTCAACTATATTTCCAATTTTTTTAGGGTATACTAAAAAAAAAAGTAACAAAATTATTATATGTATCTGTGTGATTTCAAATAATAAACGGTTAAAATTATCTGGCAACCTCGATAAGAAAATTATATGTATATCTATTGCTTTTATATATATATCGAAAACAACTCTGGCAACGTAAGCTTTATGAAGTCTGGCAACGTCAAAATATTATGGATCATAAAATTACAAGAGCAAATTCCTTTCATTCGATATAATCATAAGTTTTGCTTGCAAATAAGAATATGGATATGGATGTGCATATGGATATGGGTATGGGTATGGTTATAGGTATGATTATGAGTAGGAGGGGGATCTTGTGACATTCAATTACCTTGTCGCAACTGAGAGAAGCTGAGAGAAGCTAGTAAGCTACTTGGAAATTAGGTTGTTTGGTTTAAGACGGCATCAAGTACAATCGCTGCGCGAATGGCAAGAGTTGGGGCAGAGACTCGACGGTGGGCAGAGTAAAGAGATTGTGGGTAAAGGGAGGCAAGCTATCAACTATAGTCGAGGAAATTACTTTTAACATTTCAAATGCTGGCTGCCAGTTGCAAGTGCAGACAGAGGGGCCAAAAGAGCAAGCCGGAGACGGCTGCCGACTGCAAAGTATATATTTAAGCAAAAAAAAAAAAAAAACAAAATTTATATATTAAAAAATAAAAATGGAATAAGAGCAGTCAGCAGCGGTGGGGTGGGGAGGAGGGGGAGGGGGGGGGGCGGTGCTTTAGGTGAACAAGAGGTCAAAGAAGTCGAGTCGAGTCGAGTAGAGCAAAAGAAAAGCAAATGAAATACAGGAAAATTATTTGATTTTTATGCATTTCACTTAAGCAACAAAAAGGACGCACGAGACTCGATGGGCGACAGCGTGGAAGACACAGACGCGAAAGGAGTCGACTCCGTAAGCGTAGTAGGAGCAGGCCTGACAGGAGACAGAAGGCAGGAGACAGGAGGCAGGAGGCAGGAGGCTGCAGGCTGCAGGCTGCAGGAGACTGCCGAGCGCCGTTTCGTCTGGCAAGTTACTTGCATTATGGATGTAGTTACGTGCAAGAAATAAAGCAAATAAATGCAATCAGGAATAATAATTTCGAATAGCATTCAAATAACTTGATTTCCCATAACGCTCTCAGCGCCTTTGAACGCATAAATACCGTTACGCCGCTGAGCCAAATTCAAGCACAATGACAAAATCCGACAGAGTCCTGCAGAGAACTTTGAAATATTCAAGTATTAAAATAGAAGGCTTCGGGCTACCCCGTGGGGGGGGGGGGGGGGGCATGCGCTGGAGTCGTAAATACAGTCAAAGCCTATCTTTAACGCTCTGAAAATTATACAGCAGCAGCAAAGTTGCAAGCACGCAATCAACACTAAAAAAAAAAAAATCAAAATCAACACCAATTTCTAAATACCCTGCAAACCAAATTTACAAATGCCCTTTATCAATTCGAGTATTTGCAGCATTCAGCAAAAGGCATTTTTTCAATGTTGATATTTTATAATATTATATTCCAATTAGGAAATCATTTTTATCATAATAGCCAGTGAAAAATCAAATAAATAATATTGTGCAACCCGAAATGTATTTAATAAAAAATAAAATAAGTGCCTGTTAGCCAGAATGCATTTTAATTGTGGTAATGCTTATGTTTAATGTTGGCCACCCGAAAATAATAATAATAATGAAATAATTAATTTAATGAATGACGGCTCAAAATGGGCAAATTGATTGATACATTTATAAATGGATGCTAATGTGGCATGTCCACTGATGCAACCGTGCTAATAGGGTATGTAAATGGAAAAACTTTTCGGCTTATACCGCAGGCCAATAGATTCCAGTAAAACTCCTACGATTCAACCCCTCTCCCTCTCCCTCTCCCTCACCCTCTCCCACCGCATCACTCGACAGTTGGCCAAACTTAATTATGCATGGTTAACACGAAAACTCAATAAATTTTCATATAAATTCACAGAACAACCGACTCGTGTGTGTGTGTGTGTGTGTGTGTGTGTGTGCGTATATATATATATGTATGTGTATGTATGTATTTATAGTTTGGTGTGCGGTGCTATGCAAATTTTATTTGCTAAAGGATTTTTCATGAAGTTTCCGGACATTGCCGCCTTTGTTGCTGCTTGTTGCTGCTGTTGTTGCATTTAGATTTATTTGCAACGTGTGTGTTATGTAAAACCTATTAGAGTGCCCCACCCAATCACCCACATTCACATCCATAGCCACCTTTAACTCTGTGTGGCTGTGTGCAGCAGGCAGGCAGTTGGCAACAGGCCCAACTCACGTGTGCCACAGCTGGCCATTCAATTTGCCCCGAGGTGCTCAACTGTTGCACAAGGTGTGCCACTGCTGCCGCCTCTAGCAAGTGCGATAAGGTGTTTAAATAACCGAAGCCAAAGTCAATTTGAGAATGGAAAGGGGGCTTCCCTTTCAGTCAGTAGTTATTGCCAGTTCTCAGCCTGACCATGGCCGACTGCCAACTAATCGCCTGTTGAAATGGCTCGCACAGCCACCGATGGGAGGCAAATTTATTGAGTTCTCATATTGAGCAATGTTACACAAATAATGCAGCAAACAAAGCCGAGCAGAGAATTTGCATTTAAACTGGAATATGGATGTGGATCTCGAGATTGAGGGCTGGAGACTGGGGACTGGATGCGCCTGGCAGGGCTACAATTGGCCTTAAGTCAATCCAAATTACTACCAACAGAACATTTAGCCAGGCAAAACTTCGTAATAATATTATTATGTAAACCATTTCCCAAGACAAACATTTTAATCAGCATTAGATCCACAACAGAACTAATTCCGTTTGATTTCTTCAATTTTCATTTAGTCCGCCAAATAAATCAAAATGGTAACTTTGTATGAAACACGTATAGCGTGTATACATAAAATCTTAAATCTAAGTACAGTCATAGCCGCCTACTACTATTCCATGTGTTGTAAAGCGAAGTTATGTGCTGTAAGTGCTGTAAGCCTTGTGCTTTCTGTTATTTAACAGTAGCTGAGCCTTCTGCGTCGCATGTTCAAACTTGAACAACTTTTATTCAGTGTTGGATATTGCAACACTGGAAATGCCATTCTTAGCGTTGTTTTGTGCGCAGATGACTTTTCAACAATCAGATTTGTGCGCGTCTGTTTGACAAGTTTAACTTGCAGAGGAAAAAATAAAATCAAAAGAGGAAACTAAAATTGAAAATTATCGGAATCAAACAGTTAAAAGTTATAAACGCTATTTATAATTGCTAAACGCGCTGCTTTCGTTGCACAATTTACGTTAAACAATTGAAGCAAAAACAAATTCTCAAAAAAAAAATAAAATAAAAAAATTGACTAAATGGCAATGTCATTGTTATTGGCTACTTATTTCGACCCGACAAATCAACGTATGGAGATATATAAGGTAGGCTCTATTTTCCAGCCTAGATCACTATTTATTTATTATTATCATTTGCAGATGACCGATTTTTACAAAGAATTACGGCAACGCACAAGCAAACCTAATGATGGTCCTTCCAATTTGCAACTCATGTTGCAGCGGCGCGAATCTGGACTCGCCCCTATACCGCCCAGTTTTCAATACCACTTGTCGAATGAACATCTTCCCAACAGAGAGTTGGTCTTTTCTCTATTGGGGTCGGATATCTGTCTAACCAAATTCAATCCCAGTGGCAACAAACTGGTGATAGTTAATGAAGGTTATTTCGATTTCAACAGCCTGTTTTTATTCAAATTTACATATGTAATTTGGACATATCTCTCGAATAGCATTATTCGGGATGTTGCAGCGAGTGACAATAGTAATTTGATAATTGAAATCAGCTTAAATTGTCTATTTGTTTAACTTATAGGAGGATTGGTGAACGTCTACGATTCGTCCAAGCCGCCAGAGTGCTATCACCGACTAAATCATTTCCAAGTCGGTTCAGGAATTATAAGAAGAATCGCCGATGCGGATGTCAGTCCCAATGGCTATCACTTGGCCTACTGCACCCAAAAAAATTCCCACCAATTTCTCACTGTTGGTTTGACGTCACTGATGGGCTCTGGGGAGGATATCCATTGGATCAATCAGCTAATAGACGATGATTTTAGCACGGTGCGCTTCTCGCCGATTGATGACTCTTTCATAAGTGTCAGCAAAAATGGCAGAATTCGGGTCACAGATATTGAAAGATTCGCCACAAGGACCGATCTCCAAACGAGTTCGTCCGATGGGCATATTCTGTGCTTTGTGGATGGGCGCAATCCAAATATCTTCGTCGTTGGCCATGGTAATGGTAGGATTAAGTTGTTTGACAGTCGCTTAAAAAGCAGTGTGCTAGAATTTAGTCATAACACCGATGCCATCATGTCCATTGATTCGCGTTACGATGGCAACTATATCGTATCCAGTGCCAACGATAGGTGGTTTGGCTCATATATTCAACTCTGGGACATACGAGAACCCCACAAAAACATGATGCACCTTGGAAACCAATGTAAGCATTGAATGATCTGTCTATCGCCAACTAGGAATCTATATATATATGTGCCTGATCTGCATAAGCATAGTTGATTTTTTATCTCTTTGAATTGCAGAAAATCAAAATGAAAATTTAGATTAGTTCGGTTTGTCTTCTATTTTGCACAACAAATTTTGCTCAATAACAGAAAATATTTCTTTAAAGTTGAATTCATTTTGAATACTTTCCGTAAAATTTATAAAATTATATTTTTTATACATATTTTTAAGCAATCTTAAATGCTTGTCGTAGTGTTAAAAATTCTGGCCTATCTGGCTGCAGTGTATACTGATGGAATACATCTAAGCTCTATATTTTTTCTGATTGATTGCAGCTCCACCGGGGACCCCTGACGGCACCAATTGCAAAGAATCCGTTTTAGTCATTTGCGATTATTGTTCAGTCAGCCATAAGCCGAAGTTCTCGCCGATGGCCCAAACTGGACAACGTTTCATCTACTCGTCCAATGGAACGAATCGATTGATGAGTGAGTTGGTATTCCTAGAATGGACAATAAAATACATATTATGTAAATATTATTTCTGTACAGTTATCGATATGCTAACGTGGGAAGTGAAAGATTGGTTTCGGGCAAGCAATTTCATTTCGTCCTTCGACTGGCATCCAGTGCGACCCGAAATCGTCATCGGATCGGTAAGAGAAATCAACTGATTGTGGTTCTTGTGGATGTCTAACAAATCTGAGCTTTTAGGCTGAAAATCTTACTTTATGGAATCAATGATCCTGAACTTTCCCTTTCGGATGGGAAACATGAACCCAAGTTTTGGAGTTTGTCCACGAAATATTATCCCTAATCTGCCTTAATCATTTTGTTGAGCTATTGAGCTTTTTCAATAGCTATCGAACCTTTAAAAATAAATAAATAAAAATACACCGAAATTGGCTTTAATATAAATTTAGTTTATTTGCCTTGGTGGCCAAACTTAAATAAGTTATAATTGTTATTTTTAAGCTCCGAGTTGAGCACTTAAACAAATTATATTTCGGCAAGCGATGTCGAATACCGCGCCGCGACTTGAATTCCCGATCGATCAAACAGAACTGATTAGCTGCCGAATTGCAGCTGCTGCTGCTGCTGCTAAACTATCGAGGAGAGTCTTAACTTGCTCTTATGCTGCGCCGAGCATAACTTATCGAAATGTTAAATATTAAGAGCAAAGCTGCTTTAGTTGTTGTTTGGCGCGGATACATGCGTAACCAAACATTCTCCCCCCGTTGAAAGACACGGGCTTTCAACAGTATCCTCTTTCGGAAGCGCGCACAACTTGCGCACAGCTCTTTTTATTGTTCCAGTTGACGTATTGAGAACAGCTACTCGGGAAACGCCGTCAGCACCAGCAACAAGCTCGACCACACGAGCCAGTGGCCATTTAAGGGGTGGTAAGTTTTCATCCTTTACAAGGACCACATCATTAATGTGAACGCCCGGGTAGCATGTTCTCCATTTGGACCGTTGCTGAAGAAGCGTTAAATATTCGTCACGCCAACGACTCCAGAAAATTGGCTGATAATAAGCTATACGCTGCCAGCGATCTAGGCGGCTAACGTTTAGCTTGGTGACATCCGGCTCCGGATAAATAGCGAGTGGCGCAGTGCCAAGGAAGTGCGCAGGAGTTAGCACATCCAGATCTGCAGGGTGCTCTGAACGTGGAAAAAGAGGTCGAGAGTTTATTATTGCCCCAATGTGGCAGACGAGTGTGCGCAGATCATCCAGGGGCAAAACCAAGGGTCCGACCGACCGATAAAACTGGTATTTTGCTGTCTTCACCGCTGCCTCCCAAAGTCCACCAAAGTGTGGGAAGCGAGGTGGGATGAATTCCCATTCGATGTCGTCAGAGACACAAAACTCTCGGACAGAGTCGATGTGCTTCTCGCTGAGGAAGTGTCGCTTGAGTTCAGCTAGGTCATTCTTTGCTCCGACGAAATTTGTCGTATTGTCCGACCATATGCGAACAGGTTTACATCTGGTAAGAATAAACCGCTTAAGGGCATTAAGAAAAGCTGCTGTTGACAAATCAGGAACCAGTTCGAGATGCACTGTCTTTGTTGCGAAGCAAATGAAGACCGAGATGTAGCATTTTACTGATCCTTTGTTACCAATCTCGCTCTTGTAGTAAAACGGTCCACAGTAGTCCACTCCAGTGAAAGCGAAAGGATGCGAGCCACTAACGCGATCGCGAGGAAGATCAGCCATGATTGTCTCAGCCAGGACCGGTTTAGCTCGAAAACACATAATGCATTTTGTTGTTACGCTGGAGGCAGTCTTACGCCCCCCCAATAGGCCAATAGTGAAGCCGAATATGAGAAAGCAGAGAACGAGGTCCGGCATGCAGCTGACGCCTGTGAAAATGCATGATGATGGCGCGTGTGACACGATGATGACTCGGCAGTATAATCGGATGCTGAGCATCGAAATCCAGGCTCGAGTGCTTTAGACGGCCACCAACACGAAGAAGTCCACACTCATTGATGAATGGTTTAAGCGAGGCAATAGAGCTGGATGATGCGATCGTCCTTCCGTCTTGAAGAGACCTATACTCATCACTCAGAGTGCCCTTGTGTATCCAATCTACTGTTAGACTGGGATGCCTGATGTAATTCCGAAATTTATATATGTAGCCGAAGACACGATGCAGGTTAAGAAATGAATTTGCAAACTTGCATCCTAAGTTGACATCAAGGCATCTGGGGATAGCAACTAGCACCCTTTGCCGCAGCTCAGGGTACGGGCCGGTTAACATGATGCGGGCCAGTCGCACTCTCCTTTGGTTAAGAAATCGGGACCATGAGACCACAACGATGATTCTAAAAGGTCGCTGCATTCCGTCGGTACGTAGCGCCATTCCATTCCTGTCGTTAGCTCCTGTATTAAAGATATGCGATTAGCCGCGAACGTTTGAAAGCGCGAGGGCTCATCTCGTATCCAGGATAAAACAACTGCCGAATCCGACCAACAATAGTATCTACAGTCGCGAATAAGTTGAGATAGAAGTGCAGCAGCAGATAATTCCAGCTTTGGTACTGTAAGAGTTCGTAAAGGTGCCACTCGAGACTTAGAGCACAACAAATGAAAAAGAAGTGCCATCGCCAAATTTTAGAAAGGTCTCCCTTTCCTCATCAGAAACCTGTTGAAGCAAGCGAGGATCGTTGGAGCACGACTTCCTAAGCTTAGTTGTTGAGCTGTCTTCCTTGAGGAAGATAATCCTTGCAGCGACCTAGCTTGTGCGACTCCGCAAGAGACATGTGATTCAAATCCACATACTCCTTGATAAATGCTGAATATTGTGACTTCAAACCAGGATGACGCTCTAATTTGCGCTCGAGGTTGCAAAAACGACGATATGCCTGCTGATATGAGTCTCCAAGTATCCACAGTATGCTTAACTGAAAGGCGAACCGAATATTCGCCAGTGTCCAAACGAGCAAAAGTTTGTTTAAAATGCGCTTCACAATCAAGTTCCTCCTTGGTAGATTCGTTGACTAAACGAGAACACGATTCTACCTCCGAAAACCGACGAACGATTTCATCAAGCGTGTGATCTGGGCTAGGATTTGGCATCAGAACGGAGCTAGTGACCATCAATGAGGCAGGGCTCGCTTAAGAAGTTCCACCTGTGACTATCCAGCCGAGCAGAGAATTTGCATTTAAACTGGAATGTGGATGTGGATCTGGAGATTGAGGGCTGGAGACTGGGGACTGGATGCGCCTGGCAGGGCTACAATTGGCCTTAAGTCAATCCAAATTACTACCAACAGAACATTTAGCCAGGCAAAACTTCGTAATAATATTATTATGTAAACCATTTCCCAAGACAAACATTTTAATCAGCATTAGATCCACAACAGAACTAATTCCGTTTGATTTCTTCAATTTTCATTTAGTCCGCCAAATAAATCAAAATGGTAACTTTGTATGAAACACGTATAGCGTGTATACATAAAATCTTAAATCTAAGTACAGTCATAGCCGCCTACTACTATTCCATGTGTTGTAAAGCGAAGTTATGTGCTGTAAGTGCTGTAAGCCTTGTGCTTTCTGTTATTTAACAGTAGCTGAGCCTTCTGCGTCGCATGTTCAAACTTGAACAACTTTTATTCAGTGTTGGATATTGCAACACTGGAAATGCCATTCTTAGCGTTGTTTTGTGCGCAGATGACTTTTCAACAATCAGATTTGTGCGCGTCTGTTTGACAAGTTTAACTTGCAGAGGAAAAAATAAAATCAAAAGAGGAAACTAAAATTGAAAATTATCGGAATCAAACAGTTAAAAGTTATAAACGCTATTTATAATTGCTAAACGCGCTGCTTTCGTTGCACAATTTACGTTAAACAATTGAAGCAAAAACAAATTCTCAAAAAAAAAATAAAATAAAAAAATTGACTAAATGGCAATGTCATTGTTATCGGCTACTTATTTCGACCCGACAAATCAACGTATGGAGATATATAAGGTAGGCTCTATTTTCCAGCCTAGATCACTATTTATTTATTATTATCATTTGCAGATGACCGATTTTTACAAAGAATTACGGCAACGCACAAGCAAACCTAATGATGGTCCTTCCAATTTGCAACTCATGTTGCAGCGGCGCGAATCTGGACTCGCCCCTATACCGCCCAGTTTTCAATACCACTTGTCGAATGAACATCTTCCCAACAGAGAGTTGGGCTTTTCTCTATTGGGGTCGGATATCTGTCTAACCAAATTCAATCCCAGTGGCAACAAACTGGTGATAGTTAATGAAGGTTATTTCGATTTCAACAGCCTGTTTTTATTCAAATTTACATATGTAATTTGGACATATCTCTCGAATAGCATTATTCGGGTTGTTGCAGCGAGTGACAATAGTAATTTGATAATTGAAATCAGCTTAAATTGTCTATTTGTTTAACTTATAGGAGGATTGGTGAACGTCTACGATTCGTCCAAGCCGCCAGAGTGCTATCGCCGACTAAATCATTTCCAAGTCGGTTCAGGAATTATAAGAAGAATCGCCGATGCGGATGTCAGTCCCAATGGCCATCACTTGGCCTACTGCACCCAAAAAAATTCCCACCAATTTCTCACTGTTGGTTTGACGTCACTGATGGGCTCTGGGGAGGATATCCATTGGATCAATCAGCTAATAGACGATGATTTTAGCACGGTGCGCTTCTCGCCGATTGATGACTCTTTCATAAGTGTCAGCAAAAATGGCAGAATTCGGGTCACAGATATTGAAAGATTCGCCACAAGGACCGATCTCCAAACGAGTTCGTCCGATGGGCATATTCTGTGCTTTGTGGATGGGCGCAATCCAAATATCTTCGTCGTTGGCCATGGTAATGGTAGGATTAAGTTGTTTGACAGTCGCTTAAAAAGCAGTGTGCTAGAATTTAGTCATAACACCGATGCCATCATGTCCATTGATTCGCGTTACGATGGCAACTATATCGTATCCAGTGCCAACGATAGGTGGTTTGGCTCATATATTCAACTCTGGGACATACGAGAACCCCACAAAAACATGATGCACCTTGGAAACCAATGTAAGCATTGAATGATCTGTCTATCGCCAACTAGGAATCTATATATATATGTGCCTGATCTGCATAAGCATAGTTGATTTTTTATCTCTTTGAATTGCAGAAAATCAAAATGAAAATTTAGATTAGTTCGGTTTGTCTTCTATTTTGCACAACAAATTTTGCTCAATAACAGAAAATATTTCTTTAAAGTTGAATTCATTTGGAATACTTTCCGTAAAATTTATAAAATTATATTTTTTATACATATTTTTAAGCAATCTTAAATGCTTGTCGTAGTGTTAAAAATTCTGGCCTATCTGGCTGCAGTGTATACTGATGGAATACATCTAAGCTCTATATTTTTTCTGATTGATTGCAGCTCCACCGGGGACCCCTGACGGCACCAATTGCAAAGAATCCGTTTTAGTCATTTGCGATTATTGTTCAGTCAGCCATAAGCCGAAGTTCTCGCCGATGGCCCAAACTGGACAACGTTTCATCTACTCGTCCAATGGAACGAATCGATTGATGAGTGAGTTGGTATTCCTAGAATGGACAATAAAATACATACTATGTAAATATTATTTCTGTACAGTTATCGATATGCTAACGTGGGAAGTGAAAGATTGGTTTCGGGCAAGCAATTTCATTTCGTCCTTCGACTGGCATCCAGTGCGATCCGAAATCGTCATCGGATCGGTAAGAGAAATCAACTGATTGTGGTTCTTGTGGATGTCTAACAAATCTGAGCTTTTAGGCTGAAAATCTTACTTTATGGAATCAATGATCCTGAACTTTCCCTTTCGGATGGGAAACATGAACCCAAGTTTTGGAGTTTGTCCACGAAATATTATCCCTAATCTGCCTTAATCATTTTGTTGAGCTATTGAGCTTTTTCAATAGCTATCGAACCTTTAAAAATAAATAAATAAAAATACACCGAAATTGGCTTTAATATAAATTTAGTTTATTTGCCTTGGTGGCCAAACTTAAATAAGTTATAATTGTTATTTTTAAGCTCCGAGTTGAGCACTTAAACAAATTATATTTCGGCAAGCGATGTCGAATACCGCGCCGCGACTTGAATTCCCGATCGATCAAACAGAACTGATTAGCTGCCGAATTGCAGCTGCTGCTGCTGCTGCTAAACTATCGAGGAGAGTCTTAACTTGCTCTTATGCTGCGCCGAGCATAACTTATCGAAATGTTAAATATTAAGAGCAAAGCTGCTTTAGTTGTTGTTTGGCGCGGATACATGCGTAACCAAACATTCTCCCCCCGTTGAAAGACACGGGCTTTCAACAGTATCCTCTTTCGGAAGCGCGCACAGCTTGCGCACAGCTCTTTTTATTGTTCCAGTTGACGTATTGAGAACAGCTACTCGGGAAACGCCGTCAGCACCAGCAACAAGCTCGACCACACGAGCCAGTGGCCATTTAAGGGGTGGTAAGTTTTCATCCTTTACAAGGACCACATCATTAATGTGAACGCCCGGGTAGCATGTTCTCCATTTGGACCGTTGCTGAAGAAGCGTTAAATATTCGTCACGCCAACGACTCCAGAAAATTGGCTGATAATAAGCTATACGCTGCCAGCGATCTAGGCGGCTAACGTTTAGCTTGGTGACATCCGGCTCCGGATAAATAGCGAGTGGCGCAGTGCCAAGGAAGTGCGCAGGAGTTAGCACATCCAGATCTGCAGGGTGCTCTGAACGTGGAAAAAGAGGTCGAGAGTTTATTATTGCCCCAATGTGGCAGACGAGTGTGCGCAGATCATCCAGGGGCAAAACCAAGGGTCCGACCGACCGATAAAACTGGTATTTTGCTGTCTTCACCGCTGCCTCCCAAAGTCCACCAAAGTGTGGGAAGCGAGGTGGGATGAATTCCCATTCGATGTCGTCAGAGACACAAAACTCTCGGACAGAGTCGATGTGCTTGTCGCTGAGGAAGTGTCGCTTGAGTTCAGCTAGGTCATTCTTTGCTCCGACGAAATTTGTCGTATTGTCCGACCATATGCGAACAGGTTTACATCTGGTAAGAATAAACCGCTTAAGGGCATTAAGAAAAGCTGCTGTTGACAAATCAGGAACCAGTTCGAGATGCACTGTCTTTGTTGCGAAGCAAATGAAGACCGAGATGTAGCATTTTACTGATCCTTTGTTACCAATCTCGCTCTTGTAGTAAAACGGTCCACAGTAGTCCACTCCAGTGAAAGCGAAAGGATGCGAGCCACTAACGCGATCGCGAGGAAGATCAGCCATGATTGTCTCAGCCAGGACCGGTTTAGCTCGAAAACACATAATGCATTTTGTTGTTACGCTGGAGGCAGTCTTACGCCCCCCCAATAGGCCAATAGTGAAGCCGAATATGAGAAAGCAGAGAACGAGGTCCGGCATGCAGCTGACGCCTGTGAAAATGCATGATGATGGCGCGTGTGACACGATGATGACTCGGCAGTATAATCGGATGCTGAGCATCGAAATCCAGGCTCGAGTGCTTTAGACGGCCACCAACACGAAGAAGTCCACACTCATTGATGAATGGTTTAAGCGAGGCAATAGAGCTGGATGATGCGATCGTCCTTCCGTCTTGAAGAGACCTATACTCATCACTCAGAGTGCCCTTGTGTATCCAATCTACTGTTAGACTGGGATGCCTGATGTATTTCCGAAATTTATATATGTAGCCGAAGACACGATGCAGGTTAAGAAATGAATTTGCAAACTTGCATCCTAAGTTGACATCAAGGCATCTGGGGATAGCAACTAGCACCCTTTGCCGCAGCTCAGGGTACGGGCCGGTTAACATGATGCGGGCCAGTCGCACTCTCCTTTGGTTAAGAAATCGGGACCATGAGACCACAACGATGATTCTAAAAGGTCGCTGCATTCCGTCGGTACGTAGCGCCATTCCATTCCTGTCGTTAGCTCCTGTATTAAAGATATGCGATTAGCCGCGAACGTTTGAAAGCGCGAGGGCTCATCTCGTATCCAGGATAAAACAACTGCCGAATCCGACCAACAATAGTATCTACAGTCGCGAATAAGTTGAGATAGAAGTGCAGCAGCAGATAATTCCAGCTTTGGTACTGTAAGAGTTCGTAAAGGTGCCACTCGAGACTTAGAGCACAACAAATGAAAAAGAAGTGCCATCGCCAAATTTTAGAAAGGTCTCCCTTTCCTCATCAGAAACCTGTTGAAGCACGCGAGGATCGTTGGAGCACGACTTCCTAAGCTTAGTTGTTGAGCTGTCTTCCTTGAGGAAGATAATCCTTGCAGCGACCTAGCTTGTGCGACTCCGCAAGAGACATGTGATTCAAATCCACATACTCCTTGATAAATGCTGAATATTGTGACTTCAAACCAGGATGACGCTCTAATTTGCGCTCGAGGTTGCAAAAACGACGATATGCCTGCTGATATGAGTCTCCAAGTATCCACAGTATGCTTGACTGAAAGGCGAACCGAATATTCGCCAGTGTCCAAACGAGCAAAAGTTTGTTTAAAATGCGCTTCACAATCAAGTTCCTCCTTGGTAGATTCGTTGACTAAACGAGAACACGATTCTACCTCCGAAAACCGACGAACGATTTCATCAAGCGTGTGATCTGGGCTAGGATTTGGCATCAGAACGGAGCTAGTGACCATCAATGAGGCAGGGCTCGCTTAAGAAGTTCCACCTGTGACTATCCAGCCGAGCAGAGAATTTGCATTTAAACTGGAATGTGGATGTGGATCTGGAGATTGAGGGCTGGAGACTGGGGACTGGATGCGCCTGGCAGGGCTACAATTGGCCTTAAGTCAATCCAAATTACTACCAACAGAACATTTAGCCAGGCAAAACTTCGTAATAATATTATTATGTAAACCATTTCCCTAGACAAACATTTTAATCAGCATTAGATCCACAACAGAACTAATTCCGTTTGATTTCTTCAATTTTCATTTAGTCCGCCAAATAAATCAAAATGGTAACTTTGTATGAAACACGTATAGCGTGTATACATAAAATCTTAAATCTAAGTACAGTCATAGCCGCCTACTACTATTCCATGTGTTGTAAAGCGAAGTTATGTGCTGTAAGTGCTGTAAGCCTTGTGCTTTCTGTTATTTAACAGTAGCTGAGCCTTCTGCGTCGCATGTTCAAACTTGAACAACTTTTATTCAGTGTTGGATATTGCAACACTGGAAATGCCAGTCTTAGCGTTGTTTTGTGCGCAGATGACTTTTCAACAATCAGATTTGTGCGCGTCTGTTTGACAAGTTTAACTTGCAGAGGAAAAAATAAAATCAAAAGAGGAAACTAAAATTGAAAATTATCGGAATCAAACAGTTAAAAGTTATAAACGCTATTTATAATTGCTAAACGCGCTGCTTTCGTTGCACAATTTACGTTAAACAATTGAAGCAAAAACAAATTCTCAAAAAAAAAATAAAATAAAAAAATTGACTAAATGGCAATGTCATTGTTATCGGCTACTTATTTCGACCCGACAAATCAACGTATGGAGATATATAAGGTAGGCTCTATTTTCCAGCCTAGATCACTATTTATTTATTATTATCATTTGCAGATGACCGATTTTTACAAAGAATTACGGCAACGCACAAGCAAACCTAATGATGGTCCTTCCAATTTGCAACTCATGTTGCAGCGGCGCGAATCTGGACTCGCCCCTATACCGCCCAGTTTTCAATACCACTTGTCGAATGAACATCTTCCCAACAGAGAGTTGGGCTTTTCTCTATTGGGGTCGGATATCTGTCTAACCAAATTCAATCCCAGTGGCAACAAACTGGTGATAGTTAATGAAGGTTATTTCGATTTCAACAGCCTGTTTTTATTCAAATTTACATATGTAATTTGGACATATCTCTCGAATAGCATTATTCGGGTTGTTGCAGCGAGTGACAATAGTAATTTGATAATTGAAATCAGCTTAAATTGTCTATTTGTTTAACTTATAGGAGGATTGGTGAACGTCTACGATTCGTCCAAGCCGCCAGAGTGCTATCGCCGACTAAATCATTTCCAAGTCGGTTCAGGAATTATAAGAAGAATCGCCGATGCGGATGTCAGTCCCAATGGCCATCACTTGGCCTACTGCACCCAAAAAAATTCCCACCAATTTCTCACTGTTGGTTTGACGTCACTGATGGGCTCTGGGGAGGATATCCATTGGATCAATCAGCTAATAGACGATGATTTTAGCACGGTGCGCTTCTCGCCGATTGATGACTCTTTCATAAGTGTCAGCAAAAATGGCAGAATTCGGGTCACAGATATTGAAAGATTCGCCACAAGGACCGATCTCCAAACGAGTTCGTCCGATGGGCATATTCTGTGCTTTGTGGATGGGCGCAATCCAAATATCTTCGTCGTTGGCCATGGTAATGGTAGGATTAAGTTGTTTGACAGTCGCTTAAAAAGCAGTGTGCTAGAATTTAGTCATAACACCGATGCCATCATGTCCATTGATTCGCGTTACGATGGCAACTATATCGTATCCAGTGCCAACGATAGGTGGTTTGGCTCATATATTCAACTCTGGGACATACGAGAACCCCACAAAAACATGATGCACCTTGGAAACCAATGTAAGCATTGAATGATCTGTCTATCGCCAACTAGGAATCTATATATATATGTGCCTGATCTGCATAAGCATAGTTGATTTTTTATCTCTTTGAATTGCAGAAAATCAAAATGAAAATTTAGATTAGTTCGGTTTTTCTTCTATTTTGCACAACAAATTTTGCTCAATAACAGAAAATATTTCTTTAAAGTTGAATTCATTTTGAATACTTTCCGTAAAATTTATAAAATTATATTTTTTATACATATTTTTAAGCAATCTTAAATGCTTGTCGTAGTGTTAAAAATTCTGGCCTATCTGGCTGCAGTGTATACTGATGGAATACATCTAAGCTCTATATTTTTTCTGATTGATTGCAGCTCCACCGGGGACCCCTGACGGCACCAATTGCAAAGAATCCGTTTTAGTCATTTGCGATTATTGTTCAGTCAGCCATAAGCCGAAGTTCTCGCCGATGGCCCAAACTGGACAACGTTTCATCTACTCGTCCAATGGAACGAATCGATTGATGAGTGAGTTGGTATTCCTAGAATGGACAATAAAATACATATTATGTAAATATTATTTCTGTACAGTTATCGATATGCTAACGTGGGAAGTGAAAGATTGGTTTCGGGCAAGCAATTTCATTTCGTCCTTCGACTGGCATCCAGTGCGACCCGAAATCGTCATCGGATCGGTAAGAGAAATCAACTGATTGTGGTTCTTGTGGATGTCTAACAAATCTGAGCTTTTAGGCTGAAAATCTTACTTTATGGAATCAATGATCCTGAACTTTCCCTTTCGGATGGGAAACATGAACCCAAGTTTTGGAGTTTGTCCACGAAATATTATCCCTAATCTGCCTTAATCATTTTGTTGAGCTATTGAGCTTTTTCAATAGCTATCGAACCTTTAAAAATAAATAAATAAAAATACACCGAAATTGGCTTTAATATAAATTTAGTTTATTTGCCTTGGTGGCCAAACTTAAATAAGTTATAATTGTTATTTTTAAGCTCCGAGTTGAGCACTTAAACAAATTATATTTCGGCAAGCGATGTCGAATACCGCGCCGCGACTTGAATTCCCGATCGATCAAACAGAACTGATTAGCTGCCGAATTGCAGCTGCTGCTGCTGCTGCTAAACTATCGAGGAGAGTCTTAACTTGCTCTTATGCTGCGCCGAGCATAACTTATCGAAATGTTAAATATTAAGAGCAAAGCTGCTTTAGTTGTTGTTTGGCGCGGATACATGCGTAACCAAACATTCTCCCCCCGTTGAAAGACACGGGCTTTCAACAGTATCCTCTTTCGGAAGCGCGCACAACTTGCGCACAGCTCTTTTTATTGTTCCAGTTGACGTATTGAGAACAGCTACTCGGGAAACGCCGTCAGCACCAGCAACAAGCTCGACCACACGAGCCAGTGGCCATTTAAGGGGTGGTAAGTTTTCATCCTTTACAAGGACCACATCATTAATGTGAACGCCCGGGTAGCATGTTCTCCATTTGGACCGTTGCTGAAGAAGCGTTAAATATTCGTCACGCCAACGACTCCAGAAAATTGGCTGATAATAAGCTATACGCTGCCAGCGATCTAGGCGGCTAACGTTTAGCTTGGTGACATCCGGCTCCGGATAAATAGCGAGTGGCGCAGTGCCAAGGAAGTGCGCAGGAGTTAGCACATCCAGATCTGCAGGGTGCTCTGAAAGTGGAAAAAGAGGTCGAGAGTTTATTATTGCCCCAATGTGGCAGACGAGTGTGCGCAGATCATCCAGGGGCAAAACCAAGGGTCCGACCGACCGATAAAACTGGTATTTTGCTGTCTTCACCGCTGCCTCCCAAAGTCCACCAAAGTGTGGGAAGCGAGGTGGGATGAATTCCCATTCGATGTCGTCAGAGACACAAAACTCTCGGACAGAGTCGATGTGCTTCTCGCTGAGGAAGTGTCGCTTGAGTTCAGCTAGGTCATTCTTTGCTCCGACGAAATTTGTCGTATTGTCCGACCATATGCGAACAGGTTTACATCTGGTAAGAATAAACCGCTTAAGGGCATTAAGAAAAGCTGCTGTTGACAAATCAGGAACCAGTTCGAGATGCACTGTCTTTGTTGCGAAGCAAATGAAGACCGAGATGTAGCATTTTACTGATCCTTTGTTACCAATCTCGCTCTTGTAGTAAAACGGTCCACAGTAGCCCACTCCAGTGAAAGCGAAAGGATGCGAGCCACTAACGCGATCGCGAGGAAGATCAGCCATGATTGTCTCAGCCAGGACCGGTTTAGCTCGAAAACACATAATGCATTTTGTTGTTACGCTGGAGGCAGTCTTACGCCCCCCCAATAGGCCAATAGTGAAGCCGAATATGAGAAAGCAGAGAACGAGGTCCGGCATGCAGCTGACGCCTGTGAAAATGCATGATGATGGCGCGTGTGACACGATGATGACTCGGCAGTATAATCGGATGCTGAGCATCGAAATCCAGGCTCGAGTGCTTTAGACGGCCACCAACACGAAGAAGTCCACACTCATTGATGAATGGTTTAAGCGAGGCAATAGAGCTGGATGATGCGATCGTCCTTCCGTCTTGAAGAGACCTATACTCATCACTCAGAGTGCCCTTGTGTATCCAATCTACTGTTAGACTGGGATGCCTGATGTAATTCCGAAATTTATATATGTAGCCGAAGACACGATGCAGGTTAAGAAATGAATTTGCAAACTTGCATCCTAAGTTGACATCAAGGCATCTGGGGATAGCAACTAGCACCCTTTGCCGCAGCTCAGGGTACGGGCCGGTTAACATGATGCGGGCCAGTCGCACTCTCCTTTGGTTAAGAAATCGGGACCATGAGACCACAACGATGATTCTAAAAGGTCGCTGCATTCCGTCGGTACGTAGCGCCATTCCATTCCTGTCGTTAGCTCCTGTATTAAAGATATGCGATTAGCCGCGAACGTTTGAAAGCGCGAGGGCTCATCTCGTATCCAGGATAAAACAACTGCCGAATCCGACCAACAATAGTATCTACAGTCGCGAATAAGTTGAGATAGAAGTGCAGCAGCAGATAATTCCAGCTTTGGTACTGTAAGAGTTCGTAAAGGTGCCACTCGAGACTTAGAGCACAACAAATGAAAAAGAAGTGCCATCGCCAAATTTTAGAAAGGTCTCCCTTTCCTCATCAGAAACCTGTTGAAGCACGCGAGGATCGTTGGAGCACGACTTCCTAAGCTTAGTTGTTGAGCTGTCTTCCTTGAGGAAGATAATCCTTGCAGCGACCTAGCTTGTGCGACTCCGCAAGAGACATGTGATTCAAATCCACATACTCCTTGATAAATGCTGAATATTGTGACTTCAAACCAGGATGACGCTCTAATTTGCGCTCGAGGTTGCAAAAACGACGATATGCCTGCTGATATGAGTCTCCAAGTATCCACAGTATGCTTGACTGAAAGGCGAACCGAATATTCGCCAGTGTCCAAACGAGCAAAAGTTTGTTTAAAATGCGCTTCACAATCAAGTTCCTCCTTGGTAGATTCGTTGACTAAACGAGAACACGATTCTACCTCCGAAAACCGACGAACGATTTCATCAAGCGTGTGATCTGGGCTAGGATTTGGCATCAGAACGGAGCTAGTGACCATCAATGAGGCAGGGCTCGCTTAAGAAGTTCCACCTGTGACTATCCAGCCGAGCAGAGAATTTGCATTTAAACTGGAATGTGGATGTGGATCTGGAGATTGAGGGCTGGAGACTGGGGACTGGATGCGCCTGGCAGGGCTACAATTGGCCTTAAGTCAATCCAAATTACTACCAACAGAACATTTAGCCAGGCAAAACTTCGTAATAATATTATTATGTAAACCATTTCCCTAGACAAACATTTTAATCAGCATTAGATCCACAACAGAACTAATTCCGTTTGATTTCTTCAATTTTCATTTAGTCCGCCAAATAAATCAAAATGGTAACTTTGTATGAAACACGTATAGCGTGTATACATAAAATCTTAAATCTAAGTACAGTCATAGCCGCCTACTACTATTCCATGTGTTGTAAAGCGAAGTTATGTGCTGTAAGTGCTGTAAGCCTTGTGCTTTCTGTTATTTAACAGTATCTGAGCCTGCTGCGTCGCATGTTCAAACTTGAACAACTTTTATTCAGTGTTGGATATTGCAACACTGGAAATGCCAGTCTTAGCGTTGTTTTGTGCGCAGATGACTTTTCAACAATCAGATTTGTGCGCGTCTGTTTGACAAGTTTAACTTGCAGAGGAAAAAATAAAATCAAAAGAGGAAACTAAAATTGAAAATTATCGGAATCAAACAGTTAAAAGTTATAAACGCTATTTATAATTGCTAAACGCGCTGCTTTCGTTGCACAATTTACGTTAAACAATTGAAGCAAAAACAAATTCTCAAAAAAAAAATAAAATAAAAAAATTGACTAAATGGCAATGTCATTGTTATTGGCTACTTATTTCGACCCGACAAATCAACGTATATATAAGGTAGGCTCTATTTTCCAGCCTAGATCACTATTTATTTATTATTATCATTTGCAGATGACCGATTTTTACAAAGAATTACGGCAACGCACAAGCAAACCTAATGATGGTCCTTCCAATTTGCAACTCATGTTGCAGCGGCGCGAATCTGGACTCGCCCCTATACCGCCCAGTTTTCAATACCACTTGTCGAATGAACATCTTCCCAACAGAGAGTTGGGCTTTTCTCTATTGGGGTCGGATATCTGTCTAACCAAATTCAATCCCAGTGGCAACAAACTGGTGATAGTTAATGAAGGTTATTTCGATTTCAACAGCCTGTTTTTATTCAAATTTACATATGTAATTTGGACATATCTCTCGAATAGCATTATTCGGGTTGTTGCAGCGAGTGACAATAGTAATTTGATAATTGAAATCAGCTTAAATTGTCTATTTGTTTAACTTATAGGAGGATTGGTGAACGTCTACGATTCGTCCAAGCCGCCAGAGTGCTATCGCCGACTAAATCATTTCCAAGTCGGTTCAGGAATTATAAGAAGAATCGCCGATGCGGATGTCAGTCCCAATGGCTATCACTTGGCCTACTGCACCCAAAAAAATTCCCACCAATTTCTCACTGTTGGTTTGACGTCACTGATGGGCTCTGGGGAGGATATCCATTGGATCAATCAGCTAATAGACGATGATTTTAGCACGGTGCGCTTCTCGCCGATTGATGACTCTTTCATAAGTGTCAGCAAAAATGGCAGAATTCGGGTCACAGATATTGAAAGATTCGCCACAAGGACCGATCTCCAAACGAGTTCGTCCGATGGGCATATTCTGTGCTTTGTGGATGGGCGCAATCCAAATATCTTCGTCGTTGGCCATGGTAATGGTAGGATTAAGTTGTTTGACAGTCGCTTAAAAAGCAGTGTGCTAGAATTTAGTCATAACACCGATGCCATCATGTCCATTGATTCGCGTTACGATGGCAACTATATCGTATCCAGTGCCAACGATAGGTGGTTTGGCTCATATATTCAACTCTGGGACATACGAGAACCCCACAAAAACATGATGCACCTTGGAAACGCTTGTAAGCATTGAATGATCTGTCTATCGCCAACTAGGAATCTATATATATATGTGCCTGATCTGCATAAGCATAGTTGATTTTTTATCTCTTTGAATTGCAGAAAATCAAAATGAAAATTTAGATTAGTTCGGTTTTTCTTCTATTTTGCACAACAAATTTTGCTCAATAACAGAAAATATTTCTTTAAAGTTGAATTCATTTGGAATACTTTCCGTAAAATTTATAAAATTATATTTTTTATACATATTTTTAAGCAATCTTAAATGCTTGTCGTAGTGTTAAAAATTCTGGCCTATCTGGCTGCAGTGTATACTGATGGAACACATCTTAGCTCTATATTATTTATTGATTGTTTGCAGCTCCACCGGGGACCCCTCACGACACCTATTGCAAAGAGCGCGTTTTAGTCTTATATTATTTATATTATATTTCAGGCTGCTTTAAGCCGAAGTTCTCGCCGATGGCCCAAACTGGACAACGTTTCATCTACTCGTCCAATGGAACGAAACGATTGATGAGTGAGTTGGTATTCCTAGAATGGACAATAAAATACATATTATGTAAATTTTATTTCTGTACAGTTATCGATATGCTAACGTGGGAAGTGAAAGATTGGTTTCGGGCAAGCAATTTCATTTCGTCCTTCGACTGGCATCCAGTGCGACCCGAAATCGTCATCGGATCGGTAAGAGAAATCAGTTGGTTGTGGTTCTTGTGGATGTCTAACAAATCTGAGCTTTTAGGATATAAATGTTGCTTTCTTTATCAATGATCCGAGCATGAACCGATATCGATATTGACGATTATGAGCGCAATCGTAGGCGTGGAGGTGGGCGTGGAGATGTGCGTGGAAGTGGGCGTGAAGGTGGGCGTGGCCAATGCCGATCGTTGATGTACATCGCCAACAACCTGCCACAAATATTCTGTGAGTGTAGCCTTCAAAAAGTGGGAGATATGCGGCGATTTGCTCTTATCGATATCAATGTCTTCAATTTTGACACAGAATATCTTTAGTATCAGAGCACGCACAAGTTTGAAACAATAAATAGATAAATAATCTTTTTTTTGATATTTTTACTTTGAGTTTACGCAGCTCAACTCCTTAACTCAAATAAAAATAAAATTTATTTTTATGCGCAACTTGCAACATTTGAGCTTGTGTGTGGATGGATACAGGGCATCTGCTAGTCGCAAGATATTTGCTAAGCTCCAGATCAGTTCTTTGATTTCCAATTGAGTAGCACAAAAAAACTTTTATTTGTGTTGTAGGTGGCATCATGGTCGACCTTAAGTCCAACAAACCGAACAGCACAAAACTAATGTAAAAAGTAAACTCGGAAAAGTTTGCACACACACACATACATATAGGTATGTTGGTGGAAGGTGTAAAACTCGAATTACTTTTGGAAAAGTAGCAGTAGCAAAAAGTGAAATGAAGCCGAAAAGCAAATAGAGCATAAATTACGCAAATCCAACTCGACACTTTACAGCACAGAGCTGGGGCACAAACAGCGCGCTTGTGTGTGTGAGTGGGTGTGTCTGAGTGTGTGTGCTTAAGCTTGCACACATACACATACGAGTGGGCAGTGCACAGAGACAATAAACAAGTTAAGTCAAAGTCAAAAAAGCAGACAAACATTGCGTGCGAGTGAGACAGCAGATAGTAGCGGAGTAGCATTCGTGCTATCTCTGTCGCACGCTGGCCACCGACACGTTGGGCTGTATGGTGCAAGGGTGTAGCAAACAATCAGGCGCCAAATGCTCAAGTGTCTCATTGTCAGCCGATGTTGCTGCATGCAACACGCCGACGATGGGGCAATGGAATATAAAATAAAATGAGCAGCAACAGCAACAGAAGCAACAGAAGCAACAGCAACAGCAGAAACAAGAACAACAGCAAAAATTGTTAAAGCAAGTAAATAAACATTGTGTGCCATTATCAGGCAGTGGCAGCAGCAACAATCACAACAACAACAACAACAACGCCAACAATCGGCACACCATGCAACATAATTTGCAGTTGCAACAGCGAACTTTTCAATGGCTTGCAACTGAAAAACCTGACATTCCACACAGCGCAAACAAAAATGCCACACAGTGTCCCCAAAAACTAACAAAAATCCAAGCAAAAAAAATAAACTCAGCTTAAATTTAAGAAGAAAAATAAGTTATAAAATATGCGCAAACTAGAAATGATTTTAAGTACACTTAAAATAAAACACGCACAGAAATTAAGAAAAATAACTAAAATGCTTGAAATTAAAAAAAAAAACTTCTTTTATATTTTATAGCAATATATTTCGTAATAACAAAAAATAAAACTAGAAATGAATTTTAATATACACAAATAAATGTACATTTATAAAATGAAATTAAAAATTAAAAAAAAAAGATATATAACAAAAACGTTTATAGAAAAACTATGAAAAAAGTAAGTGGAAAGTTTCGAAAAATGTCAAGCGGTTTGAGGACACTGTGCGTTGTTAGCTGTTGTCGGTAACTGCAGCGCAGCAATGCTCGACACACAGTCCGGATATACTGTAGAGCCTGATACTGTGTATGTGCGTGTGTGTGTGTGTGTGCGTGTGTGTGTGTGTGTGTGTGTGTGTGTGTGTGTGTGTGTGTGTGTGTGTGTGTGTGTGAAGTTGCATGGTTGAACAGTCATTGCCAGTGCAGTGCAGAAAGGCCGGAAGTGCAGCCGAGTAACAGCAATGCAAGTGTGTTGTGTGTGTGTGATAGCGTGTGTAAGGTTATGAAAGCAACTGACTTCATGTGCAAGATAGTCTCCCTGTGGGTGTGTGTGTGTGTGTGTGTGTGTGTGTGTATGAACCAACTAAACAAAAAATTGCACAGGCAGCAACGGAGAAAAAAAATAATACAAAACACTAACAAGTTGACATAAAAATTGTACAAACTGAAAATGATTTGTGTGTTGCACAGGCGACTACAAGCAGGCAATAGTTTCTTAGGCGCAACACACACCCACACACACACACCCAAACACACACACACACCCACACTGACTCCAGTGATTTGCAGTCGAAAATGACACATGCAACAGCAAATCGCATTTTGCCGCAAAATGCCTCTTAAATCGAATCCATTTTATGCTGAGTTATTTTCTTAAACATTTATTAGAGATAAATCATAATTAATTATAATTATTGATGTTCTTTATAAATAATTGTACAATATTAAAGCTAACAGTTTTTATAAGTTAAATTTAAATTATTTAATTTTATATATTAATTATTGTAATTTAATGTTTATTGACCTCTTTTTATGATTTTTATCAGTTGCGACAGCCAGTGAAATATATATTATATAAAATACTGAAAAACGTAATAATAATAATGATTATTATTATTAACATATTTTTGCTGTACTGGGTAATTTTAATGAAAAAACAACACTTGGCCATTAAATAATTGAATATGACAATAATATTTATTTGCAATTACCAAACATATGCAACACATATCCACACACATACATATACAAATATTTCCCTATACTAAAGTAGCTGAAGCCAATCAATTTCAGCGTCGTTTTGTATTAAGGCCAATAGTTCAGCAGAGGTTGGCCAGAATGGTTAAAGGTGTCAGCTGGTTGGCGCCTTTCGGGTGACATCGACGTCTAATTAGGAGCCAGTGAAAGTCACGTTATATGCGAATTGCCCTTGCCAATGCCATTGCCATTGATTATGATGAGCTCGCACTGTTGGCACTCCAATGCCAAACACTTTGGCCTAATGCGTTGACGCTGCTGCCACCAGTTACCAGCCAGCCAGCCAGCCATCGTGGGTGACGGGACTGAACGGAACGGAGACGGAGACGAAAAGTGATGGTTGTGTGTGTGTGACTCTGTGGGGATATATTGGCATGGCATGGCATGGATATTTTGTGCCGAGCCAATTGTTGCCATCATTAGTGCCAGGCCAACGGGCAGCAAACTCGCACAACACTCGCAGCACTCAATTTCCGTTGCACAAATTGCCAGCTGGCGAGAAAGTAGCAGCAGCAGCAGCAGCAATTGGATCATTACCAGGATGAGGATGAGGAGAAAGAGTGGAACCGGGAACGGGAACAGGCACAGATATAGCAAGAAGGTAGTAAAGTAGTTGCTGTCTGCTCTGCTCTGCTCTGCTCTGCTCTGGCTGGCAGACAGGCAACCGCTTTTGGCCAATGTAATTAATACCAACATAATCATATTTGGATAACACAAACGTAATCAAGATTAATTGAGTAACAGCAGGTAGTTTGCATAATTAGAACGCGTCCTGCCAGCACAGACAGTCCTGCACCCATCAACATACACTGAAAAAAAAAAAAAAACAGCATTCACAACTCATTGATTTAACCAAACAGACAAAAAACACTCAATTTATACAATAAAAAATAAAAAAATAATAAAATTTAAATTTACATATTTTTATTGAGATTTTTATTTTATTTTCGGCTGTTTTTTATTTCAGCTTCGGCGAACTTGGAATAAAATAAGTGAAAGTAAGTTTATCGCTTTTCTGAACACATTTTTGTTTTGGGTTTGTGGATTCTAGATTGAATTTTTTTTTTTGCTTTGAGATTCTCCATGCCATGAAGTAAATAATGAAATCATAACTTTCCGTTTTTTTTTAGACTAAATATAAAATTTTTGTATCTTTTTGATTGAAATTAAAATGAAGTAAATAATGAAATCATAACTTTCCGTTTTTTTTTAGACTAAATTTAAAATTTTTGTATCTTTTTGATTGAAATTAGAACCACACTTAAAATTGTTGTTTGTAGGATTAAGCATTAAATCGTGTTAAAATTAATAATAATTATAGTACATTTAATTTTGACAAGATAAATATAGACAAGATAGATATTTGGTTATGATATAGATATAGATCAATTTTACTTAAATAAAAACTTTTTACTTATGTTAAAATTGTTTATTTCATATCTCATTTAATGGTGTATGCACCACTTCTTTTCTGTCAGTGTACAATTGCACACACACACACACACACACACACACACACAACTCCGAGCAGCCATTAACCAACTCGGCACAGCTATCGCTCCATCAACTGGCCAATGGAAAAGTGCAGAGCAGTGTTGACTGCATTGACGCCTCTTGTTTTGGGACATGGACGAAAAACATAATTTGCAATTTTAACTGACCAACTTGCCTGGCTCTGGTTCCGGCTCTGACTCTGACTCTGACTCTGACTCTGAGTCTGCTTTGAGGAGTGCGTTTACCATGTGATGATCATAATCATCACCATTATTTCACTGAATTTGAATACAACAATTCCTGTTGCTTCTGCTAACCAAATCCCGTCCATTCCGAGCTTAATAGCAATGAATAATAGCACTCACAGAAAACACACACTCTCCCCCCGCTGTGAGTCCACTTTTCTACAGTCAATTTGTGCTGGAATTTATTTAAATTTTTTACAATTATTTTTAGTCCCGCTCTGCAATACTTTGACAGAAACACATTTTTTGCAACCAAAAACTAAACAATTTTGTGCACAAAAAAAGTACAAATTTGTGTTTAGTTTTTTACTGTTGAAAATAATTTAGATTCCTTTAGAATTTTTACCGAAATAATGTGCACTAATTGGATATACAAACCAGGCGAGGTTTGTGCAAATGTGTGCATATTTTTTTTAATATTTCAATTATTTTATTTTATTAATTGTGCATAATTAAGGCAGCTCGTCATATCAACTGGCCATCAAAAAGCAGGTCGATAATTCAAGTCGATAAAATAATGATTATAAGAAACAAATAACAAAAATACACCAAAAAAGCTGCCTAAATATAAATATCAATTTCACATTTAGCCAAGCTCAGAGTAAATCTAAATATAAAATCAAAAAGCTTATTAATATATGAAAATATTGAATTTAAGTAACAAATCTTTAAACGCAAACAAAACTACTTAAAAAACGCGTTATTAATTATAATGTTGATTGAGCAAATTGGATGACTTCTTGCTGAAGGCTTAACTAGTTAATTTTAATTAGTAATTAGCTAATTGCGTTTGTGGAAATACAAATGTTTACATGGAAACTATAAACAGTGTAATGACTGGCAAATACAAATAATTGTTTCAGTTAGCGACAACAAAAAAAAAATGGGGGGAAACCAATTGGTAAATAGAAAGGAGTTCATTGCTCTGGTTCTCCATATGCTAATCCTGACCAGCAGCTGTCGCTGGAACTCCTGTTGACAATTCCATGCAAACTGCTCGACAATCGTAAATGTTTTTTTTTTTTTTTTTTTTAAATTTGAAGGCAGCAACTATTTATCAAAACGCCATTGGGTCACACATACATATATATGTATATATACATATATAAATATGGCTATAAGGCAGCGCCCAAAAACAATGGACAAACAAAACCGAAACAGTTGAGAGAATCTTTCAATTAATCATGGGCGACATGTGGTCGTCTCTGGGCGGACCGCCGAGCGCGAGAATAATTATACCATTGTTGCCCCAATGCCACCAGCCACTGCTGCTGGGTTTGTAGAGAAGGGACTTGTTGGTGCGTGGGGAGGGGGGTTGGAGCAGTGTGTGCAAACAAATAGCTGCCATAATAGCGACGAGCCGGCGTCTTGGGCACATCCTGCCAAAGGCTCTGGCTCCAGCTTTGGGCAAACAAAATCGCATTAATAAAATAAAATGCGCTAAAAAAAACTGTATATATGAAGGGTTGGAATGAGCGGTATATATGTAAGGGGTTATGTGGGGGGGGGGGGGGGGGTTGAGTTACAGTGTAAAACTATTTGCCATTGTGGGCGTGGCCTTTGGGCTCTCTTCCGGCACGCAGTGATTGTAACAGTTGCTAGCCTCAAGCGTGCATATGTCTGTAGGTATGTTTGTATGTATGTTTGTATATATATATTTACATGCTTGCATTCAGCATAGAGAAGCTAATAAAAATGTTATTTTGCTCTTTCCCTTTTTGTTTTGTGCTTTGTGCTGCATACCCTGCACACCCACAATGGATGCAAAAGGGTCTCTCCAGCATATCCCGCCATATGCACCTTGTCATATATGTATTGAGATTAATTTATGTATTAATCAAATTTTCAGCAGTTTTATTTTGCTAAGCGTTGCTAAGCGAAATTTAAATGATTTATTTATTTCATATGTGACAGGGTATTTCTGGATCGAGTATACCTATTTTTAAGTTTTAATCACTTGTTTTATTGGAAAATTAGTTTTGCCAGCGCAAACATTCAATGCAATGCAAATATGCGCTAAAGTGGACTAAAGAGAGAGATAGAGAGAGAGAGGCAGAGAGCGAGAGTGAGAGTGAGAGGGAGTGATGGGAAGGGAATGATGCAAGAGTAGATGATAAATGACGTAGGCCATAGATTTAATTTAATCAGCTGCTCGACTAGTTTGAGCTGGAAAATGGAGCAATTTCAATTAAAGAAAAATATCGTATAAAATGTAACTTTTATTTAGATTCAGTATTTCTTTATCTGTCAAATTTGTTTGGTTTTTTGTTTAATTCAATTAAAATTAAATTGAAGTAATTATTTTTATTACATTCGCTGTCTTTGCCTAGGACTGTCGTTTTTAATGGATTGCAAATTTGTTAATGGGTTTTATTTAATGAAGCTTATATTAATTATTAAATTTATATTATTATTACATTCGATGTTATAGCCTGCTATTTTCCTTTCTAATGGATTGCAAATTGATGATGCACTCAATTCAATGGATTTCTAATCATCGTCATCCATTCAGTTGAATTGTTTCCTATATTTTGAGTAATTCTCATTTTGTATTTTTGCAACATGTTGCCACTGTTTTGTCGTTGGGGGCATTCAACGTTCGAACACATCATAAAACATTCCATTCAATGCCACTGTTTGCATTTCAGCATTTAACTCAAATGTATGCTGGCAACATTGTTCGTTCCACCTGCCACCTGCCCCACTTCAGGCGGAGCCCAAACAACAATCTGGTTGGGCTGCAATGGAAATGCATAAAAATCAAGTAGAGTCAAATGTATAACAGCAGATTTTTTGCAATAATGTTAGCTTTCGGATTTTATAAGCGCTCTGCATCAAGCCGCATTTGTCTTCCCTACACGTCCCCCGTATGCCCCGCACCTCTCCCACCAACCATGCTGCGCACAAACATTGCACTGCGTTTGCCCCATGTTGCACTAGCGATGGTCGCGTGATGTGACTAAAATGAATAAATAAATAAATATTGTTATTGCAATTATATCCTTAAATTCACAATCTTATTTTCATAATCAATTGCTGGTAAAAAAAAATAAAATGGTAAACACAAAAAAAAATATTATTGACTTAAAACACAGCAGAAATTAACAAATATTCAGAAATCATACATTTAATATTACATTAAGACAAAAATCTGATATTCTGATTATATATCTCATTTTGTAGAATTTGTATACCATTTATGTAAAAGTTTATTTATATATATCATATTAATAGAGTACTATTTAAAGGCTTTTTAAGTAGCAACAAAAATTTAGCTAGTAAATTTCAAATTTGAATAAATTTATATTTTTTTAATTGCTATTAGCATTTCATAAGGTCCGTCAATATAATTATAAGCAAAATAATAAAAAATCAAATAAGTCACGATGTTTGCTCATCTCTAGCACACATACACATACGCACACAAACACACACACACACACACATACAGTGAGACATCAAAAAAACGTGCAAACATTTGCCATATTTTTGTAATCAAAGTAAACAATCCATTTAACCAAACACAGACACGGCACACACACACACCAACACACACATGACATGCTGAGAAGCGGATGCAGGGCATGGCATATACATACACACACACACACACACATATGTAACTGAGCTGGTGGCAGCTGTTGCTGTTCAAACGTGGCATCTTTGCCAATTTTGCTTCATTTTCGATTTGGCTCGCGACGACGCTATAGCGCCCTCTGGCGGCCAACGACTTTGGCCACTGGACACATTTTCCAAAAAAACAAAAAAAAATAACAAAAATGAAAAGTAAAAGATAGAGAAAAAGAAAAAGTCGCCGACAGTTTCTTGTTATTGTCACTTGGCCCAGGCTTGGCAGTTTGGCCGTCTGTCCGACCTGGCAGGTCTGCCAATGGCCCCACCGAATCGCACAGTCAGTCAAAATAATTTCTGAACGGTGCGACGAGTCCGTGACGCCTGACGCCTGACGACTGACGACTGACGTCTGTTGTCCTCCGCCCTCTGTCCGCCTTCCTCCGTCCTTTGTCTGACGTCCTGCGTCTTTGCCACGTGTTTTTATGCAAACAGCATTTGAATTTGAAATGAAAATGCTAACGGGACATTGCGGTTTGGCAGTTAGCAAGAAGGCAACTGTATCACCAGCTACACTCAGAAAAATACATAAAGAATCCTTTGTTTTATCAGCTTTGCAACAGACAAAAAAAGTTTAAAAATTTACTTAAAAAAATAATAATAATAACTAAAGTAGTAGGTAAAAAAAAACCACGCTCGTTAAGCAATTTCTACACAAAATTTCAAATCAATTATTTCAATTCTAAATTAAGAAACTTAAAGTACATTATTTTGGAAATTATTCAAATTTTTATCTACTTTGCAACGAGCAAAAATAACTTAATAACTAAAATAAATAATTTAAAAAAATTAGCAATTTCTACAAATAAATACAGATCATTTATTTCAATTCTAAATTAAGAAACCTAAAAAATCGCTAAAATGTTTTATCTGCAGAAATAACTAAATAAAAAAAAAAAAATTTCAAAACCATTAAAAAAAAAACCAAAGAAATACATTTAAAAAGACGCTTTCGCAATTTGTACAAAAAATTTCAGATACATTCGATTTGAATTTTGCAATTTGCCAACGAACATGTAAAATTCTCAATAAAAAATGATATTTTTTAAATTGTATTTTTTGCCCCATTGAAAATTGTTTTGTTAATAGTGAATAAAACAAGTGAAATGTTTAAGAATAAAATTATTGTAATTTTCAAGGTGTGTATTTCAAAATGAGCTCTCGAAAATATGGCATAGAATACTATGCAAATTTTTTTTTACGCCGAGTGTAGGAATTCCCCCTCCCCACCCCATTCCATACTCCTTTTATCATGGAGCTTCTTTTGCATTACTCTGCGGCATTGCATGCTTTTCAGAGCCATGCGGCAGCCTTAGCAGTGATATGACAGCACTCCATGGCATCTGTGTCCATTGGTATTTTGTTTGTTAACATTCAACTCTTGCCATCCCTCTCCCTCTTTCTCTCTCTCTCTCTCTCTCTCTCTCTCTGTGTGTGTGTGTGTGAATAGTTTTTACTGTCGACAAAGCCACAAACCCGAATGCAGCCAAATGGCAATAAAAGCAACGCGTCAACTTTGTTATTACATTTTTATACCGCCAACAAACCTACACACACAAACCTACACACAAACACACACATACATACATACACACACACACACACACACACACGTTCCGCATTTCATTGCATAGTTTTATATGCTTGCGAGGAGAGAAGCAAAGCAAAAGCAGAGACACACCTGTTCAACCAATGCCCAACCCTCCCCCCCCACTACCCTTTCGGTACGTTTCATTTGCATTGTCATTTACGCACCCCCCTACGTCACCGCACACCCTTCTTTGACCGTTTTTGTCATGGCTTTTACGATTGTGTTTGGCTTTCAACATAACATTATAAAATTGTGAATGTGTTGACCCGTTATGATTTCGATTTGAATTTAGCCAGTTGGCCAGGCCAAACTGGCTAATCCGTTGGAAATATTTTAATTTTGGCCACAAGTCACAAGAAGCCAAAAATGCCAGTTGGCCAAAATGCGCAGTTATGCGTTTTAATATCGCAGACAAAAGTGAAATCATTTCTAAAGAATTCAATTAAATTGCCATTGCAATTTTGGCTTTGACAAGCTGCTCGAAAAAAAAACGAAGCCAGTTTTTCCCGTTAACAAAAGCCGCAAATAAACTAAATTTATGTGCCAAATGATGAGATGCAGGATTATATATATATATATATATATATATATAGATTTGGACTAGTTCTAGTGACACATTATTTTTGTTGCTGTCCAAGGAATTTGGCACAATGAAAATCTAAATTACCAGCAACACTTTTGTCCTATTTAAATGTATAAAACTAATTGAATTGAGTTGTATTTTTTTTTTATACAAATATTAAATAATAAACTGTTCTTGACATTTTGATGATCAAAAAAGGAAAAGTGGAAAAGTTTATTACGTATAAAAATAATATATTCTGAAATAGTTTTTAGAATTGCTTTATTCTGCTCAAATAAAATCGCTTTATTTGAATAGTTTGTTTTTTATTTTTTGTCTTTTCTTTTACTCTGTGTTTTAATTAATTTTATTTTGTTATTTTGTTTTTGGATTGTTGGAATATGAGAACGGAGAAAGGAGCAGCCAGTTTTCCAGCTTGTGGGGCATCAAACAAAATGTGTCAGTTGGTTGTCAAATGGGAAAATAAGTAAATAAGCTGCGAGATTTGGTGTTAAGCAACTCACAATGTTATCCTTGCTGATAATATTATCATTGTTATTATTATTATTATTATTATTATTATGGTTGTTTTTGTTGCTGGCGTTGTGCGCGTTTTCAATAATAATCTCTTGTCTTGGGCATAAATGTCGCATTAAAATGTCACGCACTTGTGGCTTAATCACGCCGAAAGGATAACGCCCAGACAACGCACACACGCAGACAGGACACTCAGGACACTCAGGCCGGGCCAGGATAAGAGCAGCAGCAGCAGCAGCAGCAGCAGCAGACAAAGCGAGACAGCCGAGGACACTTCAGCAACATACTTGCCATATTACTCGGCTCGGTTATCCGGCTTCCATTCCGGACCTCAACATGGACCAGCACAACTGTTGAGGCCTACACGGCCAGATTCACTTCAATGGATGTGGAGTGGCAGTGGCAGTGGCAGTGGCAGTGGTAGTGGCAGTGGCAGTGGCAGTGGCAGTGGCAGTGGCTGTACTCATGCTGCATTACTTGTTTGCGGTTTTATTATATTATGCTTGTGTTAAATGGGCTCAGTGCTGTCAAATCCTTGACTGCTGCTAGCTCAGCAACCTGTCAACCAAACTCACAGCTTCTATATCTTTAGCCACACTCACACACACACACACACACACACTGTTATTACACATTGGCGGCATCTTAATGTCGAGTGCTGCTGCGAGTCAAGAAAGTGCGACTGTGTGGCAGGCTTTGCCCCACGCCAACAGGTGGCAACACTTTGGAGCACATCAAGTAAGCCTGCGGCAAATGTAAGCCCAAAACAGCAACCACTTGGCCAACAACAAGTGCAGCTGCTACACTCCTGCTGCCCCACTCCACATCTGTCTTAGCCACTCAGGCCAAGACTCACACTTGGCCACAAAGCTTAGCTGTGTTGAAAATATCTTCTATGCGATCAGCCACAATTTACTCTGGCTACACTGTTACAAATAGTTACTAAAAAATAATTATAATTCACACTTATTTGCAATGAATTCTTTTGTTATATTTTTTTGCATTTAGTGCAAAAATCGAGTCATTTCACAACAAAAACATTTCCACAAAAAACGTATAAATAATTTAGCTAATTAACAAAATAATTTTGAAAAAAAAACACACAACATTAATTAATATATGTGTAATTTGTATGTATGTATAATTTGTTAATAATCATTTTTGTTATTAATTAAATGATTGACATATTTGTTTAAAGGAAATTGACAAACAAATAATAAATAAAAAAAATGCTGATTCTGATTCTATGAATTGCAATTGTAACAAATAAATTCTACTTTATTTACGATTTTTATATATTTGCAGAGATAAAACATTGATAAAATGTGTTTAAGATTTAAAAATAAATAAATTAAAACTTTTATGAGATTTGAACATTATGCAGTTTATTTTTTACAAACTTTAAAAACAGCAACATGAATATTAATTTAATTATGGAGACAGTTAATTAACAATATTCTGTGACAAAGCGAATTCCATGAAATTCCATAAACAGCAGGCAAAATGCTACTTTTGACTTTGCAGCACTCTGCAATTGGCAACTGGCAACTGGCAATTGGCAACTTGCAACTTGCAACTGGCTCTTGCAATATTTCACAATTTAAGGCACGTTTCAGTGGTCAGCCGGCTCGCCCTGGCTGTGGTCCTGATTCTGCTCCTGCTCCAGCTCCTGCTCCAGCTTCTGCTCCTGGTGCTGCTCCGGTTCCACTCATCCTAAAACCGGCTCAAGTTACTCTTCTGCAGTCAACTGCTTGGCCGCAATAAAATTGCAAAATTTATATTTCTGAGTGTTGCTAAAAAACAACAACAACAACAAAAACACAAAAACACAAAATCCAAAATGAAACTCAAGAAATCTCCTGTTCAGAGACTGAAAAAATAATAGATACCCTGTATTCTGATTAATATATATGAGACTAAATTAATATCAGATAAATTGTACAAAAATAATTGTGTTAAAAATTAAAAATAAAAATAGATTTTTACTAAGAAAATTGCGCTTTTCTTGGATTTGTCAGACATTTGGAGTCATCCCAGAAAATGTGAAAATGTGGCAAATGTGGAAAAATGGCATTCGTCAAATTACAGGGTATGCAACTATGGAACTAGATGGCATTTTAGCACCCAATGGAAAACACACACACACACGCCCAACAGCAAATGAAGCGCATGGCAATTTTGCCGAAAGAGCAGAAGTCCAAATTCAAAATCCAAAACTTAAATCCAAAGCCAATTGCCTTGGCAAAAACCCGTAGGAAGCTCAAGTGATAAAATTCCTTCTGTGGCAAAAATTGAATTATAAGCCAAGTGCTTGGCATGGTTCGCATTTCATTTGAGCCATTTTCAACCACAAAGCAACAACCAAGACAACCAAGACAACCAAGACAACCATGTCAACCAAGCCATGGCACCAACCAGACAGACAGACAGACAGACAGACTCCGGACAGACGACAGATTTGGTCGACAGGCCACATAAAGAGCACTTTTTGGCGTTGGCCAACTCGATTACAGACTGCAAATGTTTATTCCATTTGCATTGATAATTAAATATAGACTTTGCTTGGTTGCTCTAATTTCACTGGGCATCATTCATAATTGCATTTGGGACACAATGTTTAAAGGATCCATTTGATATTTGCTTTGGTTTTCTTGGACTGCCCCAAAATAACCCTTCAATTTGCGAACATTTGCCGCAACGCCCATTTTGCAATTTGTGCTTTGTGACTTGCAACATCCTCTGCATAATTTGTAATTTTGTTTAGATTTACTTAAAAGCAGCTCAGCAGATTCGAACTGTCTTTGGAACTTGGGCTTTTGGGCTTGCTCCGGCTGCTCTGGACTGCTCCTGCTGCTTTGGCTGATTGGCCAGCAAAAGTTTTGCCCAGCCGCAGTGTCGCCAAGGACCTAAAATATATATATATATATATATATATATATATATTGCTGATGAAAGGCCATGTCAAATGGTCGGCTGATTATGTTGGCTTTCCGCTTTTCCACTGCTTCCCTCCGCTGGGAAACTCACTGGGAAAAGTTCACGTATGATTTGCTTGGAAAATTGAATTTTGCGGCTATTTTTGCCCATTGGCCGCAAAAACCTAAACACATAATCAACAAGACGCCCCATCGGGCAGACGATGAGTGAGACGGCAGAGGGGGGGGTGGTGGTGGTGGCACTGCGGATACCCCCATTCACACCGAAGCACAGGAAATCAAGCAAGTGCAGCGAGAGAGAGAACAAGAGAGAGAGAGAAGGCGATTCTCCAGTTAAAGTCTCAGTGATTGTCCAATCTAAGCGAACGCCCTTTATTTGAACTTTGGAGTGCACAGGGGGGGCATGCCACATCCGATGTTGCTGCTACTTGTTTTTTTTTTTCCAGTTTTTTGTCCAGCAATTTGCCATTTGCATGTGAATTGGCATTTTCAAATTGACCACAAATTCAATTTGCGAATCGACCAAAAATGCCTGTTGAGGGGACATTTTCATAATTTTCTTAATAAAACTAAAATTAAAAAAATAATGCGAATGATTCACAGAAAAAAAAAAAAAATGTGCTCGACTTGCTCATACCCCGCAATTGTGCCAAATCGAAGTCGATTATCTTCAGATAAAATTTATTTTTTTATTTTTTTTTAAATTTCCACAATATTAGTATAATAAAAACTTTTTTTTTAATGGATATTAAATAAGTTAATAAATTATTGCAATCAAATTCGAATAGTTTGCAATTTTACTGTTGCTTAAATATCCAGTCAAAAGATATGTTAACTTATAAAAGTTAACTTAATTAAAAAAAAAAATAAAAAAAAAATAAAAATATCCTCAAATAAATTTAATTTCTCTCTTTCTCAGTCGATGGTTGCAAACTGGGTATACCCGAATTGTACGACTACAGTAAATGCGCACACGCACACACACACGCCCACACACACGCACACGCGTGTGGCGTGCATAAATAAAATGGGGGCATCTGTTGCATGCCACATTTGCATCGTTTCACGCATCGCGAGTGCAACACAATTGCACAAAATGCAGCTTCAACTGTTGCTCTTCCTGGCAGTGAGTCCAATTCTAATCCCAATCCTTGTGCAATGTTTCACACTTTTACAATTTTCCACCAAAAAAAAAATATGTGCGTCCAGTTAATGATCGCCGGATGCAATGCATCCGATGAGTGCCTGCAGATACACAAAGTGACGCACGTTGATTTGGAGGACATTGCGGCCGATAGGCCCGTTGCCAGCATTGCCACAAACATCAAGTGCTACACCAGATGCCTGATCCAGGACTACATGGGCACCGACAACAAGCTGGACCCCGACCGCCTGGGGCCCGATGCCAGCGCCTACGAGAGAGTAATAATGCGTCACTGCAAGCAAATATTCGATGGACTCAACGCCTTCGCCGATCCCTGCGACTATGGATACATCGTGCTCCAATGCATGACCATAAACACCAAGCCAAGGAAGCTCAAGTTACTCACTGGTTTCCCCGTGCTGTAAATTCCAATGAGTAATCCGCTAAAAGTTACACTGCACTCAAAATGCATTTTATACACTCATAAAAAAAAAACAACTTTAATTTTGGAAACCATACAAAATATTCTGGTTTTCTAACCATATTTGTGTATATACGAAAAAGTTCTTAAAATTAGAAAGGTTTTTTGTTACTATTTTATAGAAATATGTTTCTTAATCAAAGAAAATATTTCTATTATTTTTAGAAGAAAAAAAAACTCTTAAAATTCAGAAAAGAGTTATATAAAATTTCAAAAAATATTACAGTTCGGTTAAGACATTTTTGACTATTTTTAGAAAAATGTACGCTAGAAATAAGAAAAGAAAACTTTGACTTTTACAAGTGCTGTTTAATAAGCAAAGATAACCCTAAAATTCGGAGCGATTTATAAGTCGACTTTTTAATTGTTCAGTGAATAATTTTGTTTTTTTTTGTTTTTTTTTTTTGATTTACCCAATTAAGCATAATTAATTAATAATAAGTGTTATTGAAATATATTTCAAATATAATTAATAAATAATAAGTGTTATTTAAATGTATTTCAATATAATATTAATAATCAGTGCCATCAAAATATATTTCAATATATATAGACTTGCAGATAGGTAAGCAACACACATATAAATTATCTAGATTCATCCCCCAAACATAATACATTTTTAAACAAATAATCATTTTTGTTTTTTAAATACTTGTAATATTTATTGAGATAGCAAACATATTAATAATGTGCAACTCTTTTTTGTGTGTTTATTTTTATTGTTATTTTGGCATTTGCTGCTCTTCTCAAGACGTCGATGCGAAATGAACGTTTTTCTTAGTATTATTATTATTTTATATATATATTTATATATATATATACCATACATATAGTAAATGTTCACATATAACTTATCATATTATAAACAAAAAAAAAAAAATCCAAAGGCGTCAAAATCTTATCACATGATTTTTATGATATACATTTTGATATATCGCTATTCAAAATTATGCATAGAAAACGCCAACAAAATGCTTTTAATTATTTTTTTTTTTTTCTTTCATATCATTTTTGGTCAAATTATCTGACTTAAAAATGTATATAATAAAATTCGGAGTGGGGGATATATATAGAACCCCACTTGCAAGTGTATGTGTGTGTGTGTGTGTGTGTGTGTATATATATGTGGTTAAATTTTAGCATTAACTTAGTCTACTGTCTTTTTGGTAAGTATTTTTGCTTGTTTGCTCAATTCGACTACAAGAAATGTTTACATTCCAAACATTTTCTTCATCTGTTAATTTTGTTTTGATACAATAAATAAATAATAATATTAGCACACACAAAAAAAAAGAAGCGGATAATTAAACAAATAAAAAAAAAATAGATGCATAATTCTAATTATGATAGATTTAAATTTAATGTTTATTTAATAGTAGCGAAATCCCAAAGCGACGGACAATTTGTGTGATGTTTCTCCTTTGCAATTGTTGTGTTGTTTGTTTGTTTGTTGCAATTTGTTATTTGTTATTTGTTGTTTGCTGAGTCTGCTAACTGATTAGATGAGCGACTCAATGGCGGGGCGAAAGATGATCTCGTAGTTCTCAATTAGCACCTTGGCGAGCATATTCATGCGGCCAAAATCAAAAGTGATGTGATTGCCAGCCAGCAAACAGGGACCCCAAACAATTGCCAAATTGGAAGCAGTCATCCGGTTTGAGCCGCTCGCAGCTGCAACGCTGTAAATGCAAAATTTGATTATTATTTGATGAAAAAACATACATTTTGAATTTAATACAATTTTGTGAATTCTTAGTGAAATTGGATTATGATAACCATTGTCGAATCGCATCATTAATTTCGTTTGTAATTTGCTTTACATTTTCGCAGAGATTTTGTGTGTTTGTGAAATGACTTATAAAATTGCCTTGATAATTATTAAATAAAATATGCTAAATTACTGAAAACTTGTGTAAATTGACTTGAATTAATGAAAGATAATTTAAGAAAAATTAACAATGAATCTATTAATTAATTGATGAGAAAACAAGCTTAAGTCTGACTTTGATGCTTCGATGCTAGATACAGAACTGGTCATAAAACTAGGACCATTTGTTGCATTGTTGCAAATGAGACTTCTTCTGGTTGGAGGACACTCACTTGGTCAAATGCTTGATGAGGAAGCGCAACGTTGAGCGATTCGGTTCGGGCATCTGATGAAAGACCAAATGCATACGTTCGGTGGCCCCATCATCGGTGAGGGAACGTCCGATTTGGTCGTACGCATCGTGAGTAATCAGCGGCTCGGGCAGCTCACGAAAGAATAGCTTATGCAGGCCAGTCAGAATATGGATGTCGTCCGTTTGGAGCCAGCGCGGATCGTAGAGATTGCTTAGCTTACGCTTGAGCTCATCGATGTGCAGCTTGTTGCCACTGGCCCGATAGATGCCATCCTGTGCGATGTTTTCGGGCTTCTCGATCTGGGCACAGGCGTCGACAACGAAACGCGGCACATACAGATGATCCGTCATGTTCAGCTCGAGCAAATTGAGACGTTCCCCAAAAAGCGGATACTCCTCAAGGCAGAGGCTGTTCACCTGGCTGCGACGATTGCGTGTCTTCTTTTCGCTCTTCGGCGAACGATTGCTGCAATTAATTAAAGATTAGTTTTTAGCCAAAATCTCAGCTGTTATATTATTATTTTACTTACATGCGAAATACATTGCTATTCACTGCAACAGCAACGTGCAACACATCAGTCATCATTCGGCGTTGTTGTTGAAATTCAGTTTGATAAATTTCATGTAAGAGAAAAGTAAAAATCGCATCGAAATTAGTACAAATTGCATATGTAAATAAATATGTAAATAAATTTGAAAATAAATATGAAAATAAATATGTATATACATCATTATTTATATATTTGCAGTAGTTTTTTGTGATTTGGTTGCCAGAGTCAAGAAAATTTTATACAAGATTTCGTCACGTTCTGCACAAATGTGAAAACGGTTTGAAATTGGTTGATTGTTTCGACCTTTTCATCAGTTTAACTCCAAGAATATTCTATATAAATATATATGGCAACTTTTTGTCTATATAAATATATATATATATATAATATGAACAATAGTTTGGTTTACACTCTGCCAAGCGTCTATCCATGGAATTTGCAGCTTCGTTCTCTCTCGCTTTCTCCGCTCACATCTCTAGCTCTCTGTGTCGGTCTCGCGAATTCTCGCTATCTCGAATTCTCTAGAGAAATATGACTATCCCAGAAAAGCAGCTACAACTCGTTTAGATATCTGAAACCCAACTGACGTTTATCAAAGACGTTAAAGGCGACACCGATTTGTAGTAACGATTATATATACATTTATATATATATATGTAGATACATATATATATTTATTTATTGCTTGCATTTCATGTGTGTATTTATTTGTTTTTGGGCATGCGAACGCTTTGTATGCGGAATGCGCATTGTTTGCATTACAAAAACAAAGCGACTGCAACAAAAGCAACAATAACAACAATGCCAACAGAAGTAGCAATAACAAAAGCGTATGCTAAGTAATTGGCAACTTCCAAGACAAGTTCCCCGCAGTGAATCATCTGTGGCAATATACACACACCAAAAATTCCCCTACAAAGCCAAGCCAAACAAGTGAAATTCAGCGCGAGACTTTCATTGACTAAAACAGGCACAGCTCATTATTGAGGAACAGAGAGAGAGACAGAGAAAAAGAGAGAGAGAGAGAGAGAGAGAGGAAGGGAGACAGAGTGAGAGAAATCTCTTCGCATTTCATGATTCGCATTCGCAGTCGCATTTTCAAATTCCAATTCCATTCATAGCCGACGCGTTATCTAAGTGTGTGTTTCGTGTGTGTGTTGTGTGTGTGTTGTGTGTGTGTCATGTGTGTGTTGTATGAGTGCTTCAATGTGGGCGATTGTGCAGCCTTTTAAGGCCAAGCTGCTTAGCTGTAGGCCACCAGCAGCAGCAGCAGCAACAGCAGCAGCATCAGCAACAGGAATTTGGTCATGTTGACTGGCAGACATTATGGCGCCTTGGTTGCCACACAGGTCTCGGGGCATTGCGGGGCAACTTCGGTCAGCATGTGGGCATGTGTTGCCATGCAGCCCGCTTTAAAGTCGACTTCAGCGCATTAATTAGCCAATTTCAATTCGTAAGCAGATTTTTCTTTATTTTTATTATGCCCACACACTGACAAATTAACTGACAAATTGATCGATTGACTGATTGACTCACTTAAGCATTACGAATTGGCGTACTGCCATCAATCAAAGCGGTTTGCAATTGGAATGCAAGGGGGAAAAATGTTGCATTTTTCTAACATATTTGAATGAATTTAATGCAATTTTGCAATTTGATAAAACAGAACAGAAAAAGTTGGCTGCAAAAATGAGCAGCTGATGAAACCAAATCTGCAACAAATCTGATTTTGATAGTAGCTCAGCGGAGAGAGCAGAGATGACATTGGCAAAGGAAAAAGAAAGCTGAAGCAGCAAATCTGAAGTCGACTAGCAATTTTACACCTTTGGCACAGATAATTAATTCTATATACATATATAAATTTAGAGATTCTAATACTTACATTTCATGCGCATGAAACCCATCGATTTCTTTTCGTCGGCGCCGGGCAGTTCGGTCAGGTTGCCGCTGGAGACACTCTTGTAGCGCTGCATTACCGTCGACGATTGCGCCGCCTGTTGCAGCTCATTTTCCTCCTGGATTTGCTTGGCACGCAGGATATCAGCCACTGGCACAATCTGCAAATAAACCACAAAACAAGACACGCAACACGCTCATAAATATTAATGGCAAGCAAACAGCACACAGTAAGCAAAACAATAAGAGAGACATAAAGAGAGAGAGAGAGAGGTGTTTGGGTGTGGGTGTGTGTGGGATTTTTGTTGATTGAGATACAATTCAAGAAACAACTGTAAATTAATTGCAGTAGTTCGTGCTGCTGCTGTTAAAGATGCTGCAATTTTTTATTATTTTTGTTTGTTTGTTTTCTTCGCTTATTTATGCATTATTATGATCCGCTATTTGCCGATTTCTTTTCTTTGCATTTTTCGGTGCGCTTTGTTGCTCGCTTCGTTCGCTGCTCACCGTTGTCAGATGGCGTTTTGATTTGCCTTTGCCACCCATTAGTTATCTCTGTTTGCTTACACGCAAAAGAACCACAACAAAACAAACAACGTAAAGAAAATATAAAACTTGATAAGAAATTGAGTTCGATTTGTTGGACAAGCAACACCGACGCGAGCAATGCCAAACCCAAACGGTTAATGTTCCCAAGATAACGCAAACTAGAAAAGTGTTCAAGCACTGAACGATTTAGTTATATTTATTATCGTCGTCGTCGTCGTCGTCGGCGTCGTCATCGTCTTCGTCTTTGCCGTCGTCTCCCTAACCTTCGTCTCCCACTCCCACTCCCTCGCATATGCGCTTTCTTCTTAACTTATAAAATTTTCAATAAATATAAACTAGCCTGTATAAATACATATATACATGTATACATATATACATATATACATATATACATATATACATATATACATATATACATATATACATATATACATATATACATATATACATATATACATATATACATATATACATATATACATATATACATATATACATATATACATATATACATATATACATATATACATATATACATATATACATATATACATATATACATATATACATATATACATATATACATATATACATATGTACATATATACATATGTACATATAAAGATGTATACATATATATACATACATACATATATATATACATACATATATACATAATGCACACACAAAAACATATTTACGCTCGTATCGACTATCGATTATCGATTATCCACACATTCGCCTGCATTTTTATGCATTAGATGAATTTGATAATTTTTTACCATAATTTGGGTGTTTCTTATCCGATCTTGATGAAATTTGAGCAGTTGATCAATAATATGAATATGCATATTATGTGTTATTTTGCAGATTTTGTCTTAGTGGAATTTATTCCATGGGCATGGCTTTATCGACCCGACTCGGCTGTTGATCCTGATCAAGAATATATATACTTTATGGGGTCGGAGGTGCTGTGTTCTGCCTGTTACATACATTTACACAAAACCATTTCGTTCCAAATGAGCTATAAGCAGCTTTAGATATATGGATAGATGTATATATCAATATATTTGTATATGTTATGATATCAATATAAGTTTCTAGGCATAAGCAAAATGAACACATAAGCCTTAGGGCTTAAAGCACAGCGCCGGCCAGTTGTCTAGAAACGAAATCCATAGGCATGCAGCAGCAGCTGTTCGACTGTTCGAGCAAAAGCTGATGGTTTCAGTTACTAACTAAATAAATATATAAATATATAAATATATAAATATATATACACAAACTGTACAAATACTCTTTGTGTAGCTTTTGCATTCCGAGTATTTGGAATCAAACAGTTGTTGTTCCGCTTGTGCCGCAGACCAATATAAATAATATTTATAGCGCAATATTGAAATACTAACAACAATAATAAAATAAATAATCTTTTAAATCACATTCTAATAAATACTTGCAACAGTGCCTGACGACAGTATTTTTCCAATTTGTAGCCAATTTTATTTCATTGTGCAGCGAAATAAATCAATTGCAAATTTAAGTTGAATTAGCGACGAAAAAGAACAGTTAGACGGAATAATAATTATTAATTATATTTAAGAATTGTATTGGAAAATAATATTTTGGTAAGCAAATCAAAATATTGTGCAATAATAGGTTGCGAATATATTTTATTATATTTAAAACCAGACAGATATAGAAATATATATTGATAGGTTATATTTGTAAAATTGATCGAGAATTTATATTTCAAATTTCAAGTATTGAGTTAATTTAGTGTGGAGACTGATTTTCGGTAAAGAATATATTTATATATATTTTTAATGGGATCGAAGACTTTTGCTTGAATTAGTGACCCATTTTACAAAAAAAAAAAAACAACTAAAGATATATCGATATATATATCTGTCCTTCTTCTGTGACCTTATACAAATTGAATTCTAATTTGAGAAATAAAAAGTTTAATTTTTCACTAAATAATTGCTTTGGTAACAAATTATTTAGTTTGTTTATATTTTGTATACACAATTAATATTAAGTATACACAGTGTGTGTGTATGTGTGTGTGTATACCTCATAGGCTCAATTCAATACAGGCTTTTTAATTATGCAATATATTTAAAAATTGGGCTTCAACTGAATCTACTCAGTTGCTGTGAACTGTGCAAATTCAAAATCAAAAAGCTCTCGATTAAAATCGAATTTTGTGTTATTTAATTTGTTATTGTTGTCACTATTTTGTTTGTTTGTTTGTTTGTTTGTTCGCTTGCTTGTGCATAAACAGCAAAGCAAACATTTACGGATAGCAAAGGTGGAAGAATAGTTTGTGCAACTAATTCAGATTGGGAAGCTGTCAAATCGATAAGTGCAAATCTACTGACGGATCAGTAAAAACCCTTTATAAAAATAGTGATAATCAAATTTTAATGGGTCGGTTTTTGCAACAGGGAATACCACAGTCGGCTACCTCCGTTTGCGATTGCTGAGCGATGTTTTTGGGCATGTTTATAATATTTTTGTAGTTGTTGCTCTTTTTTGGGCATCAACTCGATGATTAGCATACAGACAAAATTCTATCTGTATCTGCAGCTGTATCTGTATCTGTATCTGTATCTGTACCTGTATCGGTGACACTATTTTCTAACTGTGTCTGTATATGTGCAAAATTAAAAATTACATTTTATATGCAATGCACAAATAATTCTGCACACACTTTGTGGTTGTGGTTGAGTTGTGATTCTTATTATTATTAAAATCTGGTTGTATAATTTGTACTTAGTTTGTTATTTATTTATTTTTAATACTCTTATTGTTGCTATTACAAATTAGTGGTCGGGGCACAAAAGTGTAAATTTCAAAGAAACAAAACATAAAAACAAATAAATAAATGTAAATATTTTTTTATAATAATATTTCGAAATATGTATCATTTCTATTAAGGCTCAAGGAGAGTATTTAAACTTCGACGTGCCAAAGAAATACCTTGGGTTTTTTTTATTGTTTTTGTTTTATTGTTATTGTTGTTTTTTTTTATTCTATAATATTTTTTAAACAACAAAATTTAATTGATACGACCTCGGCATGCGGCTACAAATGTAGACCTGTATATATATACACATATATACATATATATATGCATATGTGTGTGTGTATTTATAAGTAGCAGCACATGTATCTGTATCTATGTATCTATGTAGTTGCCATAAGGCCGTTTCGCCATGTGATTCACGCAACAACAACAACAACAAAAGCCAAATCTAAACGCAAAAACAACAGCAAAAATAAAGCACACAAAATATACAAACAAAGGCGCCGCATTTGACCTGTTGGCTATTTTTTTCACAGTTGTTTTTTTTTCATACCTAACATTTTTTTTTTTACAGTATTTGTTAGCTTTCTGATGTTGCACGCAGTTGCCTCAAAGAGACACATGTGTTGCCATGGAGCTGATCTCTCATGGACACCAGTGTCAATGCAGCATACTGAATAAGCTAAGAGATTGTGTCTGCCACGCTTAAGCCACACATCACACACACCACACACACACACACACACATCACACACTCAATGTGGCCAAGTGTCAAGTGACGGGTGTTGATTTGGCATTGCGTAGGCAAAGTCAATGCTCAAACATCCGCTCAGCTCAGCTGTGTTTTGGTCTAACCTTAGTCGACATATATGAAGATTTATATATATATATATATATATTTTGAACATATATATATATATAATAAATGTTTGCAAAGTACAACTCATTCGTAACATAAACTCGCTCATGGCCAAACTGTTGAGTAATATTTTTGGCTTATTCAGCCAAAAAGGTAGATTAAGTTAAATCATCATCTTTGATCACATCCAGCTCTCAGTCACTTACTCTCTCTCTCCCTCTCCCTCTCTAGTTTCTACTTATCTTTTATGCATATTTATTCATTCACAAAATATGTATTTTTTATATTCTAAACAACTTTTTTAATCTTAGACATAAGTTAACAAATCACTTTATAAGCATCTAATTTCGAAGCATCTTTTTGCTTAAAAATTGATATAAAAACTAATACAAAAAAACATTTTCATTTTTTGATTCAAGCAGCAACAACATATTTTTACTGGCTACAGATGAATATATATATTTAAAAAAAAAAGCAGAATATAGTAGTATATATCAAATTGCGGTATATGTATGTATGTATGTATGTATGTATATATATATATATATTTATGTACAATTTGTAATCTTTTCATGCCGGCAGTATTTGGTTCCCACATTCTTTTTGAGTTTGTGCGATTAGCTTAACCATAAACAATAAACGCACAATTATCTACACTTTTAGCAAATGTTTTGCAATATGTTTTCGAAGAAAATTGTAAGCGTTTTTTTTTTTTTTTTCGTTGTTTATATATCCGGCCCCTTCTTTATGAAACCCAAGCTGAGCGATAAAAAAAAAAAACACTTACACACACAAACACAGGAAGAGACAAACAAAACTGAAAATGGACTCGAAAGTCGATTGGATTTTGAAGAGAAGCAGTTCAGCAGATATATTTATATATTTAAATAATTATGTAAGCGGCGGGCAGAACAAACTCAAACTGAAACTTCGACTCGAACTGGTCGATTTAAAAAAAAAATATATGTGACTAATGTTTAACCAATTAAAATCTGATAAATGCGACGCTGATGACGATGATGCGGATGCGGGGCAGGAAACTGAAAATAGCCCACAAATTCAGACTTCAGAAACCGGTTATCACAAAATACACAAGAAAAATAGGGGTGGGGGGGTGTCGCGCGAAATGTTTATGCAAAAATAATAACTGTCGAAATGGGGGCGTGTCATAATGTGTGAATCAACTTCTTCTGATCAAAAATTCCATAGAATTTGACAGGCAGCGGCCAAAATGCAGCAAATGCAAAGGGAATAATAAAAAGCGACACACAAACCCAACACACACACACACACACACATGTAACACACACAAACGCACACACACACATGTAACACACACACAAACACAACACACACACGAAACAACAACTGCAACAAAAGTAAATAAAATAAAATGAAAAACGTGAGGGGCAAATAAAAATAAATAAATTATGCAAAAGTGTAGAAAAAGAAGAGGGGAATAAAAAACAACAACAACAACAACAAAAACAACATGTGATAAGTAAAGCGGAATAAAATTACGCATACACCAAAAACCAAGAACACAATTTTCAAGCCGAACACCAAAATGCCCTAACAGCAATTTACTAATATAATTTAAATAATTATTATTCGCTGATCTTAAGTTCTCGAAAAAATTTTATAGTTAAGCAGCGGCTTCAAGCGACGCTTTAAAACTCTTTATATCATTTGTGAATAGAATAAATTAATAAATAATTTATAACTAAATTCTATATATATAATAAAAAAAAAACTAAATTATATATAGTATATATAATCATAATAGAAAGTTTCGAACTCAATTCTGAGTTGGGTTTCAATTTGATGCAGGTTAAATGTAGATCAATTTTTTACATTTTCTAATTTTTTCACTTTAAATTCCAAATTGGATTTGGTTTTAAATTAAATTACAAAAAAAATTTGAAATCCCTTTAAAATTGGAGGAATTTTATACATTTTCTATTTTGTACGCATCATATATTATATTATATTATATTATATAATATTTTGTATTTTTTAAATTTGTAAAAAAAATTCAGAAATTCGTTTGTAATTTGAAATTGAAAGAGCATTTGACAAAGTTGAATACAGCTGACGACGTCGCTGCTGCCGCTGCTTGTGTGCAGCATTTAATGCAAAATCCAAAAACTGGGGCTTCTGGCTGTGGCACCCCCCGCTTAGGTGCGGCAACAAAGTCAAAGCAAACAAATAATTGGATCAAACGTTGCAAGCAGCGTTTAATTAATGAATAAACAAGCAAAACAATAAAATCTGCCATTTCCACAACGGGGACGGGCTGGGGAGGGGGCAAAGGTGACCACCATTAACTTACCATATCTTCCTCATCCTCACAAGAGCTGATATTTTGGAGTTGTTCACGCCATGCCAGCACCGAGTCGGGAATTTGCAGACAGACGCTCGAACGGATGCGCAACTTGCGGCCGGCGCGGGCACCGACGCCTCGTTTGCTGTTCGCAGCGGCAGCGAGCACAGCCAGCGCCCAATCCTCCTTTAGAGGCTTTGTAATTTGCAGCAGTGAATCGTGCATTGCATCCTCGCTGTCCGCCTCGCAGCTGCAGCCGCTGTCATCGTTGCTGGGCGACATAGCTGTAATTGCGTTTGCAGTTGACTTTGGCAGTGGCAGCGACGTTGGCAGCGGCAGCGACGTTGGCGGTGGAGGCGCTGACCGTCGTATGCGCGTCATGAAACGCAGATGGATCTGGGCACGTTGATAGTCATAGAAGATGGCGCTGTATTTTTGGGGCTCCTTCAGGCTGAACAGAATGCAAATGTTACGCAGCAGCGGATGCGTCAACAGCAGCGACGACGTCGACGTTGTCTCGATGCTGTCAAAGCTGGTGCTGCCGGCGCTGCTGCTGATCGAGCCGAGCGTCGCAGTGCTGTTGGTCACCGTGCTGCCGACGCTAAGCGTAGTCTGCTGTTCATCGGAAATTTTGGCAAACATAAACTCATCGTCCGTTTCCCAGGCGCCTTGATCCATTGAGGCTGTCGGCGAGGGCAGCGGCGTTGGTGTTGGCGTCGCTGTCGCCGTCGACGGCAGCTTAGTCAACAGCTTGTGACGTGCGCCGGCTGCAAATGCTGCCGCTGCCTGCAATGTTAATGTTTCTGCCTCTGCCTCTGCCTCAGCATCGAAGTCGATGTCAACGTCTGCGTCTGCGTCATCATCGCAGCCCGCTTCGTTTGCTGCGATGATCTCAAAGTCTTCATCATTATTACTGTCGGGCACTGGCTCCACTGTTTTAAACTGCCAAATGGTTTGATAAATGGATTCCTCCTCCTCCTCCTCCTCCTCCTCTGCTGGCAGCTGCATCTTCTTGCGTTCATTCTCTTTTACTTGCACCATCTCATCGTTGTTGTTGGGCTTAGTCAGAGATGTGGTTGTCTTACGCACCGGCACCTGAGGCGCCGGTCGACGTACCTTAATTTCACAGCTCTACAAATTCAATGAAAGTAAAGAGATTTTTGTCACCAAAGAGATCCAAAATAGATCCAAATTTTGGCTCACTGTTTCCACATGCATTCACAGCTCAGCCACAAAATAAACATGCAAATTAATTCTCAATAGTAGCTAATAAACATCATTAATATTTCTTTGACTCGTTACGCGTTTTTTTTTATAAATTTAGCTTTGAATTAATCTACTTGTTGCAACGCTTTTTTGTGCCACTCGTTTGCCATTTGATTGATGCATTTTAATTACGTTCACTTTCAATAAATGTGAATGATTTTAATACGCTAATCGAATTGTACTTAATGCTTTAATAGGATCATAGAATTTACAAAATAAATAACAAATAGACAAATTCAAATTAAATGAAATTTTTCACAATTTCAGGCACGCCAGCAAATCTGTATGAAAATATTTATAAAATGCATCTTGAAACTGGGCTTCTTTTCTCTCATTGCCGCTTTCCATTTGCCTGCATTTCAAAATAAAAAACAATAAACGTAAAAAAAAAACTAACAATTGTTTAACAAATATCGCGAATTACTTTGTTTTCAAATGTTATTATTCCCACAGTAAAAAAAAAAAAGAAAAAAGATAAAAAAAAAATTAGTGCATGCTTTGTTTTGGCTTTACGGTTTTTGTTTTGTTTTCCAATTTGGTTCGCTTTGTAGCTCGCTCTTTCGCCCTCTCTCACACATGCCCTGTGAGCTAGTGGCGTCACTCGCGCTCTTCTACATGCTGAATTTCGCTCTCTCTCGCACATTTGTAAGTTTTAATTTTGTATATTAATTTACGCCTCAATTACAGTGACTGGCAGTGAGCCCAAATTGTTTTGTCTTTATGTTGATTTTATAAATTGTAATTTGTAAATTGTTAATTGTTAATTGTGTTTTAGCTTGCAATTGGCTATTGACCTGTGTCGTTTGTTGTTGCTGTTGCTGCTGGTTGACATTGTTGTTGTTGTGATTATTGCTATTGTTTTCACTGTCGTCGCTGCTGGCGCGATGCTCAGCGTCGCCGCATTGCTTGGGTGCCGCCATCAGCGCGCTGCTGACAGCGACGCCGTCGCTAGTAAAACAGTTAATTTTCGATCGTTTCTCGCGCTCACACGCGCACTCGCTCTTTTTCCCGCTCTCGCTTTCGATCTCGCTCTCGCTGTGTGGTTCAATTGTATCGCTTGGGCTGTTATCTCGCCACGCGACCGCAACGTCGTTACTCGCTGGCGTCGCTCGCACAACTGCCGGTTCCAATTGCGACGGATCCAATAGGCGTCGACGCGACGCTGACTCACTGCTGCTGTTGCTCTTCTTGTTGTTGCCGCTGCGCAGTCGCAGTCGCTGTCGCCGCTCATGCAAAAAGGCGCTTAGCAATTTGTCATAGATTCCAAAGAAGCAAATAACGCTGCCATGCAAACTTGCTGCCATCGCAGCGCTCTGCCACAGCTGATGAACTGACAAGCGCGACGCCAACAGCGCTGCTTGTGTTGTTGTTGTTGTTGTTGCTTCAATCTTTGTGGTTGTTGTTGTTGTTGTTGTCGTCTTATCGTTTTTGCTGAGCGCCAAGCCGCTGAGAAATTCGTTGACAAAAGCGGCATCGTCACGTTCATTGATGCCGCAGCGACGCTGTTGCCGATCATTCAACAGCAGTGCATTCGCCTCCAATGGGAGTTGTTCTTGTTGTTGTTGTTGCTCGCGTTGCGCCAGCAACTTGCGCTTGAAATCGTCTATCAAAATTTGCTGCTGGGGCTGCTCTGCTACTATCGCTGCTACTGATACTGGTGCTGGTGCTGCTGCTGCTGCTGCTGGCAGGTTACGTCGCAGCGTTACTTGCTCTGCTTCTCTCTCCCTCTCTCTTTCACGCTCTCTCTCTCGCTCATAGGCGGGCGGTACACTTTTGGGCTGCTGACAGCCAAAGCCGCCGTTGGCGTCTTCGTAGCTATGCAGCTCGCGGCGCAGCGCATTCATCCATTGACAAATGCTTTCATTCAAATAGAGTGCTGCCGACGCAGACGCTGACTTCGCTGGTGCTGCGCCGCTTGCCTTTGGCTGCAGCAAGCGAATCCGTGAAATTCGCGACTTTTTCTTCAACAGCTGATGCTGTTCTTCTTCTGCCTCCTCCTCCTCTTGCTGCTCCTCTTCATCATCCTGCTCCTCCTCTTCTTTTGCTTTAACTGCTTCAGCTGTCTGCAAGCCCTCCTTCTCCCCCGCTCGGTCACTGCGCAGTCGGCCATAAATATGCTGATCGCTGCGACTGCTGTGCAACTGCTGCTGCTGCTGACGCTTCAGTTCACAGATGCTTTGCATATCAAAAGTGGCTTGCGTGCGAAAAACCTCATCCACATTGTGAATTATTTCAAGCGAACCGCCGCTGCCGCCGACGACGCCATTGTTTTTAGTGTCTCGCGAAAAAAGTCGACGCTGCAGCGAACCGGAGCGATTTAGTTGCTTCAGCGAGCCAAAGAGACGCGTCAGCGTCGCTGCACTCGACTTTGAATAGCCAAGCAACGTGCGCGATTTGCCGCCAGCTTTAACGGCAGCAGCTGACTGCGACGGCGACGGTGACGGTGACGGCGACTGTAACTGCGACTGCATTGGTGACTCGTTAACAATTGTGGGCAGCGTACCACCTGTGGCACATTCACATTGCTCGTTGTCGCTGTAGATGCTGCGACAGCGTTCGCAAATGTTTTCATAAATATTGCATTCGCTGCTGCTGCTCAACGGCTGCTGCTGCAGCGCTGCAACAACGCTGCCGCTAACAATGCACTGGCAGAAGTGACAGTAATGACCTTGGGCTGCAAAAACGCCATAGCCGCAGCCACGGCACAGATTCTCATAGATCGCCTCGCGCCGAAAGTATTTGCGTAGCTGCTGTTCCTGCGTTGATGTTGGCAGATTTTCATAGATGTGATGCTGCTGCTGACGACAGCGCTTGCTGCGATGCTGCTGCTTCTGCGTCGCATCATTTTGATTGGAAATATTGTGTTTGTTGTTATTGTCGCTTAATTCACTGCTGTTTCGTTTGCTGCTTTTCATTTCCACTTGCTGCTGCATTTCTTTCTCTCCTCTCTCTCCCTTCCTCTGTTTATCTGTAACTGACTGTCACAGGCGTTTATCGCAATGCTTGTTTTTGTTGTATTGCTGCGTTAAACACAAAAAAAAAACACCAACTTTGTTTTTCATTTCATTTCAATTTATCTGTTAGGCTCTTTTAATTGATGTAAGTCAACGGTCAAATAGTCGCTCTCGCTCTCTTTTGTGCGCTCTCTTCTCTCGTTCTGCTTTGCACACATGCACGCACGCGCTTATTATCTTAGTTAACCCTTTCTCTCTCCCACTCACACTCACACAGCCAGGCATGGGCAACAATCATGTAGTGACGCTGCACTCTACACTTAGTGTGTCAAAATTTAATATTCTCTTTGTGCTTAGCCCTTAAGCGGTTGCACATAGCTGATGCGACCGCAGTAGACAAATATTTGGTTATCATTGAATTGCTTGCACGAAATAACTGATAAAAAACAGAATACAAAAAGAAATATTTAGACATTACATTAAACGTTATATTGTCGCTTTAATTAAATGTCTTATTGCATGTTAGTTATCAATTCTATCATGTCTATCGCAAACAGTTACTTCTATTAACACATATAGTAAAACTTAGCTACAGCTATAAGGGTTAAATTCAACAGTTAAGACTTTTCGAGTTCGCATTGTATGCATGCATGCATATGTGTGAGTGTGTGTGTGAATTACATACTTGACTTGTGTTCGGTTGATTTTTGTGAAGGCAAGGCGATGAGTCAGAGGGGCCAACGGCCAGCAAAGCATGTCGGGATGTCGCCCCTTACCCCACTCCGTGGGGTCGAAGGGGCTTGGTCAGGGGCTCGACAGGGCGTCTCACTCAACGACTCAAATTAAATGCGCCGACAGTGCGCAACCTCGCGGAGACCCTTGAGATAAACGGCGCGACTGAGAAACTGGTTAGCTCTGCCTTGCCTTGCGCTTAGTTCTTTCTCTTTATCTCTCTCTCTCTCTATTTCGCTCTCGCTCTCTTTATTGGCCTCACCTACGCGTCACAGGTGCCGCCGTTCTAGGCTCTGGAATGTGAACGAGCAACGAGCTACCTGTTAACGTGTCAGTGTCAAGGAAAATGGGAAAAGGGTGACTTGAGACCTGTTGTTCAGTTTGAGTAATCAACTTGTTAAATTCATTTAAAGTCAATAAGCACACACAAAGAGAAAAAGAGAGAGAGAGAGAGAGAGGGAAATACATGGAATTGTAAAAATGCAAAACTGAACTAAAAACATGCAATGCATATTACATAAAGAGACACACAACCTTTGCATATTTACAGCTATAATTTTACCCGCTTTTTAGAGATTATTTAAAGATTTAAATTTGACATTTTTTGATTTATCTTCAATATTAATTGCTTGTGTAATGATACAATTTACATAATTTAACTATTCTTTTTTAGTGTGTGCACTACTCTTACTTACATATATATAAAAATAATCTCACATTGAGTAATAAATTAGCGATAAATTATAAAACAAGTCAGATATAAGAATTGATCGTTACCAAACAGTAAGTCAAGTTGTCTTAGAGATAAGATAAGTATTATTAAATTAGATTGTCTGTTTAGTGGTACAACATATTTATAGAGAACATTTTTTATGAAATTGTATATTTATTAAATTTGTATTAGACCAAAATCTTTAAAAAAGGAAATTTTATATATATATGTTTATTTATATATATATATAAATCTGTTGTTCAATAATTGTTTTTAAGAACACACACATATTAAAGATATCATTGCTTTTTAGCCTGGTTTACTTTGTGCGTCTTGCATACTTTTAGGCTGCAGCGGGTCAAGAACGGCTTGAACCATTCCTATAAATAGTATAGTATCATATCATATCATAGACCAAACGAATGATCAATGATACCATTCATATTAATATATATTGAAATCGAACTGAGAGCTGATTGAGCCTGGCAGCAAAGAAACGCTTATCGCAAACAGCAGCCGCTCTCCAATTGACCCCGTTCCGCTCAAGACACAGGGAAAGAGGAAAATATAGAGAGAGAGTCACAGAGAGATAGAGAGAGACAGAGAGACAGAGAGACACAGAGACTTGTGACTGATACAATTGAATTGCCTATAACAGTGAATCATTCATATCCATATAATATATAATAGATATATGTATGAATACGTGTTTGGAGTCACATGTAAAACAGGGCTTGGTTCCCATCACCCATTGATGAATGTACATATGTATATAAATATATATATATATCTATATATGTGTATTACATATATGTACTTGTACTTATAAGCACCTAACGCTCTCCGATCTTTTGTGGCATTAGATAGCGACAGCTTAATTGGTACAAGTACACACACCCAATACCAAATATACACACAAATACCCACACCCACACACACACACACACACATAAACATACACATAAAATGATATATGCAAATATGTGAACAATCGCGCGATTCACAGCAATATGATTTTAATTCGAATCAAATCAAATGAAAACTTAAATGTCGTCATTCGGCATTTCTTTTTGTAATTTCCAGCACAAAACAAACATTTTCAAAAAAAATATTCAAAATATAAATATTGGTTTTCTGATGAGAAATGAATTCCGATTGCAGTTCGAGTTTCGAGTATTATTTTTTTTGTGTGTAGTTTTCAAAGTTTGGTTTCGATTCCCGTCTCCCAGTTTCCACTGAGCTTGTCCAGTTGCGAGCGCGACGCGTTCGCGAATTTAACACAATATCAACTAAACTGAACTGAACTGAACTGAACTGAAAAATAAAATTGTTGAAGATGCCGCAGCGCATTTTCTTGGGTGGCAATCGTCGCTGCCTTCTACTGTTTTCTGTTTGCTATATGCCGCGGCCCGACGACACCGCCGCCGCTGCAGATGCCAGCGCTGACGTTGACGCCAACGGCACTGCTAACGCAGACGGCGACCCGGTCACCCAGCGGACGCTGCCAAAACACTAGACTACAAAATAATCAAGTTTAAGCATCGAATTGAAATGCAGAACTTTAAACCAGTTCAGTTTATAATAAATATCGATTTTTGATAGCTCTTACGGGGGCAAAGGTCAGACTGAAGTTGGGCAAAAGTATGCAGCTGGCAACATATATCTGTAAAGATATAGTTTTAATCAGAAAAACTTTCAATTTGCTATATAAACAGAATAAAATCATTTGAACCTGCGCAAGTATTGAGCATATCGATACATATCGATTTCCGATAGCAATTGGAGAGAAATTTGTGTTGATTTTACTTGCCAATTAACACAGAATTTCTTAACCAAAACAAATAAAATATGACAAAATGTAAATTTATGTTGCACAGTGTAAACAAGAGATTCACATGTGGAAGCACAACTCAAAAGCCAAATGTGTGTAATGAACATGGACAACATGTGTCAAGTCTGCGTGTGTGTATGTGTGTGTGTGTGTAAAGGGGTGTGGCAGCGACAAAGACGCTTTTTATGCTCAACGCCCGTTGCCTAATTAAGCATATCGCAACTGCGGGCGATTGGGATTGGGTGCGGACGTTCAATTGCCAATGTCAGCAGGGCTTAAATGGACTATGGGGGAGGGGGGGGGGGGGGGGGCAAGAAGTGAAAGGGATGAAGGAAGGCTGGGGCTGGAGCGGGGTATGTTGTGCAGAAGCGGCAAAGGGTGAGACGAGATACGCGAAGAGCGAACGATAAACTTCGCGAGATTGCCAAGGCATCGCCAGGATCAGGAGAACCCAGCAGAATTATTCAGCAGCTTTCTGGGTGAAACGCTGGGCAAGCAGAGTTTCGCTCACAGCACAATCAGCGAGTTCAGGGATTTGGATGAGGTCACTTTTTGTATTTGTCTTGGAAGCATCTCTAAATGAAATCAAACTGTGGCAAGCTCAAGATTCCGGATGCGCACTGGGTTAACCAAGTGCCGAAGATGTCCCCTGGCCAAGGACTGCAATGAGGAGCCACAGGGACAGACAGAGACAGAGAGAGAGAGAAAGAGAGAGACAGCATCATTACTGAAAGTGAATCGAAAATTAAAACGCATTTGTTTCAGCCAAAAAAAAAAACCACGAACCAAGCCCAAAACATGACTGGCAACTGACAGCGGTGGGGGCGGCTTTGTGCATGCCGCATGGTGCATGCAACACATGGCAAAAGATCGGAAGAGCAGCAAAAGTTTATAACTGGAACGCAGCGCTAAAAGCAACACAAATAAACAGCAACAGAACCTGCACATTATATGCAGCTGCACAGCAACTTGCAACAAGCAGGGGCATACACATTACTATATATATATATATATATGTATAAGGAAGAATCGCGACGGCATCGCGAACGCTTGATCTTTGAACTAAATTAATTAAGCACAATGAACGCAATTGTTGCTGTTGTTGTTGTTGTTGCGGTTGTTGTTGTTGTTGCTGTTGCTGCTGTTGTCGATGTTGCTGCTGTTGCTATTGGCAGCAGCATCGCCAGCGCCCTAACCAAATGCATCCAGCTGATACAACAGCCACAGATACAGCAGCAGCAGCAGCAGCGGCAGTTGCAAAGTGCTTTAATACCCTTACAGACGGTGTGAGTCTTATGAATTAGTCACAAGATATGTGATTTATCAGAGCAGATAATATTTAATTTCTTAAAATTAAAATTTAAATTAATATTTATATTTCCCTGTTAAAATAAATGAAGTTGTTAAGTAATTCAAATACAAATGACTCTAAATACAAATTAATTTAGATAAGAAAAGCCAGTTGACAGCATGCAAGGAATACTAAGAATACCAAGAACTGAGAAATTATAATAATAATTAATATACTCGATAAAAAATAATTATTTGTTCTACACTAAATAAATAATTAAGACTTAACAGATTTGCTCCCATAATTGTTGTAATTACGTGAATTCCGGCAAAAATTGAATTAGGCCTAATTTTAATAGATTGCTGTATAAGGATATCATTTGATTATCAATATATATAGTAGTCATTGAGTCCACTCCTGAAGGTCGTTGCAATTTTGAGATTGTGTCCGGTTTCGAAGGTGACACAGTTGCAGCGCTTGCTAAAGCCTTCAGCATCACGAATAACCTTGGCTTATATAGAATATATATATTTTTTTATTATATATAGCGATTTGTTATCTGTAGATTACCTTCTCTTAATTTTTATTTTGCAATTGATGTGATGCAATTTATTTAAAAATTACAAATAACTTAAAATGTTGGAACACAAAGTCAAATCAATGATAAATAATATAGAACATTATCCATATTCACATCATAAGTGCAGATTGCTCCTGGTAAAGAGAAAAACTTATTCAATATATAAAATATAAATAGAGTTTATTTAAATAAATGTTAATCTTTGAAATAAGTTTAATATAAAAAACATATCTGCCAATGTTTCAGATAAGTGATTTATTTTTGAATAGATAAAGCTAAACATTTTCATTTGATCCGAAGACAAATTCATTTAATAAATATAGTTTGCATTTTATAGCAAACATTTCAATTTTGTATTTAAATAATTCCTTTAATTTTTTTTATTTTAATATTATATATTTTAATATCAATCTGTTTAAATTAAACTTTTTATTTAAATAATGCTTTTCATTTGAAGCCTATACATCTTTCATATGAAATTAATTTCCCTTAATTAATGACGATTTTTGTAAATTCAACTTTTTATTTAAATAATGCTTTTCATTTGAAGCCTATACATTTTTCATATGAAATTAATTTCCTTCAATTAAAATAAATACAATTTTACCGACGCAAAAAGAGTGTTCCAAATGCGGTATGCAAGCAATTAAAATTATTCCTATTTTATTTTCGCTTTCGATTTCCGTTATTTCTGCGGGTCGAGCCGGGTGCCCAGTTACATTTTCAGTTATCTTTGCTGCGACTGCGACTGCAACTGGCGGCAGCGGCTGCGACAGCGACTGCGTCTATGGCAGCGACGTCGCGTCGCAGTCTGTGCTGATTTTCAATTGAGCGGCAAGAGTCAAGTAAGAATGTCTCTTGCCATTATGATTATTATTGTTGTGCCTCGCTCTTCAAATAAATTTTATTAAGCGAGACAGCAGCAGATGGAAGATGAGTAAAGGAGTGAGCGAGAAGGAAAGCTATGCAATGAGAGAGAGAGCGGGAGATATAGGCTTCAGTCTGCCAGCGCCTCAGATTAAACAGAAATTTAAATTTCTTCGATATTGCAAGCAGCATTTTGTTTGCACTAATATCGAAGCTAAAAGGGTATATTGATGCTGTCAATATATTCACTGGATAACTAAGGAATCGGTAAATGCTCATCGAATAATATGCATATCTATCTTTATCTTAATTGCTGGTGATCTTTAAAAACTTGATTAAAATCGCACAAAACATTGCTAAATTAACCAAATTTGGAAAGGTTTTCTCAGCTGGAATTCTCAGAGAATTCCCCATTCGGCTTGTTTGCATGTTTTATTGACTGATGAGTCACCCAACGCCGCTATAAAATTGAGTAAATGAGTTTATCTCAAAGAACTTACTTTTGTAAACACCGCCTAAAGAAAACATTGGCAGAGTCTGTCAACAAACTGACAAATTGGACATTATTTATTGGTTACACTTAGGGTAATTTACAGCTCCATGCAGGCGATTTTCTTTACGCTTTTTATTATCTCTGCTTAGTCGGCGATAAGTGGCACTTGCAACTGTGATAAGATTCTCTGAAATCATTATGTGTAATTATGACTATATAATTATATAGTAAATAAATGCAGTTACAAAAGAAGTATTTTTTGGAAAATGAAAGGGAAATAAATGCATTTCACAAGAAATAAGAAATCTTTCAAACCAAAATAACAAATCTTGTTCAAATCAATAAATCCCAAATGTCTTATTTCAAAATTCTTCAATCTAAAATAAAAGGAAACCATTTAAAAATTAATATTCTTGGTTTCTTTTGTTCTGTTCTCTTTCAATACGATTTATATTTCATTTTAAAATATGATATATTTTATTTAAAAATATGATATATTTTATTTAAAAATATGATATATTTTGTTTTAAAATATGATTTGTATTCAATATTTATTATATTGTTCTTTTGTTCTGTTCTCTTTCAATGTGATTTATATTTTATTTTAAAATGTGTTCAATATATAATAATATTAATAATATATCACTTTTTATTATTATCAATTATTGAACTTTAGTTTGATTTATTATCAATATATGATTAATTGATGACTATTTGTTGTTATGAAAGTTAATAATAATATCTGAATTAATAATAATAATTATCTACTGATAAATTTATGCATGTGAATCAATAAATTTGCTTTTCTTGTATATTGGATATTATTATTATTATCGGCGACTTGACTGCCACAAAGAACGTCAAGACCAATAAATTTGAGTGTGTGTGCATGTGTGTATGCATGTGTGTGTGTGTATATATGCATATTAATAGATCTGTATGTGTAATGGCAACTCAAGTGTCAATCAAGCGGCTACTTGTGTTGCATTAACAAAGAAAACAAGAGAACGACAAGCTTTGGGTAGACGCCGCAAATTAAATACCCTTACAAGTCAAAGTTAAGCTGATAATATCTAAATTTAAGTTCTTTTATTAATACTTTGATATTTATGTGATTAGATGTAAGACTATGCCTATATATGGAAAAGTGGGCTGAGCCCAGCTGCCCAGCTGCAACCAGATACCACTAAAATAGACGGAACCAAATAAGAAATGCTGATCAAGAATATATATATATAAATATAAATTTAGCTTTTAGTATCAGAGAAGTCTCAGTCAACGGCAAAATGAGTGGAGCCTCTACAAAAAAGAGAAATTTCTGTGCAGGCTAATCAGTTTGAGAAAATGAACTGCATACAGAAAGTCAATTGGACAGATGCGTGTGAATATGCATATATATATATATATATATATATATATATATATATATATATGATGTAGATATATATGTATGTGTGCTAATGTTTGCTTGCAACTCAATGCAAACGGATGACAAAATTACGCGCATATCTTTTGAAATTGCATTAAAGTCAATTGCGACGGCGACTGCAAATGAAGTTGATAAAAAAAAAAAAAAACTATTGCTGCTGCTGCTGGCGCTGCTGCTGCTGGCGTTGCCACTGCTGGCGCTGCTGTAGCTGTGCAATGCTGCACATTTCTATGTGGTTCAATTGCTGGCTGTAAAAAACGCGCGCAAAACGCGTGCGCACAGCACGTCAACTGGCAAACGCGATTAGTTCGACAGAGTTCTCAGCCAAAGTCCGCTGAGCAACGGCAAAAGCAAAGGCAAACAAACAACAACAACAAAAAAGAAAAACAACAACAGCAAAACACGCAATGCGAAACATGCGCAATGCATTTTCATGTTGCATCAGTGCACAGCACAAAAGTGATGGAGGTGCGGGTTGCGGGTGTGGGTGCTGCACCACACAACAAACCACATACACACACACACACAATGCATGTCGACTGTGCGGTTGGCCGCTTCTATGCAATCAATTTTTATTTTATTTTCTATTGCGCTGGCATCCGAAATGAAGTTGATTTATTTGATTTAATTGCACGCGAACATCATTTATCAAATTATAAATTGCACTGCTCGTTTCCAGTGTTGACAAATTTCAATACATAAGAGTTATGAAAAGTGTGACGAACAATTAAAACACCTCTCCATGTGGCACAGTTAAGTCGTCGTAATTGTTGCACAAAAAATATCAACAAATAAAGACAACAAACAAGAAAAAATAAATATTGCATCCTTAACTTTATTTACAAACGGCTATAATAATAATAATAATTCCTATGCCATTCATGTTGGATAAATGCTAACTATAACATTCTATATATATATATATACCCTATTTGAACAGCGACGTATAAAATTTTTAGTTTAACTTTGAGGCAATTTTTAAGTAGCTAAATTAGATTTTTAATAATATGGTTGTTGCTGTTATTGTTATCATTATTATTATGATGATTATTAATATAATTATTTCTTTGGCTAAGACTGAAATCCCTACCAGCAATCTTGCTATGCTGTTACCATAATAATCCGTTAACTTGGCCCGTTTGGCAAGTTCTGAGTTGATTCCCACAAAGCAAACAACCAGTTGGATTTTTGGTATGCATTAAAATTGAATTTGCATTGAGAGTTAATTTGGAAAACACTTCGTTTTCGGAACAAAAACGTTGGTTTGGAACAAAAACGTGTTTCGGTTTCACTTTCTCTGTTTCTATGTAAATATTGTTGGACACAAAAGCTCGACTTATAAAGAGACAATAAAAAACGAGTCAAAAAAGGCATCCAGTGAAATTATCAACAACAGTTGGTATGCTATATATATATATATATATATATATATATAATATAATAAATAAAACAAGTATCTTTAACTGAAGCGACAATTTCTTTAGCTTTTTTTAATCTTCTTTCAAAGTAAAAACAAATTTTGTCTGTGCGAATTGAGCTGGGAAAAGTCATATTTAATAAGCAAATTATTAAGATTGAACAATGATGTGGTCTAAGGATCTGATTCATTGACTTAAATAAAATGTGTTGTCAATAATAAGAGCAAATGGAACAATCAGATTTTTTATATTTGTATATATATGTGGGATATATAAATTTATATTTATGCGCATCACACAAAATGTCATAGCTAAAAACAAGTCACTTCAACAATAAACCACATTCAAGTGCTAAATTTGAATGTGACAAATGCTCATACAAATCATATTCCTAAGAAAAGGTTTTAAATATATCCTTTATATTGAATACCAAATGAACGCATCCAGTAGATGATGCCCGACAAAAGGATACCCTGTGCTTATGGCTTTCCATGTGAACAAAGTTAAACATCGATATTTATCGGGATCGGCTGGAGATGTTTCCAGTTTTATTGACAGATTTCTTGAGGTTTGTCGGTTTCGACTCTTATCATATTTGTAATTATTTATCAGAGCAAAGCCAGAAGAGGAATTCTCTATTTCTGTCGAAAGTTTATTATTAAATATATATATATATATATATATATATATATATATATTTAAACATACAAACAAATAGTAGTATAATCAAAATTATCATATGCCACAATCGTTCAATCTAGCAGCAGAAACAGTATTTTTTTTTAAGTTGTACAAGAAGTCCCCATAAAAAGCACGAATTCAGATAAGAGATAATTAAAATAAAAATATCAAAGACGAGAATTGACTTGGAAGAAGAGATTTCTTTAGCAATACGCAATTTATTGCAATGGAAATAAATTTACTTTGCAACCAGAAAATTTGTGTTGAGTTGCTTTAAAAAAAAATGTATTCATTTCCCTAGTTAATTTTACAAATTATTTATTTAAATTTACCAACATTGCTTAACGAAAAATGAATGTATCTAAATTACATAGTGTGACCGTATTTTGTGAAGTTTAACCAGCAAACAGCTGATGCATTTCAATAAGCAATAACAAAGGAAATTTAATTTTAAAATTATTATTCTTAATTCTTAAGAGAGTCAAAGCTGGAATTTTATACGGAAACAAGATCTAAATATATATATATATATATATATATATATATATATAAATCTATACATATAAAGGAAGTGTTTCGATCGTGCTTTATATGGATGTATTTAGTCATACAATGAGTAGGGTTTAAAACATCTGTTTTTTGTTTGATTGTACTCACCATGTGGGAACGGTTATATATATTAGTTGGAGTCTCAAACAAGGAGTTGGTTCGGTTCCTCCCTTTGATCACAGGGAAAACAGTTCTGGCATCCTGGCACTGGACACAGTTTTCAATTGGCAGCTCTGTTTCACTCTTCTTGTTATTGTTGTTGCTATTGATGATGGTGTTGTTGTTGTTGTTGATGTTGCTGCTGCTGCACTTTTCTGTGTGAGTGTGTTTGTTTGAAAAAACCTGCGAAATGCTACGTATGATTTTGCGATATCCCGGCTTGTGCTCGGATTCCTCTGCCATTTCTATAATCTCTTTTTGTAAATCTCGATGATCTTCAATTCATAACAATTTGTCTTGCTGCTGTCGCTGTTTTCGCTGTAGTTGTTTGTTTTTGATTGTTTTTGGTTTTGTATTTTTTAGTATAATTTTTTGTTGCCAAACATTTCAAATTCACATACCGAAAATAAATAGAAAACACAGCCATTCTCACGAACATCAGCTGCCAACTGTATATGTTGGCCTTTGTTTTTGCTGTCAGCTTGCCAACACCAACACCTACACCAACACGAACACGAACACCAACGATACCTTCAAGACGAAAACGACGACTGCGACTGCGACAGCGACAGCGACTGCGTCTCAGCGTCAGCGTCTCTTTCAATTCTTATCGCCACTATGCTTGATAAGCAGCGTTGTTGTTAACGGTAGTTTATTTGTTTAGGCACTTGCAGTAAAATCAATATAAAAAAAATAAAAACAAAAACACTGCTGGACATGCATGTAGAGCTAGCTTGTGTGGTGGTTGGTGGCCGCTGAGGTAGACGGAATTTAAACTCGGACTGCTCGAACTTATTCCAGGCGACCAACTGAAGAGCACTGCGAAAACTTCATAGGCGCCAGCCGACGTTGAGGTCGAAGCTGGCGTCACCGTTGTGGCTTGTTGTTGTTTTTTTTCTTCTGATATTTATTTGTATTTTTATTTTACGTTGAATTCTGTTTTCTTTTGTGTTTGCGCGGTTTTTACTGCTGATATTCTTGTTGTTGTAGAGCGCTTCTAATTGTACAGTGGTGCGATGTTGATTTATTTGCGACAGTCACTAGGTGACTGTATGTGGGTGTGTGTGTGGGTGACTATTAAATCATCAGCGTACATCTTTTGTTCAGATTAGATTAACTAGGCAAAGACACGATTTTCAGTCGATGGCTTAAGTACGGAAGAACTTTAACAAATCCTAGATGATCTGTATAGAATATATATATATAATATTTAAAGCTAATTGGAAGCCTATATATGATTTTTGTGGTAAATTCTTATCAATCGCAGAGAGCGTATCTGTTTTCCATAACAATAGTCGAAAATTAATTGAATAATAAGCATAAAAAGATAAAGCTGAACCGTTTTTAAGACGGCTTTCACCGCAAGACTCTTGGGCGAGAGTGCAAATGAGTTGTGCACCACTGTGCCGTTAATGTTTTACACTTTGGCGGGTGTTTATCAAAGCCAACGGTTATTGCCGTCTATCGCAATGGTCCCTTACGTCATGTGTATGTGTGTTTGTGAAGGTTTAAAATAATGTTGGTAATTTTGATTTGTTTTTGTTTTGTTTCTTTGGCAGAGCACACCAGAATGTGACCAAATTCGTTTACTCATATGGCTCAGCTGGCGCTTCAAGAATCTCAGTGCAATCTGTCTGTATGTGTGGTAATTTGTATGTCTGAATGTGTGTGTGTGTGTATGTGACAATCGCAAATTGCAAATTGCAATTGCATTTCATAGCTTGCCGTTCTCCGCTCGCGATTGTTGAGTACGTCACGTACGCGATTTAATTAAATGCCACTGGGCCCGCTCTGCTGGAACTGTTGTGTGTGTGTGCCGCATCGAAAATGAAATCAAAGTAAACGAACCGATGGACTATAGACGCTATACGACTGACGACTAACGACTAACGACTAACGACTGATGACTGACGACTGACAATGGGCCACTTGGCGGCTTCCCGGTTGACACACGACTAACCGTCTAAATAAAGCTGGCCCAAAAGCCAGCGGCAACAAAAATCCAAAATCTAAAATCAACATCAAAACCAAAACCAAAACACAAAACACAAAACAATACACATATACATATGCATATGCATATATGTGTGTGTGTGTATATACAGAATAGATGTAACCAAAGCTGAAGAAAACGGGCAAACTGACAAAACTACCTAACTCAAAACGACGGCAGAGCCAGTGCCAGAGCAAGAGCAAGAGGCAGTGGCAGTGGCAAAGGCAGAAGCAGAAGCAGAACGAACCCCGCCAACAAAGCGGCCCCCGCAAAAATACGGCAACGACGACCACACGATGACTTTTGAATAATATTTACATTTATTGTATGCACGTGTCTATGTGTGTGTGTGTGTGCCACGGTTTTAAGCTGGCAACGAGGCATCGGCCAAAAAGCGAGTTGCGTTTGTTAACGGTGCGCAAAACAACGTCAAACATAAGCAACAACTGCAGCAGCGACAGCCAAACCAAACTAACTCAAAAATATAAATGATGAAATTATAGCAGCAGCAGCAGCAACTATTTACCTAATTATGAACAATGCACAATAAAATGTGTGGCATAAACACAACAACAACAACAAAAAAAACCACAACACAAAGAAAACTGACTTAAGAAACAGAAGCAAAAGTAAAACGCGGGGAAAACGCGCGCGATTTTTGCACGTGTTATGCGAAAGCATTTAGAATTGCATTTGTGTGTCAATAGCGAATGCAAGTGTCACTCTCTCTCTCTCTCTCTCTCTCTCTCTCTCTTAATTTCCTTCTTTCTCTCTCTGTGTGTGTGTGTGAGTGGCAAACGCATTCAAATGGGAGTCGTTTGTAGATGTGGGTCATGCCACTTTGCCATCCAACTGATGATGCTGGCTTTGAGCTGGCATTAAACTCAATAAAAAGAATATTTTTCTTAGCCTGATTCAATTGCGCTTTGTGAATACGTTAAATTGTGCGTTTTGGTTAAGTGCAAATCTTCTGAGCCAACCAATTGAATCTTATCATTTTTGCATTTATTTCAATTGAAAATTAAATCTACTAAAATGCAATATTTTTATTCATGTTTTTTAATTGAAAATTAAATCTAATAAAATGCATAATTTGTATTTTTTTTAATTGAAAATTAAATGTAAGAAAATGCATTATTTTTATTTATTTACTTTTTTAGGTAAACACATATGAATAGAAATATATATTTGCATATTAAATATTATATATATGAATATATATTTTATATAAAATTTTTTAGTTATTTTATGTAACTGCTTAAATATGCTTGACTTTTTGGCCAATAAGAAATTAATTTGTAAATCACAAATGTTTTCATTGTGCCATATGAAAACTCTCATTAAATGAGTAGTAGAAGAAATCCGATTGCAATAACAATTAATATGATTATTAGTCAATTTTCTGGGAATCGGGAAAGAGTCATTAAAAATGTGTATATAAATATGATCTATGAGAAATCAAACATAATATTTAATGACTTACAATTTCAATGATATGCGTAAAAACCAAATCGATTTTACTAAAATAATCTGCAAAATATATAAAAATATATATATATATATATATATATATATACTCTATATATAGAGAAACATAATCTAAGCACCTCAAGAAATTTTAGTCTGTAAAAAGTTATAGAATTATCATTTGTTGAGTAAAAAAATTAATAAAAAAATTAACCGGATCGAAAAGAAAGATCTATTTTTGGTCGTTATTATAAGTATTTATAAGGAAATCACTTATTATTTGGTTGGAACTATCGTTAACTGATTATTGAAATATGGCTGAGGATCTTGGAAATGCCAAAATGGTCTTTGATATATTGGATTTGGGAGATGTCGGCTATTTGACGGCCTATCAATTGTCAACAATAATGCGACAATTTGGCTACGACAATGACGAGGAGGAGGTGCAGCTTATGATCAATGAAGTGGACCAAACTGGCGCTGGCAGAATGGATTTTGCAACATTCTGTGCCGCTTTGCTTGCTGCAAAAGAGATTGAGGCATCCACAGCACCTCAATCAAATTAAGATATTGAAGGAAATCTTGGACATGAAAAAAATTCAAATAAATTTATTTGCATATAACTAAATAAAGGGAGAGAGGGAAACATAGATAGAGAAATAGAGATAAATAGAGAGAGATTAGCGGACGCTTTAGAGCTGAGTAATCGAAGAGGTTGAACTGTGCGAGTCTCGCAGTTCGCAGAGCTCCTCCATCAGATCGCGAAAGAGCATGGGATTCACATTGATGCTGACCTTCATCAGGATGAACCAATCGCCGATGGTTAAATGCTTAAGGATGCGCTGCACATGCGCTTTACTCATGAAACGCAACTGGCTGCGAATCAACAGTTCGCGCAGTGTCCGGCTGCACATGGTCATCAGGCGGAAGAGCAGATTGAGGCCAGCGATGATGGAAATAAGCAGGAACCAGCACCACAGGCACACAAACACCTTCTCGTTGAGTATGTTCAGTGGCAATATGCAGAGATTGTCCAAAATGATAGTCGTCCCACTGGCACCATATTTGAGCACCTCGCACTTGGCTATCTTGGGAAAGACAAGCGACGACACCCGATTCCAGCGATCCCAGTCGTAAAACGGTATCGTTGCCAGTGCATGCAAATACTTGCTCCAGAATCCATTCAGGAACACCTCCAGCGCCATTATGTTCACCACCTGTATGCCAAAAAGATGAAAGTTGATAGTGGGGGGAAGAGGAGCAGAGACTACACAATCCCTACTCACACTGATCGCAAAATTGAGCAGCTCACAGAACACATATTTGGCCATGTAGCAACAGTGCATGTCGGAATAATCTGTGGTGAAATACTTGACCAGTAGTTTTAGGCGCGTGTTGTAGGTCTCCTCGGAGAGCAGAGCCTGGCCCACATCCGAGCAGAGTTGCTTGAGCCGCTGACCCTCCCACACCTTCCACAGGCACGACGGGAAGTAGAAGACGAACGATTCGAATAGTAGCAAAATGATCACCCACTGATAGTAGCGCAAATAGACGCGCTGCGTCCTTCCATATATCTCCGGTCCGACACCCTCCGCTATTGATATGGCCCGTGCATACTCCTCATCATCAAGGAAATGGTTTGCCCGTTGGTTCAGGCTCATCCGTGGTGATTTTGTTGTGCTCGTTGATGGGGATAGGGATGGAGTTGTGAATGGCAGATCGATGATATCGTACTCCAGCTGAATGATGTAGGTGCCCATGGTCCAGCAATAGGATTGTATGAAATTAATGTTCTTCTCCTCGCTGATGCACTGAATGGGATCGCCAAAGTACTGTCGAGCCGACAGCAGCAGCGAGCAGGTCAACAGGATGACAACGGTGCACTTGGAATGGATGGTAAAGACGGCATCGTAAATGCGTGTCGATTTGAATTGCAAATATTTTGACAGTGGCTTTACGGCCGAATACATTTCTTGTGCCTCCGGAAAGAGTTCCTCAACGACTCCAACTGCAATTCTCAAATCAAACTTGAAACACTTTTTTCTACTTCTTTCCTTTCTGCGAACAGTCTTAAATCTTATTGTTTTGTTGGCTTCGATTTCTTCTTCTTCTTCTTATTTCTGCTTATATTTTTCTATTCCTCAGTGTTTGTTGTAAATGTTGTTATTAGGTTTGCATCCTTTCTTGACGGCCTCAAAATAACGACAAAAGTTAAATGTTGTTTGTCGCCGGATTTATGCAGTTTTTGATGCTACTCCTCATTACAACATTTAGTGTTTTACATTTGATTTTAATCAAATTATTTGGAATGTCACTTTTTCTTCCTTTTTTTTACTGGCATTTTGGTTATCGATAATTAAAGTTGCCAAATATTTTATAGGCTGCACTTGGTCGTTCCAAAAACCATTGCATACTTTTAGGAGACGCATGAAAATGCCAATACAATTAGATAGCTATTAGGATTTCAATAGTTGTACTCATATTTCCAAGATTCTTCTACTATTTATCTATACAGGTATACATATATACTATATATTCTTTATTTACATTATATTCCCTAGCAGTCGATAGCAGCACAGCCATCCATCTGCTTCTGCCAGACTGGTTTAATTGCTAGTAAAACGCCATAAGCTGCGTTTCTCTCAAAACCATTGCATACCTTTAGGCGGCACATTAAAACGACACCCACAGTTTGACATGCCGAGCACGTTTAAATAAATATCAATCATTTTAATTATTAATTCATCGCATTTATTTTGCAAAAATATTTATGCATTTAACAATAAAAAAAACTTTGTAGCGTCTGCATAATTCTTGTGGCTTATGATTCCGCTCATATTCAACCTTAATTAATTAATTTATGATACATTCAGCACGTCCACGGACTGAACTTCAATTGCCAATTAGTCCAAGTTCAAGAATCCAATTATTGAGGGGATCTGTAATTAGCACAAAATAATGAAAAAAAAATAATAATACATTTATTAAATAAACCAATACTATTTTAACAAAACCACACACGCACGCACAAGCTAATTAGCATAAATCAAATTAATTTATTTGCTTTTTGGCCCTGTGCCGCCGGCGACAACCAAATAAAAAACTCGCATTCCGTGAAAATAAAAAATTGTATGTATATATTTGTATTAAATAAACGTATGTTTCTACAACATCAGTTGTAACAGCATATTTTTGCAGAGGGATGAAAATCAGCTAAAACATTTTTAAGCAATTTGCTTAACAAATAAATCATTATTTTTATTTATTGTTATTATTTTCATTAACTAAAGTCAATGAATTAAGTCTTTGTCAACTTAATTTAAGTTGAATTTATCCATTTATCAAGAGACAGCTAATTAGATTCAATCTTTTTTTATTTGTGTGTTTTTAAGTGTGGCTTTAATTATAATCACGGCAATAAATTCCAGCTTTAATATCCCATAAACAAATCAGACTTCAAGCCGAACGACTTCAAACAGAAAGTATCGTAAAAAAAAATGCACATAAATAAATTAAGTGCTAGTCATAAATGTGGCGTTCCCTGAACTTGACCTCCAATGCAAACGACAACAACAACAACAACAATAATAATAATTTGTTGAGTATTAAATCGTCACGAAAATTGAAATCACAATTCAAATGTTGGTTGAATTTGATCAAACAACAATTTGTTGTCTGTTCGCATTTCTATACCCCTTTGTATCACAGTGTACTAAATGACCAGAAAATATATTTCGATTCTTAAACATGTTTAATTTAAATTCAATTTATTTTTTTATGAGTTAAGTATTAAAGCACAAAAAAAAACCTGTTAAGACCAATTCTTTTGATTTGAAATATTTTGCATTTATTTATATGTTACAAGTTTTTATATTCATTCATCGAATATAATAATATATATATGTATACAATTCTATTCTTAAGCAAATTATTTTTATGTTGCAGACGCAGATTGATCTCATGTTTAAATTAAATTCAACTATTTTTGACAGTGTACTAAATGTCCAGAAAATATATTTCGATTCTTATTTAAATTCAATTCATTTTCATAAATTAAAAAAATAAATCTGTTGAAACCAGTTCTTTTGAATTCTTTTGATTTGAAATATTTAGCATTTATTTATTTGTTTATTTTTTATACTTCCACATAGATAATTAATTCTGTCTTAGTCACGCGGCCTTTGTAAGTATTTCTGGTTACGAATGTTGTAACAATAGTTTGGGCGGCTCAACAAAATATGCGGAAGCAAAACAAAAATTAGAAAAAATTAAAATAAGAATAAGAATAAGATGAAAATCAAGATGAAGATGAAGATAAAAAAGTCATTAGTGGAGGGTGCTGGGTAAAATCAAGAATAAAATAGCCATACAAATTTGTAGCTGCCAGCGATTTTTTGGAGTCTCGACTTTTTATCTTTTGTCAAGTAATTATGACTTGCAAATTCCTTCTCTTTTTTTTTTTGTTGTCTTTTTTGACATGTTCCGCAACGTTGAGCAGAATAATAATAATAATAAAGATATTGGAGCGTACAGAGTCACAGATACATTTTTACACAGATAGATACGCGGAGGCCAAACAAAAGATACATTTACGAAAAGAGTCAGAAGCAGGGCTCTGATATTCTCGAGATATTCTCAACGTTTGCTACTTTTTTAATTGGTCGCAATTAGTTCAGCTACACAGCTTAAGATACAGATACATATTCAGATACAGATAAAGATGCAGGGCAGTGCAAAAGATACGGCCACTTTTGCATCTGAATCAAAGTTTGGCGTTTATCCAAAAATATGGAAAAAAAGAAAAATGTAATAAAAAAAAGAAACAAAAGCAATTTACTATTATTTATGGCATTATTGTTATTGTTCGTTGTTGGCCGAGTAGCAGCGACCACAAACTCATTTAAGCCACAAACATGGCCTGGCAACCGAACGTACCAATTATAGAAATTTAATTTGGCCAGCATTTAGTTAGCCAGGGGTTAACCACAATTCACAAATTCATATTTATGTTTAGCCATTTGTATTTGTCTTGTCAAATTTTCAATTTCTATCAATTTTCCATATGAATTTATTCTATTGCCAACATAAGCTAATAAATCAATTCGCAATTTTTATTTTATGAGATTTTTTATCAGTTCTTATATTAGTCTTAAATTGGGAACAAATGCTATATTCAAGAAGAAACTTTTTTGTTATAGAATAAACATAAAAAACTCAGCCCCATCACTATTCCATTAATATTAATTTTATAATATTAAAAGCAGCTGCCATAGAATTAAATGCGTCATTTAAAAAAATACTATAAACAGCTAAAAAATATATATATTTTTTTTTTTAGACATTTACTCTGCATACATTACTCAGTTAAAGAATTAAATTCTTCATTTAAAAAAAATACTATAAATAGCTAAAAAAAAAATATATATATTTTTTTAGACATTTACTCTGCATACATTATACCAATTAAAAATGGCTAATCAGGCTTAAAAAAAAACATTCCTTTTCCAGACTGTAAAATACGCATTCAATTCAAGTTCCAAGAATTCCAGTTCTGCCGCTAAAATAATTATTCTTGATATAATTCCAGTTAACTACAATTTATTATAGCCTTCATCTCTCTGTGCTAGCCAAAAGGCAATTGTTTATTTTTCACGTTTTTTGAAACCTCACAAAGTGCATTGTTCTCAAAGAAAAGTTCACAAAATTCTAAGTAAATAAACAAAGCTTCTGCTTAAACTTATTAATTATAATCAAATAATGTAGGTATAATTTTTTTAAGTGTACATATATTTTCTTAACTGATATTATTGGTTATAATTATCTCAATTTTTATTTTTATAAATATTTTTTTAGAGACAAATCTTGACTAGTTTAGAGTCGAACTAAATAACTCTCTTACACAGAGAATATCTATATATGATATTTGATTTAAGTTCTTATTAATTTGCTGATCAATTAACGTAAGAATAAAAAAAGTTAAAAACGAAGTTTGTGCCACAAAAATAACAAATTAACAAACGTATTTAAATTCTTTCGCTGTGGTTTAAATATCTACAAATAAATTGTTATCAATAACACACTTCACATTTTAATGTTGAAATATAAAAAAAAAAAAAAAAAAAAAAAATGATTGCCCAAATGACGGAAGTTGAATAAGTAACATAAAAAATTGTATACAAAATGAGCAAAATATTTCCGCATTGACTGATTTATGATTGGCTTTGTGCGTTGATCCACGAAAAGCGCTTGAAAATAATAATAATAAAAGATGTTAATATTTCTACACCAAAATCCAATAATAAGTGGTTATTTAGGTTTTTTGTTCTTTTTTTATTGCACCTTGACCGTGTGCCATGCTGGCCAAGACTGCTAATTAGCCACAATCCACACACACAAAAACATAAAAAAAATAGAGAAAAAAATAAGCATTTAATAGATGCTCTAAGCCAAGTTTGTGATTAGCGGCGCGGCGTTAAATGACTCGATGGATGCGTAATTGAAAACCGGACCCAATTTTATGGCACACACGCCAAAGACCCACCTTGGTTGCAAAGTCATCCTCCGGCTGCTCATTGGGCGGCGCCATTGCAAACGAGTTGTTTTTGTTAAAGTAATCAATTTTAATTCTTTTTTTTTTTTTTGTATTTATTTTTTAATTGCAGACAATGATTATTTGCACTAGAATTCCATAGATGGTCATACTTCAACAGCAGGATCAACAAATAATCACAAAAATAATATTGAAAAAAATGAACAAAAAGAACCGTTATGGCTGAAATATTTCACGTTTAGCACGATTAACGAACCGTTTTGTTTAAAGCCTGGCTTCAAACTGACTGCGAAGGCAGCAGATCGCCAGCAAGTTCAATGCGTTATTATTTGTCTTCGTCATCGGTCGTCGTCATCGGTTCTGGTCGGGTTAAGAGGTGTGTGTGTGTGTGTGTGTGTCTGTGTGTGTGTGAGCTGAGCGAGAGTCGTTCTTGCTACGGTTTATGGCAAACTGGTTCTGGTTCTGTTCAAAAGTTAACATTTTGCGCCCAAGTTTCTATCCCAGTTCGAGCGACATTTTTTTTTTTTATATATATATTTTGTGGTTATTGTTGTTGCTGCTGTTTTTGTTATTGTTGTTGTTGTAGCTTTTGTCTAGCGTAGCACTTGAACTTGTTGCTTGAACTTTGCGCATGCCCCTCAAGCACCTCAACACCCCGACCTGCCCCCCCAAAGGCGAGACAGGTGGGCGCCCAAATTCTCAGCTGAGCATTCAAATTGAAAAAAATGACAAATCAGCTAATAAAAAAATGTTTAGCTTGACATTGACCATACTCTGTGTATGACATGCAACAGTTGGCCAACACTTGTCGTGCTCGTTGCTTGCCTCGTCTAGCGTCCGCTGCACTTTTGCAAGTTTTAAGCCTTGCAAGCTTGCAACCTTGAAACCTGCCACGCTGCGTTGCACACAAGCGATCAAAACGTCGCACGCTGGTTTTATCTCAATCTTTTTATTTGTTTTTTTTTTTGCATACACTTTAAGAGAGGTATTTAAAGTTCTGTCACGAAATATATGACACATGTTAATAGCTTTATTTTACTGTGTATTTACAACATGCATCTTAAGTCAACAATTTCTTAATTATTGCCACATTCATTTGATAAGTTTTGAGTGACTCATCTGGCGACAATTCATATTCTTTTGCATGATGGTTTTTTTTTTCTATAGCGCATTTGAAAGTCGTTTTTAATTATTTGGAGCTGTTAGCCAACGTTAATTATTTTTATGATCAAATGTGCAACACGATGACAAAATGCCCAATGCCCGATGGCCTCTCAGCAGTAGCTGAGAGGCGTTTCTAGAGGCGTCACTTTAATTAATGTCCCAGACGGTTATATTGAATACAAATAACATGTTTTTTATAAGTGAAAAAAAATAAAAAACTACAAGTTCTAAAATTAATCTGATTAACTGTTATCTGTAATCTTTTATCTGTTATAAAGTTGGTTTTAAAAACTTGCATATATCAACTAAAGAAATTTGGCTTAATTAATTTCGAAATAAACTGCTGGAAAAAGCGAATCACATTTTTTGTCGTCTGCCGGAAAAGTTTTTAATTTAAATTTTTCTGGTTTAAAAAAAATTTTTTTTGTCGAAACTTATTTATATATTGTGCGATTTTTCAATATATATATGCAAGCATAATTACATGTTTTCAGTGAAAATCTATAACTCGATTAATGGGCATCTTTCTAGTCGAGTTGACTTCAAGTTCTGGCTTGACTTATATTTCTAGTTCGAGTTTCAATTCCGATTTTGGAGCATTGAGTTTCAGCTTCATTTTAAGTTTAATGCAAATATGAAAAGCGACTGGCCAAGAATTAAATCGTTGAAAGGCAAATTTTGCCGGATTTTACTGGCTAACATTCATAGTCCAATAATTATTAAAACTTAACTTAACTTTGCAATTGAGTTTTGTTTAATTAAACGCTTGTCATTCCAAGGCTATGGCTCTGTGCACCTTGTCTGTTAAATTAATTATATATATATATATATATATATATATATATATATATATATATTTATATGTCTTTTGTTGATTAAACATTCGCACAATGTCAATTTTAAATAATAAATCCAAGAGCTCCTCAGCCTCTCGACAATTGCTCCAAATATTTTTGATGTTGGCTGTGTAAATTATGATTATTTGCATTATTTGTATGACAAAGGCGTTTTCGATTCCGGAAAATAAAAGATTTAGTTATAAAAATAAAAAATACCTATCCAGCTTATTTTGAAGCATGTCTGTATGAAAGTCCTGCAGATTTGCATACCCTGGGCACACTAAGAAGTGGTGAAATGGTTATGCTGAAGTTGTACATTAAAAAAAATATATTAAAAATATATTACTTTATTAAAAAAAATATATTTTTTCAATAAAATTTTTAAAAAAATATATATTTTTTCAATAAAATTGTGGTCATCTGCAATGCAACTAAATAGATCTATTGTGCACCCTTCTGAGCTTATAGCTCCTGCCTCTATCCATCCCAGTTCCTATACGAATGCCAGAATCTTTCATGGATCGAGGGCTTCTATGCCATTGACATTCATAATATGCATCCCTAGGATGCTGCATCTTTTTCTGAATATGACAATACATTCTGTTAGGATGTGAGTTGAGGACTCCTCCTTGACTTCCCAAAACCTACACTGATAGTTACTATAAATACCCATTTTGGACAGCACAAAAAATGTAAATATATTAAATATTATATGATTATTATATAAATGTCAAGTAGCCAATCTGAAAGTCTTTTTAATATTTATTTTCTTTCTTTCTTATATTTTTTCTCATACATTTTTTTTTGATTCCATTTCGCTTTTAGACAATTGTTTTTCACATTCAAAAAAATAAAATAAAAAAACAAATCAGCGATTATGTGTATAAAATACATTCGTTTGTTATCGAAGAAGAAGAATGCGCTTAACAAATTCATTTTTACAATCGCACTTATAAATAGCTAATAAAGGGCCCTCAAAATTTGAACTCTATTCTCCAATAATGTCTATCAATGAAGCATTTGGTGTTGGTCGTAAAATTTTGATTTATAACCGATTATTTGCAGTAATCAGCAATCGAAACGATTTGTGATAAGGATATATATTTGGTCTGGTGGGGACTATAAAAGGTGAGCGTCCACATTAAATTGGACATAGTTGAAAAGCAAAATATGAAGTTGATCATTGGTAGCATTTTGGGTCTCTGCCTGTGCCTGGCCAGCGTTGGCCATGCCCAGCCGTTGTCGCAGGAGCAGTCATTCTCCCTGCCAGCACCGCTGGACGCCCAGGTGTTCACCGTTGTGGATGAAATGCAGCAGATTGGCGAGAATGCTGCCAGGGAGCTGGTGCATCAGTTTGAGGAGATTGTCGTTGAGCCACAGCATGAGCTGGAGGCAGCCGTCGATCAGCTGGAGGCACGTCGTGTCGCCAGTCCCCAGTGTGTGGCTGTGCAGGATGAGCTGATCGATAGCATTGTGGACACCGCCCACGTTGAGTTGCACGAGTGCGGCGTGAGTGCTGCCCACGAATCCGCTGAGATTGCGAGCGATGTGAATCATGCCACACAGCAGCTGGTCTTTGGCGGCTACTCATTGGGTCGCACCTACAACAGGTGCCAGAAGCGCAAGAACGCTGTGCTTCGCAAATCCTGCATGACCAAGTTCTACATTCAGGGCACCATCTACCTGATCAGCGCACGCTCCTCCATCAAGACCATCAAGCAGAGCACCAACGAGCGCATTCCCGCCGTCTTTGTCGTCAGCAACTCCTGCACCCATGACGCCTCCGACAAGGCCGTCGTTGCCCTGGATGCAGTCAATGCTGAGATCGATGCCTGCATCGCCAAGACGCATTAAAAGCTCCTCTTTGACACTTCCATTAATAAAACTAGTGCATACCAAAAATTATGTTTTTTTTTTAATTATCTTCTTTGTTCCTGACACGCCCCCTTCTATGAAAGCATATTAAAATATCTTCTAGGAACTTGGGAAAAACATTTGTTCATAATTTTCCAGGAATGTTTTTTGTGGGAAAATAGCAAACACACTTGAAATGTGCTGTGAAATTTAATTTTTTTTTGTTTGAATTCAAGTAATAATTTAACAATTTATTTTATTTCATTTTTAAATTTTTTATTTTATTATTATTATTTATTTATATTTTTCTCCAATTATTTATTGGTTGTGAAATTTAATTTTTTTATTTCAATATTTACTTATCAATTTATTTCAATTTTTATTATTTTATTTTAGTATTATTATTATTTATTTATATTTTTCTCCAATTATTTATTTGTCGCTTTTAACGTGAGCTGAAAAAAAATTGGCTTTGTAAATCGGTCAGATTGCTTATCGAGAAGCTCTTCACAAGTTTATTGGCCATAATTGCTGCTGGAATTAAATTGTGTTTTATTAATAATTTCAACGTTAACTTTTAATCGTTGCCATAAAAACTGTCTCGGTAATTGGTCTGTTATCAATTTGCGAATTGGCCTTTGAAGTGAGCCACGTCTGTCGATTGTTCTATCTGTTAACAAAATGTAATCAGAATATAAATTAAATTTATAAAAGGGTAGTAAAAAGAAAAACAATCGAAGGATTTTTTTTTATTATTATTTTTATTTAAATTTGGTTTTATAATTATCCGTTTTGTTCAAATACAATAAATAAACATTTAAACTATGTAGTGGTATGTATATATATGCATATATAAGTACTTTATGTATACATATATATATACATAAATATATGTGTGCACACATATATATATATATGTATATATAAATCGTTTTGTATTATTTTTTATTAAATATTTAATTAAGTGTATATATATTGTTGTGTTTTTTTTTTGTTGTTGTTAATTTTCCTTGTTTTCTTGTTCGTTTCTTGTTAGTTAGTTGGTTGTTTTAGTTTGGTTTTTTGTTTTGTTTTTGTTTTGTTTTTTTTTTTTGTTTTTGTTTTTTTTTTGTTTTGCAATTGCGAATTATTTGAAAGAAACATTTTCATATAAGTAAATTGCTGATGTTTTTTTTTTTTTTTTTGAAGTTTTTATTTTCATTTCATTTTCAAATATCCGAGTATATATGTATATATGTATGTATATATTAATAAAAGTTGATGTTGCATAATGCTAATGTATAAATTGTTACTACGTACACATACACATGTATATATATATATAGCCTCTATATAGCCTCAATATATGTACCTGTATATATACATATATGTGTGTATAATTGTTGTGGTTGTATGTGTGTGTGTGTGTTTGTGTGTGTGGGTGTGTGTCTCCTGGCTATTTGCCTGGGGGAGCTCAGCGTACATATGTAGATTGTATGTACCGTGATGATGCCAACATTTGGTTAAACTTGTAGCTATGTGTGTGTGCTATCTGTGTGTGTGTGGCATGTGTGTGTGTGTGTGTGTATTTGTATACATGTTTCTATATGTTGTTTCTAACCCATTTCTTGGCCTAAGATAAAACTTGTACCTTCCTTACACATTCATCTTCAAGTTTTAGTAACTTAATTTTAATTTGTTTTTTTTTTGTTTTTGTTTTTTAGTTTTCTTTGTTGCATAATTTTTATTGGAGTTTTTCTCTTTTTTGGTTTTTATTTAGTTTACATTAGTCACAGTTTTGTAGGCGCACTTTTGCAAAACATTAAAATGAATTCAGCGTAGTTTTCATTAAATATTATTATTAATTTTGTTTTTTTTTTTTGTTTTGTTTTAGTAAGTAGTAAAAAATAAAATACAAAAGGCAATTTCGTAGTTTGAAAAAATTTGTGCTTAATTTGGTAGAAATATTGTTGCCAGTTTTGTTTTTAGTTTTTTTTTTTTTGTTTTTTTTCCGTTTGCTTTGCTTACATTAAAAAACAACTTAAGACCGTAAAAATTTTTTCAATGCTTTGTTTTTAAGTTTTATATATATTAAGTTCAATAAATTCGTTACGACACATGGACTAAGACACAGCAAAAAATATTTATGCTTAATTTAGGTTCAGTTTTTTTTGTTTCGATTTTTTTTTTTATAATTTAATTTTGTTTGATGAACTGGTATTTTTGTTAGTATTTTTAATTGTATGTTTTTTTTTCACTTTGGGGGCGCATTCCATGTTTGCCATTTAAATGCGCGTGTAAATATTTTTCGTCAATAATAAATGATGAAACAGCTAAAGAACTTTCGTACCTTTGTAGCAATATGTATATATATTTCTTTTGTATACATAAGTGTGGGTTTTTCTTCTATAATTCGTATAAATACATACATGGACTCATATATATAGCGCCATGTTTAAAATTTATATTGCTTGCCTACTATTTGATGCCATTTAAATGTTTAGCAAGAACTTCAAATTGTGTTGCATGCACTTTTTTTTTGGCTTAAGATTTTTGTTGTTTTCTTGTTTTCTTGTTTTTTTTTTTTGTTTTTCAATACTAGAGCTAAACAATCAACGGTCAATTGTCACGAGTTCACTATGATACCGCAATTGAATAAGGGTTTTTGGTTTTTTATTTTTTTGTTTTTTGTATTTATCATTATAATTTTGTATGCTATAATTTTGTTTTGATATGTTCGCTTCAAATGCGTGTCATGAAAATACATTTGCTTTGTATTGATTTTAATTTGTATAGTTTAGTTTTTTTTATATATTTTTTTTTGTTTTTTGTTTTCTTTAATACAACTCTATAAATATGAGTACAGTAAATAGCACATGTAACTACATATGTATATGTATTAAATCGGGCAAACGTACATTTTTCTTCAGTATTGTAAACATTTCATTAGGTTTTTTGTTTTGTTTTTTTTTGTTTTCCTTGGGTTTTAAATAACGCAAAAAATTTGCTTGTAAAACGTAAATATTTTTCTTATTTTTTTAAATTTTTTTTTATTATACTTTAGTATGGCCAAAGCTTATTGTCGGAAGCGTTATGCATTTCTTTTTTCCATAAATTATTTTGTTTTATCATAATTATTTGTATAATAGTTGGTATTATTAAAAACTGGTAAACTTTTTTTTTATACGCTCACATTAAAAAAATTCATTTTAAAAACTGCTTTAAATCTGTGTACTGTAAATATTTCGCCCATACTAATTTTGTTTGCCTCTTTGATGGCAATTCCTAAAAAAAAAAAAAAAAACATAATATTACTAACCAAGATGTAATTATTAATTTGGTTTTTTTTACGATTTGGTGTTGTGACAGTGTGTGTTGGTAAGGTTTGTAAGGCTATTAAATCGCATTGATTAATATCTTTTAGTAAATACTACATTCGGAAACTGCTTGAGGATTTCAAAAATTATTCATATTCATTTTGTGTTCCGGCTTGGTCTTTGCTTACTATGTTAATCACTAAATATGTAATTCTCTATGCTTACATCTATCAACTTTGATAAATGTGTATAAACTTTTGGCGCAACTTGGTTTCATTTGTTTTTGTTTTTGTTTTCGTTTTCTTTTTTGTTTTCGTTTTCCTATTTGCTTTAAATATTATTTAAAACGATTGTTTTTGTTTTTGTTTTGTTTTGTTTTGTTAGTTGTGTGTGAGCTTCTTGTTAAAGAAAAAAATTGTACAAAAATGTAACAAACAATTTATTGGCCTATGCAAAAATGATGTATCATATATCATAACCTATGATGTATACATATGTATATAAATAAATTGTAAAATATATGTTGTTGTATAATTAAATATTGCATTTGGTTTCGTTGAACGTCTGGACTTTTTCTTTTATTATTATTATTATTATTATTATTTTTATATATTTATAGTTGTTGTCTATTTATAATTATTTTTTTTTGTTTGGTTTTTTTTTGCAGCTACCTAGCATATTAGTTTAGAAATATTAGGTATGTACGTGTATGTGTTATGTACGTATATTTGTTTGTGTGTAAGTGTAAAGTGTAAAATATATATATAGAGTATATGCGTATGTATATATATGTATATGTATATGTAAAGGTAAATGTAAATGTAAATTTAAGCTTGTCGTGTAACCACACAACGATAAAAAAAGAAACAATTCGGTGTTTGAAGTACAATGAATCGATTCGTTTTTTTTCTTTTTCTAAAATTGCAATAAACTTGAATTTGCAGTTCAGTTACAAGTGACAGATATCTATTAAAATGTTTCAGACATCACTTTAAGAACTCATCTTAAGAATGGAAATCGTTCTGAGTTCCCCTGGCGAAATACAATTTGTAAATCTTTTAATTATTTTGTATTCAAAGCAATTGCATTATTTTTTTATGCTTCTTTTTAAGAACCAAAAATAATACAGTTATTAGTTTTTGTTTTTTTTTTTTGGTTTGCTTGTCGTATAATTAAAATTTTGATTTCAGTACCTGATTGCAATGGTTGTTTATTTGTTTGTTAATTTGTAGTTCACTGTAGTCTGCTGCTGTCTTTGGTTTTCCTTATACATTCAATAGTAAAAGTGTGTTTATTTATTTATATATTTTTTTTTGGTTTGTGCCACTTTATAGTTGAAAAAAACGCTTTAAAAATACTACGTACAAACTGTAAACTTACCATTTTCTTGTTCATGTTTTTGCTATTTGCTTTTGTTGTAAACTTTAATATGTAAATACACACACAATTAACTACATATATATATATAGTATATGGTACATATGTACTCTTGTTGTTGTTGGTTGTTTATCGCATAGATCGCTACACCTTGAAAAAATAAAAACAATGAGCAAATAATCTAGGACATTTTTTTGTAATATTTGAACTCCCTATACGACTACAATATGCTTTGTATATATATGTGTTTGTTTTTTTTTTTTTTTGTAAATATACTCGTAAGCTTCCCTATATTAATGTTAGTATGTTGTTCATTGTTCTCACAAAATACAACTCATATTACTCATATACCACACACACCTAATGTTAAGTTTTTATATACTGCCTGTGTATATATATATGGAACATATCAATATAAAATATTGAAGGAGGGCACACGAATGAGTACAAATTTCTTAATTTCTGTTTGTTTGTTTGTTGGTGTTGATTTTTGTTGCTTTAATTGCATGGCCTGCATTTTATAATATATTATAATATATTATATTTTTTGTAATTTTGTTGAATACTCTTGCAGATGGTATTTAATATTTGATTATAATATTTTTTTATATACTAAATTCTTACGAACAATTCCTACAGTATTGACGAGACTTGGTACATCAAGTGCTTATTGAATAAAATAAGTCAGAAACGAACGGATCGCGCCACTATATATATATATACACATATATATAGCTTAGGGGTAAGTTAACCAATGTTAGCAAGGCCGTTTTTTTATAATTAAATATTTGAAATAGGAAAAAAAGGAAAGCGCAAGAAATCCAGAGGCAGAGGGAGGATCAATTGTTAATCTGCTTTGGTCAGCTAAATTCACAACCATTTAAAGAAGGGAACAACTCTAAATACAGATTCATACACAGATACATATACATATATATATATGTATATATATATATACATACGAAATTGGTGTTTTCAGGCAATTTAGGAACATAAATGAACTATGCAAAACTATCGTTTGTTTTTTTTTTTTGTCGGAGTTAGTCGGATTGATTATTAAATGAGTGTTTCTTGGTTTTTAGGAAATGCAAACTGCTCTTTGTATGAATTCAATTCTAACAACTATTAATTTAATTCGTTAACTGATTGGTGTTTATTATTTTTTAATATTAATATTTTTGTTTTTTTTTTTTAGGTTTTCCCATTTTGTGTTGATTTTATCAATATGTATGCAAAATGTATGTATGTTTTTGGATTTTTTTTTTTGTTATTTGCTTTTTGTTTTTGTTTTTGTTACGTGTTTTGTAAAGTAAAAGAAAACTCAAGCTTTGTTCTCAAGGTTCAGGTAATCAATTTCTAGTCTTATCTGTTGCACTGAGTAGTCTGCTTATAAAGATGTACACACACACACATATATATATATATATAACTTTCAATTTGTTACGCCATTTGCAAATATGTTATATATATTTCTGCATGCATACATATATATATATATATATATATATATATATATATATAATTCATATATAAAGTACAATTTTCAGATAGGCTCTTTTGTTATTCAAGATATATTCGTATTCGTATTCAATTTGTTTACAATTGTATTCATTATTTTCAGTTAATTTTATCTATTGTTTGGTCAAACGAGCAGAAATTTTTACTTTAACAGATTTTCGAGCAATTCTAACTATTTGTAAAATGTTTCTGTTTATTAGGTCATAAGTTAATTACGATTACACCTGCAAACTATAGTATAAATATACTTAGGTAAATTTGTGGCATTACTTTTATTGCATTTCGCATTTGAAACAGGATTCGAATTAGGAAATTTTTAAATTTGATTTGAGGTTTTTGTTTTTTTTTGTTTTGGTTTTTTTTTTTTTCATATTTGTAAGTATATAGAAAACGATTAGCTGCTTAGTTAGTTAGTGTTATTTTCAATGCGAGCCTCCAGTTTCAAAGGAAGTTAATTTTTTTTAAGAATGTGTCCTATTCACTTTTTGCTATTTATTACTAAAAATTTACTCATCTTCACTTGGTCAGTTTTACATTAATTGTGATTTCAAATCGACTGTTTTGTTTTTATTTGATTTTTGTTTTGGTTTGTATTGTTGTTGTTCGTTTTTCTTTTATTTCATTTATGTAAATATACACATGTTTATATGTATTTATACGTATACACAAACAAATGTATATACAGACATATATATATATATATATGTATGTGTATTTAATTGATTCAAGGGAAGACATAACATTCTAGAAAAGGTTTTTACTGATTTGTGTTACAATAATTTGTTGTTGTTTTCGTTTTCGTTTTGGTTTTTAGTTTTTTGTTTTTTTCATAATTATTCATAAATATATATATATGTATATAATTGTATATTTGTTACTGGTATATTTATGTATGTATATATATTTTTCTGAATATATAGTTAAAGCAATGTTTTTTTTTTGGTTTTATTTATTTAAATATATATAATATAACTATCCATGACGTGTAAATATCAATATAATTTGTTGTAACTGTTTCAACTACTACAATAAGACAATATAGTTGCGTATATTGTTTGGTTTTGGTGCCACTATATATACGTATATATAAATATTTGTTCACGCATTATCGTGTGTGTGTTTGTGTGTGTGGGTGTGTATGTACTTGTGTATTTGTGTCATAAGTAAACTATTCCAGAACTGGCCAATTTTCTATAACGCACTCATGTGCAAAAGCACAAGACTCCTATTTCTTGTTGCTGTTATTGTTGTGTTTGTTTGTTTGTTATATATATAAATATGTTTTGTTATTGTTTTGTTGACGTTTTTGTTGTTGTTGTTGTTGCTGTTGTTGTTGCTGTTGTTGTTGTTGTAGGAATGACACTTTAGTTAAGACAACATTCAAACACTTAAGATGCATCGCATTGCGATAAGCTAATTATGAATTAATAAATACGTTTAATTTTATACTTATATAATGTTTATATTTATGTTTATCATTTAAAATATCAAAAGTGGATGGAATTATGTGATTCTAGTTATTACACGCATATGTATATATATATTTATATATATTTATTATTTATATAATATAATATACATAAATATATATATATATATGCATATAAATTATATAATATATAATTTTTTTTTTCTTTTTGCATTAATTTTTCTGCAAAAATGTTGCTTTTTCTTCGTGGTTTTTTTTTTGTTGTTGTATTATTAATTTTTTTTTATTAACTCGCTCGCCAGTTAATGTACAAAAATATCTATAGAGATGGTTTGCTGTAAATGGTGTAGACACATACATAAAAATGAAACCATTTTCGAAATATATACGTTTATATTAGAAAATACAAATGTTGTAACTTAATGGGGATATAGATTATGATTTTGTAATACCCATCGCATATTCAATGATTAGTTAACAATTTTCACGCTACCTGCACAATATTCAATAAAATATCGTCTGACGGGTACAAGTAGAATAGAAATAAAAGAGGAAGAAAAAATAGTTGTTATTGCTAAAAAAAAAAAATAAATAAACAAAATTTTTACAATTATCCAAAAATTTTTGTTATTTTATTGTTGAAGGTACTTTTACCATTTAGAATGCTTTGTTGTGCTTTATTGTATACTTAATTGGTTCAAAGTTTGTATGGAATGTGTGTGGTATGTGGTATTTCCTGTGTGTGTGTGTGTGTGCAGTATGGCAAAACAAATTATAAAACATGAATGATGATGATGAGAAAGAAACAGGCAGAGAGCTAGCAGCTGAAGGACGTCATTTTGCAATCAGTAAAATTTTTGTGTTTGGTAAAAAAGAAAAACAATATACAAATTAAATCAACACACAATATTTAATTATTTATTTAATCAGTTTCTATAATGCACCCAAATTTTAGCCAGATATGTCAATTTAAGGATTTCGTTCATTTTTCTATTTTTTTTTTTTTGTTGTTGTTTCTTAAGGGGATTTAATGATGTAAATGTGTATATTATTCATAAATATTCAAAGAACAAAATTGAGTTTAAAATTTAAATTCGCACACTCAAAAAAATTTGTATGTATATTTGTAAGTATTTGGTATTTTTTTTGGGGGTTTTGTTGTTTTTATCATTTTTTTTTTATGGTCATAAAATGTTGCTAGTGCTTTTTTTTCAATATTTGATTTGTTTTTAAAAATTAATTACCTAAATAATTGTTTCAATGAGAAAACATGAATCTAAAAAAGCTTGGAAAATATTTATAAACCTGCCGGATAATGCCATAAAATGGCAAAATGGCGCCGGCACTTGACCGTTATACAATATACATTAACACTATCACAGGCGGGGGGAGGGAGTAATTATATAAATAATAATAATATCATCTACAAGTTTAAGTACAAGTTTAAAATGTTTTCATCATGTTTAGGTAGAGAACCAAAAGTGCGCTTGGTGAAATCGAAGGATCGAAGGATCATTTTGAAACTGCATAGCAGGTCCTGGAAACATGCTGAACCTGAACTAAATAGAGAGATTGCCCGAGATTGGGGCCGATTTTGAATTGAATTGCAGTTAGTATTGTAATTGCATTTAAATGTATATGTATATGTATATGTATATGTATAATATGTATAATATGTATATGTATAATATGCATATGTATAGGTCTATGTATATGTATATGTATATGTATATATATATATATGTATGTATATGCATGTATTTATATTTAATGTACATTACCTATGTAGTATGTATATGTATGTATATCATGTAGATTGATTTAGGAATTAAATCGCATGCAAAGTTCGAAGATAGTTTTGCCGTTTGCGAATAAAATGGTAAAAGGTGTAAAAAGCCTAAGGAGTACAGTCAGCAAAAATGGTATAAGTTGGTTGTTTTTTTTTGTTTGTTTTGTTTGTTTCATTTTTGGTGTATATGTGTATGTACGTAGCTTGTAAATAGTTGTATGCATATTCATATGATTCATACCTCGTAATACTTTCGTATAGTCGAAAATCATAATATCAATTTGAATAGTTTGTTAAGCGTGTGTGTGTGTGTGTGTGGAACGTTCAATTCAGATATCGATATATTCGATATCATTATCGTTATTGGATATATCGTATATCAGATGGCATTGCAAGCACAAGGGTTAACAAGTTAAAGAGCCATATTATTCAAGTAATTACTATGTTAAGGAACATGAAGACTTAACCCTTGTGCGACAAAACTAAATGCTGCCCAAATATAGTGAATACATATTATCAAAAAAAAAATAAAAATAAAAATAAATTGCATTATTACATTTGCTAATTTTAGTTACTTAATTGTTTGAGTCGATTTTCCCCCAGACAAAACTGATGGGATTCTTCTCTCCTCAGTAAAATTCATTAAAGATTTTGAATCATCTTATTTTTCGATAAGTTTAGTTCAGTTTTTTTGTTTTTTTTTTCTTTCACTTTAGTTTTTGGTTTGTTATTAATGTTTGCTTTGTATAATGTTTGTTCATCTTTTTTTTGTTTTTTCGTTAGTCGGCAAGTTGCTAGTAAGAATGCCCTTGTATATATTTAATACATGTAGTGTATATATATACATACATATATATATATATATATTTGTATAAGACATATATTTTTAAATAATTATTAATTCATACTTTTTGAGGCAGCTTTTTGAGTTCTAAACATTTTTTTTTTTTGGTTTTGGTGTTGTTGTTGTTGGTAATTGTGGTAAATGTTAATGAAAACAATGCACAATACATGAAAAACTCGTACCTAAAATCAATTCAGATTACCAGATCTAGTAAGTACTATGTATATGATATTACCATACTATATATATATATACATATGTATATATATATATATATATAAAGTGCATGTTTACTGTGGCTTTGTTTATTTGTTAGTTGGTTTGGTTTTTGTTTGCTTGTTTGTTTGTTTTTCTCATTGTGCCTTTTGTTATTGTTTTGCACGCTTTTAGTATTTAATTCAAATGCCCAACAAATTTGTTTAAATTTATTTTTTGTTTTGCTTAGCAAGACACTTAATTTGTGTGTTGCTTTTGCTTTTGGTTTTGAGTTTGGGTTTTGCATAATTTTACAACATCATAAATAACTCACATAAAATTTCAACATCTTATTATTAGTTATTACATATTTAGTTTGCTATATGCTAGGTACACACACATATGTACATATGTATGTATGTATGTATGTATGTATGTATATAAGGTGTATATAATTCATAAAACATTCTAATTAGAATATGTATTGTTGTTGTTGTTCTTCTTCTTGTCATTTGCTTTATTTTTTTTTTCTTAGTTTTTTTTTTCTAATGTTGAAAAACCGTTAGGCCACTTGAATAATTTTCAAAATTGTTTTAATATTAATTGTGGCATCGATTATTTTTTTTTTTAGTTTTTCATCCCATGTAGTTTTTTTTTTTTTTTGTTTTTGAAATTTTTCTAGGCACACGTCAAAGTTTGCCTTGATTTTCGTCTGAGTTTTAATATGCACATACATAATGTATGCACGATGTATGCATAATGTATATATGTATGTATATACATATTTGGTGCCCAAAAATATTGTTGCTGTCTATTTTGCTTCCATTAGAATAATTATTTTGCTGTCGCGTCTCGTCTCAAAAGTGTGTCTAAAAAATGTCAGGCACACTGAGAAATATTTTGTGTTTATTAAGCAAAATCAATAAATAAATAATGATTTATGTATATCTCAAATTTGTATTTTAAAGCCATTGGACAACACAGGGAAACTGTTTAGTTTGTCGAATTGAGAACCAGCATTACAAATACCTGACACCCCTAATTGTGTGTATGTGTGTGTGTGTGTGTGTGTGTGTGTGTTTGTGTGTGGATGTGGGGGTCTGTATATAGGTATGTAATTAATGTCTCTTTTCTTAAATCATTCCCCAATTGTTGATCATACGCATATATATATAGATCTATATATATTTGTATTATATGAACCATCTGATCATATTGTACGTTCATTTATTATCGTTGTTTGATATTTTAATCAGTTGGATATATATACATATACGTATATATATACAAACTGACATAATGCTTAATTCTTACAAAATTGTGGCCAAAATGGTGTTGTGGAAGTGGTGTAAAATACATATTAGCTAAACTTGACATTGAGTTCCCACCATTATTATTATTATTTTTATAATTATAACATATATATCATTTTATTCACTACAATTATTTCTCTTTTGGTTTTTTCGCATTGCAAGGCGCGTTTAGTATTCGGTTTTTTTTCTTTCGTTTTGGTTGGTCAAATCTTAAATATTATTTTTGGTTTTTTTCTTGTGTTGTGTCTTTTATTATTATCAATTGTAGCTTATGCTTTTTACGTTTTTGTATACGCAAATTGTTTTAAGTGTAATTATTTAGATACTTGTTGTAAAGTCGATTTGTTATAATATTCTCTAGAATTCTTCTTTGCTTTTTCATACACGTAAAAATTGATGTTTTCGGTTTTGTTTTTTGTTTTGTTTTTGTTTTCGTTTTCGTTTTTGAACAACCCAGAGATATTTAAATTGCATGCTGCGATCTGTGACAAAAATCGAGCGTTATGCACATACATATATGTAGATATATGTATTGTACTAGTAGTAGTATATATATATATATATATATATATATATATATATATATATATATATATATATATATAGTATATTTGTATGTATGTAGATTTGTTTTTATTTATAATTCACTTCTATATACTTATGGTATGTATGCTATTAGTTTATATATCTATACATATATATACACATAGTATATATATATATATATAAATATAAACATATATATAGAAGTATGTATGTATGTATATGCTATGTATGTATATATATTGTGTATGTTGTTATGAATGCTATGTGGATCTTCTGTAATACTCTGAGTGAAATTAGGAAGTTCTTAGTTATTTTTGTTAATTTTTTGTTTGTTGTATTTTTATTTAATTTGTTTTTGCTGTAATTACTACGATCTTTATTTTAGAATATTTTTTGTTTGTTTGTTTTTTGGTGTGTTTTTTATTGTTTGTTGCTTATTCTGCTTATTTAAAATTCTAGAAAAATAAAAGCTTTCTAATTGCTTTGGTTTTCATATGTTTTTCAGTATCCAACAGCGGAACATTCTAATCTATGCCAGAATAAACACTTGATTCCATTGTATAATTTGAATTGTATTGCAACTTTAGCTGGATCTTAAACATGTTTTTGTCTCGGTTTGTTTTTGTTTTTGTTGTTAATGTTGTTTGCTTACATTAGTACTAGTAAATATCTGTTGTATTGTTTGCTAATTTTGGTCAAAAAAGGACTCACTTAAATATTATTACAGCACATCAATAAACATTTAATTTATACGTTTACGTTTCTTTGCAAAGATCATGGCACTAAGTTTAGTATGTGAATGATCATATTTGTTGATAACACATAATTGTAAACATTAAAAAAAAAGACTACACAAACACACACACGCACAAAAAAAAATAGTAACAAGTCACAAAACTTGAGCACACACCAGGTGAATCAATTCATCATCGATCAATCAGTTATTCGAAAATCGAAGAAAAAAAAAAACAATCTATATAGTTCAGATCGTATCTAGATATAAACATAATGATGCCAAATATGTTTAGCGTAGTGTAAATAATTCTCACTGATATGTTCGCAAATTTAACACAACAATTCACACCGATTTTCAATTCTTGTTTGTTATTTATTATTTTATTTATGCGCTGGCTTCAAGTAAAAAACAATAAAAAAAAGGCTTTTTGGTCGCAATCGATCGTGAATTGGATAAAAAGCGTCTGATGGCAGATGAGGGGCAGGGGCAGGGTCGAGGGGAGAAAGAAATTGCCAAAAGTGCAAGAAGAAGAGTGTGAAATACTCAAATCGTTTCTACAAGTTTGTATATTTAATTAAAAAAATCTACGCAGCTAAATCTGCATTATTTAGACACATTTTCAAATATATATTCTACAATATAATTCATAATTCACAAGCGGTTCTAATGCTAATTAAGTAATTAAGTCTTTGTTTATTTAAGAATCTTGTTTTGATAACTTGCTGCTTGGCTTAAACTGTGTTTTGTTGCTGTTGTTCTCTTTAGATCTGAGCTTAACTACCAAGACGTAAAATCTCTAATCTTAACTAGACTTCAGAGTGGGACGTAAGTAATCTACAAATTGGCACAGTTCAAGAAGGCAATGATAGCTCTTCGTGTAAACGATTATCAGGTGCAACTGAAAACTGAAAATGCAAATTTAAAATCGAAAAACTGAAAACTAAAAAAAAACAAATATAATAAAAAAATACATTCAAATAATAAGTAAACATGTCACATTAGTTTTATTTTTGTTTGTTTTAAATTCATTTATATTTTTTATTTTTATTTTCATTTTGTTTGTTTTTTTTTTTTAAAGGAAATGAACACAACTCAATTTGTTATCAACATTGTTTTTCATTTGAATTTTTTGTTGGTTTTCTTTTTTATGAAAAAAATTTTCTAAAACTTAAAAATAAATTCATAATTGTCTTTCAAATTAAAATTGTAAAAAACATAAACGCTCTTTCTTAATTTTCATTGTATATATATATAGATACATATACATATATAGATATATATATATATACATAATGGTTGTAATCAATAGAATGTATAACATAATTATGTATAATGATAATTGATATTAACTCAAGGAACTTTTATAGACACAGGAAAGGCAAAGCAATTTTTATTTGAGTGTGTGTGTTTTGCTTTTGTTGTTATATTCCTATAGTGAGGGGGAGGGTTGGTGAGGGGGACAAGGAAATAGATTCATTTTGTAGTTTTTTTGTCTGTAAGTATCTTGTGTTACTGCCTGCTTAATCACTTTTTTGCACTTTTCCTAATTACAACTACATATGTATATCATTCATATTCAAGCAAGTACACACATACGTTAACTATTAGTGTTTTTTTTTTTTTCAAATGTTTGTTTAATTGATTCACTCGCTTTTAGGTTTGCTCGTTAATTTAGTGTCAGTTGTATATGTATATATATGTATACACACATATATATGTATATCAGTTGCCATATTTTCGTATTGTTAACATACATTTTGATTACACAAGTTTGGTTGAATACAAAGATTTGATGTTGTTTGTTTGTTTGTCGTTAATTGATTGCTTTTCGTTATGCTTTGGTTTCTAATTAGACAAATTTATTTCTATATATATATATATATATATATAGCAAGTCCTTATCATGAACTGTCAGACGTAATCAAACTATTTCAAATTTCTTTGCCTCAAAAATTGCACATGGGGCATACATTGTTGGGCTTGCCATGTGGCACAAACTTTTCCATTTGTTGCAATTTACTTCGATTTTTTATCGTATCTTTTGTATATTATAATTTTTGTATTTTATTGGTTTTTCGTTTTCTTTTTGTTTTTTGTTTTTTGTTTTTGTTTTTTTTTTGTCTATAATAAGGCGAAAAATATCATCAAAAAATTGACGTACACTAGATTGTTTTTCTTTTGCTCATTATTGTAGTACATACATACAATATAATTATGTATACTTTCCATATTTTTATATATATATATACATATAACATATATATGTATCTATATATATATAGACGTATGTATATAGATTAAGTGTATATGTATATCATTTGTTATCATCGTTAGTCAATTGAATGCCACGCCCAAACATCAGCAAATGGGCGAGCTTTTGTCTAACTGTGTTTGTGTTTCGTCTGCCATGTGTTCTTCGTTTAATATATTTAATTTTATTTTTTTTTTTTTGTTTTAGTATTTTTTTTTTTTGTTTTGTGTTTTTTTGTTAAGAGTAGAATTCCAACTTTTTCTTTTCTTTTCGATTTCGATTTTTTGTTTTATTTTGTTTTGCTAATACATTTAAAAATTTCAAATAAAATACATAATATTTGTATATGTTGTATATGTATATATAGATATATGTTTTGTTTTTTGTTTTTTTTTTTTATCAATATTATTTTTAATATATTTATATTAAAATAATTTGATGTATAAAGCGTTTGGTTTTTTGTTTTACATCATTTGTCTGACATTGTTTTGTCGTCGATAAATAAATTTAACTAAATGCACAATATGATACAAGAATCTACAGAAATGAAACATGCAGCTAGGCAAATTTTGTTTTTGGGGCAGGGGTGGTGGGTGGTAGTATTTTGAGTGGTGTAAATGGAGAGAATATTTAAAATGTTTTCAAGGTGTACACAGGCATTTTATGGTGTATATATGTGTAGGTGTGTGTGTTTGTGTGTTTGTGTGAAAATGTGTATTATGTTAGTGTATATTAGTTGACTAAACTAAAATACACCACGCTTTGCTGCGCAGTGTAACCTGACTTCATTTGCATGACCGGATCTGGCGCCGGTGCGACTTATCATACTTATTTTCTATGTATATATATATATATGTACATATATATATGTTTGTACATATGCATGTATATACATATATATATATATCGTTTTTGTATATATTATATACTCCTGATTCAATATGTATATCATATATGTATAGTGTTTATATGCTCTTTCAATCATCTAACTCAACATTTCATCTGGGTTCATTCATTTCATTTAACCCCATTTAATTGTTACAATTATTGAAACTTTAATTAAAATTGTTTTTTTTTTTTTTTGTTTATCATTATCTTTGTTTTTGGTTTTCATTTGTAAGCATCGCATCGAGGAACAATATTATTAACGAATTCAATGGGAAGGAAATGCAAAGGCTGCGTCCATTGAATGCAAAATTGTTGTTATCGTTTATCGTTTATCATTAATCATTTATCGCTTATCGTTTACCGTTACCATTTTTAACCGTTAGTAGTGGATTAGTTAGTGTATTGTATGTTAGTACTTATGTAAGTTGGTACATATATATATATATATATGTGTGTGTGTGTGTGTATGTACGCTTTGATGTAATTGCTGCTACCAATTGTTATTTTCTCTTTTTTTTTGCTTTGCTGAGCAAATTACTTTTCTCATAATTCACTTTCAATTCAATTTTCCATTTTATTATTAGTAGTTCATTATTCTTATTATAATATATATATAAACAAAATTAATACGATTCATAATGGTCATACATAATAGTTTTATTTAATATAGGTATACCTCATAATAATTGTCGTTTATTTAATTTCATTTTCATTTTCATTGTACAATAATAAAAAAAAAATAATTAAATAAAAATAAAATTCTTTGGCAGCATCTTTAAATTTTCATCAAATATGCATTATACGCGATTTTGTGTTCTTTTATTCTATATAGTTTTTTTTCCTTCTATTCATTTATTTTTATTACAATTATTTTTTGGTTTATGATTTATGCCGATTTAGTGTTTTAATACAAACGTACATAATTAAAAATTAAAAATTACGTGACTAAGAGACTTGAGTGTGTTCTAAATAGAATGTATATATAAACATACAATTTGCTTGAGTTGTAAACTAACAAAATTTTAAGAAATATATAACATAAGAGAATATACAAGAATAATAAATAAAAGATAGGTGGAAAGCGATCACTCTGGTCACACATTGTACACAATCAATAGCAATTAATGTTGTTGGCTTTTTTTTTGTTTTTTTTAGTCATTAAATAATATAATAATAATATGCCTTTTCTTAGTTTTTTTATAGATTTTTTTTTTTTTGTTTTTGTTACTTTTGAATTGTTCCTTTTTTTTGCAGCTTAGCCACAAAAGAACGGCCTCAAAAACACTGTTGGCACGTGGGGACTGGGTTGGGTAAATTGGGGCGTGACGTTGTTTGGTTACGATACGTTGCGTTGCATTGCGTTACGTTACGATACGATACGTTACGTTAATTTACGGTACTGCTAACCGAAGATTTCGTTGTCATGTCACGATCAAGATCAAGTTAAATAATAATGTGTTACGTTATGGTAAGTGATGCTTAAATCTTGTGTAGAGATCACCAAAAATTGTTTGCTTTAATAGTTCAAATTTAACGTGATGTTGTCGATGTTTCGTCTTCGCTTATTTTGCGTCACGCTGACTAGTTGCTCTGGCTAAATTATGTTTGCATCTGTTGTTCTTAGTGAGAGAGAGTCGAATCCGATGATTAGATTTGATTAGATTAGTGTCGCATAGTGTCCAATATCCAGTGCCACGCCCAATGGCTGACCAACCCTGCCGCCTTTGCCATTGGCTTAACTTACATATGGGTGTATATATTTTAGCTAAACTTTATACATATACATATACAGACATATATATATATATATATATAGCTGTTATGTAAAAAGTTTTAGTTCATAATCTCAACTAAATTGTAAATTTGATTTAAACTTAAGCACATTTTTTCATAAATTTGTATGCAATAGGAAATCGATTTTTTTTATATTATTTATATTTGTTTGTTTTTATATTACAATTATTTCAATCGTTTTTAGTTTTGGAAAAGTTTTAAACGCATTGCATAAAAATCAAGTTTTCGTTTACTTAATATCATTTGTATTGAATTTTTTTTCTTCTTTGTTTTTTTTTTTTTGTTTGTTTATGAAACTAAATGTAAAAAAAATTTAAATTTTGTTTCAAACAAAAATACATTTTTCTTTGCTGATTGCTTCTTTGACGTAACAAAAAATAAATAAAACAAATATATAAATGTTATAAATAAAAGCGTGTGGAATTACAATTTCTTTTTTTTTCTTTTTTGCTAAGGCTTTTGTAATAACTAGAAACAAAGTGTAAAAAGTCGCTTTTAAAGTACGAGATATTTGTTGACAATATTTTCAAAAACGTTTATAACAGATTAAGAGCTTTTTCTCACAGAAATTTTGTTGATTATGTAAGGCGCAAATAAGAAAAATAACACAAATTTGGCATATTTCACATTAGTTGTTGTATTTCTTTTCCTGTGTCTGCGATGTTTTTGTAGTTTTGTTTTTCTTAATACTTGTTTATTAGTTAGTTTGTTTGTTTGTTTTTCTTTATTTTTGTAGTTGTTGTATTGCAGACAACAAATAAGAAAACAACTTTTGATACGATTTACGAACATAAGAAATATAAATAAATTTTCTAAGCACAATTGTTTTCTTTTTGGGGATGGTTATGGACGCCTTTTGGCTCGATCTAGCCATTCAAAATTATTATTTTATACAATATAACATGATGTAATTACTCTTAATTAAATAGTAAACAAAAATCATCATAATAAACGTATTTATATATAAAAATTAAAATTATATTTCAACAGCCAAATTGTTCACAAAAAATTGCATTTTCTTTTTTTTTTCATTCTCTTTCATTTCTTCGACAACAACTTTGGGAGAAGGTTTTAGTTTCTTCACTTAACTCGTTAAACAAATATATAAAAATTATTGAACCATATTATGATAATGTGAAGATATCAATATTAAATGGTATAGGTGTAGCTATAGCTATAGTTGTTGTTGGTTCTCATAGGTATATCGATAATATTAAGTGTAGCCTCACACGTAGTATCAACGAATAGATTAAAATCAAAAACCCGGAAAAGAATAACAAAAATTTTTTTTTTTTAAATAAAATAAGGAAATTATTTGTTATCGGTTTTGTTGCTGATTTGCTTTACAATTTAAAATAAAAATTTAAACACAATTATTCGGTGCCGCACTATTGAATTTTGTATCTTGTTGCTTATGCATGTTTTTGTTGTTGTTGTTGCTTTCAAGAAAACGCAATGAGCGCTTGCCATATACATATATATGTATATATATTCTACATTACATGTATTTTTAACTAAAGTTAAATAAATGACAAGATAAACAGTTATTCATTTGAAACACATTAAATTTTAACGCCGTTAAACGAATTAATTAACCAAAGTGTTTGATACAAAAAAAAATAATAATATTAAACACAAAATTAAAGTCGTCTCCATTAACTAGTCAAATATACAATTATTACACGAAATCATTTTTTGTACGTAAAATTCTTGTGTTAGATTAAGAAAATTATATATATACAATTATGTATAAATATATATATATGTATATACATATATATACATAAACTAGGCGTTTGAGTGTGTATGTGTGTGTGTTTGTTGTGTGTTGTATATAATAAAATGTTTTTTACAGCCTATAAAAAATAAGTTGCTCTGCTCTTACAAAATGTATGATGAACATTATCATCTCCTCACTTATATAATAAAATATAAATTGCAATTTACATGATACAAATTCAAAGAACAACAAAGTCATAATATTCACATAACTTATAATAATAATAATAATAATAATAGTATGTATGTTCTATATGTTATTTAAAAAATAATAATGTCTTGGGAGTAAACCAGCCTTATATATTGTATTACAACGGGAAAGAAATGGCACATGCCCCAAATATGTGCTATATATTTCTTACATACACACACTTTTATATATTATATTGTATATAATGTATATGTATTTGTGTGTGTGTATGTATGTGGGCATATGCACACGTATGTATATGTTTGTTTGTTTTTTGTTTTGTATGTATATAAGCAAAAGGAATATCGTTTTAACATTGTAAATATATATATAGAACTTAACAATAGTTTTTGTTTGGTTTTTCTTGTTTGTTTTTTTTTGTTGTTGTTGTATCTTCTTCTCTTTTATAATAAGTATTAATTTCTTTATCATTTTTGTTTTTTTAATCAGTTGGTTGGCCTAATGCATAGCAAATATGTTGCATTTGCGTTTGCTTTTCTTTGTTGGTTGTTTATTTTTTTTGTTTTTGATTTTTTAATGTTTGTTTTGCATTTTGGTTTGTTAGCTTACATAAAGTTTGTATGTAGATGTTGTTTATCATTGCTACACACGCACAACGCGACAATGAGAACATATTGCGCACACACAACACACACACACACACACACACACACACATACACACACTCACACACACACACGCGTGTTAAACGTATATATAATGTTTGATTTTGTTGTTCGTTTTAGTTGTGTGCATACATATATAAATATATATATGTATATATGGCAAAGTCATATAGTCATAGGATTTCAAATATATGTTTGTTTAAGTTATTATTTTTAAATACAACTTAATATACACATATACATAAAAATAGATATCACCTTCTATATACGCAGCAGCAAGGAAAAACATAAAAAAGTTATTTTCTTCTATTTTTGCTTTCCCCTTTTTTTATAAACCGAAAATATAATATATATTTTTTTTCTTTTTTTTAATAACTTTAAATTTTTGCTGTTGTTAATTATTGCCTTTGCGACGCCTCAACAAATTTGTTCGCCTAGTTTATCCTGTCCACTTTGGAAATGTGCACAAAAAGCGCACATATTTGTATGTATATATATGCGTGCATACATATATATATATTTATATATATATATATGCGTGCATACATATACATATATATATATATAGTATGTTAAATATATATGCGTGTTTCGTTTTTGCTTTTTCGTTTGTTTTTGTGAAAAAAGATTTTGGAAGGGTTTTGCACAAAAAAGCTAATCGGTCGATATAACAATATATATTCCTATTCATAGATAATAAGTAACATGTGTTTTGTTGTGTTGTAAAGTGAAAGTATGTGTGTGTGTGTGTGTGTATGTGTTTGAGTGATTAATGTTGTATGAAAATTTTTAACAAGAACATAATTTAAAAATTAAAAACAAAAAAACAGCTAAGAGCATTTTTAAATTGTTGAAAAATATATGAAGGTTTTTTTATCGATTTTTTTTTTTAGTTGTTTATACTAATTAAAGACTTTGTTGCTTGTTATAGATTTGTTTGTTGTTGTGGTTTGTATTTCAGTACCGCTGATCGTTTTTTTAAATTAGAGATCAAAAATAGTTTTTTTTTGCATTTTCTTATTGCATGTTGCTGCTGTTGCCTCTTTCGCAATGACAGCATTTTATTTGTGTAAATTTTTTTTTTTGGATTTGTGTTTGTTTTGTATTTTTTCGAGATTTGTTTCAACCTTTCCGTGATTTTGTTTCACATTGAATGTTTGCTTTTGCTCTGTTAACGGTTTGCTTTCATTAGTAAACCCCCTTTGGCAAGCCTTCTTCAATAGAAGGCGGCGGTATACCTTAAAATGTATTGTTGATATCCTGCTACATGTCGATGTTGCTGATGATTTTGTTGTTTTTGCTCTTGTTGTTATTGTTGTTGCTGTTGTTGTTGTTGTTGTTGTTGTTGTTGTTGTTGTTGTTGTTGTTGCTGCTGCTGCTGTCTACGACATCCATATATCTTGCCCGACGAGTATTTATAGTTGTATTTGTTCATATCGACAGCTGGACGATTGTTTCGCGCTTTGATTTGCAATCACTGAACATAGAGTGTGTTCAGGACGAGCACATGATGATTGTTTTTTGCCAACGTAACCACATATCCCTCAGAGGTAATTTTCAGGCCGCAGCATCGTGAGACCTACATACAAGATACCAAGAAGTCAATTACAATTCAATATCATTCAAATCAAAAATAAACTAGCGCATCCAGCTAGCTGTCTCTCTGCCTTTGAAACAAATTTAAAATAAAATAAACTTGATTTGCCTGATATTTTTTAGTCTCTCAGATCGGTTGCTAAATTTACTCAACTTTTGAAGCTGATAAATAATGGATTTGAATATGTTTCCCTTTGTATTTTACATATTCTTACACTGAACTGCATTATATATATTTCCTAATTTTATAAATAAAAAAAAGTCTTGCGTAAAAATAACAGAAATAACCATATTGTGGGTAGGGCCTCAGCGGATGGCCTGTGCCTTAACAATTAGATTGTATATATCTTTTAAGGTTGATGTGTTTCTACCGGGAGCTATAATCTATAGGCTATATTTGGAGCGAAAGGATTTTTGAGGGAACTCCAAGTATGATTACTGTAACTCTAAAATTGTGCAGATGTGCGGTTTCATTGATTTCCACCAAAAGTTAAAGTTGGTTGCAAAAACAAACGATCTTCAATTTAAATTAAATATGCCGAAAATACATCAAAACTAGAAATAGTGTTTCTGTGTGGCAAATTTAAACACGTTAGATGCGTATAAGCCACAACACAATTATTATGTTACTACTTCTCCAAATTAGTACAAATATGTTGCGGTCCAAAACCAGATACGTTTGCATGATTTAATGTATGTATTTACATGTTCAGCTGATGGAGAGGAGCAACCACTAACCTTGACATGGGGACACTCGAACTCGGATTGAAGAGTGCCTTCGCGCGAATAGCAGGCAACGTGGAAGCGATTGCCGTGCGAGTCACCGATGAGGACATCGCCCGCGTTCGATATATCGATGCCATTGGGGAAGCAGGTGACCTTCTCGTTGCCAATGCGATAGAGGAATGTGCCGTCCTCCTGAAAAACGGCCACACAATGACCCTTAAAGTCGCACACATAAAAATCGTTGTCTGCAAGTAAAAAACAAAAAGAGGAGAACAATTTTATGATTCAAATGGGCAAAGATATTCGATAAAAACTTACCGCGTATGGCAATATCGGAGGGTTCACGCATATAGTCGCTGCAGTCGAACCAACGCACCAGTTCACCCTCCTCGGAGATGACAAATACGGTGGGCGAGACACTGTCGACAGCCACAATGTGACCCTTGGCTGTAACAGCTAGGCCAGCAACGATATCAATATATCTGCAAAAGCAACAAATTGTATAAAGGATTAAAATTGATTGCTGGATTGAATTCGTTGCTAACCTGATTGCAATTTTGCGCATAAAGTGACCACACTTGGAGAAGATCTGCATGCGGGAACGCTCGTTGCCGCGATCGCAGACAACGAATTTTCCATTGTTGTGCATGACGGCCACTTTGCGTGGATACCAGAGTTGGCCCTCCTCCTTGCCAGCGACGCCAAATTGAAATTTAAGTGCGCCCATTTTGTCAAAGACCTCAATGCGATGATTATTGGTATCAGCGACAATAATCTCCTCATCGACGCCCAGACAAAAGCCATGCGGCGAATTGAATTGGCCCTTTGCGGTGCCCAGCGAGCCAAATTTGCAACGGATCTGCATGGGTGTGGCCTTGTTGCGGCCAGTTACAACACTTGTGGTGCCCGGCTGGGCGACGGCATGAAAATTGTTAAGGGTCATCTCCTCGACACCACCGACAATCGGATTCAGTGCCTGCAGATTGGGCGAGGTCGCTGCCGGCATGCAGAAATCTGGTAAAATATAATCAAGGCACGTTGAGCTTCCGTTCGATGACAACAAATCGTGATGGTCATCTATGATGGTTGTTCATTGGTTGGTTGGGTGGTGTTGAGTGTTTTTTTTTGTTTTGTTTTTTTGGAAAAGTGTTGGGTGTTGTTATTGATGTCGTATATTGGTGTTGGTTGTGTGATTGGAGTCAAGAAAAGAAAAACGCAAAAGGTGTCAAAACAAAAAAAAATAAAATAAAAATACAACGAAAAAAAGCAATCAAAGAGCAAAACCATTATCGGAATACCGAATATTCCATACCCTTGCAGACAATGCTAGTTAACAATGCATCTATATAAATCAACTATCTATATGATCCACGATAGATACAACAAAACTATCTTGGCATTTACAATATGTTCTGCAAGGATTTGTAATGTGAGAGAAAGGGATATTCCACAGACCGTACTCACCATTGTTATTGAGTCCCAGTTTGGCCAGAGCTTGCAGATTGTTGAGCGCACGCTGGTCACCCGACAGGATGTCGGCCAATGTAATCGGCTGTGTGGGTGTAACTGCCGACGCGGGTATTACCGCCTGTTGATGTTGGTGTGATGGAGCGCCAACAACGCCGTTGCCACCACCATTTCCACTACCACCGCCGCCGCCACCACCGCTGCCGCCGCCGACGCCTGGGCCACCGTTAGGACCGTTGGATGCAACAACAGCAGCCGCATTGGAGTTGCCAACATTTAAGCCATCGTTCATATTATCCGGTATATTCTCGGTGAGGCTGGCCAAACGTGACAGATTATATTCAAGCATGCTAAATGGCGGCGGCTGACCGCCAGCATTCATCCCCATGCCATTGAGTGAGCCAAGGCCCATGTTGACACCGCCATTGTTCTCTCTAGCAATGAGACTTGCATGTCCGCTCGATTGGGGCATCTGAACAGCGCCCTGAGGCGCTGACATCTGCTGGGCCACCGGAAGCGATTGTGTCTGTTGATGCAACACCTGTTGTTGCTGGTGTTGTTGCTTATGTTGCTGCTGTTGTTGCTGTTGCTGCTGCGCCTGTTGCAGAGCCTGCTGCTGCTGTTGCTGTTGTTGTTGCTGCTGTTGTTGTTGCTGTTGTTGTTGCTGTTGTTGTTGCTGCTGCTGTTGTTGCTGCTGTTGTTGCTGCTGCTGTTGCTGCTGTTGCTGTTGCTGCTGCTGCTGTTGCATCTGCTGTGGCGGCTGCAACTGCTGCGGTGAATCAGGCGGCAGTGTGCTCATCATGGAATAGTTAGTCATTACCGAGGTGTCGCCATCGAATGAGCTCTGCAACGATGATGGCAATGATATGGGACTAAATACGGCCGCCGAGCTCAAGCGTCCTTGTACCGAGCTGCTTTTGCCGCTGTTTCCAGCGCCAGCCAAACTGCGACCACCACCATTACCAACACCAGCGGGCATTAGACCAAGAACACTACTGTGACAGCCACCGTGCACCACATAAACAGGCGGCGGTGAATGCTGTTTTGGCGTTGTAGCGGTCGGTGATGGTGCTGCTCCACACATTGCATTTCCAATACCATTCGCAATGGCATTTGTTGCATTGCCGTTTGGTGCTACAACTGATGCCGTTGCAACCGATGGCGGCTGCTGTTGCTGCTGCTGCTGTTGCAGCTGTTGTTGCTGCTGCTGTTGCTGCTGATGTTGCTGTTGCTGCTGCTGCTGCTGGTTCTGATGATATTTTGTTGATTCGGTGCGAAATTTGCCAAACATTTCGCGTGCAAAACGCTCAAACTTGTCGGGCAAACACTCAAAGTGCAGCTGATAGTTGGCATCACTTTGGGGCGTCTGCTCCATGAGGTAGGTGCACTGGGCACTGATCACTGGCTTCATCAGCAGAAACTCAATGGCATTGGACTTGTCGAGGGCACGCTGACCAAATTGTGAGGCTTGCTCGAGTCGCCCCATATTGTTCTCCAGGCTCTGCATCAGATCCATTATCTTCAGCTCGCGCTCCGAATGTAAACGGCCGAGTTCGGTTAGGAATTGATCACGGATTATTTCAAGCATGCGCTTGTAGCTCTTGTAGGCATCTTCTATCTGCTGCCGGACATTGTCGTGCTGTGCTTGGAGTTCGGTAAGAGCACTGCTCAAATTACTACCAGCATCGTTGCAATATTCAATCTTCTTTAGTGCATCGTTAATGGTTTGCCCGAGATCGATACGAACAGACTGATTGGCAATCATAGCCGTCTCGTAATGGTGATCATTGCCCTTGTGCTCGCACAATAGGCAATCGTTGCACGTTGGCACCTGGCACGTGAAGCAATAGTATTTGAGATTCTCATTGATGTGCTGGCGACAGCAGATTGGCTTGTGTATGATCAGCTTATTGTCGTTCTGGACATTCTTCTGCAGATCCTCGATGCGAACAACCTGATGGTTCTCAAAGCAGCGCATGTATTTGTGCGCATTATCGCAGCCATTGCACAGAAAGTTGGCGCAATCGTTGCAACGGGAGATGGCATCCTCTTTGCTTTTGCACGATGTGCACGGTATATGCTCTGATTCGAGATTGGACAGATCCAGTATATTGGTGATAATATAGTCACAGGTCAGCCCCTTGACACCCTTGCTGCCCAGCTGCGTCTGCTGCTTGCACACGGGACACTCGAGCAGCGCGTGCATCCGATGCTGATGTTCGCTGCCATCGAACGATGCCGACGAGCAGCTGGCCGTCGATGAGAGCGAGGCGGCCGGCGAGCTGGCGGATCTGGGCTCCTTGTTCGACAGCAAACTGAGCAGACAGTCCTCGCAGAATACATGCAGACAGGATAAAATGCGCGGCATAACCAAACGTGAGCTATAAATAAGAATTTTAAAAATTGCATTTTAAAAATTGGCACAGTTGAAATTTAAAAACAATTAATGCGATAATACCGATATATACAATTAATCTCGATAAATTTTAGGTAATCATTTGGACAGATTCGATATCGGTATTATTTAATTTAATTGTATATGAAAATGCAATTGACTCAAAAACGCAGGCACATCGAGCTATTGATTTGATGCTATCGATACACATAAATATGTCCTTAAGTTGGAATTAAGACTCACCTGCAAAGCTTGCACATCTTGTCGGCATCTTTGAGCATTGAACCGCACGAGTCCTCCAGCGAATCGAGTTCAGTTACGCTCTTGGCATCATAGCCATGGCTCAGCTCCTGGCTGCTGCCAATGTTGCTGTCCACATCGACCACCAGGCCCAGGCCCGATGAGTTGGCGGATAATGGTGCGTTCGTTGATTCCGATGATGATGCAATCGATGCCGAACCACTGCTCGACGAACTAACGCGTGCCGCATCTATGCTGCCACTAGTGCTGCTCCCCTTGCCAGTGTCTGTATCGGTGGCGGAGCCATTGCTGCAGCTACTGCTGGTTGTGCTGATGTTGCTACTTGTGCTACTGCTGCTAGTGTTCACCCCATCGATGTCCTCCAGCACCGATGATGAATTCGAATCATCGCATCTTGTCGAATTCAATTGTTGTTCTTGGTCATCGATTGTTGTCGCTGAGGCCAATTTTTGGCCAAGCTCCTCCAGCAGCGCGCTCATGATGTTGCCAGCAACTTGTAACTTATCTGCCACTGTTCGAACTGCTTTTTGATTTTGCTTTTACTTTTTCGGCAGACCGTGTCGCTTATGTATTTGCAGCTATCTATATTTTTCTCTCTTCCTATCTCTCTCTATCTCTTTATCAGCGTATGGTGTTTGTTTTGTTTTTGGCTTTTAGTTATTTACGCTTACTATTACTGCATATCCTTAATGTTGTTGTTGCTGTTAATGTTTGCAGCCCATACCAATTGTTTGCACATCAGCGAGAGGGAGAACGAGAGATTGCGTTGATATTTGAGTCTCTGCGACAAAACTGCACTCACTCACTCGCACACATACACGAAAAGGCAGACAGGGAGATGGTAAAAGAGAGCGAGCAAGATTGTGCGCTCGCACGTTGCTGGAATCACACCCACTCTTACACACACACACACACAAAGGCACACGCACGCAGCGCAAAACAGAGGCGAGGACAATTCCTTGTTTGCTTTCTTTGCTCCGTTTACTTTGTATGCGTCCTCTGTTGTTCTTCTTGTTGCTGGTGCATTTTGCAAGCCGCCTCTTGGATTGCAGTTAGTCCTTTCTCCTCTTGATGCTATCTAGTGTTCCTGTATTTGTTGTTGTCGGCTCTGATCCGTTAGGGGTACTGTTAAAGCAGTGAGTTTTCTTGAGCGTTGTAAATTTAGAAGTGTTGCATTAACCACGTAGAGAACGATGATGACGAAAAAATCGACCAACGATAACGAAAACGACGACAACAGACGTAGGATAACAGCGTCCTTCTGCATTAAAAAAAAAACGAAAATGAAACGAAAGCAAACGTAGCGAATATCAGTAAATGACACAAAGAAGCCAATAAGACAAGATTGTAAAATAGTTGATGACAAAAATCCATCTACCATCCAATAAATATTAATAAAAAGGAACACAATAAAAAAAAAATTAACAAAATAATGAAACTCCTAGCACAGAGTTTAAACAATAATACTGAATAGGAAACATTCTGAAGTCTTGACTAAGTGTCAAGTGTAAATTAACTGTTAATGTTACTGTTACTGTTCCTGTTACTTATACGGGCACTGTTAAAAGTTATAAAGGAGAGAAGGATGGTGAAAAGAGTAGCAGTAAAATGGTAAAGCGCCTGTCGCTTATGCAACACACGCACACAAATTAATCACAGCCAGCACAATCTGCTGCATACCTTGGGTTACAAGTAATATAATCTTAATAATGTAAATTTGCTTCTAAATCAAATTGTACCTTTTTATCGATGCTTATCGATCGATAAGTTGTGACAAATTCAAGGATATCGAATATCAAATTCTAAATTGTAGCTATATGTAAAGCAAATTTCCGCACTATATACTGAAATATATATATAGGTATATATATATACTTTTTTTAAAACTATAAAATTTTACAATACATTTAACAGCCATAAAATACCGCTGTGCCACTTGAATAAAAAGTTTAGTTAAAAGTTAATAAGGTGGAATGAACGGGTTGTCTGATTGGCGATTGAATACTGAGCTCGTCTAACAAAAAATTAAATACCAATTACAAGCTAGAATAATATAAAGTATGATAAAAAAAAATTAATTTGTACATCTCAAGGGTTCGCGCTGATCACAATTTTTCCCGACATGTGATCACGATAATTATTATCGGAGTTTAACCCAAGCGTTAGCAGAAGGATGGATGCAAATCGATTCTTTACGCACGTGCCACTGTATACGCACACAGGCACACGCGCACTCACACACACACACATACACTATATATATATATATATATATATACGAAGTGCTCGTATAAATTGCGAATGGCCAATTGGCGCAGGCGCTTGCGTCAAAATTGCCGCAGCAGCTAAATATGTACATATATGTATGTCTGTGTTTGAAAGTGTTGTAAGTGGAGCCAATGTCGTGAATGAAACTAACAGAAAACGTAGCAAATAGTAGTAAATAGAAAATTGACCAAAAGAAGGCAATAAGCGATTGTAAAACACTTGATGGCAGAGATAACAACGAAAACCACCATCAAAATATACGTCAATTACCTAAACGGAGGGCGAACGGATTTCAAAACAATAAAATCCAACAAAACATATAAAAAAAAAGAATAACAAATAATGAATAGCATAGAGAGTTTAAAAAGTAAAACTGAATGGAAAACAAAATCAAGTCTCAACACTAAAAAAATTAACTGTTAATGTTACTTCTACAGTTCCCGTTACCTTTACGGGCACTGTTAAAGGATAGCAAGAGGAGGAGTATGGTGGAGAGTCCACAAATAGCAGTAAAATTCTAAAGCGCCTGTCGCTTATGCAACACACGCACCTAAGCACACACGCACACAAACACAAAAACGAATCACAGCCAGCACATTCTGCTGAATACCTTGGGGTACAAGAGACGTTAACTTATTAATGCAATTGCGCTTAAAAAATGTAATGATGCTTATCGATGCAATCGATAAGTTGTAACAAATTTACGGTTATTAAATATTATATTCCAAATTGTAGTAAAAGATAAAGCGAGTAACCGCACTACATACTAATATATATTTATATTTATTTTTTTATTCAAATACGAAATTATTTTATTTGCTATACTCTACACAATTAACAGACATCAAAAACTGCTTTGCCACAAGAGTACTAATATAACCAAAAAAGGTTGAATGAATGAGTATTCTGATTGTCGATTTACACAATAACTTAAATTTAATAAGAAATTAAATATCAAATACAAACTAGAATAATGTAAAATAAGCTAAAAATAAAAAATCGAGTACATTTCGAGTGTTAGCGTCGATCACAATTTTGTGCCCAGATGTGATCACGATAATTCGGAGTTTAACGCAAGCTTCTGCAGCAGCAAGGATGCAAATCGATTCTTTACGCACGTGCCACTGTATACACACACGGGCACACGCACACTAACACACACACACATATATATATACAATATATATACACAATATATATATATATATATATATATACATACATATATATATATATATGTATGAATATGTATATATAATCGACGTACTCGTATAATTTGCGAATGGCCAATTGGCGCAGGCGCTTGCGTCAACGTTGCTGCAGTAGCAAAATACGTACATGCAAATGTATATATGTGTTTGTTTGTGTTGTAAGTGGAGCCAATGTCGTTTGCAATAAATTCAACTTTGATTTTCGCCCTTTATGCGCCATTTTTTATTGCTTGCCGCAAGGACACTACTCTAAAAAGCCTTGAGTAAGGATGGCAGCGTATATTCCATCTACACATATATCTCTATATAATATATATTTACATGCACACACACATATAAGCACACGCGGGTTCTAACGAATTTTAATACCCGCAGCGGATGTGCCACAAATTTAAAAGTTGATTAGTTGCCCTCAAAATACAGGAAGATCTAAATCGTGAAACGGTAATAACCCAACCACAACAACAACAACAACGAATCAGCTGCACACAAAACAATTGCAATAATGTATTTATATACACACACACACACATTCACACATGAAAGCAGATAGAATCACACACACACACGCAAACTTATACGCACACAGCAGCAACACACGTGGTACGCAAATTTCAAGCGTTTTGTTTACGAGAATCTGTGCGCGACTGTAGACAATGCGACTCTGCGCCCCGTGCAATTGGAAATGGGCATCAGCAAGATTTGAACCAAGCACACACACGCATCCCTTCCCCACCACTCTCCTACCCAAACCACTATAAGACACTTTAGCAGCCTGTCGACTTTGTCAAGTCTGCGCAGCTGTTGTTTTTCTTATTAATTTATTTTTTTCTTATTTATTTGTGTGTGTGGTTTTACATTTTTGTCAAACGCTTGTTGTGTTCTCTGTGCAACTCTGTTGCTCTCAAACGTTACACAGTTATTTTCAGTGCGACCCATGTGAGAGCAGCGAGGAGCGAACGTGTCGCACATGTGATGGTATGCGCATGTCCGCTCGCTCAGAGCGAATAAAAAAAAACATTGGCAACCCCACACGCAACAAACACACCTACATATATATATAAATATATGTATATGAATTTTTGTATATGTATATGTATATATATATATTTTTATATATAGGTAAGTTTCGTTAAAAATTTAATTTCTTTTCAAATATGTGCAAATGTCTATTTTAAAAATGTGCTCTTTTACACTAGATATTCTCATTTGCTGCCCTGTCGCGCTTCTGCTGTAACTGTACACATGACATCAACGATGTTTTATAGCAGATCAACTGAATGGAAAAAAAAACAAAAGAAAACGCGCCCGCTGTTTTAAAAGTCGGTACTTTTTCCGATGTTTGTATGCATGTGTGCATGGATGTATATTTATGTGCATAGCTCGTGAGTCTGGGGCTATTTGAGCGAGGTGTGCATATCGAGAGTGGATTGAGAATGTGTGTGGTGGGGGCGTAGGGAATTGGATGGGGGACATCACACTGTACACAGTTTCAGCTGTGGGCACACTGTCGTTCTATTTTGTCCTTGAACGCAAAATTTCCACTCTAGCGCCCAGGTGCTGCTTGTGACACACAAGACACACAGACTAAACACACGCACACACAGAGAGGAAAGATATATAGAAAGTCCTTGAAATGTCTTCGCGTCTAATGAGTTTTGTCATAATGTTAAACGTTTTGTGAATTTTCTACTGCAATACCTTTCTATAAATTTTCACACGTTTTTTTTTGCTGCTGCTCGTTACGATTTATACTTTTTCGTCGCGCACACACGCGCACACACACACACAGAGCGCTGGTGGCCGCCGCTGCTGCTTCTTGCGGTTAGTGATGAAATATTGCATATCGCATCGATGAAAATCTTTACGATGATTCTATTTAGCGCAAGCATGTAACATAAATTTTAAAACCGATGTGTAGTGCTGTAATTGTTGTATGATTTTGAATATTATATTTATACATACAGAGAATTTACAGCGTAAAACTAAAAAAATAAATAAAATGAATGTTTTCCAAGTTTATTAATTGTTAACAGACATTGTCTCCGATGAATTGCCAAAATGAGTACCGATAGTTGTGAATTGAGTACTTGATATTTGGGTTAGACTATCGCAAGCAGTCCAAGAGGAACATATGATCGTTGTATCACTCAACAATCTAAGCAGGGCCGTTAACCAACGAAAATACTGAAAAATATTTTGCAACATTTCTTCCGTCATTAAGAAGACTACTTAAATACAACTTGCCGTGTTTAGCCGGTTAAAAAAATTCAGGGGATAAAATAGAAAATTGCGTTGATTTAACCAATAGCATTATTATTGTTATTATTATTATTATTATTATTATCAATATTATTAAGATGACTTCTAATCTTATAAAGGTCCTGTTATTAGACCGGTGAGTATCCTAAGCCTACTTTTCCCCATATTTATAACTAGCTCAATTCTCAATTTTATAATTGCTCTTGCAGACGCTAATAAAAAAGATTTAATAATTGCCGCAAGCAGCTTGTTCTTAAATGAACTAACGTTGCTATCGATTACCCAATATTTACTTGAAAAGGTCAGCTTTAGTACTTATAAATACGCATTTTAGAGTTCACTACCAGCAGTATTTGCTAACAATTTTTAACATCATTCAACTAAATGCAATAATTAAATTAATTCGTTTTTGTCAAAATACAACAATAAGCAATTGCCGCTTAAACATCGATATATTGCACTCCTCCGACGACGAATATATACATCGATAAATATTTTACAAATGAATTTTAAGCTAAGTTGTTGCATTGGAAGGTTTTTCTTAGGTGGTACGTAAAGCGATCTAATCAAAGCACAAAAGGAAATTTATAGCGAAAAAATGGCGCTGGCCATCGTCAATAAACAGTCGTTCATTGAGACGCTACTCGGCTTGCCGTCGCCGCTGAAAAAACTGCGCCTGCAGATTGCGCCAGCAAAACCAAAACCGAAAGTCGAAAAGAAACTGCAAGTGCTGGGACTGCTCGATCCCTATTTGGCCGCCATCAACTCCATCGGCAGCAGCAGCAGCAGCTGCACCAGCCACTGCAGCATTGCAGCTGTTGCCGGCACAAGCGCAAGCCAATCAGCAACAGCTGCCAGCGCACAGTCAAAGGAGCTGCTCGAAGTGCTGGTGAAGATCACCGATGAGATAACTTATGAGAATGTCCCGATTGCCGAGCTCAAGGAGTCCGCCAGCAAACTGATGCAGCTATATCAGTCTCAGGATCGCGACAGCGACACATCGCTGCGCGTCAAGCTGCTGGAGCTCCTCTCGGGCCTCGGCTGCGAATGCAGCACCGAAGAGTCTGTCACCCTTATAATCGACTACTTTATCTATCTGCTGCGCAAGGAGACCTCGCAGAAGGTGCTTGCCCAAGGCATGATGTGCCTCTATCGCATTGCCCAGCATGGACGGCATCGGTTGCCGCCCGCCTACAACACCCAGGTGGCGCATCTAGCCAAGGAGCTGTTGCGCAGCGGATCGACGCATACGCAAAAGAATGCAATGCTCGTCATGGGACGCTTTGCCAATTGTCACGAGAGCGAACGCCAGTATGTCTGGAAGCTGGCCTTCTATATCGATTCCCAGGAGTCGGGTGTGCGCGCCCAGGCGCTTCATACCCTGCTCACGCTGGGCGAACGTGGCTCCCATTTGCCGCCGGTGCTGTATAAGCGTGCCGTCGAGGCCATGAAGGATGACTACGAGTGTGTTCGCAAGGAGGCGCTCCGACTCGTGCATATGCTAGGCAATCGGCATCCCGATTACATTCTGACTTCGGAGCGTCAACACGAGGATATCCGGATGATAGATGCGGCATTTAGCAAGGTGTGCGAGGCATTGTGCGATCTATCGCTGCAGATACGTGTCCTGGCCGCCGAACTGCTGGGCAGCATGACGGCAGTGAGCAGCGAGTTCCTCAACCAGACGCTCGACAAGAAGCTGATGAGCAATCTGCGACGTAAGCGTAATGCGCACGAGCGTGGCGCCCGCCTTGTGACTAGCGGCGAATGGTCGTCGGGCAAACGCTGGGCGGACGATGCACCCCAGGAGCATCTCGATGCACGCACCATTTCGTTGATTGCGAGCGGCGCGTGTGGCGCCTATATCCATGGCCTAGAGGATGAGTTCCTCGAGGTGCGCACCGCTGCCGTTGGCTCCATGTGCAAGCTGGCCATGTCGCGACCAGAGTTTGCGGTAACCAGTCTCGATTTCCTTGTCGACATGTTCAACGATGAGATTGAGGATGTGCGCCTGAAGGCCATCTACAGCCTTACGGCGATTGCCCGGCACATTGAGTTGCGTGAGGATCAGTTGGAGATTATGCTTGGCTCCCTCGAGGATTATTCGGTGGATGTGCGCGAGGGTCTACATTTAATGCTCGGCGCCTGTCGCGTCTCAACGCAATCTTGCCTCCTGGCGGTTGTCCAAAAGCTGCTCGATGTCCTTGCCAAATATCCGCAGGATCGCCACTCAACATACGCGTGCATGCGCAAAATTGGCCAAAAGCATCCGAATCTGGTGATGGCCGTCACCGGCCATCTGCTTTATGTGCATCCGTTCTTCGAGACGCCCGAACGGGATGTCGAGGATCCGGCCTACCTCTGCGTCCTCATACTGGTCTTCAATGCCGCCGAGCATCAGGTGCCCCTTATCAGTTTGCTGCCAACGGCAACGCATCGCCACTATGCCTATCTAAGGGACTCGATGCCCAAATTGGTGCCCCAGCTGCCCATTGAGGGCGCCTCGTCCACATCCACAACGAAGCGCATCGATGATGCCCTCAAAGCCGCCGGCAGCTCTGCCGAATATCTGCAGATGATTCTTAATCACATTAACGACATCTACACAAAGACCGATGAGCGTGTCGAGCTGCTCAAGACGGCACAATTGAATCTTCAGGTAAGCTCCCAAAATGATTACTACTAAAATATTCCTTCTTGCCAACTCGAAATAGACAAGGAGCGATAGCGTTATCACATCTTCTATCTCGCTCTCAATAGTTTAATTTTCATCATAGAAATATTGGGATAATCATTTCAATAAATACTGCACTTTTACCAGTTATACAAAACATAGCTCCAAAGATTCTTTGGATGCACAAAATTACAACTAGTTGGGACTGCCAATAAGATCGGAAGAGAACGGGAAAGAACGGATGTAAATAATGCCATTTGTAATAAGAGTTTTTTGTTTTGGTTTTTTTTTTAGCGTCTGGGCGCCATCGACTCGGAGATGTATGGGCCATCGAATTTCCTGGAGACGTTTCTCTCGGCACAGATTCAGATCGAGCAGATGCAACACTGCGCGCGAACGCAACGCAGTCAAATACCGTTAAAGGAGTCGCTAGCGGAGCTGATACGCAACTGTTTGAAGCTGCAGCACACATTCTCTGGTCTGAGCTATGTCGACGTACTACAGGTGAAGCAGCTGCGGCTGCGGGCCAGTGCCCTGCATCTGGTGCTGGTGGTGCGCGATAGATCGCAGAGTGCGCTCGGCCCGTGTCAGATGCTTTTGCAGACCGCTGGCGATATGAGCGCATTTATGCGCAGCCGTGGACGCAGCAACTCCTTTGGAGAGCAGCAGACGTATCACCAACAGCATATGCAGATGCATATCAAGCAGGAGGAGGGGGAGGAGAAGAAACCGATAATAATACCGGACCTGGGAATTGATGAGCCGGATCACTTTACGCAGTCGTTGCTCTCAAAGCTGGATGCTCTGACGGATCCAAAGCCGGGACGTGTATTTAGAGAGATATTGCCACTAGTGCAGCAGGCGCCACCATTGTCGTTGCCGCCGGCCAATAAGAAAATCCGGCGTTGCATGGCCAATATATTGGAGCCGTGTCCGTTGCAGTCACAGGATAATGTGATCAAGGTAACCGCCGGGCTAATTGCCGCCGTGCCGTTTGTCGCCGAGATTGACAATCTGCTCGAGTCGCAGAAGGCGGACATGCGCATCAAGATCAAGTATCCGGATCAGCATATGCACACCGTGGTGCCGAAGCAAACTGACTTCAAACCTATCATGACTGAGCAGGGAGAGCACGAGTCGAACTGCAGATTGCGCACAACGATTCTGCTCTCGCACAGCGTCTGGACGGAGGCATCGCTCGTCGAGATTCAACTCTGCCTGGCCGTCAAGCCCGGCACAGAACTGGAGATCTGCAAGCCAGCCAAGGTCTTCTTTGCCCCCAAGCCGGTACGCCGAGGTATTTAGCCAGGCAAACGATCCAGGAAATCGGCCCGCGCCTTCATTGACAAAGTGTAAATTTAAAAAAAAAAAAAAAAAAACTAAAATAAAAAAATATACTAATACGTAATTTAAGTATGTATTAAATAAACTTCGACCTATAAATAACATATATATATATATTTGGTATATATATATATATTTATACTGATGGTTATTATATAATAAATAAATAATTATTATTATTAATGGGGGTGCCTGCACACGCAGCAGGCTAAGCTATTGTTTAATGGCAGAAAACACAAGGCCTCCTTACAGCACATAAATTCACCTTACAACAAATGGAGTCGTAGTTGGCGACGCCATGTACTTAGATTTAAGATTTTTGTATAAATAAAGGAAAGCTCGTCAGAGCAAATCAAATCGACACCCTATACGTGTTTCATGGAGCCACCATGGAGGATCTATTGTGCCAAGGATGCTGCATCTTCTTTTAAAAAAAAATGTGAGTGATCCATCGGTGTAACGTTTTATGGTGTGCGGTTTCATCGAATATATATATATATCGAATATATTGTCACAAAACAAAAAACATCTGTTTTGGTGTCAGACACGTCACGGTCATCGATATGTGTTTTAAAAAAACCGCTAGCTTCCTTGTTTACCGATTATTTATGAACAGTCGAAATAAAATACATGCAGCTTATCAAATAAGAAATCAGTTTTCGATTTTGCATTGCTTTTATAATAAGTTAGATAAAAGTATCGGAACTATCGATATGCAAAAGTTGTCAAAAAACACCATATCTGTCTCGTAATCGTAGTGCGTAGTACGCGAGCAAAAGCTAACGCGAATAATTGGTAGCGAAAACGCAAAGCAAAGCTAAAACGTGCATTGCATTATACGAAATTGCAGCAGCCAGTTGAACAGCCTGCTGACTGCCTGCGATTTCACAAAACTCATTGTAAATCAAAGTAAAAGACTATAATCCACATAATATGTGCATATATAGAAATAGGGTATGTTGTATACATATAACTGCCTGACTGCGTCTGTGTGTGTGTGTGCATGTGTGAGTGCATGCAGCTGAGTAATATTAAATTGTCTCTTGCTTGTATAATTCATCAGCTGCCTGCTGTGGTCGCTTGTCCAGTCTTCTTTTTCATGTAGGAAGTGCAAAAAGGCATTTGTTCAACAAAAAAAATTATATATAAACTCACTTCCACCTATTCATTATATGGCATACATATATACCAATTTATATATGTATATTTGTATAAATATATATGTATGTATTTAAATATGTGCAAATGAATGCATGCGCATGTGGTATATGTGTAAAAGAAAAGAGAAAGAGAAGGAAATGTGGTTAAGAAACGAACGCAACAAAACAATGTTAAGCTCACAATAATAAAAATGTTCATTTATTAACAGTGCTGTATGCATGTATATATATATGTAAGTGTGTATGTGTTTACTATAGCTGAGTGATTGTGCACATGTGTGTTTGTGTGTGTATGCAGAATCTGGCTAGCTGCATTTGCAGTTGTCTGCCAAGCACAATACATAAATGTATTTAAATGCCTATGCATATGTGTATGTATACATATATTTGTTTCTGTGTGTGTATAAGTAATATGTTTTAAGCTGAATTTTTTCATAATTTTTTTCTTGTGCTTGTGTGAGTGTGTTTCCTTTTTGTACTGTTTATCGAACAATTTGAATGCCGTTTTGTGGGTTGCTGCTGCTGTGGCTGTTGCTGTTGCCACTGATGTTGTCATGCGCTCTCTCGCTCTTTCTCACACATTCTCTCATGTCATTTACGTGCATTTTGTTTTTGTTTTGCTGCCAATTGTAGCCACTGAAAGCAGTAGCAGCAGCAGCAGCAACATTAGCAACGACTGCAGTTGAACAACAACAACTAGAACAGCAACAATAACGAGAGCAACAGTTGCACGTTTCAACACTTTGTTTTTTCTGTATTTTTGTGAGTAGCCTGTGCCTAAATTGTCTTTACATTCGAGCAAACTGAAAATCATTTCAGAAATCAGTACAAGCAGTCGATATCTGATAATAAAAAAAAAAAATAATCCACAGTTATTTATATATTTTCATTATCCGCTTAGTAGAATAACTGAAGAAAAGTAAACCAAACCGAATGCAACTAGAAATAACAAAACCAGCAGCAACAACAATAAGCAATATAAATCACAACAACAATAATAAAAAATTTACTGCAAGAGCCAAGGACATACATATACTGTCGCAAGAGGAACAGAAAAAGTGAGAGAGAAAGCAAAGAGAGCAAAGAAAACTGCTTCGACTGCTCTCACTGAAAAGGAAGAAGGAGAATAACAACACACAACTGAAAGTGAAGTGATATAAACAAGAAGAACAAAAATAGCAACAGCAACTAATATGGATCGTTACGATATGGAGGATGTTGTTGTTGAACCACCAGCGGAACACGACGGCACCTCGCCATTAAAGGAATGGCGCCTTAAATTCCAGGCTGGCACATTGACACGCAATGATATCATCTGGTACATAAAGGCGGAAGCGCCCAACTATTTCGGATTCCTAACTGAATTGGAAACAGGTGAGAGAGAAAATGAGAGAATGACGCTTATTTGTAACCTACATTAAACTAAAACAAAGTTTGTATGCGATGTACATGCAAACATGACACATATGTACGTTGGTACATTTGTACATTTATCTATTATTCATTGGCACATTGGAGCTGTGCTCTTGAATTTTTTCCTGCTGCTGTCATTGAAAACAACACACGATTCCCTGTGTATTTTATTTATTTATTTATTTCTGTGCATATATTCCAATTTTTGTTGTTGGTTTTTTTTGTTTTGTAATGAATACTATTTGAAGGTTTGTGCTATTGTGTAGTTTATTGTATTTCCTCGAATTTTCGCTGTGTCGTTTCGGTTTTCCTTTCATTGGACGAGTTGATTGCACGATTCGACTTGTCTACATTACCCGTCTCGCCTTCTATGCAGCGCCTGCAACAACAACAACAACAACAAGAAAAACAGCACAACAATAACAATAGCAACAACAGCCTTGCCTAGCAACAATAACAAAACTCGTTTTTATCCACATTCCTTTAGTGTAATGCACATCGCTGTGCTTGTATTCACTTTGTTTTATTTATTATTATTATTGCCGCAACTTCAGCGGCATCTTCAAGTAACTTAATTGCGAATTAGACAAAAGCACTTGATGCACATTTACAATTTACAACTGGAATTCGAATCGAATTACATATTTGATTTTGTAATTCAATTATGACTTATCGCGAAATGATAAAATATATTTATATATAGCTGCAGCAATATAAATTTTAATTACTAATTACTCAGCAATCCCCAGCTATATTATTCCATTTGTATAATCATTGAAGTCATCATTTTTATCGTTATCGTTCGCCAATTCATTCATTTCCAGAAAGCGTCGTCCTTGTGTCCGGCTGGCACATTTAGGTGATCGTATCCGACGCAAATAAATCAAGAAGTCAGTCTTGTGTATGAGGTCGATTGCCAGCGCATTTTAATTTCCTTCTTTGTTGTGTTGCTTTTGTTTTTTTTTTTTTTGCGTACAAATTTCTGACATTTTCTTCTTGTCAGCGCTGTCAGAAATGGCAATTAAGAAGTTAAGATGCCACTTACCGGATATTATCGTGTTAATGCAGTGCTGGTCAAAGAAATGAGTCAACTCTTATCAAAATTATCTAGACTAATCGTAATAATATTGTGTTATTTTTAAAACTTGGCATTAAAACAATCTTTTTGAACTTAATATTCGATCAAAATAATATTTAATGTTATTCCCTTTGACTTTATTACCATATATCCAGTCAAATCACTGATTCTGCTCAATTGGATCAATCGATCACTTGTGCAAATGTAGCACAAGCTTCTGTATAATAATAATAAGCGGCACTCTTATTTTGACCATTACTGTATATGCATATACACATATATATATATATAGATATTCACAGCCTTGGCAATCGAACGGAACATTGCAACGCTTCGGCACAAATGAGTATTTTCCAGAAGTTCCTTTGTTAAAATCTGTTTGTACATATATATTTATTATGTATATACGTAATTGTGTATGTGCGTTTTAAGTGTATTCGTACAAAATGCACAGCTAGGCTATGGCGATTGTAGATAAACCGCCCCCGCCTCCTGCTCCTGTTAGTGGCATTTATACAGAAAAGTGTATCAATTGTAATGTAATTTGTAGCTTGTAATCCTCTTATGCTTTCTTATCTCTCTGTCTCTGTCTCTGCCTATCTTCATTTTCTTTTCGATACGACCTTAACCTCTATATTTACGATCTCAAAGAGATCGTTTAGATTCGAGCTCGATTCAATTTCATTGCCTCGTAAGCTGGTTTGATGCTCATATTTTTGTATGTCTTCTAACCATAATATTAATAAAACGTTAGTTATTAAATGTGTGCTTTGGCTGAGTTTGGCTTTGGACCCGAGTCTTGGATTACTCTTTCTGCGGTCGGCTCACCTACAGACCAAGTAACACATAAAGGCTTACAACGTTTTGGCCCAATATCAAATGCATATTTAATCGTTGGCAACACGAATTGCAAGTGTTTAGTCTTGTTTTGAACGTCTTTATTTGGCTTTTGCACAAATGTCAACATATTGTTTATTTGGTTGGGCAGCTTAACAAACCAGTTTTTGCAGCCCCAATATAAGAGCCCGATTTATAATATTATTTAAACAAATATTAGTTAGAGCTCTAAATTCATTTGTCAGAATTTTATTTTATCATTTAACATTTTTAAATAATTAAATATAGCAATCTTGTAAAAATTAAAAAAATTTTGTTGCTCGATTCCCCAACTCGACTGAGTTTTAGTGTGTGAAACACGTATTGGGTGTAGTCAACAAGATGAGATGACGCTCTGATGAGCATTTCTTCATTTTATACAAAAATCTTAAACCTAAATACTTATAAAGACGCTTGAGGGGCCACTTCATGTTATGTTTATTTATCTTAACGGAGCGATGTTGTTTGATGATGTTTATTTCTAAAGTAGCTGAGTTTTGCAGCGTTTGTAGGGTGACTCCATTTGAGGTTTATACTTCTAAGAATGTGATGCTTATTCTTAAACTAGCTGAATTTTGCAGCGTTTGTAGGGTGACTCCATTTGAGGTTTTTTCTTTTAAGAATATGTTGTTTATTTATCTTAAAATAGCTAACTGCAGCCATTTGAAAGTCGTCTCTATATGGTATTTTGTCATTAACAATTAGCTGAGCTTTGAACATTTAGCCTAGCTAAAATAAATTAGAAAATGTTTTTATGTTAAATGTTTTTTTTAAAAGCATCACATTTTATCTTAAATTTTACAGTAAATAGTTGAAAAAAGTTTACCAAAAATATATATTTCACAATTTTACGCAACTGTTTAAGCACGAACTGTGAATCAGCTGTGGTTGCTAAGCTGTTTTAAAAATGTTTAATCATTTTGGTTATAGTTCATTTTGCTTTTGTTGAAACAGTTGCTTGCTGCCGACTACATGTATGTGCAAATATATATATATATATGTGTACATGTGAGTGTACATAAAGAAAGTTTAGAGTACGCGTTGTCCGTCCCTCGCGATCACTTGCCGCCACAATTTCCATGGCATCGTGTGCTACTCATTGTTGTAAATCACCGTTAAATTGAACTTATATATTGAATATATATATTATTGACATTATATATTTTATAAATGTTGCCAAATACTATATAACTTCTGCGGTTCTGCGAAGTATAGTTTGTCTTTGTGTATCTGTTGTTGTCTATTTTTCTTTTTTATTTTTATTTTTTTGTATGTTTTAATAAAAATTGATTTACTTTTTTGTTTTTATTTACTAATAATTTTTTATTTTATTTTTTTTTTTATTGCAGACGGAAGTGCACCAACTTGTGAGTATTTCTCTCAACAGCAGCAACTATAAAAAATATAACACACAAGTTTCAAATTTAACAACACTATTTAAGATTTATGATCATTTATAATCTGTATACAATATCAACCACAACTCTCCCCATAAACCCATAAAATAATTAATAATTAATAATAATAATGTATCTTTTAAATCAGTAATCCATTCAAAGAGCAGTTTTTCACAAATTAGAAATGTTTCGTACAACGTCATTTCATATATTAAAAAGATGACGTCACATTATTTATTAGAAATTATTATAATTTTTTATATATTATTATATATCATAATATATATATTTGACTATATTTTAAAGTACAAACCGAACCAACGAATACGAATACATAACGAATAAGTCCAGTCGATTTTTCCTAGAACAGCCAGATTTGTCTGCGATATTGAAAAACATAGTTTTTTTTAGTTAGATTTTGTGGCAGATGTCCGAATTTGTCCCATTCAATTAAAAGCTTGTACAATTTTTATTAGTTTCATTTATTTCATTTTTCAATTTTTAGTAAGGAAAATAATTAACAAAATATTTCGCTAAAAACTAGACTTGAAAGTTCCAACTTTGCAGTTTTCATTCGATTGCTAAGATTTGAAAATAATTTGTAATTTGTGAAAAAAAAAACAAATCCAAAAATTCATTGCAGTGAAATGTGTGTTCAAAGAGTCGCTGGCCAAGGGGGAGATCATCGATGTCCTTGTCGAGTTCATGTTGAACGAGAATCCGGTGACGGCACTCGAGAAGCTACGAATGGAGGGCAACACGGCCACAGTTTGCGGCAAGGTGTTCAAGAACGGGGAGCCAACCTACAGCTGCCGCGAATGCGGCGTCGATCCGACCTGTGTGCTGTGCGTCAATTGCTTTAAGCGTTCGGCGCATCGATTCCACAAATATAAAATGTCCAGTTCCGGTGGCGGTGGCTGTTGCGATTGCGGTGACGATGAGGCATGGAAGCGCGATCAATACTGTGAACTTCATCTGGTGAGTAATGCAATTGATATATATATATATATATATATATGTGACACATATCATATTAATCATATTTGGTCTGTTTTTTTTTTGTTAACAGGCAAATCGCAAGAATCCGTTTGAGAGTAAAATCATAACCAGTGCCGTGCTGGAACGAGCCGAAATTTGTTTTAGCGCCATTTTGGCATTCTGTGTCAACTATTTGGAGATTGAGCCAAATGCGAGTCTGCAGTGCTTGGACGGTGAATTGGATGGGGCAAGTTTCTGTACGGTGCTGTACAACGATGAGTCGCACACGTTCGATCAGGTGATAAATACGCTGACAAAGATCGCCAAGTGCCGTCAGAAGGATGCCATGGAGATTGTGGCGGCAATTGATCGTGAGGGTCGCGCCGTTGTCAAATGCGATTCGTTTAAGGAGTGCAACGACCTGAAGACGGCCATCGAAAATCAAAATATACCGCCGAGCGGTCTGGTGACCAATGCCCGGCACAGTCCATCGTTGCGCACCTCTGTGCTCCATATTAATTCGGTGGCATGCCAACAGTTTGCGCTTCAGCTGCTCAGTTGGTTCCAGGAGTTCCTTGTGCGTCACTATCTATTCCGCAAGACGTTCGCCAGACTGGTGCAACAGCGGACCGAAACCTACTGCATACGCCACATACTCGAATACGATGTAAAACTATGGAAGACGGCACGCACCTGCTGGCACCGCCTGCTCATCTCCGGCATGCTGATGGAGTACGAGAACAAAGTGGTGCTCGCCCAGGAGTTCTCACGTCGCTACGCCGGCATTGTTGAGGAGTTCATCAACGATGATCACGATCATTCGTTCTCGATCGTATCGCTAAGCGTCCAGCTGTTCACGGTGCCAACGATTTCGCATTATCTGATCGCCAGGGAGGGCATCTTTGACAAGTTGCTGCACACGTTCTTTCACGTTGCCATCGAGAAGTTTATTACCAATCGCACATTGCATTTCAGCAAGGATATTGCCAGCATGACCTTCTTCAAGCGTGCCAATTACATACTCTACGATTTGCGTTATCTGCTCAGTATCAAGCCCGAATTTTTCAGTGGCGATCTGCGCAGCGGCTTCCTTGAAGGTTAGTCACCTCTCCCGTCCCGTTTCCCATTTCCTTTCTAATTTATAATTATGTTTTTTTTTTTTTATTATTTTTTTTTAGGCTGTAAAGCTTTGATGCGTGTGCTGAATGTGATGCAGGGCATGGAGTCGATAACACGACAAATTGGCCAACATATGGATTATGAGCCGGAATGGGAGTGCGCATTCAATTTGCACATCAAGCTGGCCTCAACCATATCGCAGGTGATCGACTGGGCATCCAGCGATGCGAAATTATTGCGCAAACTGTACAAGATGACGGTGCGTGCGCTGCACAACAACAGTTTCATTGTGGGCATCGAGGAGGTGAAAGCACGCGAAGTGGCCGGTCACAGTGCCAATTGTCTTATATATGACGTTTCCACGTTACCGGTTTCGATACATTTGCCGCTGTCACGCTTCTATGCCGGCATCTACTTGCATTTGGGTGCACACGATTTCACCTACGACATGCTGCTGGCCGAGACGGAGGTCTTCAATATGAAATTGACGCCGCGCGAGATTATTGAGCCGGTGCTGTGCACCCAAGCAATGACTGCCCAGGTAGCTGCAGGAATGTGGCGTCGCAACGGCTACTCGCTGCTGCATCAGCTCTATTTCTATAGGAATGTGCGGTGTCGCGTCGAGATGCTGGATAGGGATATCGTTTGCCTGCAGATTGGTGCATCGCTCATGGAGAGCAATGAGTTCCTCATCCATTTGCTAAACAAGTTCGATATGATCGCCTGGGCACGACCCGATTACGATACGTGCCTGCCACAAAAGCTGCCCGAGGATGAGCTAAATCGCCAGAAGGCGATGACCGATGAGTTCCTTGAGCTGCTAATTGTCATAATTGGCGAACGCTGGATGCCGGGCGTGTCGCTTGTCACTGAAGAGGATCGCCTGCGCAAGGAGATCATACAGCTACTCTGCACCAAATCCTATTCACACTCGGAACTGTCTCGTGCTCTCCCAGAGTGCAACGGTGGCAGCAATGACAGAAACATCGAGGATGTCATCAAAACGGTGGCCACCTTCAAGAAGCCTGTCGGCTCCGAGAGCAAGGGCGTCTACGAGATGAAGGAGCATCTGTACGATGAATTCAACGTTTACTTCTATCACTACACCAAGGAGGACAAGTCCAAGGCCGAGGAGCAACAGCGCGAACGTTGCAAATCCAAAAAGCAGCTCGTCTGCTGCCCGCCACCAATGCTGCCACAGCTGACGCCGGCCTTCACGTGAGTTCAACCTATGCCACAGCGCACTCACCAAATCTACTACTAATTTCCATCATCTGACCTTCACCTGCAGCTCCATGGCAAACATTTTGCAGTGCACTGTGTTCCTCAGCATCACCACATTGGTCATGGATCGTGCGCTGGACTCGCGCAGCCGCTCCTTCACCGAGAGTCACCTCCAAAAGGTACATCAATTTGGATATATAACTTTAATTCAATTTCACACTGACAATTTGCGACTTTTTTCAGGTGCTGCATTTGCTGGGCTTTGCTATTCAGGAGGAGCTCAGCGAGCATTATCCGTTCCTCAGCTTCTATGAGCGATCGCAAACATTTAAAGTGCTCGAAAAACTGGAGGAGCTTGCGCGTTGTCCACACGTAAGTTTGCTAAAAACTTGAATTGTGCTTGCACTGAGAGTAATCCTAATTGTTCACTTTCAGCTGGAGGCACATCACGACTTTGTGCTGTGGACCATTAAGCGTTTCAAGGAGCTGCAGGCCAAGCAGGCGCCCAACATGACCTCAACGTCAGCGGGAGCAGCAGCAGCCGCAGCAGCCGCCGCAGAGGCAACAGCATCAACATCAGCAGCGACCTCATCGAGTGGCAGCAACGAACATGGGGGCGATGATCAGCCGCTCACCTCCGAGCAGCAGGCACGGCTCGAGAAGGAGAATCGGTCACGTTTGGCTGCCGAGCGGCGCGCCAAGATTATGGCCCAAATGCAGAATGCCCAGAAGTCGTTTATGATATCGAATGCCGAAATGTTTGCCAGCACCACAGAAGCGGAGACAGCATCGAAACAGTCCGAAACAGCGATGGATTGGGAAGATGCGACCGAATCGCTGGAGGAGCAGGGCGCCGCCGCATTGATGCCGGAGCCAAGCCGAACGGTTGCCTGCCTGGGCAAACGACGCAGCCACTACGAGGCGGTCGACATGACCTTTAAGTGCATACTCTGCTTCGAGGACTGCAGCATCAGCAGCAGCGGACCACCGTTGGTCAGCTCAGCGTTTGTGCAAACATCACGGGTCATTTACACAACGCACAGCGTTGAGGATCGACGACCGGCAATGCACGTCAGCAGCTGCGGTCACGTCATGCACTACATCTGCTGGAAGGAGTACTACAGCAGCGAGGAGTCCAAGGAGCTGCGCCGCCCGCAACGCAATCGGGCGCCGCTCAACCAGGCACTACTAAACGTTGAGTTCCATTGCCCCTATTGTCGCACACTTAGCAACACTGTGCTGCCCGTCAGCGAGGCGTTGCAGAAGTTCTCGCCACCGTCGGTGCCAGCGCCTGGGAACTTTATGCCGCTGGACAACTTTGTGGAGACGTTGCGCGTGGCCAGCGTGCTGGCATTGGCCGAAAGCGCAACAAGCACAATTGACAACATGGAGCACTTTGATCTTAGCGCACAGATCATACAAAAGCCGACACTCCACGCCAACTGGACGGAGGTGATGGACTCGTTCCGCGGCGCTTTACGCAACGCCATGCAATGCCAGCTGCAAGGACAGAGCTCGAGGGATTCACCGATTGCGATTGCGCCGGACCCCGACTTGGAGAAGGTATCGCTGCTATGGGACACCTGCTGCTATACACTCCAGTCACTCGAGGTGTATCAGTTTGCCACACAGAAGCCGCTAAAGGCCGAGATGCCGATGCGGCATCAGAGCTGTGCCAGCTACTTGGTGCGCTCCTGCGCCCTCTACTCATCCACTCTGACAGAGTCGCAGATAAGCAGCCAGAGAAAACAGGGCGCCCAGCTGTACGACACCATTTTCAATCAGAAGGGTAGCAGTGTTCTCGAATGGGACTGCTTCCGCATGCTCGTCCAGCTCAACTTTACGGTTCCCAACCTTTTGATTGCCGCCGATGGTAAGTCTTTGCATCCCTTCATATATATATCCATAGCCATCATTTTTTCTGGTTTATCTATGTCAAATTTAATAATCATTTTGATGATAAATTTTAGTTACAACCTTCAAAAAATGATTCCAATTGAAACTAACCATTCAAAAAAAAAAGGAAGGAAATTTATAATTTATTATTTAATTTAATTTAATAATTTATTATTTAAAGCTAGTATTTTTTTTTTTTTTGTATATTTGCAAAAAATAAATAAATGAGAACTGCCAGCAAATAACTAAAGCAATTGCAATAAAATTTGAATTGCAATTTAATTGGTTTATCTTTGATAAGCTTTGATTAAAGATGTACACAAATGAAATCAACTAAACGCACGACAATATCACAGTAGAGCTTCACTAAAACATATTCTGTTTTCCTTCTTTTTTTTTACAGAACGCAAAACGATGTTGCCGAGCGGCAGCATGTTTGACTTTTACATACTGCAGACATGTTTCCTGGCCAACATGACCAAGGCGATCATTTGCTTTAACTATGAGAAGGAGCTGGCGCGTCGCCGGGACATCGATGAGGAGCAGCAGTATGTCGATCAGCTGCCACAGAATATTAGGGACAACATGTCAAACTTCTACTGTAATCACAATCTGGCCTGGTTGCGCTTAGTGCGGCAGGAGAATGAAAGCGATCAGTTGAGCGTACCCACCACGACGTTGGCGCTTCTGATGAAGTACGTGAAACGCCAGATGAGCTCGTTCCTGCGAAGCTCGTGTCTATTTTATCGCTGCATCACCGATGTGGATTTCCCCGATACCTTTCCCACAGATCAGCCGGATCGGTTTGAGCTGATGTGCCAGTATCTGGGTCTGGAAAATCAGTTGGGTGTATACTTTGACATGGAATCGGTGTTTCCGACAATTATGCTGAGCTTCGCATCGCATCCGCAAATCGTTAGCAAATTCCTCAATCAACGTCCAACCAAAAATTCGGCAATGACGACAGATGAGCCACTGGCGGCGGCATCATCCGAAACGAAATCGCCACCGCCACCGCCAACGCCAACGCCAGTACCAATGATAGTGCCATGTCAGCGTCCGTTGCCGCATCTGGTGAAGCTCTACGATGACTACAGCGATCTCATCAACAGCGTCTCGGACATCTTCTGTCCAAACAATGAGCGCGAGGAGATGAAAACGCCGACAATGTGCTTAATATGCGGCCAAATACTCTGCGGCCAATCGTACTGCTGCCAGCCGGAATTGGGCAGACAGCAGGTGGGCGCCTGTACTCATCATGCCCACTACTGCGGCACCGAGGTGGGCATCTTTTTGCGCATCCGCGACTGTCAGGTGGTGTATCTGGGCAGGGCGAAGGGATGTTTCTTGCAGCCACCATATCTGGATGAGTATGGTGAAACGGATCAGGGATTACGACGCGGCAATCCGCTTCGTCTGTACAAGGCCGCCTACGATCGCATCTATCTGCAGTGGCTGGGACACAATCTGCACGAGGAGATCGCCCGGCTCAACGACAACGCGAGTGTCACCGTAACGCAGTGGCACCACATGTAGTCCGCATACAGCACCCACAACAGACCCAGACCCAGACCCACAAGCCCAACAAATCTAACTAAAAAATTATATATCAAATTCAGCGTAGTTCGATGATGAATATTTGCAGCTACAGTCAATGTGATTATTACATACTAAAGTTAGGAGAGCATATAAATAATATTATTTAAGCATTTTAAAAATACTTGTCCTGTGTGGAACTTCCCCGCCAACCCCCTCCCCCTCCCGCCAACTCCCCCGGCACCTATCCACACATCCACTATCTATCGCACACGCATTATCATCCAAATTGCAAATGAATGCATTGTATCAGCACCCCGACCCCCCTTTGTTGCGTGTTTGTCTGTTGTTGTTCTCTTATATATTTATGTATATAAATAGATATACATAAATATATAAATAGATATATATATATATATATATATATTGAATTTTTTTTTAGCACGGTTATTTTTATTTTTAAATTTTTTGTAATACTGAAGAAAACTTGTCGATAAACCTTATAAGCAGACCGATCGAGTGGCTGTTGCTCCCCAAGTTGTTATAATTAATGCGATGGAATTAACAATAAACAGCACATACATCAGGCATCAGCTATATATATATATATATATATGAAAATTAACTGAAATTTAAAGAATAATAGAGCCACCATCTCTAAGAAGAAAAAGACCATTTGAATTGTCAAACCCCGCTTAAGAAACAAATCAAGTTTTTTTTGCTTGTTAATTGTTTTTTTTTTTTTTTTTTTCGATTTTATCGGATGTTTGGAAATCTATGAAAATTTAATCTGTAAAATGCAATCTATTCTGCTTGAAGAATTCTGAAAACAATTATAATAATGGCGGCGTGCTGTGAAATGAAAATGTTTCACTTTGTTGAATGTCCCTGATTATTCAGTTTGTTTCTTATATATTCCTATATATATATATATATATATACCCACATATATGTATGTGTAGCTTACTAAATTTGAATTTGCTTTTTATAAATATAAGAATATATCTTTACATTTGTTAATTTTGTTTGAGCAATAGTTGCCTTTCCCTAAACATGCCACCCTTTCCACCTCCACTCCCAAAATTATATGTTACATACCACATGCCACCCACACACAAGTAAGCGGCAACACACATATATATATATGTATATCGGTGAGATCGCCAGATTCCGAATTGGTTATATAGGCTAAGGCATAAGAATGGGTGACAACAAGCAATTATAATAGCAAAAAGAGAACGTAAGAGCAGCGTCAGACATACTGAAATAGTCGAGTCATCTTTACTTTATCAATATACTTATATATATATATATACATACACATATATAATATATGCGCAGGCAACACACAAAAAGAAAATGCACTACACAAACCACAGACACAATTCTTTTTATGTATTGTATACAACAAACAAGTGTTAATTATTGTATTTGAAATTAAAAAAAAAAAACAAAAAAAATAATAATATGGAAATAATGAAAAAATTTCATGTATTCGATTGTGAGTAAAAAAAAAAAACCAACAACAAATAAATGCATAATTTGCTACATTTTTGATGATATCAAAATAATTGCTGGCAATTTACATGTAAACCCTATTAAAATGAAAAAAAAAAAAAAACAATGGATAGGATTAGCTAAGATTAGTTGAAATTTGATCTACAGACATGTTGGTTTAGATGAACAATTACTCAAAATTGAGAGACACAAATGCAAATTTTTTAAAGCTTGGAAAATGGTTGAGTTTTGAACAGAGCTGGATTCGTACACTTGAAAACCTATTTTCAAGTACATATAAAACTTAACATGTTAACATAAATAAAATTCATATTTTCTGATACAGGATTTGAATGTTTGGTATTTAAATTTGGTATATTACTATATAATATATTACAATCATTATCAGAAATATCTGCATCAGTTTGTTGATAATACGTACCTGGGATCGGAATTCTCTTCCAACCTACTTTTCATATTCATGATCAGCATTACAAGGCGAGTCGATATAGAAAGGATCGTCTCTCTGTTTGCTTCCATGCGAAGACAGATAGTACAAATATATATATTATATATATCTGTCATAGCAATCTTCAGTTGAACAATGTTTTTCTCTACAAATTTGTTTAGGCTTTGGTTTTCTAGTATTAAATAATGAGCATTATTGGGAAGCTTGTGGATAATATTAATAGGAATTTTTTTTATTTTGGAAAGCAGCTCATCGCAATCGTTATCGTTATCGATGAGTATGGCATACGTTAGTATTCCATGTGCGTACAATTATGTGTGCATTATTATGTATTTGTGTATATGTATATAAATTCATAATTCATATAATAATTTGTAACTGCTATGCAATCCCCCAGCTATCCAGCTACCCGTCTCCAACCCCCTTTGGTCATTGCAATCTTGGCATTTAAAAAACTAGTAAATACCCAAAGTAGAATGCGCACTTTTCTAAATATTGGTCTATTTTGGTTTTGTTTTTTTTATGTACAACTTTGGACTAAATGCTGTTTAAAAATATTAACAGCCCTGCAAATATCCCAAGTAACAAAAAAAAAAAAAAAAAAAGAAGGAAATTAACAAATGGTAATTCTAAAGATTATGCGCTATAGATAAGAATACTCTATGATTTTTAATCGAAGTAAATACGACGCCATCTGATAAGTTAATAGCCAAAAGCGACCGTTAATTAGGTGAAGTACAAAATCCATTTTTTGTTTTGTTTTTTAGTCAAATTCAATGCGGCAAGCGAAAAATCTCTTTTTTCTCTCTCCTCTTCTCAATTACCCACTCGCCGTTGACCCTTCTATCGATAGATACATATATATAATATATATATATCTATATATATCTATATATATATATATATATATATATATTCAAATGTGCAGGGTTACGCCTGGCATGGAATCGGAACCGGATGCGGCCGGAGGGATGAGCAGATCCTTGGCAGATGTTGGCGGCTCCACATCCTTGGGCTCGGTCACATTGATAACGACGCAGTCGGAGTAGGGCGGCGGTGGCACATCAAATTTAACAACACTGTCATAGCTCGGCGGCATTGTGTCCACAGCGCGCAGGACATCATTGTGCGAATTGATCTGCAATTTGGTCAGATCATATTATATAGATATTATAGATAAATATATATATATATATATATATATATGTGTTGGTATACTTACGTGACGCATTGTACTACTGCCGACACGATTGCCGGCTTCATCGATGGGACCGGCCCAAATGCAGACGCCCATGCGATGTGTGACATAGCCACAGATGATGACGCTGATCACCAGCATCGCAATGCCAAGGGCAAAGACCACCCAGCGTGAATCGGGATTTTCCTTCATATCGTGCAGATTCTTCTCCAGCTGCAGGGCGCACATTATTAGAATCGGCACAGCCAGCATTGCTACCAGTATATCGATAACGGGACGCTTATTGCGAGTCGAAGCATGGCGATTAGAATGCCCAAAACCAAACCCGGCGGAGCGCGAGGACGATCCAAAGCTCTGGCTGCTGCTGTTCGGTGTCAAAGTGGAGCGGGCCAGAACAGCACTCTGATTCTGTATAACCATGCTGAGAGAGAGAGAGACAGTAAATATAAGATAGAAAGAATCCAAATATTTCAAAATTTATTTATTTACCAATATATAGAAATCATTTCTTTACAAACTCTTTTTCTTTATATATAGATATGAAATGAATTTCCAGAATTTTGAACAACTTCTCGAAGCACCCGTTGATAATCTGATTATTTTTATCAACTTAAAGTGCAAAAATTATCGATGAACGTTAATTCGCAAAACTTAAAAAAAAAAATTAAATATTCAAATTAATTTTTGTACACTAGCCAATAAGAGAAGGATAAATTATATTTATATTTGATTTTAGAAAAGTTTTTTATACAATATAAAAAATAAAATTGATTTCATCAAAAAGGCAAAAAATCCATTCAAAAAAATTGTTTTATATTTTTGTTGACACTCATTTGAAGCATTCAAGAAATGCCTTAATAAAATGTTACTAAATCAAAATTGATGTTTATAGAGTTTAGGGCTGTATCAAGATTTATATCTTGAGTGGTGTAAATATATCTCATTTGCATACCTGGAACCATAAGCTTCGGCTATCAATACGTTGTAAAAAGCTCGCATTTTGCTTTGATTTCTGATTGGTTTTGGACTCTTTGATTGTTCGCTTTTTATTGAGATCAATTTAATATTTTATGATTGCTTTGTTCAATTAATTCAATGTGAAAACTAGTCGAGTCTTTGGTGTCTTCTTAATTTTTGTTGTTGTTTCTGATTGAGTTTCAACGTGACAATTAATTGTTTAACCTTGTTTTCTATGGCAAATGTGCGAAAACAAGTTACAATTTTCAGATCGAACCGTTCCACAGCAACTGTGTAAAAAGGGAGTTAAAAGTTTAAGATAATCCCGTTATACAACAAACTTGAAAACATTTTAAGTATCAATAAATCACAAGTGGAATTCGAGTTAGTGTAGAAAGAAAACAACAATTGATCAACTCTTGATTTATTTGGAAAATTTAAGCGACCTTCGTTTGAAATCGAAATTTATTGAAAGACTGAAATCGCTTAAATTAAAATTCACTTGAAATTTTTTGTTTATCTGCGGATTCCCAATAACATTTGGCAGTCGAGCCGAATTGTTATAATTGATAAATTGGAAAACTTGTAAGCTGCAGTTGCACTTTTAATTTGTTTGGTATTCAAGATTTGATCCGTCTTCCAAAAACTAAGAATAAGCCGAGAAATCCATTTTAGATTCGAAGATAAAAGAAGTTTGAATGTCTGAAAACAGTTGCTGAAAACTGCGTTTATTATCCGATCTTAATAAAACTTGTACATTTCATTAGTAATTTGTTTGGGATATTTTTTTTTTTATATTCCTTTGAAGTTAATAATTGAACATTGATTGCTTTTATTGCTATTGAAAATTGATTTCTATCGATATATTCGAAACGGTGCCAGTTTTCGCCAGAAATTAAATAAACCCGAACAAGAATATATATATATTTGATGGGATTGGAGTTGCATCCCTGATGTTTACTTTTGTCGCAAGTATGCTAATTGAAACTGTTTTATTGAACGTGGTCAAGTTCAAAGTTGCATTTTCAAGCTATAAAATTATAGTGTATGATACAAAGTAAGCCGGTTCTAATTGAATTAATTTAACTTAAAGAAAAAAAATATATATATATATTCTAAAATATATTTATATGAAATGAACATAAATGCAAATAATAAAAATAACATCAAGCACCTGCGGCGTATACTTAATATTCAGCAGCACTGGCAGATGCACGGCGCTAAATCGAACAGGTTGGCAAGACACCCATAGAGTGCGGGGGAGGGAGGGTGTCTACATGCATTTAGCATTTGCGTTAACCGATTTGCATCTGTGCTTCACAAGATTTTCGCATGCACTTGTGGAGGGGTAGCCGAAAGCATTATTGCCACACTCAATTAATTCTACATTTATTGACTGAACTCATTAGAAATGGAAAAACGGCTATGACGACGCGTTGAATACTCTATTTAACAGGCAGAACGGGTCAAATGCGACATATATTTATATGGACCATTCGCAATCAAGTCGTATTAGCCATGTCTGTCCGTATAAACTAGTTGTTCTTAACTGCTTTGCAAATCAAGTTTAGTTTATTTTATTGATAACTGTTCACGTTTTGAAAATATAAAATCAAATCAATTTGCGATAGCAATAAAAGCTACATGGTTATATTCCAATCGATATGGAATAAAAGTAACCGGCTTTATTATTGATAAATTAAAAATATTTCAATAATATCGAATAAGAAACACAGATTTTGTTTGGTTATTTTTTAAACGTAGAATTTTGACATTTGAAACAAACAGGAAACACAACTTTTAGTTTTTAAGCACCAAGACGACACTTGTTAATTAACACAGGCAACAACAGCCTCGAAACAGCAGTCTAATTATTAATTTTTATTACTGATTCGAGTCTTGATAATGCAGGCTCAAATTCGCACAAAGTGAACCACACCGGCCAAATGCAAAAGCATAACTGGAAAAGTGCCTAAGAAAGCGTTCAAATCTAAAAGTGGCAAGCGGCAAACTGAAGTATAAAATAAACAAAATTTGTCAACGGCAAACGACGAATCGCGAACGGCAAATCGCGACTCCACCAACAACAGCAACAACAATAGCACACTCCATATAGTGTATTGCACACACACTCACACACACGCACACACATAGGCACATACACATTGACAAGTATGAAATGTAAATGTTTCATTCGGCCCGTTCGGCTCTTGTCTTTGCCATTTTCTTTGCTCTTGGCTCAATCATTTTTTCCTTGGACTAACCGGTTCGCACAGCCCACAAGATGCACAATTTTTAATCCACAGGCACGAACATAAATAGAGACACTAAGTTCTAAGTTGTATGCGCTCTTAATTGGTCGCACCCCCACCTCAGACAGACACCAACGAATATATCACTTCTATGTACGCCTCAAGATTTGAACATGTCAAGAACAAGATCACGGCAAAACCACATCCGAGTCGGCTTGAAAATAATGTGCATACTTTTTTTCCAGCTTCTTTTTTTTTTTTTGTTGCAACAATAGATAGAAAAGTGTCTGTTCTAATAAATATTATGTGTCTTTATAACATGTTAGTTCATCCCTGAAAAGAACCCATAAGTCTAAGCTAAGTTTTCATTTTTTTTCTATATGAAATCAAGAAATATTTTAAATATTGTTTATGATCAAATTTTCGTTAAACTGATTACTAAAAAAAATTAAACCAATTATTTAAACCAGAAATATATTGTTCAAGATTGAATTCGTTTGAATGAATCATTTTTACTTTTAGAAAATTTTAATTTTAGAACACTTGCAAATTAGGTATATTAATTAACTATTTTAAATTTGAGATTAGAAAATAAATTAATATTCTAATATGAAAAGTAAATCTTTATTAGTCTGACAAGAACCCATAAGTATAAACTAAGTTTTCTCTTTTTATCTACAAATCAAGAAATAGTTTAAATATTGTTTATGATTAAATTTTCGTTAAACTGATTACTAAAAAAATTAAACCAATTATTTAAACCACAAATACATTATTTAAGATTAAATCCGTTCGAATGAATCATATTTACTTTTAGAAATTATTAATTTTAGAACACTTGCAAATTGTGCATCTTAATTAGAGATTAATTATTATTAATTTGAGATTAGAAATAAAATTAATGTCGTTATACGAAAAGGAAACTTTTGTCAGACTGTTTTTAGGAAAGAAATTCAAGTGAAAATCGAATGATAACATTTTCTTTATTGTTTTTAATTTATTCTATTTCTAAGTTGTTTCTGGTGAGATGGAATGCTATTAACGGTCAATTGTGGTGATTGGTTTTGGCCACAGTTGAGTGGCAGCCGGCAACAGTAACTTTGTGGGGCAAATTATCAGCTTCTGCGCGAGCCGCTTTTCATATTCCTATTATTTCAGCTGTTTGCAGCTTTGACCTTGAGTCAGAGCAAAGTAAACGCTGATCATGATGATGATGATGATGATGAGCATTTGTTGTCGTTCTTATTGTAGACCCGGCAGAAGGGCGGGGCAACAAGTGGCACGTCTCAGCTGTGAGAGCGCGTGATTTTCATATTTATTTGCTTATTGCGCTTTTTTTTTTGCTGTTTACTCTCGCATTTGGTGATAAGATTTGAGCTAAAAATGAAGCAACTGATGAGGCAGCAGATGAGGCAGCAGATGAGGCAGCAGATGAGGCAACAGCTCTGCCAGACTCATTAATTACAATTGCAGTTGCAATTCACACAGATAACATTTTTGCTTGGCTAAATGAATGACCGCAGATACGAGTCAGCTACTGATTACTTCTGCATACAAATAGATATAGATATAATATCTGAACAAGTAAAAATATTTATTCGTTGTCAATAGCAATTTCATTAGGAGAGAATCTTGACTGATAAGGCCATGCCACTTATTGTAACTGCAACTGCAACAGCCATGGTGACGGCCATTTCGGTTCTTTGGCTAAATTACAACAAAAACAGCTACTAAAATGTGGTTTGCATCTGAAATACTCGATTTGCATTTGAATGAACTTTCAGATTTTGTGGCAACGCCGCGTATACTTAACATAAATTGTATTACAAATTTAGTACTCAGAGTAAGACACAAACTAATTGTGAAATTATATGCGACTCATTAAGTTTACCCCTTTGGGCATATATATATATATAATTGATAAATGATCTCTTTCAGAATTGGCTGACGGCAGCAGGCGTCGCAACTTCCGATTATTGTCTGTGTTTATATTAATGCATTTACCCAGACACATTTATAATTGCAATTTTGCCTGATATAAACATTAGAACAAAGGAAGAGCAAATGCTTATAGGTTTCAATTGGATGTTAATTGTATTTCAATATCCGTCTAAGCATTACATAAATATACAAATCGCATTTTCCCTTTGTGAGATTATATTCTATACACCAATTGAACAGCTTTGGTGATTTATTTGTTTAGCAGCACTGAGAAGAACATATTTTTTATCGCTAAGTAATGCGACAACCAATGACTTAAAGACACACATATATATATATACATTGGATATACATACATACATAAATTGAATTTCAACTGATCTAAACATTGGGACAGAGAATTGGAATTGGCTGCAAATTGCAAAGATGTTCATATTTTATTATACGGCAAAGTCAAAGTCTTCTTTTAGCCATTTAAAGATTTTGGCCTTCTTTTTTTTGTGATGAAAATGGCATCTTCAGTTAAAAAAGATTAAAGTTTAGGTCAACACTAAATTGTTTTTGAAAAATATATTACGTAATTTCAGATTCTCTAAGATCAAAGTTTTTCGGTGTTATCTAAATTATATGCAAATAACAATAAAAATTAATTGTAGATTCGACTTCGATTCAAGCTGATCAAGAATATATATTTTTTTGTGGGGGTCGAAAATGTTACATACTTTTGCACACCTTGTAAACAAAATAAGTACAATTTTTAAATGAAAAATATAAATGAGGCTTTTCAAACTCAAATGAATCTTCAAATTAATCTTAAATTAAGCCCAACAAACTTGATTCATGGTTCTATAGCTGAGATTCTATTGTTGACTTAAAATTGCTGACTTGCATTAAATTAGTTGACAAATTGGATTGCATTGCAATTCCATACATGAATTATTAGAGAGCAAATGAGTTTTCAGTTGTCGATTTCCCCTTGGATGCGGATGCCTAATAAATGTATGTAATACGTAAAATACTTTTAATGTATGTACATTTACATATATAGTTGATGATATCTGCTGCTGCTGTTCTTGTTGTTGTTGGTATAAGATAAGCAATTGCGGACAAGGGCAAGTGAAAAACTTCCTTGGCTATCTTTGAAGCGGTCATCAAAATGTCAGAGCACTAAACAACTTTGACAAATTGTCCATCATAAAAGTGGCTTGGGATATCTGACAACAGTCCAAAACAACAACAACTGCAACTCACACACAACTATAATTAAATTCAAATTACCAAATAACGAGCCAGAAAATTTCCTGTCAATTTAGAATTAAAATTCAATTAGAATTTTCGCATAATCAGTGCAAATATGCTAATTAATTGGCCATAAGCATGTCAGGCGGCTTTTTGCAAATTTTGCTCTTATTTAATATTTTGGCATTTGTTTTTTTTTTCTTTTCGGAAATGGCTTTCAATGCAGTTCTGTTTTTTTTGAAATACTTCTTGTCTTGGCTTGCAATTTCAGTTGGCAACCTTCAGCGCAGGTGTCAAGCGCAACGCGTTCCTCAAGACGCGATATCAGCAATTTGCATAATATTAAAAAACCCAAAATAATTAAACATTAAACGAACTCAATCTCCTCATTGTGAACGACTTGAAGATACCTTAATAAACTCGATAAATAAATATATATATATATATATATATATGGATTAAGGTCGCAATTTGCAGAAGTTATATTTCGTTTTAGCAATAACTATAAAATATTTACATGATTATATGTAATTATCAGTGACATGGGGATATAATGTTGCCAATCGTATTACCTTTAACATTTAAATAACTGAATGAATTGGCCCTGAGTTTGCACTGCAAAGGTTGTCGCTTCCATTGCGTATTATATATATATATATATATCTATTTTTTTTTTGTAAGCACAACTGAAGCAAAAATAAAAAAAAAATAAGCAAACCAGTAGCAGCAACAATATTGACTTTAAAGCAATTAAAAAAAAGGGGTTTTTCAACTGATAACAACAAATTCAAAAGTGTTTGCCAAATACGACAACAGTTACGCTGAAAGTCATCGCAATTATGGCCAACTAATGCAAATGCATTTCGCAACTTGCCTATAATATTTCGCCTTATCGTTTGTAAAATTATGTAAATATTAATTATTTACAACAATCCCAAACAGCGATTGTTGCCGGGCAAAAGAAAGCTTATCAGCTGCATTTGTGAGCCAAGTTTGAGAAGATTTCGAAATAAAATTTCAACAAATGGGTTTTATCACAAAACAGTCAGCTGAAAAAAGTACCATATAAATTTGAAAAATTTATTGTAACATGTCAGGAATATCAGAAATTTACAGACTGAAACATTACTCAACTATATTAAAGTGAGAGTATGGAAAAATTCCCATTTCTGGATAAGTGTGAAAAAGTGCTTCGTTCGAATGAGAATACCCAGAATCTATCAAGTTCACAAAAGGTTTTCAAAACATTGAACATTTTTTTTTTTTTTTTTTTGTATGTTTGTTGTGCCTGAAAACATGCATTTTGTGCAACATATTCATATTTATCTGGCTGCTTGTGTTCGGCGCGTGTCTGGGGCAACATAAATTGTCTACAAACTGATAACAAAAACAACACAAAAAAAAAGAAAGAAAACGAGAAGAAGAAGAAGAAGAAGAACAACAACATTTCTGATATCTACAATAAGACACAAGACAATTGCGACTAATTACGAGGCGGCAAAAATAAACGAACACAACTTGAAATGTGGCCCAGTTTTTTGTTGTTTTCAGTTTTTTTTTTTAGTTGTATATACCAAGGCGTAGACATATGGGGATTGGGCGGGGAGGATTATATAGATATAGAAAATTTTAAAAGAATTGATTTTACTTCAGATGAGTTTTTTAAGTACCTTTAAAATGTTTAAAATTATTTGACTTGTGTTAAAAAATTACAAATGGCCTTAATTTGCAATTAAGGGCGTTCCCCTGTGAAAATGTCTTGTGATTGCCATAAACCCTGAAACGTGCTAAAGATAATTATTTGGTCAACCCAACTCTGCCCCCCCTTGGGAAACGTTGAATCCGCCCTTGTGCACATATGTAACTGTATGTGTCTGTGTGTGTGTGGTAGCACCCCATATTGCAGGGGGTATATATATATATATATATATATATTTGTATATATGGCGAGGCTGGGTTGTGGGAACAGCATTAATGCATTAATTGATCGCAGTGCCGATTTTTATTGTGAGTCTTGGAATGGCACATCAAATTTGTTGGCATTGCCGCATTTTGATTGACTAAATGACGCATCACTTCAAGGGCGGAGCGGGGCGGCATTTTGGGATCTATGGAAAGAAGAGCTAGCAAATTTGCTGTAAGAGTTTCAGACGATGTTATTTTCTTGATGTGGATGTGGGTGTGGATGCTGTCCGCGTTACTCCAAGTTCCTGTTTGGTCACGTAGTCATTTGACAATCATTGGAACTTGGTTTTTATATACAGACAAACACAGGCATATATATATATATATATATGTATATATTTATTTATTTATTTTTGTTGTTTTTATACATATATGCATATATTACTGTATTTTCCTTTTGTGATATGTTCACATTTTGTTTTTAATTAGATTGTTTTTATATATATTTACTTTTTTTTGTTTTTTTTTTTCGATATATGCTGCTGCTGTCGCTGTGTTATTGTCGTTTAGCTGGACTATGTAAGAATATACAAAAATCAGAAATTCTATATATAGAAATCAAAAGCAAAAATACGAATGTGGCAGACAGCGATTTTTGTTTGTTTTTTAATTTACTGATGTATTTCTCTCTCTCTCTTAATTCTATTACTTTTTACTTAGAGTATTTTAAATCTGTTGTTATATATGCCATAAATGCTGCATATTATTGTTATCGATAAGCGATAAGATAAGGCACAGAATATGATAAAGATTGAACATTATGTGTGCTAATTAGCTAAGCAAATATACAAATGTCTATTGACTAAGCAATTTGCATGTTGTGTAGATCCTCAATGGGTCCACCTTCCAGCCCCCTATGCACTATCCACAAATCGATCGATATTTATTAAGACACCATAAAAAAAATAAACAAAAAGTGTTTTTGTTGTTTGTTGTTGCTGCTTATCGGAAGAGTCGCCGTGCCAATCAGTGCTAAATTGCCTTACTGATGCTTCACCCCTGACCTACCCCCGTCATAGGCCTCCCCCCCCCCCCTCCCCACACATTCCACCAACACCACAAATAAAGCAATTTATTTATAGCGCATACACAGAATGGAAATAGCAATAGAAATAACAATGAGAGAGTAAAAAGCGAAGAATTAAAACATGTTTATGTTTGCTGAATGTTTCTTTTTATACCCTGCACCCAATTGTCAATCATTTAATGGGGTATAAGAAAATCAATTAGCAGATCAAGCTAATAATTTTTCAATTTAATACATTTACAATCCATCAAAAAGCTGGGAACAGAAAATTTGGAAAGGAGGTCATCGTTGAACATTCACTAATCCACTAATGGGGCGGACACCTCTCGCCTGGAGTTGCCAATTGGCAACAGAGCATCAGCATTCGGACTACTTTATTATTTAGCAGCTAATTTAACGATCGTTAATTAATAATGAAATTTAGATGAGAGCAAATCGACTCCGGTCTGCCGCTTGCCCAACTCATTTTGCTGATATTTCTTGTTTTTTTTGTTTTTCTTATTTATTTTTGTTTTTTTTGTTTTTTTCCACATTTGGTTTTGTTTTGCATTTTTTATGTTTTGCTTTCATTCGCTACTCACATAAAATTGTTTTGGTCTCCTCTTCGCTGTGTTCTTTTCTCCTTTATTTCTTGCCTCTCTCGAAGTTCTCCTGTTGTTGGCGTATTTTGGTTTTCGCGTTTTCGTTTTCGTTTTCGCTTTCACATTTGTATTTCAAGGAACACAGCAAAACACACAAAAAGAAAATATCACACTCAACAAATAAAATCACAAACACCAGCAACAAATTGAAAACTTTGAAAACTGTTTCAACGGAAAATTTTTTGAACACTCGTTTTGTGTGTGTGTGTGTGTGTTTTTGGGTTTGTGTTTGTGTTTGGGAGAAGTGTTTTGATTATTTTGGATTGGTGTTGTGCGGCAGTTTGTTGAGATCGAAGCCGTTGGCATAAATGCGCACACATTCATACATATATTCAGCTTCACCTGCTTGCGGCGTTTGCAATGCGTTTTGTGGCAAGTTGAATGCACTTTTTGGCAAATCGCACGGCATCAAATGCGACTGCGAATTGAGAGTTGCGATGGCGAAGGGATTTCCGAATGCGGATATGAATGAAGATTGTATCTCTTGAATTCTATCTATCTGTGCTGTCGCTGCTGCTGCTGCTTCTGTTGCTGCTTCTGCTGATGCTTCTGCTGATGCTTCTGCTGGTGCTGGCTCTGTGTGTACTCGTTTTGCTTTTGGCTAAGCCAAAGATTGTGATCCTCGCTGCCGCACTCAAAGGCCACACGCCAGTGAACCATTACAACTCTGGCTGCAATTGATTGCCCCTCGGGCTATGGCCACAATAAGATTTGTTCTTCTTGTTCCACTGCAACTATTTCGCTTGCTTGTTGGATTCAATCTGGTTGCAGCAAATGGGCTAGTTTTCTTTAAAGCCAGTTCAAGTTGAATGCCAGCAGCAACTGTTTGTGTGTGTTTGTGTTTTTTTTTTTTTTTTATTTTCCTACCAGTTTGCCGACGACTGTTAAGGATCTTCAGTGGGCTTTGAACTTTAGAACATGGCAACGGCCATAGCAACGACAACAAAAAAACGACACGACGTATACGTGACGACCGGTCTTTTGGGATGCGCTACATAGAAACGATATGGTACCGATATGGAGGCGGACAACTTGGATTTTGTCTTTCGATCGATCGAGCAAGCGATTCTCTTTAAAGATTCTTAAACTGAACTCAACTCAACTCAACTGAACTGAACTGAACTGAACTGTTGGCGAGCAGCGTTGAGCAGCAACTGTTCGCGTGAATCGCACTCTGTCGCTTTCGCAAGCATTGTCGCTGTTGGCTGCCGCCGTCAGACAACGACGACATCGCCGACGCCGATGCCGACGCCGACGCTAACATCGACGTCGACGTCGACGAGATTCAAAGATGCTGCCACGACCTGTCGATGCACAGTGGGCGCTGTTCACTGTTTTCTTTCCCACAAAGTATATATATTTTTTTTGTTCAGCTTTACTAGCCGGTTTCATATGGCCATGCTGTCTGCATTGATTTTTTATAATAGTGTTTAGAATAAACACACATTCTACATTATAAAAGCTGTATTTTTTAAACTTATTTTTGCAAAATGCTAAAATTTGAATATCGACAGACTTGCGACTGTGATTTGTGTTGTTTCAAAGCTAAAAAGCTAATGGGTATTTTTTATTCTAGCCACGTCTTAAAATAAATAATTCAATTTAACTACATCTTACACATCTGAAGCTGAGTCTTATCATACTGATGTGCTATGGGGCAGTGCCCTACTCCCAAAAAAAACTCCTGGTTCTTGTACGTAGGGAATCATTTAAATATATGTAAATATTAGATATATATTTCGATGTAGAACATTTTATATCTATCCATATACTTGTTAAGCTTAAATCAAATCAAATAGCTTTAGATTATTTTGTTTTATATTATTTTTATATTGTGCAATTGGGGCATTGACGCCACAGTGTGTCACCGACGTCGCAATCAGCTGATGGTCGTTGACTGAGTGAATTGAACTAGCCCCTCGCACTCTCCCCCTCTCAGTCTCTCTCTATCATTCTGCATTTCTATCTCTCTCTTTTCTTTTTTATAGAGCGATGTGCGTATTTTATTTATTTATTTGTATATATTTTGTTCTGCTCTTTTCGTACTGCTCTCAGGACATATACATATAAATATAAATATACATATTCATATAGATACAATACATATTTGTGCATACTTCTCGCCGAGACACTGATAATAGCCTTATCTGATTGTCAAGTGACACATTGAGGTGATGATAATGATAAGGATGATGATATGCCAACACATCTTCTTTACGACCCGCACACTCTATAACTGGATTCTGAGTACTGTGAAAAATAAACGAGAGTTTTATTGCACAAGTTGCAGAGAATTTTCAAAATACCGCCACATACAATAATTATAAAAATTAATAATGATTTTTGAATTGTAAGTTTGCAAACTAATACAAATCCTTTAATTTAGCGTAGATATCTTTTTTGTTCAGTGTAAGAGACGTTTGTAATTGTAGTTTTGATGCAAACTGCTGGATAAGAGTTGGTGCTGGGGTTTGCGTGGTACAGTGGCAAAAAAAAAAGCAGCAATCTCTGTTCCAGATATGATATTACCCAGCCAGATTGTAAACGTACCGAGTTCCATGTGAACTGATGCATTTGCATATAGAGCACTCTGCGAGCTTTGCTTATCCACAACACTTTTAATAGTTCAACAAAATTGTGCTAAGCTTCGAGTACATAAATAAAACAATATTTTGCTGTCAACAAGTCAAGTCTGTAAATAATTGTTAAAGCAATGATAATAATGCTTCGGGGAAAACCTTAAGCTTAAGCTGGAATTTTTGGTCTATAAAGAATATTGACCTTGAAATGTAATTCTAATAAAAATAGTAAATGATTTTAGTTAGCCACTTTTTAGTCATATGCTTTGACATCGAATATTTGAAAATATAACGTGTGCATTTATATATTTTTGGAAAGGCTGTCGAACCTTCAATCACCTAGCAGATAAATTGTGTAATCAAATATAATTAATCTTTTTTTATTTGAAAAAAATAAACATAACTTTTCGTTGTCGCATATATTAAATTTTCTTTCATGTCTTTTATCAAGTAATTTTGCAACTGCATTTTTTTTTAGTTAACTAAATTTTTGTATGTGCTATGCAACGTTGTATTTATATATATAGATATACCTAAGTATATTAATAATATATTAATAAATTTATTAATGAATGAAAATTTATGATTTAAGCTTTTCACTTTAATTGGACCAGTTGTTTTCGGTGGGATCTGTTTGGTTTTTATTTTTTTTTAATTTTTCTGTTTGCACTCAAAAATTACTGATTTCTTATTAAAACCGTAACCAAAATTCATGCAACATATTTTGGTTAAACTTTTTCAAAGTCTATCTATATACTGATTTTCTTAAAAGGAAGGCACCAAAATGGCAGAAAGTAAAATATTTAATTCTTAAAATATTTTTATATGCGTTGTATAGTTGGCTTAGATGATGATAATGCCAATATAAATTTCTTATAGCTAACAGTTTTATTCGGCATGCCACAAACTGTCGCTTAAAACCGTTTACAGTTATAGCCAAAATGAAATGGGTAGCATTTGAATATGTAGAATAAACCTTTTTTATTTGTAGGCTTAAAATTAGGGTTTTTATTCCACAATCTGCCGTTATTTGATGACTTGAGCAAGATGATAGATTTCTAGCTAATTTCATTCGTCTGATAATCTGCACATGTGTTTTTTTTTTAGTTGTATGTAAAACGTGATCGGAAACAAAGCTGTAAATTTGCTTCTTGCTACTTTGAAAATTGAATTTGTGGCTTTTTATTTGCCGTGTCACGTTCGGAGCCTTATCGGACCCCGACTAAAGCCAATCAGAGCAGTTTAAGCTCAGCAGCCCAGTTCAGTCCAGTTGTCTCCACAATCTGCGAATTGGTGATTCCGCTCACGAGCCCTGCATCAATTAGATAACTGGCTTAGCCTGGTTAGAGCCACACACAGATAACTTGGCTTAATTTATACGCATAGATAAGACATTTGAACTTTATGGACCAGCACTGCGACGGGAAATGCTTAGAAGCTGAAGCAGCACCACTGTCATCGTTGCCGTTATCAATCCGTATTAGGCTTATCTATCTGACTAGGTAAACAACACAATCAGACAATTCTGATTCCAACAATGCTTCCAGCACGAACTCTTCTCGTCGTTGCCCGATTTTAATGCTGGCCAAAAGACTAGAATAAATAAAATAATTAAGTTTATTTGATTATGGTCTAAAAAAGAAATGCTAAAAATAATATCTTTACAAAGCCACAATGCTTCTGAGTCTAGCCAAGAAACAATCTTTACCAAAAAGTTGACTTTCCATATTTAAAATTAAGCTAATATCATAATAAGTCTCGAGTTCCATTTAAAGCTTATATTCCCAAATTTGAACTTTGCTCCTTCAGATTTATGAACTCAAGCAAAGCGTTTTTTTTTTCCCCAAATAGTTAAATAAGATTATTTTTGTAGATCTACCAAATCATATCACAAGATACAATCAGGCGTTGTGTGGTGCAAATGTTTTTTATTCAATGATAACAATTACTTTTAGTACATATTTATATTTGCGTCTACCACATTTTATTTTATATTTGTTTAAATTTTAAGAGTCATGTGTTGGTTTTCTCATTCAATTCACACCATCGCCAAAAGCGCAATCTTCTCCAAGAGATGTTAAAACATACTAATTCTGCTTTCCTGAAAGAGAAAAAAACAGAGAGAGATGGACAAAGAGAGAAAGAGAAAGATTTGTGTAAACATCGAATTGTTGTTAGTAGTTGGCGTTACAATTCAATTTTTGTTTAAATTGTGCCTTTATTTATTTGTTGTGTCTCATCAAAACAATTTACAATAAACGCGAAACGCAAAACGTTTGCATTTAATCAATATTTTCGCTAGCCTAAGAATTCGCAATGTACGATTACCCAAATCGAGGGGTCCCAGAGACTGGAATATAGAAACTGGTTGCTGGGATTCTTGCATCTTAGTCTGGATAAAAAAAAAACATACATACTTATTTACGTATATGTTAAGTAGAATACATTTAACGATGCTCAGATTGGTTTTCAGTAATTTGTTGTTGTTAGTTGCTGCTTTGAGTTGGCATTGATTCGATTAGTCGACCTTTATAACTACTTTGCGCATACATAGAGGTACGTAAATGTAGTAAATAAATCAATAATAATAATAATAATACAGTTAACAGCCAATACAATACAAAACCCGATTGAAATTGCTTCAGATTGTTTATTGTATGACTAATTTGCTAAACGTTTTCGCGAATATGTTTTTTTTTTTTTGCATTAAGTTTTTATATAGTTTTCAGCGTTTCGGTTTACCTTTTATTTTGTATTTTGTATTTTTGTGTTTTTATTTGTATTTTGTATTTTACTGAACGGTGGGCAATAAAGGAAACGAGAACACATATGTAAACAGGATACCAACATTACATTTGAGAACTCAAATAATGTTAGAATAACTAACAATGATAATACTTAGTATGCATATTATATATATATACTCGTACGAATTTAATATGATAGATATAATAATAAAAAGCCAATTCAACAATTGTACAGATTACTATAATTCTAGTCGCTATTTGGTGGTTTGTTGGCACCTCTCTCTCTCTTCAATTATTTCTTGTGATATTGATATAAATTTGACAAATAGCGCACATTTAGATTGTAATTAAATACAATTTTATAATTAATAATAATTAATTTGCTGCTGTTGCTGCTGCTGCTGCTGCTTGCTGCTTTTGTATACGTTAAAAATTAGACACCATTTACAAACATACAATACAATACAATACAATTACAATTACAAATACAATTACAATTACAATTACAGTTACAATTACAATTACAATTAACTACACAAAGAGATTGGGGTTTTTTTTTCTACCGATTATTAAATTAATGACCGCCGCCCAAAAGTAGGCAATAATAGTTCCAATATTTGCTCGCTTGCCTGCATTTAAATGTATGTGTTTGTGCGTTAATATATTTATTTACTCATTCGCTTAGTAGACTACACTTATTTTAATTGCTAGACCGACTTGATCGATATATGCAGCTCTTTACTTGAGATCCCTTGAGCGCTAATGCCACTATACATATGTATATATGTAAATGTGTATAATATACTAAGTATTACATTATATTCATCATAACGTATATTTATTTGTGAATGCATGTGCGTGTGTGTGTGTGTGTGTGTGTGTGTGTGTATGTGTTTTGGGTAACATTCGATTTAAATTTCCTTGCTCTTGTTAAGCGTATGCAGTTGTAGTTGATGTCCTCAGATGTTGGCCCAATTCACATCGATAAAGTTTGTAAGATTTCCATTGAGAAAGATTTAATTTGATTGGTTGGCCTGCGATTGTGCGTGTGCATATCTATGTATATATGTGTGTAGCTCAGCTACGAGTCAGGTATACATTGGTATGCAGTCCTTACATAGCTCACTACACCTCTCCCTCTCTCTTTCTCTCTCTCTCACTCTAAGTATTGTTTTATTTTGTCAGTAATTGGTTGTTCTTCTTTCACTTTAGTTCTAGTCCCGTTGGAATTATCTGTTGTTCTCGATCATCGCACACAAACTCTATGTACATATATATATATATAGAGAGTAATGCACACACATATATACATATACACATATGCAACCAACGAAATTCACTGAGGCGCATAAAATGAGAAATTTTGCTATCTTTTGGTTTCTATGTTTTTTGTTCTTTTGCAATAATCTTTAGAAATTGTTTAAGATTAATGTTTTTGTTGCCCTGAAAATATATGTTCGTGTGTGTGTGTGTATTAGTGTGTATTAAGAGGAACGAATTGTCAGAGGAGCTGTACGTATGCATGTTAGTAAGTAATTGAGGCTTCAGATAGAGCGAGTATAAGTAGCAAGTAAAAAGTAGCGAGTAGTAAGTAAGTAACGAGTAGCTTGTTCGATCTATGAATTTGAATGAATTTATTGCTTCGATTGTTGTCGTTTAGTTTTGAGATTTCTCATACTGTGCTCATAGTTTTTTTTATAACATATGCAAATACAAGTAAATTAGGCTAAATACTCGTTCTGTACTCTGTTTTGTCATAAGTAGTTATTTGTTTTTGGTGTTTTGGATTCCATTTAGTGGCACTATTTTATGGTATTACCTAAGAGATTATTTTGTATATATGCACTTAAATAGGTTGCATTTTGTTGTGCGCGGTTACAGCTATTTAATAACATTGTTTGGCTCCTGTAATTCTTGAATAACATTTTATCTCGGCTACATTATTATTAATATTTCATTTAATTTTTTTTTTTGTGTATATATTTTACTCTCACTTTTTTCTGCTGCTGCTTTGTTGTTTCAAGAATCACTTGGCAGTTTTATCATTGGTGTTTTTTCGTTTGCATTGAGTTTGTTTTGAAATACAAGAATATCGGAACATAGGACACGTTTACAAGGTAACAGGAATGGACGTCTACAGGGGAGGGGAGGGTGTGAAAGTGGCGGGTTTCACATGGGGTAATTGGTTAACAGAACACAGGGGACTTAGTGGCAAGAGGGAAGGTATCAATTAATAATTATTAATAGGTAACAACATTAAATATACATCAAAATACGAGTCCAAATACGAGCACTACAATTAGTACTAACACACACAATTTCCGACTGAGATTCACACAGTGCACTGTGAGTCACCGGGACGAGGACCAGGATCAGGACCAGGACCAGGATCCGGCCCAGTTTGCAAAATCAGCTCATCTCGTTGGTGAGCTGCGTCCGAACGCCGGAACAGGCAATTCGGATTCCTCAACGTTTCTCAACGCTTCACCCCAAAGAGATTGGGTATGGACTTGACCTTCTTGCGCGAGCAGTTCACATAATCCTTGTACATTTCCGAGCGTAAATAGCGCGAGTAAGAATCGCTCTTCATCAGATGATATACATGCGAGGCAGCCACATCGAAGCACCAGCGATTTGGACCATTCGGCGAGTTGACAGCTTCGCGTGCAAGCTCCACGGATTTGGAGTCCACATTCACTGGACATGGACAATCGGGCGCAAGAAACTCTTGCCAAATTCGGTGTATGGCCTCCTTGATTTCGGACTGTGGCAGCGCCTTCATCTCCTGCACCGATTCCCAAAATCTGTTATAAGCGAAAGTAGTAGTGGACACATTGTTAGTTCTTTGACTATTGTGCTCCTATTATTCTCACTCACTTCAGATTCTCGCCGCTGTACTCCTTCTCCAAAAACTTGGTGAACTGGTCGCGCCCAATGGCATCGTTGAGCAGCTCCCGCAAACTGAATGCCCATCGCTTCACCCGACGCACAGGAACTTCTTTGCTATAGTGGGCGAAAAACCAGACCGGATGATCAGCCAATTGAGCGGAGCTTACGGTTTTCGCTTACGGCTTACCTAGTTTTCTCGGTATCCCACATTTCGGTGCTATCCGTTTGCCAGGGATTGGGTAGCTCCGGCAACGTTATAAAGTAATCGAACTCATTGTACTGATCGTAGTAGGCAACCAAACTAAATTCCAATATGATTAAACAAAACAAAATTGTCAGATATATATATATATATATATAAATATTTATGTATATATGTATAGATTCGACTTACGCCTCAGCCGCCTTGGACACTTTGATTGTGCGCCGCTCCAGCTTCTGCTTACGAAGTGCAATTATACGCGTCAGCTGCTCGATGGGATTTTTGGCCACAGAGGCACCAGATGAGCCGGTGCCGTGACTGGAGCCGCCCCGTCGATAGGCCTTCTTAATATCAATCTCGGTGGTATTGACACAGCCCGGCATCGGCCGGTGCACATCCCAAAAGGCGCGCTCCTGCGAGTCCAGCACCTTTCGCTCCAGTTTGTCCCGCTTCTTGGCCACCTTGCTCTGCGACTCGGCCTGCCAATTGGGATCATTGATAATTGACCAACGATTTATGATGATATTGTTAACGCACCTGCATGAATATGAACTCCCATTTGCGCGAGAACATCTTCTGCAGCTTGGCCAGATTCTCGGCCTCGTAGTCGGCCAGCTCCAAGCGTGTCTTATTCTGCATTGTCCGCTTGCACAGATACACCGCATAGTCTGTGTTCTCCGGCTCCCAGCAGTTCGATGGCCAGAAATATGGTGTCTGAAATCTAATGGAAGAGCAGATCGAAATTAAAAAAAAATTTACAAAGATTGCAGCCTGACTTGGGGTTACCTGTAGAAGGTGCCATCGTTCTTCACGGTCAGCGCGTGATCATCAATGGGAAAGATGTAGCCGTGCGAGCTAAGCAAATGCGCAAAGTGAAGCGCCTCTGTCACATCCTCCACGTCGAAGTTCTTCAGTATCCAGGCAACCAAATCAGCACCGGTAAATACCGATGGCACCTTGCTCATAAACGCCTTCACCGTGCGCACAGCCACTCCGCTCGTCTCCGCCTGCATCTTCTCAATGATGGCCTCCATCTGTAATTGGCATAAATAAATAAAAAAAAAAAAAAAATCAAATTTATATTTATAATAATTTAATTAATTAATTAAAAAATGTTAAATAAATTGAAAAACATTGCAATAAATTACAAAAATAAATGCAATTATTATAAAAACTTTTTGATTTAGTTTTGAATGTTTAGTTTAGTTAGTCAGTCGATTTGCTGGATTTGATTATATGATATATATATATTTATATATATATATATATATATTTATATATTTATAGATATATATTTTTATATATATATATATTTTATATGTTTGTCAGACTTCTAATGCTTATTTGGAGCCATACAAATGAAACATGCAAAAAATTAATCCAAAATGAAATCTGTTCACAGCCGATAATTTTGGATATATCGGTTATATATATCTTTAAATACCGATAGATATCTATATATATATGTATATATATATAGTTAGATAGATGGTATGCCACTCACCTTTTTATAGACAAGTATATTGGGCGCATCTTCGTTCTTGCTGCCCCGCTGCGAGTGATGCGATTGTTGCACCGCTGACGGCGCTGCCGTTGGCTGCTGCTGCGCCGACTGCGACGACGATGACGGCGACTGCGACTGGGATTGTGACTGCGAGGATGAACTATGATGATGATGGTGATGATGATTGCTGCCGACGCTAAGCAGGCCACTTGACTTGGACGCCGTTGATGACCCACTGCCGCTGGGTGCTGTCGCATCCCGAATGCTCACCGTTTTGCTGCTTGAAGGTGGCGTTGCAGCTGCAACTGTTGCTGCTGCTGCTGCTGTTGTTGTTGTTGTTGTTGTTGGTGGTGTTTTGCTATTGTTGTCGACAGCAATCGCTTTGTTGCCGGCACCATAGCCAGTTATGATGGCATTGGTAGTGATTATGTTGGCGCTGTTTGTAATTATGATTGCGGTGGCGGTGGTTACAGTGGCTGCTGTGGTGGCGCCACTGGTGCTGTTGCTCATAATCTCATTACCACAACTTGCATTCGCATTCTCCACTTGACCAGCAGACTCTGGCTGAGCAGGCACAGCAGCAGCAGGCATAGCAGCAGACGCAGCAGCAGCAGCAGTTGCTGTTGCAATCGCAGCTTCATCTGTGTTGGCATTGATTGCTGCTGCTGCTGCTGTTGTTGTTGCTGCTGTTGTTGTTGTTGTTGCTGCTGTTGTTGCTGTTTCTGTTGGCATTGGCATTGGCATTGGCATTGATGTTGATGTTGGGGTTGGACTGATGTTATCCGTTGCTGCTGTTGTTGTGTCTGCTGCTGCTGCTGCTGCTGCCGTTGTTGTTGTTGCTGTTATTGCCGTTGTTGCTATTGTTGCTGTTGCTGCTGCTGCGTCTGTTTGTGTTGTTTCTGCTTGTGGTGCAGATGTTGGTGACGCCACTGGCGTCTTGGGTGCGCTGCTCATGGCCAGCGCATTTGTTGCTGCTTGCGTGCTGCTCTGTGTTTTGTCTGCCTCTGAGTTCATTGTTACCATCGTACACAACCACTGCCTCTGACTCGGATTCGCACTCTGACTCTGACTCTGCTGCTGACTCTGCCTCTGCCGCTGACTCTGCCACTGACTCTGCCTCTCCTCTGACTCTGCCTCTGGTCTTCTGGTCTCTGCGCTTCTGCTGCGGCAAGCTATTTATAAACGCGCCACGCGACGCTTCCACTTTTCAAATGCTGGTGTGTCCCCTATTTGTATGTCTGTATGTGTGTATGTGTGTGTGTGTGTGTGTGTGTATGTATGTGTGTGTGTATATATCCTTTTGCGTGCGTTATCGACTTTGTGTTCGCCGTTCGAGTTTGTTAGTCAGTGGGTGCGTGCATGTGCGTGTGTGTGTGTGTGCGTGCGTGTGTGTCTCTGTGTTTGTTTGTATGTATGTGTGTGTATGCGTGTATATCTGTATGGTATGTGTGTATGGTGTTTGTGTGCTGTTGGCGACAGGCCAAACAGACAAAAAATGTTGCAACTCCCTTCGTCGAATGTGTGACTTCAATGTGACACCGCCATTTCATTCATTTATCCACTTAGCCAGCTCCATTTCCCTGCACCGCTTGCCGCACTTTTGTCGCCACTTTGCAACGTTTTTGCTTTTTGCGTTTTGCTCCGTGCGCTTTTCACTGTTTCACGCTGCTATCACAGTTTTCGACTGCAGGAAAAAAGCGCAGCTAAAAGTGCTCAACACACACACACACACACACATACACACACACTCGCACACACTGACACAGTCACACACACACGCACATGCACACAGACAAATGACGAACGCACGCACTTTTCAATATTTGTGGTCAAGGCACAATTTTGTTCGCCTTTCAATTTTCCTTTCGATTGATTTAATATATATATATCTATATTTCTATATATATATATATATATATGTATATATATGATTTTGTTAGCCCCGAATTTGTTGGCAATTATAGTTTTGATCCTTTTGCTTGGCTACTGCTGCTGCTATTGCTACTGGCTGTAGTTGTGCTGCTGCTGCTGCTGCTGCTGCTGTTGCTGCTTCTTCTTCTATTGCCTTTAGCTTCTGCTTCTTCTTGTTTTTGCGTTAGCCTGTAATCATTTTAGGCTTGCTAGGAGCGACAACGACGAGGTGTGCGGCGGCGTGTGGGCAGTGCTGAAGCCAAAGTCAATTCAAGTGCCTCTGCCTATATGTGTATGCGTGTATGCATCTATGTATGTATGCACGTGTATATGTCGTGCACGTCGTTCACGTACACGTTCACGTTCTCGTCGCGGCTTCGTGCCTTATGAGAGGCGCTTCCTGTAGTCGATTTGCCGTTGCAATCGATTTTTGTTTTCCCAATTTCCCACCCCATAGCTCACACACACACACACGCAACCAAATAAGCGCACACCCACATAAGCTCGCCCACACAAAATGACGAGAGAGCGCTCGTTCGTTTTTTCGCTCTCTCCCTCTCTCAATTTGTGTACGCTCTCTTTGCTTATTGCTCAACAGCTGTTGTGAATTTCCCTTAGTGTTGCCAATCTGTTGAAAGCTATGCATCTGCTGGTCACACTGCCAACAATAAATTTCGTATTGCATTTGGAATTTGAATTTGTAATTGCTTTATTTAAAAGAATACGATTTTCGGCTAAACTTAGTTACAATTATAACTAACAAAAAAAAAATATAAGAAATTATAAATATATATTTTTATATATGTATGTATACATATATATATATATATATATGTATTTGTATTAAGGCATGTTATGCATATGTTGTTTATTAGTTGTGTTGATTGGATTTCACTTGAAGCTTCGTTTTTTGCTTCAGTGATTTTAATTAATTTATAGCGAACTTATTGTTATGGCTTTTATACAAATTTGCGTTTAATTTCCTGACAATTATATCAATTCATAAGCAACAACAACCGAAAACATTACTTTGTCAAATAAATAAAAATGGAATTAGTATATATATATTTATATATATATATATATATATGGTTATAACTCGTATGTATAAACAGGATAATTGAAAATAATATTCAATGTTTTTATTTTTTTTTTTAGCTTTTCTTCTTATGTTTGCTAAGGAAAACAATAGAACTCGCTGGTTCTGTGGCCCATTTAAGACTAAGTTTTTTCTTGTTGTGTAGCACTCAAATAATGCGATACTCGATTATTTGGCTAACACACACTATTATCATATGCTTATAATTTGCTTAACGGTATTTACACAAGTTTATCAATGCCAATGTCCAATTTGTGGACATATGTGGACATGCACAGATATTGAATATGATTTAGTATATATGTGCGGTATAAATATGTATTGTAGCTTGTCGAGGCCTTTTGCGGCCACATCCAAAAATATATAGTAAAATGTAATGTAATATTCGATTGGCCTCCAAATCAAAAGGCAGATGTGACCAGTCAAACTGACCAGCTATATTCATATTATATATATGTATATATATATATATATATTCATTGTTGAGTAGAGGTTGCACTTTATATCCGGCACAGACAGAGAGAGACAGAGAGAGATCTGTAGAATCTGCTCTGAGTGCTTAACATTGACCCTTCCCTTTGGCTTAAGCCAAGTCGTCGGAGCCTGGATTTGCTCTTGTTATAGATCCCATATAGAAATATAAATTGGTTTCTAATCTTTTTCTTATTCTTCTTCGTCTATTGGTTGTCTTGGATCCAACCTAGGCCTGATCCTGCAGCTGTGCACGGGACTGTCGGACGGGTCGGTCGGACCACAGCGATGCCTGTCCGCCATTCTGCGCTTGGTAGGACAATGGCGGCGGTCCCAGTTGTGCCTGGGGCACCAGCTCTGCCTGTGGATTGAACTGATTGTTGCTGTTGTAGTTGACCAAAATATCGCTGGCCAGGCTGTGCCCAATGTTAACGCCCCGATCCGGATAATAGTTCTGTTGTTGCTGTTGCTTGTTGCTTGGCTGGCGCCAGTGTTTGTGCTGTGGCACGGGCAGCAGGCGGTATAGCGGCTCCGGGGCGGCAGGCCCACTTGGATAGCTGGGCACAAAGCCGTACGGCGGAAAGGAAGGATGCTTGCCACTGTTGTGACGTAATCGCTTGAATTGTGGCGCTGGCGGCGGTCCTTGTGATAGTTGTGGACGTTGCCAGTTGAATTGCGGCGGTCGCAGCTGATATGCAGCAGGACGTGACTGCAGCTGATTATCCAAATAAGAAGACGACGGCAGCGGAGGCGGCGGCGGCGGTGGATGCGGGGTGCTGTACACAATCTGCTGGCCAGGATCGTATGGCGATGGCGACTGCTGCAACTGCTGCAGCTGCTGTTTGCCCATCCTCAGCTGGCGCTGGCGTTGCAGCAACAGTGTGTCGGGCAAATATGAGTCGGGATCCTGTTGCTGTAGTCCCTGTTCCTGCTGTTCCCGTTCTCGTTCCCGCTGCAGCTGAAGCTGCTGATGCTTGCCCACCCGCAGCTGGCGTGGCCGTTGCGACTGCGGCTGCGGCTGATAAACGATCGCCTTGAACGCATTCTGATCCTGCTCGTCGGCACTGTAGTTGACCATCGGCAGGAAGGGCTGCCGGTCAAAGTCAGGCGCATGGAACCGTCCGTTGGCAGCCGCCGGCGGCGAGATAAGATTGCTGCGTATCAGTTGACCCAGTGCAGCATCGTATTCTGAGTGCAGCTGAATAGGTGAACGTGGCTTGGGCGTTATGCTCACGACGGACACATCATTAACGGAGCTTGGCGGGGATTTGTAGTGGTGTCGCTTCGGTGGCTTTGTGGCCAGGAAGTCATTGATGGCATTCGACGACTTGATGCCAGTGGGCTGTCGCTTCGCCTCGAAGTACTCGTAGTAAATCGGATTCGATTTGGACAGTGGTGACTGATCACGATCCCGTTCCCGTTCCGTATTGCGATCCCTGGTGTGTTCCGAGCTGCTTGTGTTGGGCACAAAGACCAGCTGTGCGGTGGGTTTTGCACGTAGTTGTGGCTGTGCCGTTGTCGGCTGGTAGTTGACCGGATAAATGGGTATTGGCACTGCCACTGGGACCGGCACACGCTCCACGTACTTATTGGCCTGTCGAGCTGGAGCGGGCGACTGCGGCAGATAACCAATGGCATTATACTTGGGAGAGAGACGCGACGGTGGTCGGGTGGTGCTAGTGGTGCCGCTCGCTGTACTGGTAGACGTAGGAGTGGTGCTAGTATTGATAAAGGGACGTCGCGTTGACGTCGTCGTTGTCGTCGTCGTCGTTGAGGAGGAGGGGGAGCTAGTTGTCGCCATCGTTTCAAGCCGGCTGAAGTGGTCGGGTGGTGGTGGCAGCACAATGCCTGGCACCAGCGGACCCGGCGGCACCGGATTCGAGTAGTTGCTGTGATAGACGAAGCTGTACGCGGGCGGATAGTAGAGCGACGGATCATCCTCGTCAAAGTCACTAATATTTCCATGGAGGGCAGGCGGTGCTGAGCCGGAAATGTTATGCGCTGCGTGCAGTCCACCGATTAGCCAGGGCCCCAGCAGCGGGCTCCGGGGCAGCGACGCGAGGTGGGGCGGCGGGGATGGGGATGGGGATGGGAGAATGCCCAACGTCTCGTTGGGATAGAGCCAGGGCGCGTAGGGCGACGGGTAGACGTAGCTGGGCTTCGGGTTAGCTGCCTTAGACGACGCATTCGCTCCCGGCCGGGCAGCAGGATGCGTCCCCGTGCTGTGGGCAGCTCCGTGACTCTGGCCGTGGGCCGCGTGCTGACCCACAACGGATGGCGTTGCATTGCCACCTGTCGAATGGAGGCTCTCGATTTGATTATCTCGGATAAGCTGCAGTGGCCCATGCGGCTCGAGCTGCACGGGAAATGGAGGCGGTACAACCGGATTCGCTGGCAGCTTGATCTGTCGCAGCGGTGCATCGTAATCATCAATTGCTGGCCAGGGATCATCGTTGCCATTGTCGCCACCACCGGTCGCCTCATTCAAGCTGCCACCCTTGATGACCAGCAGATGATCCTCGGCCAGCCAAATATCCTCCTCACTCAGGCCGCCAAAGTTGCGTTCATTGTCCAGCGGCACTTCGGGATTACGAGCATAGCTCAGCACACCCGGACGCTTGGGTACGCGCCGGAAGAGCTCCTTCTCAATCAGGCCATATTTGCCATCTCGCACCTGATCCGCAAGCGTTTTCTTGGCATCCTCCTTGCTCTGTTTGCTGCCGCTGCTACCCTTTGCTGACTCCACCTCCTTGCCGGAGCCGGCACTAAGACGCAATATGCCATTGTCCCAGTTATCAAAGTCATCCGGCTCATTAAGCAGCGCCTCGTCATCATCCTCTTCCTGATCCCGATCCACAATCGATGGCATGCCCAAACGATACGAGCTGCTCGCCTTGCGTCGCTCATTTACAAATGGCGACTTTTTTGTGGTTGTTGTCGTCGGCTTTGTTGTTGTTGTTGTTGTTGCTACTGCAATGCTTCGGCTGCTGTTGCTGCTGACTGCAGACACCTCAAAGGTGGAGTGACCCTGCGCATTGTGGATATGCCCAGCCACCAGACGCTGTATCATGCGCGGCCTGTGAATGACAGAGAGAAAAAACAAGCACAATTAGCACACCCAACGGCAGCAGCAAGGAAAGATCAGTTGCAGTTTCAAGTTTCCACATGCGACTCTCATCAAAGGCGGCGCCCAAAATGGGCAGACGCCAAAATACAGTTAACAGCAACAACAACAATTCAAACAACAAGAAAATAATTGTCTACGCGAGCAAACACGACTAGCAGATGCCCTGTACAAACAGGTTTAACACACATTTTTATAAGCTGAATCCATTGAAAATGGGTGAAAAGAGATTTGGGTAAATGTGTGTAAAACGAAGATAAACAAGATAAGGTATATATATTCATGATCACGAACAACAGGCGAATCCGTTTGCCCAATTTTAGAGACCATAAGTGCTACAGAAAGTTCCTTTTGTTTTACGTAAGCTCCTGCCTTGACGGCTTAATCTCACGGTGCCAAGCACAGAATTGAATTCTGCGTCAATTAGTGCCCCATTGGGACATTTGGACCCGCAGGTACCAAATCGAAGTCACTTCTGTTTGGTCGTGAACTTCCTCTTTTGGTCTTGAGCACTGCCTATCGTAAACGACTTCCGATCTTTCGGATCTCGACACCCTGTTGAATAATACGCAACCACACGTCAAGCCAAAACTTTACCTGTATGTAGGTATTAAACCACAGCCACCACGTGACTCCCCGAAGGGCCTCACCAACAACCAGGACGGTTCCCGTGGCACCGCTTTATAGCCGCCGGCCAGGCTTCGCACCAAACGCCCTTGGCACTTTCTTTTTTAACTCCAAACATTTAAGGGAAGACGGGCATTAGATTGTAGAGAAAAATAAGAATGATCTTACGGATCTGACAACCCCTACATCAAAACCTTATTTCCCACCCTTTACTCTACCTACCCCCGTGAATCAAATTAATTACATGACCATTAATCCGAGTTTGCTTAAATTTTGTTACCGATAACTTCGTTTTTCCAATTTCGATAGCCGCAATTAGAAAGGCAAATTCTTCCAATTACCAGAAAATATTCCGATTTTTGATCAACTGCCCAAATTTCAGCAAGGAAAGAAAGACTCACGTTTTGAGTGCGCCGGCGGCGCTTCGAACGAAGGGGGAGTTTTCGGCTGCATCTGAGGACAGCGACTGACGTCGATTGCTGCTGCTGCCGCTGCTGCTGGCATCGAATGCAGTCAGCGTTGGCGTGTCGCGTGGCTGGCGAGCAGCACGGATGCTGCCGCGGCCGCTGTCGCGTCTAGTGCCGTCAGCAGATGTTGTCGGCGTCACCGCTGTCGTTGTCGTCGTTGTTGTTGTTGTGGCTATGATGCCACGGCGACGTTGCAGTCGCGTCGTTGCTGGCGGCATTGGCGTTGTGCTGCTGCCTCTGCGACGTCCGTTGCCGTCATCGATGGGCAGCGTTGTAGGCGGACGCCGTTGGCGAGGTGCACGCAACGTTGGCGTCTGCGTCGTTGTCGTCGTCGTCGTTGACGACGCTGCTGTTCCTCTGCCACGCTGACCAGCGGAACGAGTTGCCGTCAACGTGCCGGTACCCACTGTCGCTGCCGCTGCCGCTGCTGGTGCTGTCATCCCTGCCGCCGCCAGCAGCGCTATCACGATCAAGTGCAAGGTTAACGATGTCATCTATAGAAAAGGGGGAGAGTTAAGAACAGGACAATAAAAGTTAACAGTTATGATAAAAATGTTCATATAAAATTTGGAAAGATAAACTGACTCTTGGACTTTAGATCTCAACGTTGAGATACTATATACTTTAAAGTTTCCACGGGTTGTGCAAAGGAGCCAGAAGCCCCCAACAAATCAAAAGTCGTAGCAATTATATAATTGAGTGATCGATAATATTATATATATTAATTCATAAGAATTTCTTCTAAATCCTTAAAGATGTGTCTTAGTTCACTCGCATCGACCGATTGTAATTAACAATTTATAAATTTATTTAAGTTAGTTAAGCTTTTTATGCTCATAATTGTATTTATGCTGCTTGTTTGCCTCTCTCGAGTTCAAGATTAACAATCTTCAGAGTTTACCCATTCCATTCCATTTAGTTTCGTTTCATTAAACCACCCCCCACGCTCCCCGCAACATGCACAGATCACATCTTTTATTTCGATGCGCTGAACTGCATCGAGCAACGAATTTGCCATCTGGTTTTTGGTTTTGTGTTCGTTGTTGTTGTTGTTTTGCTGGCAAGATTTGAGCACGCGCCAAGTCTCAACAAAGCGCTGTTATTGTTGCTGTTGTTGTTGCTGTTGTATTTTATGTTGTTGTGTGTCTGTTGCTTCGCTCATGTTAATTAGCTTCACTCAATTGATAAATGTACAAGTGCGCTGCTTTTATTGCTGCTACTGCTGCTGCTTCTGCTGCTGCTTCTGCTGCTTCAGCTGCTGCTTCTGCTGCTTCTGCTGCTGCTGCTTCTGTTGCTGCTGCTGCTTCTGCTGCTTCTTTTTTTAAGCGTCTTTCAGCGCTCGATGATTTGTGGGCGCTCATTTGATTTGATCGTTTGGAGTCTGCGATGCGGCATGCGGCAGCTGTGATGTTTTTTTTTTTTTATCGTAATCATCACAACAATTTATGTGCGTTTTAAAGCGTGTCTTATTTTTGTATTTAATTTAATTTGTGATTGATTTGGGTTTATTATTGTTATAAATTTATGATTTGCACGGTTGGTTTGCTTGCAGCGTATGCAAAGTGAACTCTTGACACCATAATTGCAAAACAAAATCACAATAAAATATTTCCAAAATGTTTGTATTATTTTTTCAGCTCATTATAATTACATTTATATATTTCTACTTATTTATTTCAATATTGCTAGCTGAGTTGCAATTATTTAGTAATTCTAGCTAATATAAACCAAATTTTATGGTTACCAATATTTCTATGGCTTTTCTCTCTTTAAATAAAAATTAAATAAATTTCCTCCCGGATTGTTTATTTAATTTTTAAGTACAATGCGTTTTTAAATAAGAATCAATAATTTCTGACTTAAAATCAGTAAAAACGTACTTAATATACCACAAAATTTTCTATCAATCAGTTTTTTTGGTATTGTTCCTAACTATTTTAAAGGATTTTAAACCAAACGATTTTTTGTAGTATCCAATTATTTATAAAATATTATTTTGTAGTTTTGTGAACAAGTGTGTTATTCATCACAATCTAATTTAGTCCAATCCATTGAGAACTGGCCCAAAAACGAAGTCAAGTAATTTCACTGCAATTGCCGTTGAAGTTGATTAACCGGCTCTAGTTGGCCAAGTTAACAATTCAATGCGAATTCCGCACATTTCAAATGGCTAACTGTAGCAGCGCAGAACAATCAAATTATAATGCTTATGGCAAAAAGCACAAAAGTAAAAAATAAAATTGTGAAAAAAAAATGCACGAAAAATAAAATAAAAACGAATTGAGTCCAATTTAATCTATGACACCATCGCCCCAAACTGCTTTCAAATAAACTAATTAAATTGAAGTAAAGCAACAAAATAACATACAAAAATGAAAAATGAAAAATAACAACAACAGCAGCAGCGGCAGCAGAAGTAAGAAATAAGGCGCAGGCAAAAAGTGCTCTGCAAAAACCAACGACTGACTACAAAGAATTATTTATTGCCAATAGGCGACGCCACCGTCACCGTCACCGTTACTGTTAACGTCAACGTCGACGTCAGCGTCGCAGTTGCCTTTCATTCAAAATGCAAAGCGGTAGGCTAACCACCAGCAAGGCTTGGCCCAGGAACGTGGAACATGGAACGCGAAACGTGGAACGTGTCTGCGGCTCTATGACGAATTTGACGCGACTGCGCAGCCACTACAAACACCGTTAGGCGGCAGAGCGCGCGTGCACGCGAATGATTTTCATGTTTCATGATACCCTACAACGCTAATCAGATAGGTTAGTTTAGTTAGGTTAACTGAAAACTATGCAGCTTCTGTAAAATGAACCATAAGCCAGATCAGTTAATGAGACTTTGAACTTATGCACGCCAACAAAGATTAACCATTCATTATTTAGAGGGTATCACTAAGTCGAGCTGTTGCACCTTTTGCTGGTTTTTCACTGCATTATTTTTCGAACTGAGTATTTTATTTTATTTAATTTTTTTTGTTTTACTTTTGATTGCCAAACAACAATTTGGTTGCTGTTGTTGTTGTTGTTGTTGTTGTTGTTGTTGTCGCTGGTTCTACGTATTAAATAAAATCGCTAAACAGGCACAAGCAAAAGTGGAGGCTGGAGTTGAGGCTGAGTCGGAGTCGGAGTCTAAGGCTGGAGCTGGAACTGGAGGCTGGCACATTCCGTTGCTAGCAATCCAGTTACGAATCACGTTCCATTTGATTGTTTCAGTTTTTTGGCTTTTGCCGTTTTTGGCTTTTATAGCATAATTTTTTTTATTGTTGTTGCTTTTGGTATCTAGCTGAACTTTGCTTTGTTCGCTTTTGTTGTGCTTGTGGTTGTTCTTGTAGCATTTTTCGTTTTTTTGTTTTTTTTTTGTTTATTATTATTGGGCTTGGCAACTGCGCCCACAGTGCGACGCCGACGCTGGCGCTGGCGCCTGCACTTGGAAACACTCCAAATCCCAAAAGTAAAACCAAAACGAACACGAAAAGCAACGTCAAGCTCCAAATTCAACCTGTCGCTTGAAGTTGGCCAATTAGACACGATCAGAGCGCGTATGAGTCAACCAACAACAAAAACAGTCAAATGTTATTTATGATTTTTGATTTCAAATTGTTGTCCTTGATTTGGGTATCGCCTCTTTCGCTATGTGAAGGCGTTAATGATTTGGGCGGAAAGTGGAGGCCACTCCAAGAGAGTGATGCGGACGGGGCGTGGGAAGGGAAGGGAAGGGCTCTGTCGAGGCAATGTTATTTGTAGCACTGGAAAAACGTTCAAAACATGTTTCTTTACTTTCGATTGTTATCTGAATATTAAAGCAAGAATCAAATTTGTAAAAATGCGATAACATGTTTAAAATTGGTTTATTTTACGATAAATCGATAAGAGACTAAATGAACAACCTTTTAACTGTATCTGTAAAAGATTCTTTTTCGAAACACTATTTTAGAACACGAAAATAAAAATATGCACACGTTTAAGCGCACTGAAACCCCATTTAGAACTGAGAACTATTCTATCATTTATCAAGCTTTAAGTTTTGGTTTTGAATTTCAACTAATTCATTTGACATTTTGGAAAGCCAAATTACGCTCTGCTCTAATTAATGTAAGCCAAAACATTTGCAAGACAATTGAATTGAAAGTTTGGCCGCTTTTCACATTATTTGCAGGAAGTAGTCAACATTAATGGGATAAACTGGCCCCATATACGGTTTAAGCTACTAATTTTAAATAATTAATGAATACAATATGCTATTATTAATATACACATTTTATTGTGTGTACTCTTTGGAGCAGACCACAGAAATAACAATAACGGTACTAATAATAATAATCAAATTAAATATCGGATGTGGTGCTCGATATAGAAAGTTTAAACTGATTGCAAAAGTTATGTAAAATGTGATTTAGTTCCATATACAACTAGAGAGGAATACTTGCAAATAAATACAGCATTAATTGAAATATATTTAAACAACTTCATTATTTCTTAGGCATTATAATATCGTTAAGTTCGATATTCATTATAATTTGATTTGCTTACATATTTCGTTATAGTTTCCTTTTAATAGGATTAACTTGAATAATACTCAATCTACAACAATATGCCCTTACGTAGAGCTTTTCGTAGAGCTCGTTGGAAACTTGTATTTTGACAATCCCTGGGCGATATTGCCACATTGAAATAATTTGATAGCATTCGCTTTTACACTTGATCAAGTTTGGCATAACTTATGGGCCATAAACTAAATTTAAAGAGCTCAAACACAAAACAACCAAAATGCAAATACAATACAAAAAAACGCAACAAAATAAAGTAAATATGAACAGGAAAGAATTGTAAGAAAAGCAAGTCGAACACGAAGTGCCCTGCAATATGATTGAACTGCTATATTATTAATATTTTATATATATTTATTTTTTTTTTGGTAAATGTAAAGTAGTTAAAATATTCAGTTTGAGGAAACGAATAACTGTCAGAGCTATTTTCCACATACTTCAGGAAAATGCTTAACAATATATTTGCCGCATATTTCTGATGAGATTTATTACAAATTTGGCGATCGATTATAATAACCCAGGGAAGGGTATAATCAAAGGAAAAAGTAAGTCACTTGGCTATCGATATGGCAACATCAGCCACAGCAAAAGCAACAGCAACATTGCCACAAGAGGCGTCGCTATTGGGGGTGACTAGCACGCTTTGCCCGCCACCATTGAACCGGCTCCCCATAGTTCCCTACAGCGATCATGCAGAAAACCCCAGAAATAGTCGCACCCTCCTCCGCTACCACCGTCACCGCCACCGCCCACACAACGCCAGTGTCCAACTGTTGAGGTTGAGACATGCGGCGCAGGTTTTGTCGGTCGTCGTTTGTCTTTTGTCTGTTGTCTGTTGTCGGTTTGCATATTTGCCGCCAAAGAGTCAAACGAATTTTCTGTTGCTCTCATTGTTGTTGTTGTTGTTGTTGTTATTGTTATTGCGACCGCTGCTCGCAATGGTCTGGAATTTTAAATAAATGCGATTTAGTTGTGCAACATTTTTATTTTTTTTCTCCTTGCGGCCGAGACGGTGTTGGTGGTGCTGGTGGTGCTGGTGCTGTTGGTGGTTGTGCGGACGCCACTTGCACCGCACATTTATGGTAAATAATTAAAGAAACGGAGCAATGGCAAAAGCAACAACAACAACAACAACAAACTAAAAAACTAAATAAGTACAACGAGTTATAAATACCCTTACAGAACCTTTCCAATGGGAAGCCTTACAAAACGAATTGTTTTGTAATATTTAACTAATTAATTTTATATAGATTTTTAACATCAAACGATTGCTGAAAAGAGCTGAAATCTACCACGAGTTATTCTAAATAATTGAATTTTTTGTTTACTAGCACAATTTTAATAAAAGCTAATGTGAAATGTGCAACAATAAAGTGAAGTATTTATTTAGTGTCTTGTACTTTGTAGTTTTAAGTTTATGCGAAAAAGTCTCTTTTTTTGTGTGTTTCTTTTTTTATTTCTTAATAAAAAATCAACGAATATAATAAGCTAACTGCACACATACATATATATATATATATATATATATATAAATATATACATATATATAAGTGTACAATTACAATTTTTGTTTTTTAATTCTGTGTTCGATCAGTCTGACGTGAAAGCGAGAGTGTTGCTGGTGGCACTGTTGCTGCTGTTGTTGTTGTTGTTGTTGTAGCTGCTGCTGATGGTGTGTGTTTACTGTTGGTGCTGTTGTCCCAGTTACGCGCCAAGCATAACTTTAACCAACAACAAACACGAACGAGCAAAATATTCATTGATTTCATGCGCAAGTTTTTTTTTTCATAGGCTTTTGTTGTTGTTGTTGTTGGTTTTGTGCTGTGGTTTTTCATTTTAGATCATTTCTTTGCTGTAGTTGCATGTTGTAATCGAGCCCAGTGATTAATCAATGGCATTATATAATGCAACAACAAGTCAAATGTGTGTGCGTGTGTGTGTGTGTGGCATGTAAACAAAGCGTGGCAACGACCACAAATCGAAAATTATAGCAGAGAAGTTCTCGGAATGATTCCGAAATTATATCTGTCCAAATGGGCGAAATGTTGTAACAGTTTAATTTTGTCACTATTTTTTGTTGATGCAGGCTGGAATCAAAATGAAATATTATTGGATAATATGAAAAAAAATTACGTATGCGCCGCGTGTTCCGCAGCAGAATCCACACTTACTAATGCTATGATGCGGGCCAGTGGAGGAAGCTGAATTTCTCAAAATATTCACTGGCCAAAATTCAAAAACCAAACCCCAAAACCAATTGTCTGCAACAACAACAGCAACAGTAAGAAACAGAAATTGCAAAGCGCGCGCAAAGCGAGCAATAAAAAAAACACTTGATTTGCATTTAAAGCCAACAGCAACATCAACAGCAACAACAACAGCAACAGCAACAACAGCAACAGCAACATCAACAGCAGCAACAGCAAAAAGAGTAGAAATCTGGCAGCCGCCCAACTATTAAGTTGGTCGTGGGAACATGCAGATTCCAGCTTAACATTGCGAATATGGGCCAGCAACAGTAGGGCCACGCCTCACTTCATCCGGCAAAAACAACAACAACAACAACAACAGACAACCAACAAGCAACAAGCAACAAGCAACAACTCTATTATGCAAAGTGAAGTGATTTTGATGGTCGATCGGAGGCGGTTGGCTTCCATCATGATTTGCCCCTAATGACAAAGTATTTAGCTGCCTAAAGGCGGCAACTTTGACTTCAACCAGTTTAGTTTCCCAAAAAAAGGGCGACAGCTGCTGCTGCCCCTGCTGCTGCCTCTGCTGCTGCGGCAGCCATTAAGTGCAACAGCATTGTTTGCCCACCAATAAGTCGCACACCCAAAACTCTGGAAAGGCCATTGGATATGATTAAGGGCAATCGCTTAAGCTGAGGGTTGGAGCTGAAATTGGAGCGGAGCTGAGACTCCGACTGCGACTGAAGTAATCAATTTCTATTGCAATTCGCAACTTGTGGCAGCCAATGTGGCTATTTTCATGCTAATTATCAAATAAGACTTGCAACAAACATTTTAGTGGTTTTGCCTGTAAATAAAATTCGTCGCCTTATAAAAACTCAGCTCAAGTCATCTATAGTTATTATTTTGCTTGGAAAACGGCTAATTGCTCAGCACTAAATTCAATTGTCATCTATCAATGAAATACTTCGATTTTAATTGGTTAATGTTATTATTAAATATTGATTTTTAATATGTTGTTAATTCGTTATTTCTATGTTTATTTTGTTCCTACTTTAAAGCCACCCAAAGACAGACCTTGGCTGTTATTTGGCTAAGTGACTCAGCACTGACAAAGTTTAACGTTTAACTGGATCTGGGTCTGGTTGTGGCTCTTGTTCAGCTTTTGGGGTCCGGCCAATGGGTTGCATGTTGGACAGCCGGCTTGATTGACACCTTTTAACTACCGTGGCGCAATTGGATCCGACGACTTTTGCGACTCTTGCGCTAAATTATTCACTTTGGCAGCGACAAAATCAAAACACAAAACCCAAACCCCAAAAAGCACAAGCCAAACCCCGTGACATATTTTTTTTGAGCTTAACAAAACACAACAAAACAAACCAAAACCAAACACAAAATTACAACAAACCTTTCGCAACTGCACAGAGGCACCATTAGACCCACAATTACTTTGCAGAGCTATCGACACCGTGACGATTTCAGGATGCCGAATTAGATCTCAATGACCAAGTGTCCCTTGTCCGATGTGGGTGGCTGTAACACAGTTTAAATTGAATCGAATTTACCTCTGATCGCATCTATAATTATAATGGGCCCGTTCCCCATCCCCCAATTCCAATCCCAACCCGCTCGCACACTTGGCCATGCCCAGCAAATTTCTGAGCTTATGCAACAGCGCCCGAGATGAAATGGATGCTGATGCCGGTGCTGGTGCTGGTGTTGGTGCTGTTGCTGTTACTGGTTACTGGGCGTGTCAGCAGCACCAGCACCAGCACCACTACCATTTCCAGTCTGGCCTGTCCGCCATAATCCCGCTGCGAGCGATTGAAATATTTGCACGTCGCATATTTAGTTAGCATAATTTGCTCTCTAATTGTCACTGACAGTTTAAGAATGCGACTGGTTCGATGTGATTGTTGTTGCTGTTCGTCAGTGTCAACACTTTTCCACACCCTGTTCTTGCAAGGCACAAAACGAGTATATCAGTTTTTAGTTAGAGTAAAACTCTCTCAGTGTTATAGAGTATTTGCCTGTCGGCTACCGGCTCGATTGCGACATTCCTTCTGGCTTACATTGTGTATATATTATTATTTATGAGCTCGACGAGTTGCAGCAACAGCTCCAATTACACCCACCGCTCGCTCGGAAACGCCGCCTGGCGGCCGAGCCCTGCAACTCGCTGGCAGTAATTAACGGTTGCACTCAAGTCCCGTATGTTGTCACATGCAAATCGATGAAATACTATACACTAAAATGTGCTTCATAACGGCTAAACTAATGTCATTATAATGTTACCGTTTAGCTTACACACTTTGGGAGCGGCTAACTGTTTAGTGGGAATTTACTAGCGCGATTTACTTCCCCAATCAACTCGTTTATTAATTGCCTGCTATACAATGTAAATTAATTATTTTAATGTAAATTAATTACATGATATTTTTTTATTTTTTTCTATATTATTATAATAATGTCAGTTCTAATAAAAACAAAAGTTTAATAATTATAGAGCTAGAGTAATACAACTAATTAAACTGTAAGTTAAAAGATATTTATTTAATAGTCAAATTTTGATTATGGAGTAAAATTAATCTTGTTTTTTTTAACACATATTAAAAATCTCTTATTATTATTATTATTATTATTATTATTATGCAACTCACCTTTGGATCTTAGGATATCACAGAATGGTTGTTTTGCATTAAGAAACGGCGATAGTTGTTCTGATTCTTGTTGTTGTTGTTGTTGTTGTTATTGTTCTTGCTGTCGTTCTTCTTCTTCTTCCCGTATGTGTTGGCTTTTGTTGAGAACAGCTCCAAACAAATTGCTTGCCACTTTTTCGTCTGTTTCCAGTTTTATTTTGGGTTTTTTTTTATTTTTTTTTTTTTGTTTGTTCTACTTGCTTCTGACTACACCTACTTTTCGGACCGGTAATATGGAAAATGTTGGCGTTTTAACAGGCTTTTTGCCTTTTTTCGTTAGTATTTCGTTTCCCTTGGCAAATTAGTTGAGTTAAAGCCAAGTTTTTATTACTAGAATCGTTGTTCTTGGCCAACACTCGCATCGAGTTAATTGTTTATGTTGTGTTTCTTGTTGTTGATGTTGTTTTACATGTTGCAAAGACAGCGACAACAACATGACGCAGCCCTGCGTCAATTGGAACACTGTAATAATAATAATAAAAAAAAAAATTGTTAAATTATGTTTATGGATAATCTTTGACATTCTATATTAACACAATATTTTTTATGCACAAAGCGTTTTAAAATTAATATGCAATTTTAATGTAATTTTATTATGTTTATTTGCCAATTCCCAAATTATTTTTTACCCATTATTTTAAGCGAATGCAGCGTTTTTTGACAAAATCATAATTTTTAAAATGATATAGGTATTTCTCAAGGCACACGAATCAAAATCGTCAGCCGGAAAACCACAATTGCAATTACGAATAGAACAGAGAAACCCAATGAACCGTCACGAAGGTTTTTATGGACAGCTTGAGCCCGGTGCCACTACTCGATTGCCATTGAAATGGAACGCAGAGACAAGAAAAATAAAAAAAAAAATAAATAAAACAACAATTATATTGATTTAAAAATGCTATAATGAAATGGCTTAAAATGCGAAATTAACATTTTAATTAGCGTTTAATTAAGAGATTTATAAACGGTAGTAATACTGGTCGTCTGGTCACAGTCAATAGTACTTATCAAGGCTATTTTTGGTCTAGATTTTGCACACTGACCAGCAACTACTCCAAGTGGTTCTCATCGTCATCGTCATCGTCATCGTTATCGTCATGCAATTTCAGGCGAAAGGCGGAAATTGTTCGATTCAATGAGCGCACGCTTCAGGAATTAAGCAAAAAATTGCCAAGTCGGTAAACGAAGGAAAACAAAAAATAAAAAAAAAAAACCAAAAAAAAAAAAGAAGCAAGTGGAACGCAAAATCATTTCGAGCCGGCTGGAAACCCATTTTCGTCACATTTGGCTTGGCCAATGCAGGCAACTGAGGGAATGTCACAATGCATTTGGATATGTGTTCAGCACCTTGATGATTTCTCGATTGAGGCGCAAACGGTTGGTCAACGCTTGCCACCCGACGATAATTGCTTGCAACACAGCACAAAGCAATACCAAAACATATTTTTATAGCTGTTTGTTCAACTGTGCGTGCTCAGTACATCAAAATTACATTAGTTGGTGTCGGACGTTAAGTGAACTATATACACATATACACACACACACACACACATACATATACTGGCCAACTGGCCAACTTTACCTATTTATATAGTGACCTATATTTGTGTTAGCTTGTATCGAGTTTCCGTGTCGATGTGTTAATTATTCGACGCTTCTCTTTGCTTTGCCCTCAGCTAACTGTTTTCTTAATGATCGCAACTGGGTCTGTGCAAACTAAATGCGAATGTTTATACACATATAAAGGCTTTCCAAGTAAGATCTTATCCACAGCCCGTATTTGTAGTAAACATAGTATAATTTAGGATACAAAAAAGACTATAAAAAAACGGAAAAAAAAAAATTAAAAAGCTAAAACAAAAAAAAATAAAAACTAGGTGCAAATTAATGAAGGACAGGAAAAAAGATGAAAGTTATGTACAAAATTATATTACAAAACTCGAAGATCGATTACAACTGTCAACATAAACAAACTTGTTGAATTACCACTAAAAATCAAATGTTGTTTGCTACCCTTGAAATAATGCTGAAAAACCTTGAGGCTTACAAATGTGGATCAGAAATGTGGATCAAATTTGTTGTCGATTCATGTCCGATACATAAAACGAATCCAAATCTAAATTGGAATGCCTTCCGCTGGCCAAGTGCCACACATCTGCAGCAGCAACAACAAGTACAACAACAAGTACAACAACAACAACAACAACAAGTACGACTCTATTATGCATGAATCGCCGGTTCGATCAAAGCGACAAACACATCAACTAAACGATGGCAAAGGCAGCCCAAAATTGTCGGTGATTAAACAGTGCTCGTAAAGAGAAAAAAAAAAAAAATTATTGTTGGTTAAAGATATAAATGAGTGGGGGGGGAAGGGGACTGTGGTGGACGAATAGCCGGGTAGCCGGCGTCATGCTGGCGGACGGCACCTGAAGTCAACAAATGCCATTTTTTTTGGCGAGATGCTCAGTTCGGCACTCTGAATGAATGAATGAATTGAATAAAAGACGAGTGCAAATGAATAAAATGCGGCTGCAGTGTGAATCAAGCCTGAAGCGTGAGATTGTTCGAACGGAACTCGTAAATCAATGTGTGATTGTTGCTGCTGTGTTGACTGTTGCTGGTGTTGACTGTTGCTGCTGTTGCTGCTGCTGTTTATTGAGGATTGTCGTCAGCATCTGCCACTGGAACTGACGCCAGCTGTGATCATCATCAGCATTGGGTGTCAAAAGCATTTGACTCTTTGATTAATCGACTCGTAAATTGCATTGCAAGCTGTGTGTTGAGTTTTTTGGGTGTTAAAAGGAGTCAAAACTCTGGGTAACTCCAAGTTGGATCATTAATTGGGCGCAAGCTGCAAATTCGACAGGCGTTTAATTGAGGAACGGTCCGTCAGATCGTGCCACACGCATCTGGTTAACAGTTGCGACACGCAACATGGCCGCAACACCAACAACAACAAAAACAACAACAACAACAACAACAACAACAACATAGGGAAATTGCAAAATCATTTGGCCAACTCTCTGTACAGTTCGATATCCGGTTGAGTTCGAATTGTTGTTCAACAACTTATTAAATCATTTTTGTGCATATTTTGTTGCACTTTTTCGTGCCTTGCATAAAACAAAACAGCAAAAAAATAAATAAAAAAATATTGATAATAAAAAAAAATCAACTCGCACTTGTATTACAAAATAAATGTGAAATGACATTGTGTTGGCCACTAAGAATCAAATTGTAACTCAACAAATGCAATATGCACTATGTGGAAAATATATATATATAAACACACGAGTTATTATAATAATAATAATATTGGGTGTAGTCAACACGATGGGACGAGATTTATAATTAAACTGTTTGCTCTAATGAGCATTTCCTTATTTTATATAAAAATCTTAAACCTAAATACATATGAAGCTGATTGTAAGGCGACTCCATGTGCTGTTTATTCTTCTTAGAATAGCTGAGATTTGCAGCATTTGTGGGGCGACTCCATGTGCCGTTTATTCTTCGAAGAATTTTATTTTTATGTCCAAGAATGTGATGTTTATTTATCTTAAAATAGCTGAGCTTTAACTGCAGCCATTTGAAAGTCATCTCGATTTTGATATTTTGTCATTAAAAATTTGCTGAGCCTTGCAGCGTCTCATGTTCATTCTTGAACAATCTGAAAATCTGCACCAAATAGAACTGTTTTTCAAATTGCTGAGTTGACTTAAACAGAGCAGAATAAATATCCATATTTATAAAGTGAATAATTGCTTAGTCAGCGCAATCGGCTGCATCAGAGCACTTTTTCTATACTATATAGTTCACATATGAACAATTAGTTGAACATCATTCTTAATATTGCAACTCAAATTGTGCTACAGAAACTAAAAAAAAAAACACATTTAAATCTGACTTCTTGACTTTATTATCATAGAGCTGCCTTAGTAAAATTTAAACGGTTTTATTTATCAATATGAAATTCAGCAGAGATCATTTTTCGAAGTACCAACGATAACTTTGTTGTCTCGTTTTTTCTATCGTTCATTTAAAGAAATCTTCAATTAATGAATCTATGTTTATCAAACAAATAAAGTATAATTTTAGTTACTTTACTGCATTATCAATTAGCAATTGTATTCGTGTCCTTATCGTGCATCGAAGGACACTTTCACTCTCTTGTGCACCAACCCCATCATTGAGGGCAAGCACGCACTCATCCGGAGCTTTATTTACTTGTAAAAACATTCATGAATATGAAATGAATGAATATGAATATAATGAATGCCCTTCGATGAATATAAACATAGCATAAAATGCTTATTAGCTAGAAACTTGTAGAGTAGAGTTGATTAAATCTAAACGAAATATGAAATCGGATGTATATCTATATATATATATATATATATATGTACTTTTGTAGTTAGTAGTTGACCTGAAGCCACAACTCTTTGCATGCTGGCAGCATTTCTCATAAATTTTCACCTGCGGCTTTTTTTTAACGGTTTCCCATGCACTTTTACACTTGTGGCACATGTGAAAATGGGCACGTCCAACGGCGCCCATTGTTTTCACGTAAGTCAACAAACATATTTTGAAAAAAAAGAAGAAAAAAAAAAACAGTTTTCTTTTTGTTTTCATTCATTTGCATGAATTGAGGTCTTTATTTCTATGAAAGTGTCAAAGTACTCGCAGAAATTTGCAACACGCACACAAATACTTCATTGTATGTGTGTGAATATGTATATATATACATATACTCGTATGTATGCATATATTTATATTTATATATATATATATATATATATACATTGAGATACAGCTGAGATATTCGCAATCATTTTCTACTTGTCTTCTAGTCTTGCCTTAAAATGACTTAAATGAATTAAAGTCTAGGTTTTGGTGGTTTTAATAACTCTCACTTTCCCTCTTACACTCTCTATTCGGAGATTAATATTCGGAGTTGGCCTTGATGTGAATGCAACAGCAATTGCGATTTGGCAGCTGAACTTCCCTGTTGGTTAACCTAATTGTTGTGATTTGGCCAAACCCTTCACATACCTAATCAAGTTGGTGCTTTAATTTTGATGTAAACACATACTGTATACAAAAATTGCATAAACATTTTGAAATATATACAATTTTCTGTATACTTATATTTTTTACAAGCAAACGTTTTAAAATTGAGAAACTGCCTTTTGTTGATTTGCCTTTACTAGCAGCACATTAAATATAATCCAGCTCAGTGAACAATTCAGCTAACAACAAAAAAACAAATTGTTAAAATTAATATAAAACTATTTCGTGAACATAGCAGATTTTTTTTTAAATGGATATCCCAATTTTTGAGTCACGAGAAAAATTGCAGGTTGTCATCGACGTTCGGAAATTAGAATTGAAAATAAACTTGAAAATAATTTGAAATAAACTACTTTTTATAAATAAGTATTAAGTGACTATAAAAATTCTTGAATATCCAACGATAAATCAAAATATAATTTTTCAGACAGAGAGCTACTTTCAATATTCACTTTGATCCGTAATCTTAACACACATCGAATTTTTCCCATATGTAAAATCAGCGCGGATTTGATTTTTCGCATTTGTTGCTTTTTTGAGCTATTGCTGACTGTCCTATTACGTAGTTGCTGTTGCTGTTGATTATACACAAGAACGCACAACAACAACAACAACAACAATAGCTCTGAACACCAACTGCCTCAAAGCAATGTAATATGAAATACATATGAAAATTGTTAACTTCTTCATTTGCATTTAGCCGCAATGCGAGTGCAATTTTATTATTTTATTGGCCATTGAGAATATGGCCAAATAGCAGCAGCGCCCAGAGCCACTGCATTCGTCATTGCTGTCATTTCAAGTACTATAATTAATACGATTTAATTGCACAGCAGAAACACATTGCCACAATCGAATGTGGCAATTGTGAGAACCAGCGACATACGTCGACAATTGCAATTGCAATTGAAATTGGAACACAGAATACGGAATACGAAATACGAAATTCGTATTCGAATTCGAATTCGGAATACGAAATTCGAATTTGGAATTTCGTATTCGGAATACAAAATGCGACGTTTGCACAACAAATTGCTTGCAATTTGTCGACTCCAATCGAGAGTTATGATTTTTCGATTCGAATTCGAATTTCGATTACTTTGATAACTCGAAACTTTTGCAGCCATTTGTCAATTTGGAAACCCTTTTGAAATACAACATCAGCTGCAGAAGGAAACACACACTTCAAGTTGACAGTTGACAGTGCGATTTCTTAGCCAAATGTTAAATATATTTCGTGTTTCTTTATAATCTGCATAATATGAAATGTGACAACAAGCCTAAACTCAAATAAAACTCAAATTGAGCAGTCATTCTGGAAATAGGCTCTTAAAAAGTGCTCTTTGACATCGTCTTGGCAAATGTTGAGGCTGTCAAAACGTTTAAGGATTTGTGCCAAATGCAATTAACAAATGAAGAGCTTTATAAAATGTTTCTGAGATACTTATAAATGTGTACAAAACAAAGAACTGAATACGAAAAACGATGGTAAGTGTTGCATAGCTGTTGAAATTAACTTAAAACTCCGCAACAAGATGAAATTCGTGTAAACATTTCCAGCAATTTTTTTGTACCTATGAAAATAGGGTATTTTGTAGTAGGAAACTCCCGACTGTAGCAGTCTTCCTTGTGTTGTCAGCTGTAATTGAAAAACGGACAACTGCAACACAAACCACAAAAACAGTGAAAAACAGCTAAAAAAACAACAACAACGAAAGGCCCAAATGAAAATGAATTTGTTGCAGATAAAGATAAAGCCGATGATGATGATGATCATTATGTTCATGATGATTAAATGTTGATGACTTGAATGATGATGATGCGCGTGCCGCAGCGTCATTTAACGTTTGTCTGACCAAAACGATCTTTGTGCAAACTTGCTAACGCTTCCGGCCAGGCCAACAGAGTGGAGCTTAAGTCTAAGCTGGAGCTAGAGCTGGAGCTGGAGCTGTACCTCAACCGGCTAACTGGCTAACAGGCTAACTGGCTAACTGCCTCCTAACTGCCTGACTGGCTGCCCACCTGCCATAGACGTGCTACTGTTATAAAAACAACAACAACAACAACAACAACAACAACAACTACAGCAATAACAATAACAATAACTGCAACAACAATTGCAGTTTGCCTTTTGATAAGTTTTTAGACATTCACTTTGCCTTCTCGTTCAATGCCAAAGAAAAACGTGTCATAATTTCCGTTGCCGCTTTTCATGAAAGCCAACACAAAATCCAAAATAAACATTGAGATTTTAGCTTTGGACTCAACTTTGATTTGAATGGCAGCCGGTGAAAGATGAGATTGCAATTTCGATGTACAAATTTATGTGTGTGCTTTTTATAGTGCCTTGCTAAAATAATTATATCTGAGATAGAAAAAAAAATAAACCCCTACACAAGTTAACAATCTAGTAATGAATGCATTTTTGAATAAAATGAACTATTGCAAAATTTAAAATTAGTTAAATAAAATATTCTTCAGCTTCTGTTTACCCAAATATAAGTATCGATTTTATTTTCAAAATTAGAGTTCATTTAATATTAATAATTTAATATTGCCCACCCACTGATATCTAAATTTCTATATTTCATTTATCATTTGAACTAACTAAATTTGTTGCTTGTTTTTAAACAGTGTGTATATATATTTATTTGTTAAAAAATGTAGCACTTTCGATTTAGCATTGGCCAATTAAAACAGCTGGCAGGAAGCCGTGCCCAAATATCAGCTACTTTTTGATCTCTGCACGGCTGGGTTAATGGGCAATGGAGTTGGGGCAGAGATTTGGTTGTTAGAACTGCTGTCGCAAACCCGTTAATTATGCTTAATAAATATTAGCTGCCAAAAGTGCAATAAGACAGCGGTAAAACTGTGATAAAAACATCTAAAAACAGAAAACTGCACCAGACATTAAAGACCCAACCAAAGTTGCAACTGAGTCGAAGGCAGTGTCCAATATATCATACAGCAGTTAATTGCAGTTTGAGTGTGGTAACAGACCCAGATTAAAGTTCGAGCACACAACCAACCATGGCATGTAGAAGAGTCAATCACAACAGAATGCACACTGGTACACACAACACACAACAAACTACACACAACAAACACACAACAGACAAACTGAGAAAGGCTAAAAGAAACAAATTAAAATTTACTCAAATTTTTTTAAGTATTTGCCTGGATCAATGTCAATCAGAATCACGACGCAATTTAATATGCATAACTCTTTGTCTCTACATATTTAATAATAAAATAATAAATTAATTATTTATATAATTAAAATAAGTCTAGATTTATTTCAGTTTTTATTTATCAATTTATCTCATGAAATCAATTCAAAGGGAGTCAGGCAAGTGCTATTACAGCAGCTGAAGAGTCACCGATATAAAATAATAATAACAAAAGAGAAAAATTAATATTATAATTGTTTATTTATTTTATTTATTATTTATTTTATGCAGACCACAGTGCAACGCAGCTGCGAGTTGCAACTTGTGAGTTGCAACTGGTAGTTAAACGACGTTTAGGCAAACGTTTGCCTGAAGGGGCCACAGCGGAAGGAGGGGAGGGGTGAAGTATGGTGGTGATTTGGGTTTGGGTCACAATTAATTTCCTTATTTGCAAGTCGATTGACATTGTTAGTAACAAAATCGAACATGCAGTTATTAACACACCAGTCCAATTAGAACTCTCAACACTCCTTCAGCCGCCAAGAGCAGGTGAGGGGAAGAGGGGAAAGGCATTTTGTAATAATTTAATAATCATATATATTTTTTTCAAGCCGACCCGCCGGGCTAATATGTATGTCGGAATCGATCAAAATGCTGCATTTAAATTTGAATTTAAAATTGAATTTAATTAAAACTGATTATTATGACAAAATGATTAATTAGGCCAATTTAAAACGCCCACTTTGTGCTGGCCCGTCTAGTGCTGTAATATTCTAAACACATACGCTTATATGTATCTCATATCTCATGCATATACTTAAGGCACACACAACACACACACAACACACACAACAGCAGACTACGAGCAGCGTTCAAGTGTCGTTGTTAATGATTATTGAAGCTGGCGACATGTCTGCCTGCTAAATTGTTACTAATGTCGTGCAATAATTCAATGCAAGCGCCTCATAAGTAAACAGCTTGGTTAACGTCATCATGAGGAGCACAGCTGGCGGAGGACTGGCGGAGGACTGGCGGAGGACTGGCAGCAGGCAGTAAATGCCCGCTTTCAGTTGTAAGCGTTGAAGTCATAAATCTGCATAATGATTATGTCTATCGGTGAATGTGCGTCTATCTGTATATCTCCGTCTGTGTATGTATGTGTGTGTGTTGGCACAAAGTGCGTGTGGGTTGCTGACGGAAAACAACAAACTGCAAACTGCTAACTGCAAACTGCAAATTAGCCAAAAGCTGAATACATCGTTCGTGTCTTTTTGGCCTTTCACATGCCACAACATAGGTGTGAATTATGCCACTTCTGAGAATGATCTGTGGGCAACATTGTGGCACAAACGATTGCATTTACGATTGCACAAAATGTGTAGACTATATATATATATTTAGATTAAAGTTGAAGCTATTATATGAAATCACTAACTAAATTATATATTTATATATGCTGGATTTGTGGCAAATATAAATACATATAAAAAATATATATGGCTAAGACGCAAGTCTGGTCGTCGGTTAATGAAATTCAGTTATCACTTTGAAAGTAATTTTGGAGACAATACAAAGGAAATTCAACTTTCGCTGAGGCAACGCACAGAAAAACACAAAAGAATGGCTGCATGGGGCATGCCACAAATTAAATACTCTTGTAGACCGGCAACTTGAATTTGGCATAAATTAAAACACTGAAAAAAAAACGAAAAAAAAAAATGTCCAACGAAAATTCGTTTGAAGCAAATTGCATTCGATTTTCAAACGAATCTCTGAAAATTTGTGAAAATATTAAATTATATAAATTAAATAGAGAATTTATACAACAGTTGCATTAAACTTTAATCAAATTTAAATTTGTTAAAGTTCCAAGAATTTTGCTATAAGCAGCACAAAAAGCAAATGGATTTTCAGGAAGTAGTTTGATACCAAAAGTGACAATTTCACATGGGCTAAGTTCATTGCCAATTTATGTGCAAAGCGTTCACTTTTCGCATTTAATTGTAATTATAATTTTGTATGGGTTACAATTAAAGCATTGTTTATTACGTGTCCCAACTGATCCGTCACACAAATGTGATTAGCAATAATTGCGCTATGAAACTCTTTGTATTGCCATAAAAGACATTTTCAGTTAATGCCGACTTGGGCACATTTTTGAGCCACACCAGCTCAAGAATGTCGCAGCCAAAATTGGGCAAAAAGCGTGACAAATAACATGAAATTAAGGCGGCCAACTGAAGGGGAGAAGAGGGGTGTTATATTGGGACAGGGGCAGGATACAATCAATGGCAGCAAGCATCCAAGCAAGTGCGATAGTAATTACCATTTACGGATCAATCTTTTGATTACGTTCTTGCAAATAAAATTGATTGCACAGGAAGCGCATAAGGTAAGCCAAAAAACAGATACAGATACAAATACAGAGACAGATACAGATACAGAGACAGATACAGATACAGATACAGATACAGATACATATACAGATACAGAGACAGATACAAATGCTGACACAGATAGAGATCTAGATACCAAGAACAAATCTATGCAATGGCAATTTGTAATTTTGCAATTGAGATCAGAAAAACAGTTGTCGCTTTGGCCAGATACTTGGCACTTGAAATCAATCAGACTTGCTTATGACAAGTTTATTGCGGCAACAGACACAGATTGACAACCAGATGGAGATGGAGATGGAGATGGAGATACAAATGCTGAACGCAACTCAAAATGTTGCTGATCGGTTTCGATCTTATCCAAGTGACATAAGTGACATATGACACTGACAATGTGATCGCTCGAACGGATCGATTGGACCACCGCCAGTGGCTGCCACAACAGCAGCAAGCGATTGACATCTCCACGACACGAACACATGGCTTACACAATGCCACAAACTTGGCCAAGTGCCGACGTAAGGCAAGCCCCCACCCCAAAAAAAAGGGGACTGCCTTTAAACATATCTATCCACTGCCAGATCCACTAATTGTCCAATTTATTTTGATTATTTTGTCTACATTTGAATTCGCTCTTCTTCGCATCTCGTAACTCTTAGAAATAATCAAATAAACAGCCAAAACCAGAAACCAGATTGAGTAAAATATTTATGGTATCAATTAAAGACTTTTTTATATATGGATCAGGGGTACCTCTACATATTCTACCCATTAAGCATGTAAGACGAAAATACACACAATTATAGCCAACCTTTTGTTGCTGATTTTTAATTGTTTGGATTGGAACAATTTAATCTTATGTAATTCCTATTATTTTTATATAATTAACAGACACATTGTGTATTTATGACTTTAAAAAATTGTTGAATTATTTACAAACCAAAAGATTCATGAAATAAATTTGAAAGTGAAACGGATCGAATTTTTTAGAAGTTTTCAATGAGCTGTCAAATTAATTGTTGCGAGGTATATTTTGAGCGGGTTCTTAGACACCTGCATATATTGTAAAAGATACATTTTATAGATACTTTTAATGGTCATAGGCATTGGCAATTTCAATAAACAATTTCCTCATTTGAAACGATCAAAAATAAATTAAATAATGTTAACATAATTGTAATCTCAAATTGTTTGGCCCAAAGCCAAATGTGGGCCACGCCCCACAACAACAAAAGTGATCCAAGTGCGCAGATAATTTCCACATAATACCGGCAACAAATATCAGCAACATATATAATATTTTCATATGTAGCAAAGAGTTAAGTACGAGTTAAAGACTAACACACACATATACAAAATGTTGCATTATTGACAAAAATAATGTAGCATAATTTGGTTGCTGATTGTCTCTGTAATTTGAGGATAAAATCAAACAATTGCATAAGTCCCCCCAAAATTGCCCATAGATAATGCTAACCCATAAATATGCCACAAACAGCAAGCACTGAGCAAGTGCGTATAAACAATCTCAAATCTTGTATTACAGCATCCAATAAAATGATTTGTTCGACAAATTGATCAATTTGAAGAAAAGGAATAACAACTTGAGGAGACAATCAAAATAGTGCAATGGTTTTGGGCTATGCAACCAGTTATTCACAACAAACAAAATATTTGTGGTGCAAAAAGTATATGCAAGGATGCTATAGTCGAGAGAGCTTCACTTAGAGATACCCCAAACTAGTCTTTACCTATTATAAGTCTATACTTAAGGCAACAGATATTGATATGTATTTTTATATACTTCTTTAATGTATAAATACAAAAATTTAAATTTCCTGACGGATTGTAATATTTCATTTTATAATAAATACTTAAGGATCCAAGGAACCTAAACGTGGATATGCATATAAAATCGGTTTCATAGACAATAACAAATTTTACAAAGAACTCTTAAAAAAAAAATACAATTTTGGATGGCAAGCCGCTTTGTGAAGGTTCCGATTGGTTCCGTTCATGGAGTTTAATAAATTTTAATAATACTGTGTTGTTGACGGCTTCCCACTGAGTGCGATGCTGATTGGCTGACAACGGGGTGCGCTGACACTTACTCGATCGGAATCGGATCCAAGTCCGACTTGGAGCTGCAGTCGCCAGTCGGGACAACCTTGGGTGTGTGTGTGTGTGGAACCCGTTATGGCCGGATAGGCATTATCTTGGTGCATATTTTCCAAGACATGCCTATGAACATAATTGCATTTTAATTGATACCGAAAAAACGACAAAATAAAACAAGTAGAAGTGCAATAGTCCAGAGTAATTGACCAAATGATACGCTATACGCAGCTCCTAAAACTAAATAATACTATATATATAATAATATACAAGTATTTCAAATGCAACTAAAATAATTTAAGTCTAAACAAAAAATGTCTACACTCATTTTTAAATAAGCCTTAAAGACTTAAGGTTCAGCGAGATATTTATTTCTATTTAGATACACAGCTAAATATAATAATAAATTCAGATAAATATAATAGTATCAATGTTTTACAATCTGCAACTTCAATATACCCATTCAATGTGTACAGGGTATTGATAACTGTAACGTGAATTAAAAAAAAAAACTGAAAACTCGAAAAGCCAACATGCAAATTCTAGTAAAAGGGAAGTGATTAATTTCCATGTGAGTTGTGTGTCTGGTTTGGTCCAAGCACCGTTTGCATTTTCGAGTGTACACAAATATGTATCAATGTGTGTGTATATTATGTGTGAATAAATGGTACAAGCAAACATACACATATCATATCGAATTACCAACGGCCTTAACAACACAATTATGACTTGTTTCGACTGGCGGCCAAAAAGACAAGCGGCCAGTTCAATTGGCCTAATGAGTGCAACGAATTTGACAGCCAAACCGCAAAAATGTGTGCGAGTATTCGTTTCATATCGGCCATATTTATGGAGTTGCCAGCCCCAGCCCCAGCCCCATTCGCATTCCCAATCCGTAATGCAGCTAATCGAAGCGATTGTCAATTCAAATTCGAATTCAGATTCAAATGCGAAAGGGCCAAAGATATTGTCAACATTCATGAATACCATATTTACATCCATATATATATTCAAATTGGTACATATATATATATCAATATGGATACATTTGCATAAACGTATCTATCTGAATGGATACTGGAGCTTTTGTGCAACTACAAATCACAGAGTCACGCCTTCAAAATTTACATACAAAAATATCAGCATAAAAACAATTCAAGCAAAGCGATTTTATGTCTATCTATTTAATAACTAAAGTTGGTTGTTAAATAATTTGATGGGATTTGGTAGTGGGAGAAAAATCATAATAAAAAATATATATATATTTATAATGTATATGTATTCATATCATAATAAAAATATAATTTTATTCACTATTATTGAGTAGATGTATTCAATTAGCAGATTATATATGCATTTGAACTTGTAAAAAAATGTATGTTAACATATTCTATTGAATCCATTCGATTGAATCATTAATTATAAACGAAGTTGGCTTTATCATGAATGCATATATATTTATAGATATGTATATATATATTATTATAGATTACGGCTATTAATCTGAACTGACTGAACATATGAATACACCCAATGTAAATATTTTACTTGGGCACAGAATAGTGCAATTCATCAGCGGGCAATTAGCATAGAGCCATAAAGTGAATACAAACGACAGACTTAATTGACTCAATTTGGGCTTATAGAGCGACAAAATGTTCGAAGTAAGAGCGTCTACCCCGTCCCCCCCTTCTCACAGCAACCAGACACACCCCACCCCAAATATCTTGAAGCTGACTATGCATGGGATGCAGTGTGTGTGTATGGTGTGTGTGTGTGTGTGTTTGTGAGTGTGCCTTATTGTGTTTATATTAACATTTTTCTTGGTTTGGCAAATGGCAAAAATACTAAAGTTCGTTTCCTAAGTCTTTCGTTATATCGGCATCAAATTGCACAAATGGGCAAAACAGAAACTTTTACTTTTATTTAGCAGCTCGTGCAGCGACAACAATAACAACAACGAGGCTCTAAATAGTGTTAGTACACACACTTAACACTGTAATATTAACAGCAACAACAACAATAAAAACAACAACAGCAGCAAAAACCAGTAAATATTTCTGGCCTGCAGTTAATTGTTTGCTATCTAAAATATTTCGCTGTGTTACAAAAAAAAATTGTTCGTTTTTTGTTGAGACTTGCTTTTGGGTAACTTATAAAGTTCAACAACAATATCGGGTGGGTGTTGTTGCAATTGTTGCAATTGTTGCATTGCTTGAATGTCGCTAATTATAGTTAGCGTGACATTTTGGCTTAGAATCTGCTGCCACAGAGAAAGATTTGGCCGTGTATTGTCCCAAAAAAAAAACAAAAATCGAAAATGTGAAAAGGAAAAATAAAGCAACTTTACAGACGAAAATTGGTGCCAAGGTTGCCGCAAAGAGACACAGTCAAAGCCATAATTAGATCAACAGTCATAATTTTTATAGTTGTAATTATTATTGTTGCTGCTGCTGCTTTTCATTACAGTAGGACGCCAGCAACAATAGCAGCAGCAGCAACAGCAACAACAATAAAAAAAAGCCGCCTTAAAATTTGAAAACCGAAAAAAAAGGTAAACTTTAATTTGAGCGCATTTCATTTTGTCAAGTCGCTTGGCCTGTTGGCTTTATATTGTTACCAGCCCGTTTGGTATTATTATTGTTGTTGTTGTTGTTGTTGTTATTGTTGATTTATAAACAAACAGAAACAACCACAGGCAACAATGGGGCACGTTTTGTAGGGCGGCCGACGCTTTATTTTGCTTCTAGCCGCAAATTCGTTGCCAATTTAGATGTCATTGCGCCATTTTGTTTTCGATTCGACTTTATTGGCTTTCCCGCATTTAATTTGAAATTTAATAGCAAATACAAAAATCGAAAACCAAAAAACTAAAGCAGCAAAAAAATCTTAAACAAAACAAATCTTATCAATCGCCATCAATTGATCTATAAACGAGAGCATTGAAAACAGTCAATTTGGATTGGGATTTCAAACTGCAGTTTGTGGATTGTAGGGGGCAGCAGGTACAAGAGGTCAAGCTTGGGTTCCCGAAAGGCGTCAACGGGCCACTCACAATTGCGATTGCAGGCAGATCTAGTTGTCAGATAAGCGCCAACAACATTTGAAAGTGAAAGCATCGCCAAGTTCTCAGTTTGGGCCAAACAACGATCTGACAAGGATTAATTCGAGTCGCACAATCGAAACCTTTGCTGACTGATCAAAAATGTTGTGTATTGGCCATTTACAAAAAAAAACTACACTGTTAGAAATCAGCAATTTGAGCAAGTTTAGTAATCTTATTTTTTATTTTTGTCTCAAGGATTAAATCTGTATTTTGTGAATTGAAACATTTTAGTATTTTCTCATGTATTTTATTTGAAAATTTAATTTTTTGGTTTCTATTTAAGCTATGTTGAAGGCGACTAGCTTCAATATTAATAATTTATAATTTACCGTTAGTTTAGTTAAGTTATAACGGCTCGGTCAAGTCTTGTACTTTAGGCCCAAAGCTGCTTCAGGCATTTGCATTAAAGCGTGCCAACTGCTTAACTTGTTCAATGGCCATCAGCAGCATTAGCTGGGCATTGCCAATTGCCAACTGGCAACTGGCAACTGGCCACTGGCAGCCAAGCTTGTCTTGTTGAGTGTCCAAGAAGAACCGACAGCAAATAGAGCGTGTCCATGCCAGACGCTTGACCAACTGCTTGCAACTTCGTCTGTGTCTGTGTTTGTGTCTGCAACTTGAAAGTGCGGCGCAAATGAATGAATCAATGATTCAATGAGTCGGGTTACATGATGCATTCGATGCCACGTTCGGTAACATACATGCCCCAAATTGTGACACATTGTGGCAACACATGCCATTTGCCACTCTGTTCTTGAGAATTATCGCATTGGGAATTCTCCCATCGCATTCCTTTGCACCACATGGGGCAGTTGCTGTTGCTGATGTTGCTGCTGTTGTTGCTGTTGTTGTTGTTGCTGTTGCTGTTGCTGCTGTTGTTGTTGCTGCTAATAATAGTAATAATTGACTGTTCGTATTCGTATGTGGCGCGAGGTCTTGACATTGTACCTTGAGCAGTGTCATGTGTTGCTCTCGTTGCTGCAGCAACAGTTGTTGTTGTTGTTGTTGCCTTTTGCTCATGTCATCGGCAAATGTAAATGAAAATCTAATTGTCTACCGATCTACAAATATGTATGTGAGCGTATGCGTGTGTGTGTGTGTGACAAGGCATGGCCAATATTTATATATCAACCAGCATCCACACCCAGTGGGCGTTGCACATAGACACAAAACGCAGTTGCTCCACTTTTGTCAACGGCCGTGCACCGTCTCCGTTGACTCATCGAGGTCGGGAGAGAAGGTTTTTGGGGCAAGTACTCGCACATGCAACAACTTGATGTATGTTGCACAACCCAACAACAACTATTGATAAACCATAAGCGATGCGCTTGACTGACTGCAATTATTGCTGCAACAACAGCAACATTCTTGGCAAGCCTCATTGCAACTGTTGCCCACAATAAATTTCGTGTAACGATTATTCGAATTTAATTAATTCCTATACAGAAATGCCGCCCTCAGCTATCCTATCCATATATGTGTGTGTGTGCAGTATCCATGATGTCATTCTCAATCGAACATTGAAGTCTCTCTCTCTCTCTCCCTCTCTGAAAATGTTTATCCAAATCAAATGCAAATAGAATTAATTAATTAAATCAGATTCGGCAACTTTGAACTGACGCCAAGTTGCGAGATTTCCCAAACCAAATACGGATTCACCTTATTGAGAACCCAACAACAACAACAACAACAACAATTGCGTAAGATTCTCATTGAATTAATCTTCATTTGCATACATGTAAAATTCCAAAGAAATTACATTTTACATATTAGGAAATAAAAACCAAATATAAATGCATTTCCCAACTACACTTGGAATATTTCCAAGCAAATGGCTTATACGATATACACTAAAAGTAAATTTTAAAAAGTTACATATATTTAGGGATATGTGAATGAATATGTACACAAAAACGAATACTCTCTCAACGCTTTTCGGAACAGAGTATAACAAAAAAAAAGCCAAAAAATTAATTACGACTGAGCTGGAACAAATTGTCTGCATGTCAGTAATTAGTTTTATGGCTCGTTTGAAAATGAAAGTGCATATATTTATACATACATACATACATGCATACATATATATCTACATAAGTGAAGATTGACCAATAAATAAATTTCGATAGAATTGCGTAAGAGTGATGGATTCATATAAATATCATTTCACCAATGTTTATTAACCATTTGCCAACTGTTTCAATTTGTTTATTTATTAATTATCTAAACCTCTCTCCATCTCTGTCTTTCAACTCCAATTTCTCTCCATCTCTCTCTCTCTCTCTTATCTCTCTTAAAAATCTTTAGGTATTTTTAAGAACTCTTCCATTTGCATCCCCTTTCAAAAGGATCACATCTCATTTTATTGCTAATAAAAAGTTTCAAATATAATTTCTGAAATTTGAAAAATACTCAAATTGAACTGGAGTATTTCCCAGTGAGGCATGCGCTGCCTGGACACTGTTTGGTCTTTGTTTGTTGAGGCTGTGGCATGCCGCAATATATGCCACTGACTGCTCTTTGTTCGAGCACTTTGTCATCATGCTGCCAGCAATATTCGCATATGAGTACATAGTCAAATGTGTATGTAATTTACCTATGTGGGCGTTTGACAGACCATGTTATTCGAATCCACGCCCCCCTTCGCCAACAACACAACAACACACCACACACCACCCAGCACCAACTGCCCCGTCAGGCGGCAAGTATGCATTTCGTGGCACGTCTCATGTCTCATGTCTCATGTCTAATATCTCATGTCTCATTGCTTGTGTCTTGTGTCTTGTATCTTTTGGCTTGTGTCTTTTTTGGCTTGTGTCTTGTATCTTGTGTATCTTGTGCAGAGTTTGTGGCTTTTTTCATTTGCCATTTTTCACACTGGTAGCTGACAGAAGGCGAACGCAAAGTACAAAGATAAACATTTTGCATGGCCATTGGTAAAACTCATATAATTACAAGAAGCTGTCGCCGGGCAGCTCCAAATGACAACAGCAACAGCAACAACAACAACAACAACAACAACAACAGCAACAAAAATTGGCAAATTTGCCAAACAATGCAGATCGCTGGGCACGAAGTCACCAAATGTCGCATTGATGGAACTTTTTCTTTTGTCGGCTGCTCCATTCCGACTCCAACTTCAACTCCAACTCCGACACCGACTCCCGTTCCCATTCCCACTCTCGATCTGCTGTTGCCTCAGCCGGGGCAGTGTGGCAATTATAGGTCTCGACTGGTGCCACGCGTCCACATTTACAAGACTAGCAAATTATGTGCACTTTGCGGCAAAAGCTGTTTTTGTTGTTGTTGTTGTTGTTGCTGTTTTGGTTGTTGCTGCTATTCTATTGCTGCCGCTTCGCCTCAGCAAGATTTTCAAACTTTGTACAGTAGAACAACTTTATTGTGAACTGCTTTTGAGTGAAAGAAATACAATATTCTAAATCTTTATAATTTTTCTTCTTAATTGTTAACTTACAGATGTAAAATCTAATTTTTTTCCATTTGCAAATTATTTGAAAATTATTGCTTGTTTTGTATCTAAAATGCTAAAACTATTTTAAATACGCTGCATAATTTATTGAGATACTTAATTCTGCCACAAAGATACATATCAGTTTTTAGCTGTTAGTTGAAAAAGGTATCTTGGCCAAGTCCTTTGTTTTGTAACTGTACCTAACTGTACACTGTACACTGGACACTAACTGTAATAAGTACAAAAATACATAACATATACACAATAAATATGTGTGGCAAAGAGTAAGAAGCTGCCACACTCGCTGCCAAAATGGAGCAACTGTGGGGCTGAGGCTGGAGCGGCACACTCACAGTTACACCTACGGTTGCAGCAGTTGCATTTACTGTTACAATTACTGATACAGTTACAGTTACAGTTACAGTTGCGGCTCGATAGTAGTTGTAACGGTTAAGCGTTAACCGCTGCGACTGGCGATTTTTGGTTTCGTTTTGCCAGATTTTGGCAGCAGGTTCACTACGAACGTGGCATGCGCTGCACTTGAGAATTGGGTAAATTGTAAATGGTAAATGGACAACTGGCAACTTGCAACTGTGCAGCATGCCACACGTTGAAGCTGCCATATCCGAGTTGTCCATGTGCCGCACGCAGCTGAGTGCAGAGCACTCTAAACGAGAGCAAAAGTAGTCTTTGTTGTTGTTTTTGTTGTTGTTGCAACTGTTGTTGTAGCTTTCGGTAACCCATTTGTTGTTGCCTTTGGGTTTTTGTTTTTGTTTTTATTTTTGTTGCTGTTTGGCAGTTTAGTGCCCGTTGTCGTGTCCCCGGTGCCAGTGTCCACGTACCAACATTGGCCTAATGTTGCACATTGTGTGCGGATCTTGTTTATTATGCAAGAAAGCTGCCAAAGTAAGCCAGCGACAACAGCAACAACAACAGCAACAACAGCAACTGCCGAGCAAAACATATAACTGAAAGAAAAGTAATTTACTCAGCGTGTCCAAAAACTTTCATACTCCTATCAGTGCTCTGAATACCGATCAGTAAATGCACATTGATAAGAATCAAAAAGAAATTAAATTCTACCAAACTGCTTTTTACTTTTCACTTTGTCTGCCAGTTTTCGTTAGATGTGGAAAAAGTATTAAATAATCAAATAGGAAAAGATTTTTAATTGGACTGAATTAGAGCACTCGGAATGACAACCTGAAAAGGATTAGTAGCACCAATCAATTTTCATTGAAATCTATACAAATAAGTTTAAAACTCCAGATACGAAAAGTGTAAAAAATTAATGCCAAAGTCCCGTCAAAATATATGGAACCTACTGGCTAAAAATTCGTTTTCATATTTGTCTAAAGATCATTAATTGTGCAACAACAAATTATAGATAGTTACACGATCCAGTTTCCAGTTTCCAGATCTGATATTCTTATTATATATATTATAAACATATATTTAAAAAAACACTAGTAATGATTACCAGCAGCATGTGGAATTGCCCAAAGCTTGGAGTATTTAATACTTTCACATGAACTGCGCACTGCGCACTGCACATACAAATGTCTAATTTCAGTTTGAGTAATTTGATATGCGTATAACAAAATTACCTTTTCGAATTGTTTGGTTGGTTTTGCTGCCCACTTTATCACAGCACTTAAACAAAAACACATAAATAAATAGGCAAATTATAATACATATGTATGTAATAATAAATTCAAAAACACAAACACACACACACCAAATTCACAAACAATTTACAAAATGAAAGGCAACGCGTGCCAAGTGTCGTTATTGGGTGCTCCGCTCGGATCGTTTTTTTGAAAGAACCCGCCAAACGCGAATGCGCACAGCTACAGCAACAGCAAACGGCTCCAGCTACAGCTACGACGGCTACTGTCTATTGTCTACTGTCTACTGTCTACTGCTACTGGACTGGACTAAACTGCCAGCAGACAACTGCGAGCGGACTGCGCAGACAACGCTGGCAGCGCAAGCAGCGCAGGCAACGCTGGCAGCACTGCAAGTGGAAACGAAACACAAGCGAGACACAAACTGGAATTGAAACAGGTATAAATCGTTCTGCACTGGGGCGACATGCATGTGCATGTTTATTATTTCGCTTGTCGCGTGTCAAAGGTTAGTCACTGCCAAAACGGCCAAACAGCTAATTAGCCTCCTATGCGTTCTACTAACTGATCTGTGTAAACTAGTAAGAATGTTGCAGTAGCTGCTAAATTGATGCGAAAAAGTGAGATTTTGTTTCAGTGCGTAGCTCGACCTTTGAAAAATTTAATCTACATTTTAATTATTTATCGAATTTTCATCGTTTAACTCTAATTTTAGTGACTCTAAGCCATCTTTTGAAACTTGCAAATTTATTGACTCTAGCTTCACTTCTATTCTTTACATTTACAGTTAATTAACTAAATAAAAATGTTGCTTTATTATTGAATGCGAGGCAAAACAAAAAGAGCAGTTTGCCCTGGCGAAAGTTGCGCTTAAAGTTAATGTAAAATCTGTATTATTATTACAAATTTTTGCTCTACTCAAAATCAAAATTGTTAAAGAATTACAGATATATACTGTTATATAAATCCAAACTAATGTGCCACAAAACCTTGATGTGTGTTCTTGGCCACACCAGATATATAAAATAGCAAAAATTAATGCCTCAGAAATCCTCAAGAGTTTAATGCATTTCCTGTCCAAATCGCCCCATTAAAATTACAGAAAGATACAAAATCGTAAGTTTGATATGCCACCTGCTGCCGGACATTCGTTTGGGGCAAGGTCAGCGACGAGCTGTCAGCCAAAGTGGCCACCGGTGAGCATCGATGGTCGCATGGATTGCCTTGATTGTTGCGGTTCAGTGCAACTGGCTCGGAAGTGTTTTCCTCACTTTTTTCGCATACCCTTTGCAGTGGATACTATAAATCTGTCACGCAATTCGTAACACAATTGCAAAAAATTTAACTGGGTAAATAATATATTATTATATCATAAATAGAGATCGATTATTTATATTTTCTCTTATATATTCATATATATTTATCGATTAGAGTATTTCATATTCGGCTAATAAGTTGCTAGTTGTTGGTAGCTTGCATTGTTTTATCCAAGTTCAGGTTGGCGCTTCCTCTTGGGGGCGCTGCGCAGCGTTGCAGAAAACTAACCGCTTGGGGGCACTGAGACACATTTGTACATTTGAAAAAGCCTGGCCTCAAGTGTGGCATAAATTAGCGACGCATTAAGGCGTAATTTGTTTGCCAGCAGCAATCCAATAAGTTTGGAATTTACTTGAATATGTACATATATACATATATATATATACTTATTTGTATGTAGCATAAATTTAGAGGTGAATTAATCAGCTTACCTCAATCTTTAGATGGAATTCGGCTTGACTGCCCGTTGTATCCCAACCAGATCTAAAACAGGTTGCAATCAACAATTGTGCCAGAACCAAAAAAAAAAACACACACAAAATACACTAATACACACTTTGAAGATTACGCACACACGCTCAGATAGAGTAAATATTTGTTAGCTAATTATTCGATTTGCATTATAGAAATTGTATTTCATAACTTATCAAACAAAAATGTTTCAAAATGCACGGCAAAAAAAAAGTGAATATTAAAATAAAACACAAAACAAATGAAAGTTTTCATCTGTATACAAGGAAGAAAACAAAATATATATATATGCATATATATTTATATATAAAAATATATATATGTATATATGTATAGACACGGTTGTCATTAACGACAAATTAACAATATTTAACACTCGGTCATTAATGAAATAACAAACATCATTTGCCAAAATTATGATGATGTTGCACTGCTGCCATTAAAAGATTTCTCGCAAATTAGCATTCGTAAATGAGATACACTCGGTGATTTACGCTGGATAAACTTTTTTTTGTCAAGCCGATTTGGGCTACTTTTGTCACTCTGACTGACGGTTAACAGTTGACATTTGACAGTTGGTCAGTCAAGGGGCACCGCCAAACCGTCTGCAAGTTCATCGATTCGTCGTTTCGAATCGGGCGCGCCAAGCGTTGAAATTAACTGTTTCTCGGCCTGTCAGTTAGTCAGTTTGTCAGTTAGTCACTTTCAGCGCTGCTCGGTGCGAGTTCACGTCAGCTCTGGCCGAATGCACAACGCCGACTAACGCGCCAGTCGTCGTCGTCGCCCATGTGATAAGGCCAAAGCTTCAAAGCGACGATCGACGATCGACGATGAAACGAGCAAGAAACGACGACTTTATGTCCGAACGGATCGGCATATCGGGAGTATCGAGTTGAGACCAAATCAAATCAAATCACATATTAAATATAATAATTTCAAATTTACAATACATTTGCAAGCTAAAATAAACTTTAGGAATTAACTCTCATATAAATCAAAGCATATATATATATATATATGAGCATATTATATATATTATATGTTACTTATAGATATTAAGAAGATTTATAAAAGATTATTTTGAACTTATAAATGGTCTTAGGAGATCAGAAATTATAAGCATTAACAACACTGTAAATTGGGTGAGCTTAATAAATGGATAAAACTCTTTTAATATATTATTCCAGTTCCAGTTCAAATTCACGTTAAAATTAAAAAAATATATATGATCAAAATGTTGCGATAATTGGTGGAAAAAATAGAAATACAACGAAAGAGTTCTCAAAAGAAAACAAATTTTGTGGCGATAACGAAAAGTAGAACAAGATCATTTTGACTAATAAATATTCACAAAAACTTAAATTTATCAAACACTTTCAAATTAACTTCTTCTCGTATAACATTCAATCATATTACTTTTTTGTTTTTTGCAACTCACGCAACAAGTGGAACCTCTTTTGGCAATAAAACAAAATTATTTTCTTTTAGTACCTTATTATGCAGATATTACCAATCGTACTTTTTACAACTTGTTGGTTTACAGTTTAAAAATTGTAGAATAATAAAGTATTATTAGATTTTTACTATTGTGCAAAAGGATTTAACTATTTTAGAAGCCAATAAAAAGTTTCTAACTTTGCTTAAAAGTGGAAATGATTTAAATACAGAATTGCTCATAGATTATAGATTGAAATTAATAACCTGATATGACCTTATTTAATAGGGTTCTTATTGTTAAAAATATAGATTCAGACTCTAACTAGTCATGCTTCAACCTGTATAGAATGCCGATATATTTGATTTTGTTCAAATATATAAAGTTAAGGTATACATAAATAGGGTGGCGGGGAGCGGGTTACGCATTCTTTAAAATGGTTTGCATTGAGAACAATTTCAAAGCGAATTTCAACTGTTATATGTCTATCGAGGGGGCAATAAAAAATAGTGCTCTGACGGAAGTTATGGCATTAAGATAAATACAATAATAATTGAAACAATTAAACAAAGGCACACTGTAAAAAATACGTGTATATATATATATATGTATGTTTCCATCTAACAAGAGCAATAACAATAACCATAACAATAATAAAGTTGATAACTATTGACGGCAATGATTGCGAGCCGATCAAAATCTGACGTTTGCCATAGGAAAGGAATGGCATGAATGAAAACGGGATGGGGTGGGGGGGCGAAAAGACGAAAAGACTCGAGGGGTCAGTTGGGACGGGCATGTTGGGTGCGGCGCTAACATGAAACCTAACGGCACCATTACGATTATTTGTATGTAGCGTTACACATACACATACACACACACACACACACACACTCACACTCACAGACAGACACAGGCACAGATCCATATTGCTACTTATATGTCTATATTATAAGACTAACTTACAGTTTTATGTTTGCATTTTTTTCTTTATATTCCGCTACATTCTCCAAGGACAAACAACATTTTAGTGAGCGCCGCCGCCGGCTAACGGCAAAAGGCAGTCCGAAGTCAAGATTGATCTACAATGCTCAGCTCTGGTCTCTAGTCTCTAGTCTCAGGTCTCTAGTCTCAGATCTCAGGTCTCTGGACTGGTTGAGTTTTTCGCATTTGCGCTGCTAACTTTCCTTTTTGTCTATATATACATATGCACACACACACACACACACACATGTTGGGCACAAAGTGTGCGGGCGCACATTAAAACAAAAGCAAAAAAGAACAGTTATGTTTCTTCTGGATGCCGAACATTTTATACACTTGCAGACATAAATAATTATAGAATAATTCAATAGGAGCTAAAAATGTGTGTAAATATACATTTCTTAATCTAAATTCTCAAATCAAGATTTTCTATAAATATATATTAACAATGATCAAAAAAATACAGCTAATTTTGTAATATATTTATATGTTCCCACAGCCATCATCTGTCCAGGGATTCTGGCAATTATCAACTCAAGAATGCTTTACACCTTTTGCTAGAAAGTCACAATACTCTCGACAAGGGTATTGCAAAATAAACAATAACAACAACAACAGCAGCGACAACAACAACAACAACAAACAGAAACCCCAACACAGGCAATGCCAATGAGGGCACCACATTAAAAAGGTGTGGCAACTCGGCAACGTTCTGGTGTATGTATAGCAACAGCAACAGCAGCAATTGCAACAACAACAACAACAACAAATGCACCATACGCCAACATAGCAGTTAAAGTTAAAGTTACAGTTACAAATTCAAAAGCAGCCAGTCCAACAAAGTGGCATAAATAAAAATTTGTGTTGGCTTTTCAGCATTTTAAAACAAAACTTTATGCCACACACACACACACTCACACACTCAAACACACACACACAAAAGTAACAATTAATGATTAGACAAAACACCGACGTGCCAAATGCCCTGACATATACACATACATTTATGATTGGATCCAACTTAAGATTATATATATATATATATATATACATGTATATAATATATATATAAAAGAAAAATAATTGTAATAAGACAAAATTTTACATTTTCAACTAGTTAAAAAATAATTTAGGTATTTGAAAATTATAATTTGGCAACTTTGTTCTGAAAAAATTTTTGTATTATTTATTAGAGAGACAATTAAAAAAAAAAGCCAATAAAGGAAAACAGTTTATATTTATTAAAGTGCAATAAATCTATTTTCAAATTAATCTACAATATTTCACTAGAGTGATGCAAATTATTAAAGATCTTAACTTAGTGGTACAAACTTAATCTTTAGTGGTACAAACATCATGATATAGTTTGGGTGTCCAAATAATCGAAACGAATGGATAATAAATTTTTTGTGCTTATAAATTTAATAACGATCGCATCGTATTTATTTATTTTTGAACAATTTATGCGATTGCTCACATATCATTTGTGATTGGTGTTTGGCTTACATTTAATTTTTTGGCGCTTGCCAAATCACTAAACAATTTATTCAAAGTGTTGGCGACAATTCACTTTTCGTTCTTGTATACGTTTTCAATTTTTGATTCAAATTCAGAATCGCATTCGGATTTGGGGCGCAACAGATTTGCGCAACGGCAACGCCAAAATTTATGGCCAACCACTTACCAGAAATGCAAGGTCAAAGCATTTAGAACAACAACGGAGCAGAGGCGGTCCTCGTGCCCCATGCCCCATGTCTCATGCCTCATGCTCGGTCCTTACCAGCAACAGGTCCGACTCCAGGCAGGAACCCGGGGCACAGCCCCCACCCAGCTCGTTGGTGAGTCAGCGGCATGCAATTGACTTTGATTTGTGGTGCACCCAAGTTGCACAAATAAATCAGCGCCAATTGCAATTTCCCAAGGCCACAGCAGCCACAAAAGCGACAACGATTGCTGGAAGGTGTGTGTGTGTGTGTGTGTGTGTGTGTGTGTATGTGAGTGTGGGGGAGTGTGGTTAGGCGCTGGGCAAAGGGGGCCACTGGAGCTGCAACAAAGGTCAAGTCAAGTGAAATTGCAGCGAATGGCGGCGCTAGACAAAAGTGAGAAAGTTAAAAATTATGTCAAAATTTGAATTAGCAGATGGGAATAAAAAATTCGCATCTCAGCCAAACAATGCAGTCGCATAAATTAATTTTCATATCGGGTGCTGCGGAAAACGCTTTTCACTTTCGCAAATGAGCCACACGATGTCGAGTGGGTTTGGCTCAGTTTCGACATTAAGATGCCGAGATGAACATGTCACTCATTCAACAGCGAGAATTATCTATTGCAGCAGCCAGAGTCGACTCATATAAATACATATATATTTGTATATATATATAGCAATTTCCCTTTTGTGGTTTCGTTTCTATTCGGGTCGTGTTGCCCCTGTTTGCTTTGCGGTTGCTTTCAGCACACAAGTGAAAATGCTTTCTCACCCCCAGACGTACTGGGAAATTGCATGGGCAATGAGGAAAAGTGCTCCACTGAAATGAAAGTAAAGGCAACGGGTTCATTCAAAATTCTGAATTTGTCGTCATTGTAACTTTTAAATATGCCGCTCAACCAGCCAGCGACTTGCCTATCGATCAACGACACTTGAGTGTGGCCATCGTTTATAACAGTTGAATTAATATCGATATTCGTTAGAGCACTTATTATGTTATCAAATGTATCGAGTACAACAGTGCTAACAGTGCTCTTATAGCAGTTAGCAGTATGTTAAATGAATTGCAACATAATTTCGATGAATAACATTTAAATACCAAGAAAGCTGCAGAGTCAACATAATGTTTATTAGCATGATCGACTCATAGAAAAAAACTGTTAACAACAACATGTTGTTGCCACTATCAACTTAACATCAGCTGTGATTAGTGTTATCTTGGAAAAGATATCATATTATAGTAAGAGTGAGATTTCTTTTAAAGAAAGAGGTGATTTATAACTAAGATGAATACCACAAGCCCCGTTTTCTACAGCGCCGATGATGTGCGTCGTGCGCTCAACTGGCCGATGGTCAACGAGGCTGTGGAGACGGCGCTCAAAGCTGTCGTCGAGACCCCAACTGATCAGGATGGTTCCCAGTCCTATGTACATCAGCCGGCACGCAGCATTACTGTTGCCAACAAGGACCAATCCAATCTGCTATTGACGATGCCCGCTTTTGTGGGCAACTATAAATTGACTGCGGGCGGAATGGGCAACGATTCCAGCGCAGTGTCCTGCTCGACTCTGGCCTGCAAGGTGGTCACCTCGTTCAGGAGCAATCATTTGTTGCAGCCACCGATACCGAGCATAAGTGCCAACATTTTGCTCTTCGATTCGAGAACGGGCGAACTAAATGGCGTTATGTCCGGCACGGATATCACCACATGGCGAACGGTGTCCGCTTCGGTGGTGGCCACCAAATACTTGTACTTCCGTCGCTTTGGGCCAAATGCCGAACGAGAGCTGGCTATCAATGTGGCCATCGTGGGCTGCGGCGTCCAGGGACAAATGCATGCCGCCGCCATGTGTGCCAACTTCAAGGTGAATCAGCTTAATCTCTACAATCGCACGGAGTCAAAGGCACAACAGTTGGCCAACAGGCTAGAAGAGGAGCTCCTGAAGGCCGACAACAATTGCAACGCCCCAAATAAAGTCAACATTAAGGTGTGCAGCTCGGCAAGCGAGGCCGTCCAAGAAGCGGACGTCATATGCATTGCGACCTACTCCAAGGAGGCGCTCATCCAAGCCAGCGATCTGCGCAACAAGCGATCCCTCCACATCAACAGTCTGTGGCATTATCATAAATATGGCATTCAACCATTAATCCCAATTTTCATACTCATATCACTGCTCCTTCCCCAATTGGGATTCAGTTTACAATGATTTAGGTATAGAAGAAGGGGTGAGGGAGCGAGGGCGAGATCAAAATCTCTTGCGAAAAATTATTATTATTATTTAGTTCTGTTTAAATAATTTATTTTTACGTGTTGTCTTAACCATTATTTTTTTTTGATAAACATATATTATTCGCTTTGAAGAATTCTCAGCCAAGTCACACATTTGCTGAATATCGAATACAGTTTTCTGATTTCTAATCATTAAAATATGCCCCACCTAAGACACTTGCCACATAAGTTGCAAAAAACTAAATTTATGTTGATCACAGTCAAATTTTATCGAGTTGTGATTAGCAACAATTTTGGCCAACTGGGAAAATTCTTAATAATCTTTATATGAAGGAAGAACGACAGAAATTAAACTTCAAAATTCGCATTATTTTAGCACAAATCGTTGCTCATCAATTTGTTGCATGTGCCATTTAGAAGATTATAATGAGTATGTTTAATATGCATTTACAGCTGTGGGCGCCGGCGAGGTGCACTTCGGCGAGGTGGCCACTGACATCTATAAGGAGTCCCTGGTCTACGTTGACTGTATGACAAACGCCAAGCACGAGCTGAACGGCCTGCCCGCCCCGATAGTTGGCGAACTTGGTGGCGTTATAATCGATGGCAGCTATCCGACTGAGTCCGCAGTGACCATATTCCAGTCAATGGGTGAGTTACACATATTAACACAGATGCATAAACTCCAATTCACTGATTCCCGACATTCCCATAGGCATGGCCTGCGAGGATGCTTGTGTGGCGGAGGCCGTCCAGTTGGCACTGGGATCCAGCGACAAGTAATGGATGACTTCGTCTCAAGCACATTCCACGTGGCTAGCAAGCTGGACACTTGACAAATCCATTCTGCAAATGATTAAACTGACTTATTATGCTGCAAGCAAATAAAATAATATTTTTAATTCAAAAAAAAACTACGATCATTTTTTTTGTAAATTTTTTTGTGTTTTGTAATCATTTTAGTATTTTTTTTTTTATTTTCAATGTTTTCTTGTTTGGTTTTTGTCTTTTGTTTTGTTTTTTCTTTTGTATCATTTTGTTTTGTTTTGAAATTAATTTATTAATTAATTTTTATGTTTTACTTATTAATTTAGTATCTGGTTTTTTTTTTTAAATATCATCATCTGCTCAATCGCTTGCCATCTGCTGCCCTTTAATTCTCACAAAAGATGCACTCATCCGATATATATATATATATATATATATATATGTATATGTATACGTATATATATTTACATAAACATCTATTAACATTTATATTAGTATATATATATGTATACATATATATAGTTAATTATAGATTTTGTTAGCCTTCAGAAACATTTTGGTTTTTGTTGGGTTAATTCGCTACAGGTTCCAGCAGTCGAGGCCCTTTTGCGCATTCCCAATGTGGCTTAAATAATTTTTTAGCATATCTATTAAATAATTTGTTTATATATTCATTTATATGCATACATACATATGTATATATATACATATACATGTGCGTATTCAGTTATCAATTTTGTTTTATTTTGTTTGTTTTTTTTTTTCTTCTTTGCACGCCAATTTAAATTTGATAATTAGCATTATTAATAAAATACTCAACAAATAATTAAATTGGGCCTTTTCAATTTGCGACTCCCTCGGCAAATGAGACATATATTTGTGTGTTGTTGTTGCTCTGATGTTGTTGTTGTTGTTGTTCTTGTTGTTGGGCTTTAAGTATTTGTATTTTGATTTACTTTCTTTTATTTATTAGTTAGTACTATTTAAACACTTAATAGTTATTACGCTTTATTATGAATTTTCATTTAAAAAATGCTTAAGTTAGCAAAAAAAAAAAAGCAAAACAAACAAAATACAAAGAGCAGCAAGTTAATGGTTAAAAATAAAAAAATCCGGTTTTTTTCAGAACATTTTGCTTGTTTATTTTGTTGTTGATGGTTTTTGTGTTCAGTTTGCTTCCGCTGCAGGTCGAACCAGAACTGTTTTTAAAAAAATAATAATAAAAATAATAGGTTTTCTTTTAAATATATGCGTAAACGAATATATATATAAATAAATATATATATATATCTATATGTAAACACACCTACATATTTAAGAAGTATATATGTAGATACATATATATATATGCAGATATAATTTCAAATGTGCATTTTACATATAGATTCGCTCTTCGCTTATTTGTTAAAATTAAATCAACACACACGTATTCAATTGATAGATGTATAATTTATAGTTACAATTGATAGATGTATAATTTATAGTTACAAAAAAAATAGTTATAATTACAATAATATTAATAATAATCATAATCATAATAATAATCAAATTAAATTACATATAATATTGACGTTGATGTTGAATAATTAAAAAAAAAAAACACACACACTCTTACAACTGGTGGCTAAAATTAAAGGAAAGTTCTCACGTACTTGCACAATTTTTGTACGCATCTCTTGAAATGGTTCTCAATTTTTCTTTTGCTTTTGCTTTTGTTTTTGCTTTTGCTTTTGCTTACTGTATTTTTTTGCTTTGCTTTGCTTTGCTTCTGTTTTTTTTTTTTTGTGGCTCCTTCTTCGGATTCATTTTAACTTTAATTAGGCATAAATTAATTAATTTTTGTTTTTTTTACATATATGTATATATTTAATATTTACAATTTCTTTGCTACTTGTTTTATGGGTTTGCTTGCTCGGCAGCTGCAGCTGCAACTGCAACTGTAACTGTAACTGTTGCTGCTTCTGCTTTTGCCTGTTGTTGCTTCTTGCTTCGTTTTGTATGCTGTCTCTGTCTCTGTCTCTGTCTCTGTTGCCTATATCCGTCTCATTCTCATTCGCTTTGCAATATTTCATATTTACTTTGTTAGCGCACTAAAATCTAAAATTTCATTTTCGTATAGACTAAAGAAAAAAATCTTCTTTGCTGCATTTTTTGTTAATTAATTTTTTTTTTGTTTTTAGTATTTTTTTGTTTTGTTTTATGCTTTGTTGCATGTTTCTTTTGTTTTTTGCATACTTTATTTAATTCAACTTTACAGCTTTGCCCGTCTCTTTCAACCTAAAACGCTATCGCTTTTCCTCCAGAGCTTCGATTTTCCCTACTTTTTGTGTTTTCTTTTCGTTTCTCTTGCAGTTTTTTGACTGTGGCTTGAAGAAGCTGTGGAATTTTCGGTGCCTTGAAAGTGCCCGACGAAGAGTCCCCACCCTGTCCCGAACTTATATGTATGTAAACCTCCGTTGGTATCTCTCAATCCTTTGCTCAATTTCTCAACAATTTAGTTTCGTTTTCTTTGCTTTAGTCAGATTTATATATATATATATATGAATTTTACAATACATATAGATTTCTATATATTATTGATACATTTAGCGTGGTAGTGTTTTTTTTTTTTCGTTTCTTTTTTTTTCTTTTTCATATTTTTAAATCGGTTTTTAATATATTTCTATCAATATGCCTTTGATATTAATATTTAATACATTGTTACGCAGTAGTTTACAATTATGGTTTAAAATTAAAAAAAAAACGTGTCTATATTCATTAATTTATATTTATATTTTATATATATATATATATATATATATGTATATAATAATATATATATACACATATATATATTTATATACATATAAATGTATATATATAATTTAATAAAAACTATTGCATTAGTTATTATTTAATAAGTTTTTTTTCTAAGATGTGTGTTCTTACTTTTCTTTATGTATACAATTATATATAGTCATGTATATATATATATGTATATATATATATATATATATATATATATATGTAAATTTATTTTTAAGAGTTGGTACAACTTGTTGAAAACTGCATATTAATTTTTGTATTTGTATTTGTGGGGCATATAAAAATGTTCGCTTTTATTGCTAATTGATTTTTATTATTTTAGTAAACATTTTAACTATTTCTTTTATTTAATGTTCTCTCTTTTTTTCACTATTTACTTCGCCCCATACACGGTTTTTTCCCTTTCTAGTTTATGTAATTGGGTTGTTGTTGTTGTTGTTCAGCGTATATATGTATGTGTATGTGAATGTGTATGAGTTTGTGTATGTGTGTGTGTGTGAGGCGGGTGGGTGAGGAACAGGGTGGAATTCGCTGCCAAAATAAAAACTATTGGCTTTTTGGATGTAATCGATGTAAAAATAATTTTGATACAAAACAAACATTGTTTAAATGTAAAACGATTTCAATTCGAATTTCATTTAAAAAATTTCATATTGTTGATATTAACAAAATTTGCGTATGTGCGTAAATATTTATATATGTGTGAGTGAGTGAGTGTGTGTTTGTTTGTCTGTGTGTGTGTGTATGTGTGTGACGCATCAGAACAGAAATTTGTTCGCATAAAACAATCACGATTTAAAATTAGTTATAAAATTATCCATTGATATATAATAAAGTATATATAATTTACATAAATTAAATATGTATTGAATATTAAGGCCAAATTAACACAAAAATAAACAAAAAAAAAATAATAATAATAAAAAAAAAAAACAACATGCCCTGTGTGTGTATGCGAACAACATACAAGCAAAACCCAGGTGTTGTGTATGTGTGTATGTGTGTGTTCAAGCTAAGCAATTTTACCGTTGTGTTTTTTAGTTTTACTTTTGCTGATTTCTGCTGCAAATTTAGGCTTTGCTTCTGCATTTGCATTTGTTTGTTTGTTTGTTTGTTTTGTCTGTTTTTCTGTTTGTCTGTTTTATCTCCATCTATGCTAATTTAAGCTATAGTTTTTTGTATGTTGTATGTTGTCTGTTGCTGTTGGTGTTGCCAGTTAATTGTATGTATTAATATTTAGATTGTTTTGTTTGTAATACAAAGAAAAACTGCTTTCTTGGCGTGGGTATCAGAGACGCCGCAGTTGGCTTAGTTTTTTGTTTGTGGTTAACTACTTACTAATTTTACATTTAGATGGTTTTTGTTTTCTTCGTATTTTTGTTTTTGTTTTCTTTTGTTTTGTTTTTCTTTTAAATTTTAATTACTATGGTATAATTATTAATATTAATTTTCTGCTGCTTCTTTCTCTCTTGTGTTTAATATAGTTAACAAAAAAAAAAAAAAAAAATACAATTATTTAGCAGCCTTTTAAACAACTATGTAGCTTTCTCTCCTCTTCGTCACTTCTCTTCTAATTTCTGCCCGCTTCTGCTCCTCTCACTTTCTCCTTCTTTCCCTCTTTCCCTATCTTTCTCGGTTTTCTTTTTCTTTTTACTCCATTCGGCGTTCGTTTTTAGCTTCAACAAAATTCTTCTTGATGTTTTTTTTCGTTTTGTTTTGCTTGCACATTTTGCTTTCATTATTCTTATATACTCTTCCTTCTTTCCTTCTATTCATTGTTGTTTCTATCTTTTTTATTCTTTTGTTTTGTTGTTGTTTTGTTTTTTGCTTTACGCTTGTTTATCACATTGAATATAATATATACGTATATATATAATATATATACATATATATTTATATATATATGCATATAGTTTATTTAACTTAAGTTTTGTTTTGTTTTCTTTTCTTTTGTTTTCTTTTCTTTTTGTTTTATATGTTGTTTTTTATGCATTTGCGACACGCTTTTCTCTAGAGGCGCTTATGGAAATTCTTCGGGTTTTTTCTTCTTCTTCTTCTTGTTGTTGTTGTTGTTGTTGTGGATTTGTTGACTCGTTGCAGCATCGAGCATCAGCAGCAATTGTCGTTTCGTTGGCAGTGTTCGCTCATAGCAGCTCCTGTTGCAGCAGCAACAGCTGCTGCTGCTGGTCCAGTTGGACTTGTTCCTGCAGTTGCTGTTGCTGCCAGCGCTTGTACATGCCCAGATAGGTGCGTGTGTTTGTTGGGTTGCTGTTGTTGTTGTTGATATTATTGTTATTGTTGTTGTTGTTGTTGTTCATATTGTTGAAGTTGTCGATGATGTTGTTGCTGTTGTTAATGTAATTAATGTTGTGGTTGTTGTCGCTGCCGCTTGTTGCCACCAGCGGCATGTCACCCAACACTGACGGCAACTGCAACTGCTGCAAGTGCAATGCTGTTGTTGTTGAGGCTGATAATGATGTTGTTGTTCCTTCACCGATCACTGCCGCAACTGGCGGCAGCAGCTTGTAGTGTGTGGCATCCATAACCGTATCATAGCAATAGGCAGCCGCATCCAGAAATGTTGTCCCATAAAAGCTGTTCCGATTACAGATATCGTTATTAATGTCATAATTAATGATCGTGCTGCCACTGCTGCTGTCCTCAATATTTATGATAAATTGATTTTGCTGTTGCTGTTGCTGTTGCTGCTGCTGCTGCTGTTGCTGCTGCTGTTGTTGCTGTTGTTGTTGGGTTTGTTGTTGGCCAGCAACTGCTGCTGCTGCGGTTGCTGCTGCTGCTGTTGCTGCGGCGGTGAATTATGAATTGGAATTGCGTATAGTTGGCAGCTAGGACGAGCTGGACTGATTCATGTTGCCAAACATGTGGGCTGAAAACGATGTTTGTCCCGCCGAGTTGGCCTGTGACGTGGACGACTGTTGCTGCTGTTGCTGTTGCTGCTGTTGCTGCTGCTGCTGCTGTGCCTGCTGTTGATTCAGCGAGCCACGCCCATGCTTCGGGATGGGAGGCTGTATATATTCATGTCGTGCCAATGCAAACACATCCATGCGATCCTCCTTGCGATACGCCAAGCATCCGCGAATGAAACTCTGCACATTAAATTATCAAATAAATTAATTAAAATATATATCGAAATATTTAAAAAAAAAAAAAATATAAATATTGTTGTGACGCTAACCTTTGCCTCATTGGAGACAGTTGGCTTGTTGGAGAACTGCACTTCGGTGGCCTTCAGTATGGTGTTCTCCTCCAAAATGGTGGCCTGCGATTGGTTATGGCCAAACGGCTTCTTGCCATATAAGCACTGATAGAATATCACGCCAACACTCCACACATCCACTTTCGATGAGATTTTGGGTGGATTCTTGCCAACAACAAAGCACTCCGGCGGCAGATACCTATAAATAATTTAAAATGTAATTTAATATATTTATTTCAACTTATATTTATTTGCTATTGTCGTTGGTAGTTACCAATAGGTGCCAGCGCCTTGAGATGTCAGATCCATGCCATGATCCGGATTATAGTTTTCATCGTCCATCACTTTGGACAGACCGAAATCAGTTATTTTGATCTCGCCGCAAACGTTGCCCTCGGTTAACAGTATGTTGCCCGGCTTCAGATCATAGTGGATGACGGGCGGTTTAATCTCATTTAGATACTTCAGTGCAGATACAACCTAGATATATATATAAAGATCTCAATTAAAGAATGTACACATGTAATAATAACTCATGGAAGGATTAATGATGGGATAGAAAGAATTGAAGGGATTGATATTCATCCATTAGAGAAACAAAGAGAGATCCCTGTCTGGTGTGGTTGGGATGATGGGAATGACTATTCCAATAAACATGTTTTCATTCGCAACTTACCTGCATTATTATTGAGCGCGCTTCACGCTCGGGTATAGTCTTATGCTGCTTCAGATAGAAGTCCAGATCGTGTCCATCACAATACTCCAGCACGGTGCAAAATGAGTTTGCATCGATCTCAAAGACATCATAGAGCTTCACCACGCGCGGATGATCCAGCGCCTTGTGTATGTTGTACTCTCGCAATGCGTGTCTAAAATTTGTGTTGCAAATATGTGGAAATGGGCGAAAAAAAAACACACACAAAAAAGAAAACAACAAAAAAAAAATGGTTAAAGAATCATGAGCAATATGTGAATCTTGCCCCCATTTTCCCCATGCACCATGCCCCATGCTCCATGCCCCATGCCCCACGACCCTCGCCCCACGCCTGCTTCTCCTGCCGCCGTCTAACTAACCATGTGCAATACGAATTCAAAAAGATCTCTCAAATCGAAAGCGCATCTCTATGAAAATAACTAACAACTCAACATAAAATTAATTTTAGCTGCTAACTGCTGCTGCTGCTGCTGCTGCTCCTCCACTACTCACTTGATATAATTAGCTTTCTTATCCTCCTTCCAATCCTTGTTTAATTGGTGCACCTTACATGCGACATAGCGTTGCTCCTTGAGGTCAAATGCCTTGTGCACCTCGGAGAAGCCGCCCTTGCCCAGCAGCATTAAAAGCAGATAGCGATCATTCAGTACGGGATGATTGTTAAAGCGGGACTGCAATTCAAAACCAATCACAGATTAATCAATATATATATGTGGATATATAGAAAGGTGTGTGTACTTACCTGATCTTCATTGAGTATACGCTTGAGCTCGCGTATGTGGAGATTACGTTCCCGCTCAAGCTTCTCCATCTCCAGCTGCAGATCGGCGTCCTCCTTTTTGAGAGCGTTCTGTCGCAGCTTGAGTATCTCATCGTATTCATAATACTCCTGCGCCGTATACGCTCCCGATACCGGATCCGGTTTAAGAAATGTGCCCGAATCGGAGCAACTGCCGCCGCTATCATTGCCACCGATGCCGCCGCCGCCGACAGCACCAGATCCGCCTGGGCCGCTGCCACCAGCACCGGCACCGCCAACACCGCCGCCACCGCCACCGCCGCGATCTGACAAACGATCACCGACGCCGCCGCCGACGCCGCTGTTGCCCACATTGCCGCCGACGCCAGAGTTGGCGCCACCAACTCCACCGGAGCCAGCAATACCGCCGCCACCAACACCACCCGCACCACCGCCTCCATTGTGCAATAGTTGCTGCTGTTGTTGCTGTGCCTGCGTCGAATTCGAGCGGGAAAGGACGCGACCGCAGGAGACGACCACAACGGCGCCGCCGCTGCCCGCAAGTCCGCCAACTCCGCCAACACCGCCGGCGCCCGTCGCATTGTTGGCCGCGTTGCCGACAGCAATGCCGCTGTCGAGGCTACCGGCGCCGGCATTGCCGCCCAGTCGATCCGTCAGCTGGGATGAGTCATTGGAATTGGAATTCTGTTGCTGTTGCTGCTGCTGTTGCTGGTGCTGGTTATTCTGCTGGTTGGTGTTGTTGCGCTTGCGTCCGGATTCAGCCGGCCGCTTCTTCATCAGCTGCTTCTTCTGGCGATCGATCTCCTCACGCTCGGCCGTTATCTCCTCCTGGCGACGGCTGAGCTCCTGAAACGCATAGCCGTCCGTCCAGTTCTCCTGGAATGTGGCGCCGACACGCTGTGTCACAAATTGTCCCAATCTCAATCGATTCTGCATGCATTTCTGGCGCGCCTCCTTCTTCTCAATGCTGCTCTTCTCCTTGAGCAGCTTCTTGACCACATCGATGCATTTGGCAATGTGCGACTTGTGCTGATCAATGGACTTCTGTTGGCTCATTATCTGGCACTTTTGCTCATCGTACAGTCTTGTCATCTCGTCCAGCTTCGCCTTGCCGGACTCGTGCTCCGCCTCCCGCTCCTGCAACTCCTGCTGTGACATCTCCGTTTGGGTGCCCTTCGTGTATGTCATTATTGTGGTTGGCATTGCCAGTGGCAACGGTGGCGGAGGTGGTGGCAACACACCAACCACTCCAACGCCTACATTTACGCCAACGCCACCAACGACCCCAACGCCGCCCACATTGACGCCCAGTGGGCCAAGCTGTTGATGCGTCGACACAACGGCAACACTTCCCGCCGACGATGTAACTGGCAACTGTTGCTGCTGTTGTGCCTGTTGTTGTTGCGCCTGCTGTTGCTGTTGTTGTTGCGCCTGCTGCTGTTGCTGTGCACCCACAACACTCAGTCCAAGCACGCTATGCCCCACGCCCACATGTGACATGGCCACGCCCATTTGCGTCTGTTGAGGAACCATTGCATTGGAAGTCTGTTGTTGTTGCCGCTGCTGTTGCTGCTGTTGCGCCTGCTGTTGCTTAGCTGCTGCTGCCGCCGCTGCTGCTGCTGCCGCAAAATGAAACTCTGGCCCAGCTTGCTGCACCTGCTGTTGCACCTGCTGCTGCACTTGCTGCTGCTGCTGCTGTTGGCTGGGCGACTGCGTTTGTGCACTGGTTGAATGATAGCCGTGTATGGAATACGCATTCGTCGTCTGCACCTGCACCTGACTATTTACCACCTGCTGCTGTTGCTGCTGCTGCTGCTGTTGTTGTTGTACTTGCTGCTGTTGCGCCTGTGTTGCTGACGATGGCGATTTGCTGCCCGTGTGTTGCCGCAACGTGGAGTTGGCGCCACTCTGTTGCTGCTGCTGCTGTTTGTTGAAGTAATCGTTGATCTTCTTGCTGTCATTGTTGCCGGGCAGCAGAAGGCGCGAACTTTTGTTGCCACCAGCACCACCGACCGTGGATACGCCGCCAACTGTGCCAGTAACACTACCGCCAACACCACCACCACCACTGACGGGGGGCAACGCAAGGCGATCGCCGCCGAGGCTAAGGACCAGGTTGGAGACCTTGTTGCTGTCGCGAAATGTGAGCGATTTCTTGAGGCTAGTGACAATGCCGGAGCTGTTGCCGCCGTTGCCGGTGTCCTCGCTATTGCTGTTGGGCATTTTGCGTTTGCGTTTGCGCTCCGCTGGGGTTCGTGGCTGTTTCCCGCTCGCATTGCTCACAACAGAGGCGGTGGCGGCTGAAACGGGTACAGCAACTGGACCGGGTCCGGGTCCGGGACCGGGCCCACTACCTGGCTGCTGTTGCACATTGAGCATGTCGAGCATTGAGGCGCCGTTATTGGAGTGCAGCTGTTGCTGCTGTTGTTGCTGCTGCTGCTGTTGTTGTTGTTGTTGCTGTTGTAGATTGCTGAGTCCTAGCATATCATTGACATCCTTTTCGCTGTGCGAGGAACCAGTGCTCATATTCGAGTCCGGATTACTGCTATGGCCACCGGCAGCGCCGTGTGGCTGCTGCTGATGCAGGGCTACGTGCGGATGTTGCTGGTGTAAATGTTGCAGCTGTTGTTGATGCTGTGGCGGCAATGTTGTATGCTGATGCAGCGACTGTTGCTGCTGTTGTTGCGCCGCTGCTGCTGCTGCTGCCGCCGCTGCTGCTGCCGCTGCTTGCTGCTGTTGTTGTTGTTGCTGCTGCTGCTGCTGTTGTGGCGTCAACTGCTGCAGGTGTAACGTGTGTGTTTGCAAATTATGATGTTGCGATAGCTGCTGTGGCGGCAACTGTTGCTGTTGCGCTTGCGTACTGTGATGATTAGCAAAATGTTGCTGCTGTGGTTGCTGCTGCTGTTGCTGCTGTTGTTGCTGTTGCTGTACTGCCGCCTGACTGCTTGGATGAAGATGACTTAGGGTCGATGTAGTCTGTGGGGCCATCTGCAATTGAGCGCCGGCGGACATCTGTAAAGTAAGACAGAATAAAAATCAAATTAGATTCAAATTGTTATCACTGTTTATGTCTGATGATTGTCACAATTGAACAATGAGAGTAACTGACGACTGTAAAACACAATCGCCAATTAGCCTTATTCTCTTTTCTCCATTTCTCTAAACGAAAGCAACCTTTAAAATATGTTTGAAATTTCATTGACAGAAAGGCAAAAGCAACTCGGAACGTAGAATGTTTAATTTTGTGTACATGGTGTTTTGACATAAACAGATTGTACGGACATCGTAAACTTCTTGAATTGCACGGAATTTATAATTTATATATATATAGAGGGAGAGAGATTTAAACAAATGATCGATTCTTGCTATCGATATGCAATGGTCTGCCGTTTTGCAACACTGAACCACATTTTGTTTTGATTCGCTGGTTCGTTGGCGTTGGCGACACAGTGCAGAGCTGCCAGACGAGTGCCTCTCAACTAAGTGGCAACCGTGGAGGCTGAGCAATTGAAAAGAAAAAAATTAAAATGGTAGAATAGCGAAAAGAGCGAAAGAGAAACGTGCAAAATATATGGCAACAAAACGATGAGTGAGCGTGCGAGTGTTGAGTGCATGCATGAGAGTATGTGTGTGTTTATATGAGTGAGTGAGACGTCATAGCGAGCGCGTGCTACTCTGCTGGGCGCCGCTCAGGATTATATGCGTGTGAGTGAGCGCAATGCAGCAGCAATGTCGCTATGTGTGTGTTTGTGTGTGTGAGTATACATGGGTGTAAATTATTTTATCAAAAGCAAAGGCAATGAGAGAAAAAAAAACCGACACAATAGAACAAAGTTGAACATTATTGTACAAATTATATGTTTTTACCGCACACAATTTTGATTTCATATATTTACTTTTTGTGAACAATCACTTCTCTCAAGCTTTGTTCCTCACACAACACAATTAAACACAATTAATTTATTTTCTTTGCATTTGCGTTTTTGGTTGGTGTGCTTGTTTTTTTTTTCGTGTATGTGTGTATTTGTATGTATGTATGTCTTATTTATGACAAAATGCCGTTCACCTTTTTTAAGCGCCGCATATTTTTCTGCACACACATACGCTTTGCTTCTGTATGTGTATGACGTGTATGTGTATGTGGGTGTATGTGCGTATGAGGATGTGTGTGATTTGTGTGTATGTAATTTATAAATTTTCACATTCTATTACAATTTATCACATTCATCGCTGTTTATTTATGCACTTTAACGAAATGAAAAAATAATTTTTCACGATTATTATCGACTATTTTGCACGCCGCGTACTTAGTTTATGGCTAGTATATGTATTTTTCTTCGAGTTTCGGGGCAGGCAGCAAATTGTTATACGCGTATTTGTAATGGTGCGCGCGGCCCGTAACGAGCACGAAAGAAGGTGAAAAAAGAAGAACAAGAGCAATAAAACGCGTACTCAGACAACGACAGCGACGAACGTCTCAGACTCGGCGCTTTTGCTATTTGCAGAGAGCACGCGAGCGCGACTGCGAGAGCAAGGGTGAGAGACACAAAAAAAAAATTTCAAGAGAGAGTGAGTGTGTAGCGCAAGAGCAAGAGAGCGCGCAACGAGCCGGAGCTGAAGTCGAGTCGACAACAACACCACACACTGCACCACTACACAACACTATACTATTTGCAAAAAACGACGAAAAGAAATGTACAATAAAAATTAATCCGATTGACAGGCAGCCACCGCTTCGTCGTCTGTCGTTCGCTCGGCCTTCGTTGGTTTGCGTTCTGTTGTTGTTGGTTTCTGTTGCTTTTGATAAATTTCTGCGACTTCCGCGCGCGCCCAGCCAAAAACAACATCGAAACTAAACTACACAACTACAACAACTTTTTGTAGTTGCTGCTGTTGCTGCGCTGACTTTGCTGCGCGACTGCGAACGCTCTTCTTCTTACAACTCTTCCAACATTGCCCAGCAAGCAAGCAGCAGCAGCAGAGCAACCCAACCGGCGTCTTTGTCATTTCGCGAGGCGCGCGTTGCTGTCGACGTTGGCAGCGACGCCATTGCCCAAATTATGTTGGCATTTCTACAAACACACACATTCATATGTACAACACGTAGATGTGCGATTGTGTGACTGAATTAAGAGGCAATTAAAATTATAATTTAATTTATAGAAATAAGAATAAATGCAAAAATGTAAACAGATTCAATTACGTGTATAACAGTGCAAGAAAATTCTGTTACATTTACGGCGTTCACTTAATAAATAGTCTGACACAATAACCGGTTTTCAACTGCCGCTTTAAATAAAAATTCAAATTAAAAATAAGTAAATTAACAAATTCCCTAAAGTAAAGAAATTTGGTTTGCAAATTAAAAATTTCTTTTTTGTTATACATAAAATGGGATTTCATAATTTGATTTATCAAAATTTGGTCATTGTTGAATTTAAAAGTTTAACGGCAACGTATTAATGGTCATAATGCTGCCAGCGCCGCTGCCAGCGTCATCAGTGAGCAGCAGCGCTATAAAGGAAGGAAGCAAATTTTACGCTGTCGTCGTCGGATCGCATCGCAGTTTGCGGTTTGATGAACACGACGACAACAGCTGGGAGCTGGGCTAAACAGAGCTGAGCTGAGGTGATGAGAGTAAGAGCGAAAGATGTGACGCCGTGAAAAGTGTTGCCAAACATGGCTGAGAAAAAAATGAGCAAATGCGAGCGAGCGAGAGAACAATCGAACAAACTCAAACATATATAAATATAAATATAAATATATATATATATATATATAAATATATATACAGACACAAGCAAGCTGTAACGGACCAAACTGGCAACAGCAAAAAGGCGACGAAAAAAACGCAGAGACAACAAAATAAATGATAACAAAAAGCGTGTGAGCCGTGGCGAGTCCAAAACCAAATGAAATGGGCAGCGACGACTTAATTTTTGGGCTTGTTGCACTCACGTGCGCGCGAATGAGATAAATCTATGATGATGAGGAGGTTGCTGTTTGTGGGTGCTGATGCGGGCTGCGATGTAGGGGGGGTCAGCGGTGTGCGATGAGCACAAAAGCAAAAGCGTGCGAAAAGGCCCGCGAGACGTAGACGGCGGCGAGAAACGAGCCGAGACAAAACGAAATTCAAGCGTCAGTGTCCCGCTCTCTTCATACACATAGCGATATACATATTCATGTGTATTGTGTGTGTGGGTGCGGGGCAGCGTGCGAGGGTGTGGCAGTGTCATGCATAACGTATATTGTGTGTATATGCACTTCTTATTGGCACCATCTGTGCATGCGTGCATTAGTGTGAGTGTGTATGTGTGTGCACTGCTGCGGCTGCTGCAGCACTTTACATGCACACATCCACACATGCATACATGAGCATGTGTATTCTGCGAGAGAGAGAGAATGAGAGAGTCACACCATACTATTGCAAGTGCATTCCAATGCAGCTTGAAAAACCGTTGCATATTTTGTGCTTTTTCAAATGCAGCTTTTTTTACGCTCACCCTATTATTCTGCCTCACTCACACAAACACACACACACAAATGATGACAGTGCAGTCGCTGCAGCAGCCTCAGCGCATGCAACGAACAAGTTTCGTTTCTTAATTTTTTTGCTTTTGCCTTTAGCAATGTGTTGTGATAACGCTTCATTGCAAATACACACTTACATACATACACCCATATGCATATAAATAAAGATGTATGTATTAATATGTAGATATGTGCAACTGCATGTGTATGTGTGTGTGAAAACTGGTTGTCGCCATTGCGGCAAGACGTTGACATTAGGGCTGCCATCCAACACAATAACCAGAAAACAATCGAAGCTGTCTGGCAACGCCGTCGCGCAACGCCAAGCAACAACACTCGCCGTCGTCGCCGCAGTTTAACAGTTCACATCGATGAGTCAAGGTCGAAAGACGTCACGCAAATTTTCGTTTTCATTGCTTACCCACAACAAAAACGAAAAAAAAAAAAAAAAACTATGTCCGTTTATTTTTAGCGTGCGAGTGTCGTCGTTCGTGTGAGCGACGACGGCGAGCCGAGCAAACACGAGTCGCAACAACGAATGAATTGAATGGGAAGCGACCACGAACGTGAAAAGCACGCAAGGCAGCCACCACCATTGAATTTATAATTAATTTATTTTTATTATATTTGCTTTGTTTTTTATTTTCTTTTGCCGAGTTTGCTGCTTTTCTATTTGTCATTGATTTAATATTAGCGACGCGTATAGAATACGTTTAATTCAAATTCTCATATGAAAGTATGGTACTTTGTTTTTTTTTTTCGCTACTTAATTTTGGTCAGTTTATGAAAATTGTATTATGTACATTATATTGCACTTGACATTATTAAATCAACCAGCTTTCAGTTTAAAGAAAACATTTAATGAGCAAATTGTGTTTAATTTGTAATTAAGATTAATTGCTTTAATAAGCCTAGTGTGTTAATTTCTCTTGCACAAAATGTTAATTGTCTGTTAATTTGCGAAAAGGACAATCAATTGGCTAGCACGAATTGTGTCCCCATTTGCTTAACAGAGGGCTGTTAAGAAAACTTATGCTGGGCGCTCAGAAAAGTGCCGCAGCAGCAGAAAGCATCAGCACGTGCATAAAGCGCCTCGAATGTAAACAAAGAGAAATATACACACAAAAGTAAAACGAGAGAAAAAAATAAAAATAAATAACACTCACGCTCTTGGTTAACTTGCGACCAGCAGCGCCACTGCCGGCGCTACGCTTGCTGCCATTGTTGTTGTTATTGTTGCTGGCGCTGCGGCTACGTTTGCGTGCAGCGCTGCTCGCAGAAGCTGCTGCGGTTGCTGCCGTTGCTAACATGACAACGTAGCAGAGAAAAAGTCGCTGCTAACGCTGACGTTGCCGTCGTTGAACAGCTGACACACTTGCCGGCTTAATTTTATAAATCAGCTGCCCATGGGCGCACCGCTCTTGCTAGATTTTTCTCTCTCGTTCACAGAGTGCGCTCTCTGTCTGTAAGTGAGTGGTTGTGTGGGGAGTATATGCCGGCGTTCTCTCAACTTATTTGCAATCTCTCTCACGCGCGCTCTCTTTTTCCGTTGTTTGCCGATACAACTGTCGTCTGCCTTTTGTTTTGTATTTTGTATTCGTGTTTTCCTTCTTTCTTATTTTTTTTTGGTTTGCTTATTTTGCACGTTTTGCATTTATGTTACACACACACGCTTTGCCTCGGCATTCGTATCGTTTGCTTTGGCTCGTCTTTTTTTTGCCGTTGCTATTGCCTGCTGTTATTGTTGTTTCTGTACTTGGTAGGAAGTTGGCGGAAAATATTAAAAAAAAAAAATCAACCGCGCGCGTTGCCGACAACAACGACACGTCACGTTACTCGCTCTTTAAGTTCGACACTGTTGTGCTAGAGAGCAGCGGCAAGGTAAAATTGGCAAATCTACAACAAAAACGACAACAGGCTGGCTGCTTGCTTGGTTCGTTGGCAGGGAGAGCGACGAAACCGACTGCGACGCTGACTGACTATAAATTTGTATATGAATGTGTGTGTGTATATTTTGAATGTCTGCTAACCGAGTGAACTTAAATTGTTTAGTTCTGTCTGCTGCTGCGCTGCTGCTGCTGCTACTGCTGCTGCTTTTTGGCGTTTCTCGTCTGTTCTTGTGCAGAACGACGGCGAGCGCAAGGCCGCAGCTGCTGCTGTTGCGTTGCGTTGTATGTTGTGTGTGGTGTGTTGTATGTTGTATGTATGTTAGAAAGCTCTTGGCACTTTTTGCTTGCAGCAAACAATATTTGATATTAGAGTTGCCATTGGCAGCGAAAATTGCAGCAGAAGCCGCGATATAAATTTTAACTGTTAACAGGCACACAGAAAAAATAGTAGCAGCTAAGATGTTATTACAAACATACACACACACACACATACAAATATATGTATATGCAAGTGTAACTGTTGGTGAAAGCACGTTAATAGAACATTGTCCGTTAACATTCGCTGAGATCGCTGTTGTTGTTGCTGTTATTTTTGTCGCTGTTGTTGCTATTATAGTTGTTAAAATGTTTGTTCGCCCAGCCCCAAATTCGACCTATACATTAAATTTTTGTGTGCTGTTTAACTATGAACACACATGCAAACAGGGTACACACATACACAAACACATGTATATCTGTACATATGTACAATGTGGATACAAAAATATGTATATATGTATGCATGTATTAGTGTGCCCGTAATGGGCATTAATATTATCCGATAATGGTTTCGAGGATGCGTTTGTGTCTGTGTTTTGTTATTGACGCACCTGGCGTTTCTATGTAGAAACAGAAACAGAGACCGAGGCACAGCCAGAAGCAGAAGAACTGGCAGAGAGGAAGACGAAGACGAATACCAAGAGAAAGACGAAGAGGGAGAGAGTAAGTATAAGTGTGAGTGTGAGTAGTGTGCACCGTTGTATTCGCGCTACTCCTCTCCCTCTTTCTCTATCTACAGATTATTGCAATATATACGTACATAATAATATGCAAAGGTATGTGTATGTTTCTATGTGGAAATGATTGATAAAAGCGAATATAAAAATCTAAATCTTAGACATAATAGGTACACACATGCATACATACATATGTTAAGATGTACAATATAAACAAAGCAAAAGCACAAACTGAATAAACTTTATTTGACAAATGCTAATGAAGCATATCGGCAAGCGAAAATTAAATGAAATCCAACAACATAAATTAATGGGAAACACTAAATACGCGAATAAGAAAAAACTCATATATAACAGTATATAGTTCATTTGGCTTGGCATACATTTTGCATGTATTTATGTGCGCGAGAATTGTATCAAATTGTAGTGATGAAAACATTTTTTTTTGGAACTAAATCGACTTTGGTCATGTTCTTATCACGAATATACAAAGTCGACAAATTAGTCTTTTGCAAATAATTTCAACAAGTATAACAAGTGTATATCATTTATATTGTTTATAAGTTTAATATGATATTTTATCACAAACACAATTATATCAAATCCAAATCAATATGTAATATTGATCAAGTATGTTTTGTGTCCCAATCGAGTACAGAGTATACGAATTGCAATTAGTGGGCATATTTTCACTCAGTCGACATCGTCGTCGCCAACGCACAGGCACAGATTTCAAGTTTTCATTGCCTCTGTCTTCCACTGCTCCTATCTCTTCCTTTCTTCCCCCTATTTCTCTATTCATCTGTGTGTGTGTTTTCTTTCTGTTTCTCTTCTTCTGTTTGTGCTTTTTATTATGGATAAACTGATTTCGCGTTGCACTTCTTGTTGTGTGTGTGTGCATATGTGTATGTTAATATGTATTTCATTACATTGAATTTTTTCCCTCATTTGCTTTCAAAACTGCGCAACTTTCACCTGAATAGACAACAAACAAATCAAAAAACACTACAAAAAATATGTTGCAAAAATGTTTACCTGCAAATGATGTGCAAACATTCACATACATACATACATATATGTATATACATGCTTATGCATACACATACCCATATAATTTTTTTTTTTTTTTTTTATAGATATTTAGCATTGACATTCGTCCCAGTGACTGTCGACGTCGGCTGACGTAATCACAGCAGAATAATAAATAAACAAAGACAACAAAAATGTACAAAAACCAACAACAACAAAAACAAATTAGTGTTGATGAATTTTGAAAACAAAAGTTGTGTGAATTTAGGGCTCAAGTCGCATTTACGATTGAGTTTGAAATTGAAATTGACTTAAATTAAATATTTATGACATAAGAGAGACAGCCAAATAGAGAGCGAGACAGAGTATACCAGCTGTTGGGCAGGATTCTCATTCCATACAGACATTTACAATTATAAACTGTTCATGTTAATGTTAATGATGTATATATATTTATGCCCGTGTGCATATTATAAATATATATCAAAGGGTATAATAAAGTTGTTAGTGTTGTTGTTGAGACAATTAACTTTTTACTATATTTAGCAGCTCTGCTCACATTTCCTGTATTCAATAATTCACTGCGTTTCACAAATGCATACACAAAATATATGAAATTAATTTTTAAAAACTTTTTCTATCAACATACAATAATAGGAATAGGTCTGTAGGTCAACATAAAAAAAAAACCACCATAACATGTTCAGCCACATAATATTAAATCAATTCAGTTAAAAGCCGGAGCAGTTTGTGAAAAATACAAAAAAATAATAAAAACCATTGGAACGAAAATTGCAGTACATTTTTTTTGCCCTTTTGTGGTAATAGATAAAAGTTATTTTTGAATGAATCATAAACATTCTTGAATGTGAATTAATCGGTGTGTATGTATGTGTGTATTTATGCATGTGTGCGTATCTTAAGACTTGCCAATTCAATTAAATATCTGCTGTGTTTGAATGAAGTCGTTTTCTCGAATATTGTTTCTGCTGCTAATCGTTTCACACAACGCAAGTTAGTGCTCATGTATGTATGTGTGTGGATGAATGTATAAATAGCACAACAAAGCGCTAATCTTCACTAAAAAAAGTGACAAATAAAAATAATTCACACATACATATATACATACATACATACGCACATGCCCACATACATACATGTGTAATATTCAAAAAGGAATGTTATCAAAAAAAGATGTATAAATTCCACATACTTGATTCAAGGCACGAAGACCGTATGTATGTGAATTGGTTGCGTATTGTAGTAAGTAAACATTGTGAACTAAACCCAACTAATTAAATTTAAAAGTTATGAATTTATTTATATATGTCTATGCAATGTATACAAATATGCGACGCTGCTGCTGATGCCTGGCTACAATACGGTAGGTAACGAGCGGCGAGTAAACAACACACAATGAATACGCCGAGGGAGAAAAAGAAAATAACATATATATATATATATATATATATATATATATATGTACCTACGTACATAGAAAGAAAAGAAAATAAAATGAGCATTGACATCGGGCATATAACAAATGCAATGCTCCGCTTTACGCATATGCAGATTGGCAGCAGCACCAGCAGCAGCAGGAGCAGCAATATGCGAACTACGACGACGTCTAATTATGCTGCTGTTGCTGCTTCTGTTGCGGACGACGACGACGGGAGCACACGACCCACTCACCGAAGCGACCGAGCGACAAACGCAGCGACGGTGGCGGCGACCCACGACAACACAAAATGTAAGCGCAGCGAGTGGAAACGAACGAGTTGCGGCGCCGATGACTGCCTGCCTGCCGTCGCGTCGCTCACACCCTCAATATGGAATGCTCTCGCCTACTGCAGCAACAGCGGCAGCGTCAGAGACAGCGACGTCGGCAGCAGCAGCGACAGCGGCGAATTGGTGGGTTTGAAAACATTTTACTATTCAGCAGGCAGCAACAAACACACACAAACATGCAAAAGCAATGACAGAGGCAAAAGCAAAAGCAAAAGAAAAAAAATATTGAAACACACACACAACACAGATCGACAAATAGCAAATAAAAAGTGTAAAGCAAAGCAGAGTAAAGTAAAGTAAAGTAAGGTAAAGTAAACTGACGTTGACGGAATCGTCGCTTTAGCCGCGTGTATATTTCGATTCAGTTATTATTGAAGCACAAACAAATTGAGACTAAAAATGCGGCGTGAGATTTGATTGTTAGTAAGCGCAAGCGTCGCGTTCATGACGTTGACGCTGGCAGCGACGTCGGCGTCGTCGTCACATTTAAAATAAAGGCAAACAAATATACAAAAGTAAAAGCCAAAGAACGCAAGGGGAATGAAATTAAATGAATGTATGTCTGTTTGTATGTAATGTATGTATATTTGTATGACGGTGTATATGTATGTAACGTATATGTATATATATCTATATGTACATAAAAGTGAGTGTGGTGGAAATTGAAAAAAAGAGGAGAAAAAGGAAAACCAAGGAAAAAAAAAAAACTAAAGCTTAGCGACTGGACAGCGACGATGTCGCGACGCTGGCGCTGACGTCGCTGCCGCCGCCAAGTGCAAAGTGTGATGGGCGTGGCAGCCGATGTGGGCGGTTGGGTGGGTTTGCAGAATACATGTGCATGTGATTGTATTTATGTGTGCATGCCTATGTGGCTGTGTGTATGTGTGTGCAGCAACTGCTGTTATTGTTGTTACGTTGTGAACATATCAAACATAGAAGAGCAACAACAAGAGTAGCAACTATACCACCTCTTAACACAAAATTTAAATATGTACAAAACTCTTATGAGGTAATCGTGGGTAGCGCAACAACAATAATAATCATTTAAATTTCGGCGTAAAATTATAATTTGCGAAAAGGCAGAAAAATCTAAAAGACACAGCAACAACAACGGTAAACATTACCGCATCTGGCATATACACACATACTCATACACAGATACGTTATACTATAGATTAATATGTATGTTCACAAACACACACGCACACACACACATGCATATATAAATGTTTTTGTTCGAGAATTTCAGCCGTCGGATGTATAAAGCAAATGGAATTTTTATGAACAGTCACAAAAACAGCAGCGCAAAATGCAGCCAACATTTATTTATAAATTTCAAGACAGAGATAGCGATACGCAGCCAGATAGAAAGAGGCAGAGCAAACGCAAGTCTCTCAAGTGAAGGAGTGCGATAGGGTGTGTGGGCAACTGGTGAAGAAAGGAAAGAGGAAGGAGAAGGGGGGGGGAAGGGGGGGGGGTAAGTGGGCTGACTGGTGGGTTGTTGGTTGGCAGTGTATAAGTAACGGATCAATGTGTTTATGAACTAAGTGGAGACTAGGTAAACACCAAAACGGAGAAGGGGATAGACAGGTAATGTGTAAAAGAGGGAGAGAGAGAGAGAGTGAAAGGGAGAGAAATCAAAGTAAGAGTTGTTCAAAGAAACATAATCCACGATATCTCTGCATAAAAACGAACTTATTTGTAATATCCACAAATGCGAAAAAGTTTCAAAGTTAAATTTTTTATTCCTTCAAGTCTATAGCAAGATTATTATATATCAATATCAAGTATTAAAACATATTTTAACAACTTTTTAATATTTGCATTTTTGTTGTGAATGTATATTTTCAATAATCAACCAGCAAATAGTCAAACTGAATTCATGATTCATTGCATTAGTAATTGAAATTCTGAATACACGAAGTTTGCAATGTAAATTAAACAATATACATATCTACATACATACACACACACATACATACAAACATACATACCAACATTCATATATGTGCTTTCGTCGTGATTATGTGAAACGAGAGAGCTTTTATTACAATTACAATTTACTATGCTAATTAAAAGTCGCTCGAACTCTGTGTCAAAAGTGCTTTAAAAATACGTTTTACAAGGGGTTTTCTATATACATTCTCTGTCAATTAGTTTAATCTTAAGTACCCAATTACTATAACACTTATTCTGTGTATGTAAAGAACCTACAATTTATTGCCATATTTCAATTGCAATGTTTCTATGGAAATTTCTAGTTACATATATATATAAATATTATAAATATGTAAATATGTATATAAATATCGCAAGCGATTTCATCAGCGTTGCCAACTCCAATTGGAAGGTGACCTTTGATTATTTCGTTTTACTTCGCTCGCGTTCAGTTTTTATTAGTTAAATAGGATACATATGCATGCATACACATACACAAACTATCTATACTATATATATATATATATGTATATATATATAGGTGAGCATTATGACAATATTTAGAATTATAGCCCGCTGATTTGTTTGCGTTGAAGAAAAAAAGCCCATTTGCTGTTATTGATTTTGCTTTTCATTTTCAGTTGGCGTTTGCAAATGTAATCAAGCAATAGTCTAAGCATGTTCACACACACACATAACACACACACACATACACACACACACACACAACACACACACATACACACTAACATAACAACTATGTGTTTATACAACCCACAATTTCAATAGAACGTTGCCCCGTCATCCCAACCAAACAAATCGTAGCAAAACAAAAGCCAGAGACCTGATCGACTGCAACATACTCTGTAATTGTTGTCATATGAAAATAGTTGAGAGCTACATTTGAACTTGCCTATGCAGACATCTGACTATGCTATCTGTGAATATATAGATGCAACTTTTAACAATTTTCAAGGCTTTATCTTTATTAGAAAGATTGAGAAAATAATTTGTATCGATTGTTCCTGCTAATAGTAAAGCTAACTGGTTTGGAAATATAAAAAAAATATACATATATATATATATATATATATAATTATATATTAAATTATATCATATTATATTTATTCATTTATTCAGGTCATTAAGTGTCAATCAAAGTCAGTCGATTTAAAAAAATACTCAAAGCTACATTTGATTAAAGCTAATTCAAAATTTTATATAAAATTTAAAATAAGTAATATTTTATAAGTTTTATGTGGAATTCATTGTTATATTAACGCAAAGTGTTCTTTAGTTAATTTGTGATTATTTTTTGTTTGTTTGTATTTCAGTGATTTCATACGAATTTCAGCTCATAGCCAATAAAAATGTACATATTATACATATAATTTGTAATTAGAAATTGACTCATATGGCGCAACCTATAACCCCGTTTCTATAATTTTTATTAATCACATTTTTGGATGCCTTTTGACGCCTCTCAAGCGGAAATAATATCCACAAAGCAAATAAAGCCCGAAAGCCAAGTGCAAATAACAAATAATAAAAAGAAAAAGGAAAGATATGAAAACTGAAATGATGAAAAAAAAAGTTTAAGTTAAAAGCAAACAAATAAAGACAAATGGCTTTGTATTTGTTTAGGCAATTAACGAACCATTTATGCTCAATGAATTAATAAAATGTTAAAATCGATACACAATAAAAAAACAAAATAAAAACATGGGGAACAAAATTCAACGGAATTTCAAGTTTTGAATGAAAAAAAAAAGCAAAAAAGAGTTGACACGCGCGAATTAAAAATTATTAAGCCGTAAAAATATATAAATAAATGTGAATATTTAAATACGTTTAAATGAGTTTATTTATGTATATGCAATAAGTGTTTTTTTAATTCAATAATATAATAAATTGATATTGGAAATGTGCAAAACAAAAAATAATCGCATTAATACAAAAATTGTCCTTATATGCTTGTTAGTATTTATCAGTCTCTGCTTTTGCTGATTTTATAACATACGACATACATATTTATATAATTATTCATGCATATATATATATATTTATATATATATATATGTATGTATATATATATACACACACAGGCAGAATAAAAGTCACTCATACGTAATTTCAATGGAATGTTTTTGTTGTTCTTTTTGCAGTTGCTGCTGTTGTCCGCCTCTCTTTTAATTCTTCTTCGTCTTTTTCATCAACATCATTAGCATCATCATCATAATCATTATGATTTTTTAATTCGATTCTGTTGCTTTTGATTTACGTTTTCGTTTTCATTTTCGCCTCTGCTGATGCTGCTGCTGCCGATGCTGCCGCTGCTAATTCTGCTGCTGCTTTACGCTGACGTCTTCTTTTCAGTTAGCTTCGTTTGATTTGTTTACGATTTTTGTTTAAGTTCTCCCATTTTCTCTTTTCTTCTTTCTTCTTTATTTTAATTTCAAATTTTAATCGCGATTTGCCAACACTTTGATCGACTTTGATCAACATCTTTTTGATTAGCAGTTAATAAATATTCTCAAGATAATTCATCACATTTCAGAATTATGTTTGTTCAACTATAAAATTAAGTAATATTATTGCCAAAAAAAAAGGAATTCTGAATGACAAAATATAATTTAAACTTAAAAATTTAATGTTCTTAATTTGTTCAGTTACTCAATGTACCAACTTCTATGTCCAAATTTAGTCATTTTCTTTTACTGAAATTTTGCAAAAGGATTTGAGCAACGCCAACCCCAAAACATATATTTCTGATCAGAATCAAGTCGAGTCTATATATAAAATTTCTTATATGTGTTACCAGCAAAATTTATCTTTTAATTAATTTTTAAATATACCTTAAAATATTATTGATAAACTATACACATTTCAATAAAATTGGATAAGAAACACAGATAAGAAACTGAAAAAAAAATCGTATTAAATAATTATTATTTATTATTTAACACCTGCTGGTTTCAGGGTATTCCCAGTTCGATCTATCTCAATTCAAGCCGAGTTATTTGCAACCAACTCAATCGAATGGAATTCCAAAATTAATAGAATTTGGTAACAACCAATTAGGATATTGAATTGTGCGGTTTGTTCATATTTATTGAATATATTTCTGGGCAGCATCAAAGCATAAACATTTGTTCAATCAATCTGTCACTCGTATGTTGCATGCTGCATGCGGCATGCTGCATGCGGCATGCTGCATGTTCAGAATGTTCATGGTGTTCAGTGTTTATTTGCTTGCATGACATTTGTACCTGGAAAATTCACATAATTTCCCAAATGTCGACTTTCGTCTCTGTCATCATCTGCTGGTCAACTGAGGGTTTAGAGTTTGTGTGTGTGTGTGTTGGTTGTGTGCATGTGTGTTGGTTGTGTGTGCTGCTGCTGCTGATGCCGCTGCTGCTGCTGCGGTTGCTGTTGCTGTTAGCAACGCATTTGAGAAGAACGCAGCCCAATTGCCAGGTTAGTCGGGGGTTGATAAAGAGGCAGCTGCTCCTATTCGAAAGGCATAGGTGGATACCACTTAGTGGGTGGAGGTTGGGTGGTGGTTGGGTGTTGGTTGGGTGCTGCCACTGAGCTGTACTTGTGGGCAAGCAAAAGGCTTTGCTTTCAATACAAAATGGTTGGCTCACTCGCTCGCACGCGCATTTCAGGCATTTCGGGCATTGGGGGCAACTGGCAACTGGCAACTAGCAACTAGCAACAACAACAATAACAACAACAACAACTAGCAACAACTGCAAACTGGCTGCCAGCAAGTGCAAAACTAAACCAAACAACAAGGCAAACACAATATTTCAACTGGAAATATGGAAAGGCCGACAGTGCGTGAAAATGGTTGTGCGTGTGTGTGTGTGTGTGTGTGTTTGTGTGTGTGTGCGGGAGTGGGTGTTAGTTCAACATGAGCCTAACTAAACACACAGAGAGCAGGCTCTTGTATAGATGTGTGTGTGTGTGTGTGTGTGTTTGTGTGTGTCTGACCCGTCATAGTCGAATTGCATATGGCAATTGCAGAAGGGCAGCAGGCAGCAGGCAGCAGGCATCAGGCAGCAGCCACAACGCAGCACCTGCCACAAACAGAAAGCGCACAAACTTGGCCAAAAGCTGCCTCTGCCTGGCTGTGTATCAATTTCAAAATGGCGGAGACGCAACCGCCTGGAAAGCCAATGGATGTTGTTTTACATGTGTATGTGTGCTGTATATGTTGCACGTACATACATATATATAATATATATATGTGTGTGTGTGTGTGTGTGTGCGTGTGTGTGTGTGCGTATCTCGCGCTCTTTGGCGGCAGTCAGAAACTTATTGGTTAACAACGGACCACAGCAGCAGCAGCAGCAGCAGCAGCACATGGAGACAAAATGGCGGCGTTGGCCAAAAACACGCAAAACTTGACATTTTCCAGTTGCGTATGTATGTATGCGTTGTGTGTGTGTGGGTGTTACAACTTTTCCAGCTGCCGAAAATGCAAAGCAAAAGCAACAGCAAAAACAACCGAAACAACCGAAACAACAACAACAACAACAACAAGCGAGGCAAAGTAATTCCTACAAATTCAAGCAGCTACGACTGAAAAAAAAAAATAATAAAAACAAAAATAATTCCCCTACCCTTCAGCCTGCAGCCCCCCTTCCAGGGCACAAACAAACAGAAAAAAAAAAACAGCCAGCGAGCCCCGAGACAATCGATTTTATTTGCGGCAAACCAGGGGAAAAACAGCTGAAAAACTGTGCACAAAATTCAGAATTTTCCTTATGCACTTTCCTAGCCATGGCAACAAATGCATTGTGCCTGGCCCAAAATGGGGAGTGGCTAGTGTTAAGGGGTTGTGTGAGTGTGGGTGTGTGTGTGTTTGGTGTGTTTGTGGTGTGTGTTGCTAGGGAGAATAGAGAGGAATAGGGTATTGGATTGGGGCATATGATTTTGAGTTGCACATCCGTAAGATACATTCAGAGCTGTGGCATACAGAAAAAAAGTGGGAGATTTTCCTACGCACACACACACACACACACACGTTGCAAGCTCACCTGCAGCAGCAGAGAAAGAGACAGATAGCAACACAGAGGGAGAAAGAGAGAGAGAGAGGGAGAGGGAGAGAGGGAGATAGCGAGGGATGTGTAGGGGTAGCAAGCGTAGGCGATGCAGAAGAAGCAGCAGAAACAGTGCCGAGCATGCAGCATAAATATGTAAGTAAAAATAATAATTATGTGAGCGCTGCTTATAATACCCTTAACTCTATGCCAACCACCCTAGTGCAGCCGAGACATGGGGTAACTTGAGCCAGCAGTCGGCGTAGGCATAAAAACGAATTAAGTTATTTGAGCTGGATTTACTGTGTATAAAAAAAGTGGACAAATTTTTTATTTAACAAATTTTGCAAATAAAAAAATTTTTATTTTGGACTGCATAAATTAATATTTCTTTTTGGATATAGGGTATCTGTCAGGCGACCAATTTAATGTACAAAATTTGTCATTAATTCTGCTGCTTTTTTGTAGTTGTTGTGACACTCATTAAAGTTGAGCCAAAATATGCAAGTGTTTGCCTCACCGGCTTGTAAATAGGACCGACTGCGCTTGTATAGGTGTTTGTAGGTATGCATGTGTATGTATGTGTGTGTGTGGGTGAGTAAGTGAATAAGTTTTTGCTGGCAGCTGTCACAGGGCCGATTGTTACGGGTCTTTTCTTGGAAGGCATACACTTCATACATATATGCACACATACATACATACAAGCATGCATGCATGCATGCATACATACATACACACACACATACACACACACACACACACGTACATAAATGCGTCCAACTAAAATCATCAACTTATAGAAATCAGCGACATACTGGTACACGCAGGCGCCATCTGGCGGCAAGCGTGTGCACCACACAATACGATTGAAATCGATACTTGGAATTGAAGCACAAAATAAAATTTGCTAGTCAAATCCCAAAGTGTGCAAAAGGCCTCAAAAAAAAAAAAAACAAACAAAGAATGTGTTTTGTAATTTTAGTTAAGATTTGAATAAATATATATTTATTAAAATATTATAAGCGTACACACAATATATGTATTATCTAATTATTAATAATGGCAAAATGGAAAAAAGTCTACTTACACATGGAATGCAAAAATAATAAACAGCAAAAACTTTTACCGTTTTTGTGCGCTACTCAATGCCAACCACCTCTTATCAATGCACACATATTTAGACTCATTTGTCAGACTTATGAATTGAGTTGCGAAACAATTTCATTTTGACTTAACCGGAAAGCAACACACACACACACTCACACACACCCACACACACCCACACACACATTAGCGCACACAAGGAGAGGAAGCACAAGTTGAAATTGCTGGGCGCTGAAAAATGTGCTACAAAAAATGCCCAGCGAAATGCGTGGAGAGGAGCTGAACTACAAAACCAAACTTGGTCTGCTCGAGCAGTTGTTTGTGGTTGAGGGGAATTGGTGAAGGGGGGGGGGGGGGTGATGGGATGGGTGGGTTGGTGGATTTTGTAGGGGGTGTTGTGTATCCGACTCCCTCTCGTGTTCAGCAGAAGCACACAGTGAGACCAAAAACCGAGACCATTTAATATTCACCACACCACAAGTGGCAAGCAAACGAGAGAGGGATGCCAGGAGTGAAGAGTGGTGGGATATGCAGGCTGATTTAGGGTAGGGGCAGTCATGTCGTGTGGGGCGGCGCTAAATTATTTAAAGTTGTGCAAAAGCCGAAAGCAGCCAAGAGTAAAACAAAGCGTGTAATAAGTGCTTAAAAGGTAACGGTGCAAAAAAAAAAAATACCAAAAACAAAACAAGCAAAAGGGAAAACAACAAAGAAAAGAATAAGAGGAAGCGAAAAAAAAACACAATGAATGCAAAGCAAAAGCAAAAAAAAAAAAAATGAACGAAGGGCGAACGTTGAGTGGGGGGCAGGGTGAAGGGTGAAGGGCGAGAACACACGCAGGCGTCGCCGACGGAAGCACGACAGAATGATAGGAGGGAGGATAGGACGATAGGACTTCTACACCAAAAGCCAAAGAGGGGTGGGTTGGGGTGCAGGCTGCGGGCTGCCAGTGACGGAATGGACAAAACGGAAGGACGTCAATGTTATTGCTGTTGTTGTTGTTGTTGTTGTTGCTGCTGCTGTTGCTGCTGCTGCTGGTTTTTGCTGTCGTCGTCGCTTGTCGGTCGTTTGGTCGTCTCTGGGTCTTGTTGCTGCTGTCTCATTTCCCCACACCTCGCACGTTTCAATGTTTGCTGTTGTTGTTGTTGCTCTAAACACAGCCTAAAGTGAGCAAACACACACACAAACAGACACATATATATATTATATATATATGTATATATATTTTTTTAAAGCAATACGAAATTGAAAAGTATAAAGAAGAAGCAATATGCAAATACCAAACAAAAAAAATATAAAGAATATAAGTAAAAAGTGCGTGGAAAGAGTTACGGGTGTGGGGCAAAAAAAAAAAAAATTCAAGTACAAAATTGTAACGCGGTGCAGAGGAGACGAAGGGGCAAAGAGAACAAAGGTAGGGGGAGGGGGGCTGGTGTGCACATTGGAAGTTGGCCCCGAACTCCATTTGGCTTGTGTATCTATAAAAATTTGTATATATACAAATGTGTGAAAGTATGCAGTTGTGTGTGTGAGTGTGAGTGTGTGTGTGTGTGTTGTGGCCTGGAATTATGAAATTATTTCATGGCATGTCACGCGATTAAAGAAGTTTGAGGCGTAACCTCAGACGCAGTCCCAACAACAACAGCAACAAGAACCAGAAGAAGAAGCAGAAAAGTAGAAGTAGAATCAATGCCTCAACGCCCACCATTGGAAAAGGCAAGTTCAAGCGGGGCATTGGAAGGGAATGTGCTGTGATGATGGGAAAGGTGGCTAAGCTAGGCAAGGGGCGGTTGGGGGGTGTGTTGTCGCTGGTGGGTGAATTTTTTTTGGGGGTTATGTAAGCGAGAGCATAAAAGCTGTTTAGTGCTAATTTATGTGACTAGCAGAAGGCTTCGCTTGGCTGTGCTGCACAAGCTGCCACACGCCGCCGTCTATGCAACACCATACACCGCGCCGCCCACTCAACCGCCCACTTGACCGCCCACTCGACCGCCCACTCGACCGCCTACTCGACTAAATGTACGTGACTTACAGCTAGAAAGAGTGTACATATTTCACGTCTTTTTTCATGTATTTTTTCATGTGCTCTCAATAAATGTGTCCATCCTTCCCCCCACTCTCTTTCGTTTTTTCCCTTTTTCAATTTTGTTGTTTGTTCTGTGCTCTTCTTAAACGTTCTACTTATTTTATACAAATTTTTAAATTATATTTATACAACTGTTATTTTAGCAGAATTTTAAAAATTGTTGTGCACATTTTGTGTATTACTCAAAATAGTTGAAATAATTGCAAACTGCATTAACCAATTTGTCAGTTATACTTACATCCAGCATATGCAAAAGCATTTTTTATATATTTTTAATTTTTTTTAAAATATTTTTTGTTTAATTTTAAGGAATTCCTTTATTTATGCCAAAATTTGTTTATTAATTTGTTATGCACTTGGAAGAATAACATTGACGATAATTAAATAAAGGTCACATAATTAATTTTCTCAAGGAGCTGGTTGCGACCTGGCCACGCCCAATCAAAAAAAAAAAACACGCACTCAAAAAAAAAAAAGCAAAAAAACAGAGAAAACGCGCGCCTTTTAATATGTAGAAGTGAAGATGGGGTTGGGGATGGGGGGTTAGGGGGTTGGGATTGGGCAGGTTGGTTGAGTATGAAGTGTGTGTGTGTGTGTGGCAGACAACAGGAGCAGCAACAGCAGCTTTTTTTTTCTAATGCGCTTTATGCGTAACACATTAAGTATACGCGCAACGATGTTGCACGCAACGCTAGAGCCGCAAATATAAATATAACGGTATGTTTGACATATCCAATTAGAGGAGAGCAACATGGAAAATATTTATTTGTATATATAAAATATGTATGTATGTAAAAGTGAAATGCCAAATTGCATTTAATGTACAAACGAGCCTTTCAGCTGTGCAGGGCAGTGGAGGGGGAGAGGTAACGGTGAATGGTCTGCGTTGTGCGGCTGTCTGCTTTATATACACACACACACACACATTGTGTGCGTCGCTCTGTGTATGTGTGTCGAAAAGTAAACAGTGGCCAACAAAAAAAAAAAAAAAGAAAGAAAGAAGAAGAGAAAAAGTAAAGTAAAATAAGCAGAAAAGGAACCGTTAACAAACACGAAACACGCGCGATTTTGAACTCCCCAACTCAAAAGTTCCGAATAGACTGAAATGTCCTTCGCACGCAGAGGCCAGGAGCCAACAACAACAACAAGGCGAAAACTGGCAACTGGCAACTGGCAACAGCGCCACAAAATACACTCAATACAGCAGCGCACAAACACACACACACACACACACACACACGCGCACACACAAATGCACACACATAAGACAAGTCCCAGCAGCGACGTCGACAGCATCAATTTCCAAGTTGTGCTGATAAAAAAAGCAATACACACACACAAACACAAACACACACACACACATATATAGATAGATATTTACATGCAGCAACGCAGAGTAGGCAAAGGACTAACGGGATATGGTCGCGTTACCAAAAGCTCTGTCATAAAGCAAACAACTGATTGAGTTTGTTTAGGCCATTGCCAGTGAAGTGGGCTCAAGGCAGCTTATGGGAGGCGCATGTCTGCCAAGCGAGCGTGTGTGTGTGCCTGTGTGTGTGTGTGTGTGTGTGAGTGTGTGTGTGTGTGTTCTCTATACCCTTTGAAAATGTGCAAAACGTGTTTTATCTATGTGGGAATAGATTACTTCACACCAATAAACACATTTTTCAATTTTATTTAATTTCATTTTCGTTGTAACTGTTTAAAGGGTATTCGCTAGTCGAGCTTAAGCGACTTATCTGTGTATATTTTATTTTTTAAATCTGCTTATGACCTTTCATTAAATAAATGTGTTCCGTTTTGATTACAGATCAAACTATTTAAGGACAATTTATCAGTCTCTGTGTGAAGAAGAAATAGAAGAATATATATAATCGATATATAGACGAGTTATATACTTAAAGCAAAAGAAAAAGCAAAAAAAAAAAACATATATATATATATATATAAATAGATGAATAAGTTTTTGGCAAATTTGCAGTCAGAGTTAGTTTGTTTTACTGCTAATTGAAAGCACTTTGCCGAAATGCAATCGTTCAGCTGAAACGTTGCATTTGGTCGCGAGAGATTTACGCTTTGGGAGAGGAAAGCAGAAGAGCGCCGCCAGAGATGAGAAATAGAGCAACAGAGAAATGAGAAGGGAGACAGAGATAGAGAGACACAGTTGCCAGCCAACAAATAGGGCGAGCAAGACTGAGAAGGAGAACCAGAACCAGAATGAGAATTGGAATGGGAATGGGAATGGGAATGAGAACAAGAGCGTGAATATAGAATAAGAGCGAGCAGCTGCATTTCTCACAGCACAAATCCCCCTCCCCCCCCCTTCTCACTCTCTCTCTACCTCCCCCCCAACCCACCACTCATTCCACCAATTCACGAGCATTTTGTTTGGGCAGGCAAACAGAGGTCGGTTTTGTGTTAGCCAGGTGAATGAAATGAATAACCAAAGTGGCAACACAGAAGCAGCAGAAGGAAACAGCAGCAGCAGCAGCCTTTGTGGGAGCCACCCACGCGTTTTAGGGATGCACATACTTAGCTACACACACGCACACCCACACACGCACCCACACACACACACACACACACACACACACACATAATCAGGGAAATAATTAATAAGCCTTCGTGGGCGAGGCAAAGCTTAGTGTGTGTGTTGAGTAGTTGGGGTTTGGTAACCAAAATCAGCCAGTAGCAACTCACAAACACACACACACACGCACACACACGCACACACACACACACATACACAAACATATTTGGCAAATTAGCTACTGCATCTTTCAGACGTTTTACCAATTACAAGCAAACAGTTGCCAAAAGCTGATTTGAAAGCGAGCTTTTGACAGATTATGACTAATTGCAAAAAGCAGAAAATGAATTATTAAACACGCAGCCAGCAATATATAAGCACATACATTATTCTGATATATATTACTCATATATATATATATATATATATATACATCTGTTTACTTCAACGATTGTTTGAGTAACTTAATTTTATGATTTTTTCGTTGGCCTATTTAATTATTTTCTTTGTGTAGTGAAAAATTTGCATATAAAAATTTAAATTATTTTTTTTTTATTTTTTTTTGTACCGTTAAGTTATGGCCAAGTTGTTGCCATTTCTCGAGCAGATGTTTTTTGGAGTATTTAAATTGAAATTGACAGAGCTCTCAAGAACAAAGTCAAGAAATTATTGAGTTATTTATTGTTGTTGTTGTTGTTGTTGTTGTTGTTGCTGTTGTTGTTGTTGTTGTTGTTAGCTGATGTTGTTTATTTATTACTGATTTCATTTGACTTAGTTGATTTAGTTTAGTCAAGGACGACGCTGCGTATGTGTAATATATTGTGTATACATACACACACACACACACACACACACACATCTAAATATATATATATATATATATATATATATATTGGGCACAGAGAGGCTTCTCGGCTTCGTGCAAATGCCAATACTCGAGCAAAAGTCAATTGGTGAGGCAATGTGGGAAATGGCCAAAGGGCAAACATATGTGAGCATTCTTGCATTGCTGTCTATCAGCCAACACACATACGCACACACACACACACATACACACATACACAAACGGAAAAACCGATTTGGCTTTTATGCATGACACGTTGGTCGACTGTTAAAACCTTCAGCTTGTTGTGCTTTGGAATACACCTCCCCCAAAAACATTCGTGCACTACACACACACACACACACACACAAGCGCACACACTCTCATACATATACGCTTATATATTATTTACTACACATGAACATGGGGCATAGATACATATTTTTATAAAGTCATTCGGTTTTGCCACCAACACCGCTCACAAATAAGGCAAATTTTAGCTAAGCCACCAAGCACCACCCAACCCCCCAAACCACCCATCCCTTGCCCTGTTGTTGCCCTTAAGTGTTGGGTAACACAATAACAAAAGGGCTAACATATTGATTTATATACTTGTCAAGAGGCGACAACAAAAATAATTTCAACAAAAAATCAAATGAAAAAATAAAAAAAAAAAAAAAAAATAAATCTAGAAATGTTGCAAAAAATATATCTCTCCCACAACAATTGTGTGTTAATGACTAAGAATGATTCAATTGTAAGTGATTTTTAGCACTAATTCTGTATATATAAATTAGTAATTGAAATCTGTGTTGTGTTGCACTTATATGATGCATTTGCTTGATTGTTTTTGTTATTGTTGTTGTTGTTGTGTAATCTGTTTGTCACTTGGACTTACGAGTAAATCCCTCAATCGTAAGATTCCCAAATGCATGTTGCGTATATCCAAAAGTGAACTGTGCTTAGCCTACAAATAGGTCAAACCGACTTGGACAACAAATTGTATTATGTGCAAATTGACTCAACACTAAACTATTCACTATTCATTGTTGTATATTATTCATGAGCATAAATCATGTGACAAATTCAATGATGATGTTGACAACGATGAAATCATTTCTCACAAATACGAAGAAAGAACTTTGTAAATTTTTGAGAGATCAGCAGAACAGCAACAACAACAACAACAACAAAAACATTTGTCGCACATTGCGTATGAGTAACATTAACTGACAAATACATAAATTTGTGTTTTATTTTTGTTTTAGTTTCCTTATTCATCATGTTTTTTTGGCTTTTGTTTTATCAGCGTCATCCATTTATTTTGTTCATTCCCTTTTATCAGCGTCTCACACTAATTTTTTTGCTCTTTCCCTTGCCCGGTTTTTCTCTTTTCTCTATAGCAATTAGCAATAAATGGCTGCTTGCTTATGAAATTCCATTCAAGTGATTATGACACGTTTGCAAAAAGCAAGAAAGACTGCAAAGATACGCAAATGATAGACAAGACAATACCCTGTATAATGGCCACAACAAAAGTTGTTTTTTTTTTTCTAACTCACAACTAATAAATTACTTGTTGCAGAACATTATAAAAAAAACTGTTAAGTTCGTTTATAACATTTTAAATGTAAGAGTTGTGTTTGTATTTGCGTTGTGTGGCGAACAGAATAAGAATCTGTTAACGCTTATAATACCCACTTAGAGCTGGGCTGAAATAAAGCCATTTCCACTTAACCACATACACAAGAAGCACTCATAGAGCCCATTGAGTAAAGCGCCTAGCAACAACTGTCGCGTTTTCTATGCATATATACATACATACATACATATATAAATATATTATATATATATGTATAATATATACTTTACTTGTATATAGCATAAAGCCGCTCTCGTGTTGACTCTGTTTATTTTCATCGTTGTCATCGTTGTCGATTTTGCGCAAGCATTTCGAAATTAAAACTCTATTTGCTTTACAAAATGTGAGCATTTTGTATGGTTGGCGATTGGCATTTTTCTCTTTAGGCAGCAGTTCAACTGTAAATGGAATTGACCTAGCTCCGTTGAAGGTTAACTGTTAACACAGCAGCAGCAGCAGCAGCAGCCTAAGCAGTCAATCAAAGTTCACATCAATTTGTATAAAAAAATAATAAATGTCGAATTTCAATCATCTGGCAGAGTTACCCAATTACGTTAGCAACCCATATCGATTTCCAACACAATACTTAAAAAGTTTTTTGTGGTGTTGTATATTAATATTAACAGAATATGAAAATAATTTGCACTGGTTTCGATTTATTGGGAAGTGACTGTAACAACGAATCGCATGTCAAAACAGCTGATTGATAATGATGCGTTGACAGGACCACTAATTACCATTCCCATGGTGACCATTCACACGGTGACCATTCACACGATGACCATTCACACGTTGACCCAATTAACAACTCTGACTGACTCTGAGCAACAATGCGCAGCGTCGCCAACACAACTTGGTTTCGATCAAATCATATCCTTTCTGCAAATTTGTATTGAAAAGGAATTAGGGACATCGGCTAATTAAAGCTCGTTGGGTGATAATTAATTTAAAGAAACAAATACAAAAAGTATGAAAAGCGCGCTTTCACCAATATTGGATATCAATTATGTAAATATATTACAAAACTCGGCTTAGCAAAATGCTTAAACGATATTTTAATGCATTCGCGTCTTCCCAAAACGCTACACCAAGAAGCAATTAAAGTGGAATGGCTTAAGGTAAGCCAGTGTCCTGTTCCCTGTCAGATTAGGTACGACAACGTTTTGTGGCCGTTAACAATAAACAATTAACTTGCTGTTAAGATTAACAATTGTGTAATATGTGGAATAAATCTTTAAGCTCTTTAAACATGTATCAAAAGCTGACCAGCGCCGAAGTCGCTGATAAAATTTTTTGCAGTTCATCAAGTTCATTTCAAAAAGTACACCTTGCTATAAAAGTGTCTTTTCGAACTACAATTATGACAAACTAAACCTTACTCGACCATTGGTAAAAGCTATTTTTTCATAATATGAATTTGTAATCAAATTAATATTTAATTTAATAAAGGGTAATTTAATTTGGAATGGTATGAAATTCCTTTTTAAAGTTCACCCAGCAATGTCATCCGTCTTCAGGAATGTCCACTACGATGGAATACAGACACAGCTTTTATGTTGCAGTACGCAAAAGTTACAAAACAACAAACAAATTTATCATATGAAAGTTACGACATACCATGGGATATGTAAATACCTTTACAATTTAGTTACTTAATTGAATTTAAATATATTTTCAAATACTTTATGATCAACTAACGCATATTTCTGTGAGATTCAGTATAAAGAAGTTAAATGCAAAATTGTAGAATGCTTTTCTCGCACAATATTCTCATTGAATATAATTGAAGTTAATGCATTTAATTGGTAGCATGTTACAATTTGCCACTTTATGAGGGTAAAGTCATCGTTGGGCGAATATATGAAGAAGACCCACAAAATGTATTAATTGTGGATTCTTGTAACTATTCCGTTCCTTCAGCAATCGGTATATTTTTTTTAGCCACCCCACTTTCCCTGAGCACAGTCGACTCCGCCTCAAGTTTGCTGCACAATTCGATGTGTTCATTGCAAGTTGCAGCTGGTTTAGATTCAACATTTATTCAATTGCTTCACTCACTGTGTTTTCTCACGGTTTCAATGGGAACCACGACACTTACCTAGAAAAGAGAAATATAAAACGAAAAATTTGCATTAGAAATAAGTTTTGATTCAATCGACAATTATAGAATATTAATTATATATAAGTGTTATATAAGATTTGCGGGATAAGCACTCGAAACACTTTTCGAAATATTCTTATTATTAACTTGATCTTTTTTATTGAATTTAAATGTACCACAGGCTAAAACCATAGAATTAAAAGCATTGTTTAATATGTTGTATAAAGATCTTAAATTGATTGATAAACTAGAAAAAAACAATGCAAATAATAAAAAACTAAGAAATGACAAATAGGACACTCGTGCTAAATTTTAATTGATTGATAAACTAAACTAAATTATGTTAGAAGAGTGTCCTGTTAGGCATTTCCTAATTTTTTTTATATTTTTTTTTTATTATTTGCATTATTTTTTTGCAAGTAAATTTGCACACTGCACATTTGCGTTGGCCATTGATTGCATGGCATGACAAATTGCAACAACGTCAAACACAACAATATTTCAATAAAGACTGCAAACGTTGAGCTGTGTGTGTGTGTTAGTGCAAAAATGTTTTTGTGGGTATGTAAATTGCTTTGTTGGTGGCTAAACGAACGAAAATATATAAAGTGCATGCATATAAAAATACATATATATATGAACATACATATATACATACATACATACATACATACATATCTGTGTGCATTAATGCGCCTCAGTTTGCATAAATGCAATATTCAATTGAAAGTCGTTCAAGTGCAAAATGTGCGAAAGAAAAGAACAAAAACAACTACAAAAAAAAAAAGAAAAAAATGAAACAAAAAAAGACAATTAAAATCAAAAAGCTTCGACTGTGATTGCAAATGTTGGATTAAGCTCAGCGAGCAAAGAAGAGAGTGCGAGCAAGAAGAGAGTGCATGAGTTACAGATATAGGCCTATAGTATATAAAGGTATATATATATATATATAAATATATATATATATATATAAATGAGTGGGTGGCATGCAATTTAAATCGTAAACAAAAATGTAATAGATGAGAACACTGTAGAACTGTAAAACTGTTCTTGGGTTCGTTCACACACACACACACATACACACACACACACACACTAGCAATTAAAGCAGACATTAAAATTATATCTGTCGCTACATCGATGCACAATTTGTGGTTGCGAAATGTTGCAATAATTGTGTTGCAAATGACAAAAATGAACTCGATGCTGTATTTATTACAACTTTGTTGTTAAGTCAACGTAATCCCAATTTTTAATATAAAAATTTTCAACAGAGGTCTATCGACTCTAACGCAGTTTGTTGTTGCATATATATATATATATGGTGCAGTCAAGTCTTTGATTCGATCTTTAGCTATCAGCAGCTAGCTCTTTGTTTGCCAATTGCAACACAATGCAACAAAATGCAAGAAGTAAAAAAATAATAATAAGAGAAGAGAAGAGAAAAAAAATCAATAAAGAAATATAAAAAATGAAAACCAGTTCTGCACTTGTCAAAGCGCTGGCTGCTGCTGCTGCAGTTTATTCGCAATCGAATCGGGAAAGATCGAGAGACAAAACAATAAGCGCAAAAATATTTGAGAGATACACTAATACACACACACACACAGACACTCACGGGGAGCTACAACAATGCGCATATTTGTTTCTTTTTGTTGAGTCCATGCAATAATTAACAAAATGCAAAACATAAATGCAAACAAATGTTTTTCAATTGGGTCACAAATGCAAAACGTGGCGTATGAGTAATTTTTTATTATAGCAAACGGCAATGCGAGTAACAAAAAAGTCGATAAGCCTTTAGTTATAGCTTTAATGTCAATTAAAATTAAAGTGTATTTTATATATATATATATTTTTTCCTCATTTGTACACAGTTCACAGTTCTCTTTGCTGACAATAAAATGGGAACTAAACGAATTTTACTAGACATATAAACAAATATATATATATTTATATATATATATATATGTATGTATATATGTATACTTGTATATATATATATGTGTGTATGTATAGCGAGTATCTGTCGTTGTTGGTTGCCTTATAAATAGAAACCGCTATGAGCACATTGAACAAAGTAAACTGATAAGCGCTAAATAAATACATTTACTTAATGCATACCACAACTACAAGTAGTTGGGGGGTGGGGGGAGGTGCACTGTGTGTGTCGGGTTGTGTTATGCGGTGTGGAGTGGTGTGGTATGGGTTGGTACTGCTCTTGTCGATCCGCATAGCAGAACATTATTATTATTATTGTCTAAAATACACACAAATAATTTGTATGATTTCCAGTTACTTTTTGCGCCTTGGTTCACTAAATGCAAGCATATCATATTGCCATGTTGAATAAATTGAGTAAATAAATTGAGCTAAGCAAGTAAAGCAGAAGTAAGCCCAATTAACTGATAACTGTTTAACAACAGCAATTATGCAATACCAGCACAGCACTGTTTAGTCAAAGCAAATGGAATAAATGATTGGAATGCGTTTGCCAAAGATAATTTAATTAACTCTCATTAAAACGCATAGGTAAAACGAAATAGGAGATGACCAGTGGAAAATACAATTTTAATTGGTTTTCAATTACATTGATTTGTCGTTGTGAATTGTGCGAATTGCAGTTAACTGAGCAAAACAATATCGTTGTGCAACTGTGTGTAAAATCGACAATTTTATCTAATGATTTTTATGTGGCTCTCTTATGCTTTTAATTAAGACAACACATCCAATAATAAAGCTCGTCTTTCACAAATATTCTAATTCACAGTAATTATACACATAAAACAATCAGACAAAATAATCATAATTGAGAAATTTGATAAATGCGAGTAGTATTTTAATTAATTATCGATACATATTTTTGAAAACACAGAAATTGCTATTCACATTTATTTCAGCAAGATGAAATCTGAAATTTCACCGGCAAACTCTGGCTGCATACATACAATAAAGCCCAGCTTTAGCTTAAGAGAGAGACAGAGAGAGAGAGAGCACACTGAGCGAAGTAGTGAGGTGTTGTCTGGTAATTACGCACCAGCATCTTGCGAAACTTCAACAATATTGGCGAATAAGAAACGTGTACAACAAATACAACAACAATAATATTTAAAACAAAAGGAGGACAAACAAAAAAAAAACGCTGTACAGAAAAAATGCAGAGCAACAAATAAATGAGCTGCTGGAGTATGAGATGAAGAAGAACAAAAGCGAATTTGTAGGCATGACGACGGAGACAAAAGCAACAACAGAAGAAGAACTGAACGAACCCATTCCTGTTTCCTGCAAACAGACACCCCCGCAGCATACAGCATACAGCAACAACAGCAACTGTCTCATTTTGTTTTTGTCGTTTTTGGCTATTTTTCGTTATGCATCTCTCGCCTCTTCAAATTAAAACGAAGCGAGAACGCAAAAAAAAAAAAGGTTATTGGCTCAGACGTTCCGAATTTATTGATTTTTTTAAGTAGTCGTGTTGCTGTTAGACACAAATGCGAGAGCAGCCAGCACATGGCAACAATGCTCAATTTTGGCGGATGCATGGATGCGAAAGAAAAAAACTACGAGAGCGCCGAAATTCTCGGCCTCTGGCTCTGCCGCAGCTACAGTCGCGTCCGGTACATTTATGCAACTGTGCAGAAAATATACATAGCAAGCAAGAGCAAAGCAAAAAAAAAATTTTATAAAAATTCATATATATATATATACAAAATATAAGATGGTATATCGATTTCATCGAGGAATATGCACCGAAAATGACAGATTGCGCTCTATCATACGTATTTCACAGACGGAAGCTTTAAGGTTTTGATAAGAGGTTCCCATTGCGTTCAAAAATATGTTAGAAAAGAAGTCTAAAACCTTCTACAGTGGTGTCAAAAGCGGCACACTTACAAAAGGTTAGAAAAACAATTGTGTTTGTGGTTGTTTGTACTATATATACATATAAGTTGTTTTATATATGCTTATTTACAAAATAACTGTACAGGCTCAACTACAAATCAGTTCTTTAAGCAAAGTGCCCAACAACAACAGCGAAAAAACAACAAAAAGGAGCAGCAGCAACAACATGCCGATGTGACGAACCAGGAGGCGACGGCAAGGTATAAGCAGTTCAAGCAGAAGAAAATACAAAGGTAAGTAGTATAAATATATAAATATATATATATATATATTGCATTCACTTATACCAAAACAACAGCTATGCTGCTACGCGATAAGTATCTTGCTTTTTGAAAGCTTTTTCTTTCATTTCTGTATATTTTCTATATTTAAAAAAAAATATCTTTGTTTTAATATAATTTGATAAATATTATCGCATTATAATACATTTTTATAAGCCTTTTATAAATTTTCATAAATTAAACATGACAAAAGATACAGATTTGACATTTTATTTGATTTGATAGACAGTAAAATCTTAATTATTTTGCGAATAATTGCAATATACATAAAAACCAGGCTTTTTCTTTCGAGTTTTAAACTTTTTTTTTTGGAAACAAAAATAAAGGTTTGGTACAGGCTATGTTTCAGTCGGATATCTATCAAACTGTTACTCCCGTTTGTCGAGTTAAAAATTATACTGTCAAAGTGGACAATATCTTGCTTAATTTTGTTTTTTTTTTTTGCCTCTTAGAAGTAGCTGTATTTTTTCTTCATTTTTTTTTTTGCAGGCAGCGAAACTGCCTATAAGCATGAAAGCTTTTGTATGCTGCTTAGGCCGACCAGACAAAAGCTGAGGCAGAGCAGAAGCAGAGTCAGAAACATAAACGGAAACAGAGGCAAAGGCAGCAGGCAGCAGCTGCTGCTCATTGCTGTACCTGTGTGTGCGGGTTTATTGTTGTAGTAGTAGTTGTTGTTGTTGTTGCTGCTGCGAATGCAGCTGTCGACGACAGCGCAGCTTACGCATGTGCGTCAGCTTGGAAACCACTCGAAGCTTTGTCTGCTGACTGAGCGCAGCGCAGCAGCAGCGAAAAGCAGAGCAGAGCAGGCCGAGGTCTCAAAATGCAAAGCTCGGAAGCTGCAGCTGAACGTCGAGTAGCTGTTTTTGCCGAAGCTGTCTCTGTATCTATGTATGTATGTGTGTATATATATTATGGGTACATATGCATGTTTGTCCACACATATATGGAGTGCAATATGCACTAATATGCTGGAATTAAACTTGAAAGGTAAAACGTGGTCGAGTTTTCTTTCTTCTTCCTTTTCTTCCAAACCCCACCGCAACCCAACCCGGTCACTGGTTACTGGTCACTTCTGCTTCTGCTGTTGATCCACATAAGATATGCAGCCATGACAACCAATAAGCAGCAAGACGGAGAGAAAGAGAGTTCCTCTCCCTCTCTTTCTGAAAACTGACACAGAACACCAGAGCTGGAGTGAAATGAAATTAATAACTGTTCCAACCTCAAAATGTTTAACCTGTGGCATGATTCACCGCACTCTGAACTGAAATGACTCTTTTCGTTTAAGTTTCTATATTATATTTCTATATTTAAATTTGGTTAAATAATTCAATTAAAATGTATGCAATTTTTACAGCAATAAACAATTTTGATAAATGCAAATTTTATTTTTAAAAAATTACATATTATCCAAAAAGTGCATTTTAGATGTTAGGTTTGGCATTTTAGTTATTTCTGATTATTATAAATCTTTTTTTATGGTTTAAAATTCACTTAAAGAGGCTTTCAGATACAATTTAAATTGTGTGTGTGTGTGTGTTTTTTTTTAATATGTGTGTTGCTGACAACTGAGATTAACGAATGGCTTTTAATTAAAATCCCAAAAATGCAGCTCATTTTACATGCGAATGCCTAAATGAACATTTAGTAAAATGATCGATTCGAAAATAGAGTTAATTCAATTTAATTAGTATAATTGGAAGAGCGTGCATGTCTTACTTAATTATAAATGTTTTGTATATAGATATAGGTATATATATATATATATATACAGTATATTGAATTAAAATCAAAAATTGCTTTATTGTATTTATGGAAATTGGCACATGGCAAGAGGAGCGCATGACTAATGTGTTGTATTATAATATATCTATTGTATCTTATATGGGATAAAGCACAAATATATATATATATATATATATATGTATATCTGTATGCACTAATAGTTGCATATAGGGCTTATCTATTTGGCATTATTATACGCAATTCAAGAGTCGTCGCAATACATGCATATATAAGGAGAGTAACTGCCGCAGTCTCCTCTTTTCCTGCACTGCACAACCCACAACCCACAACACACAGCCCACAACACACAATTCACATCACAACACACAGCACCACGTTGTGGTGTGAGTGAATGGGAGAGTTGGTAATTGGTTGGTTCGTTTGTGATGGGTGTAGTGATGGGTGTAGTGTGTGTGTAGTGTGTGTGTGTGGGGTGTAGATTTTACAGTTACGTACTTTCTCATCTCGTAGACGCATTATGCAGATTCGTTACCGATGATTCTTTTTTCTTATTTGTTTTTTTATTAATATTAACTATCTGCCGCAGATGACTTGCAAATTGTTTCTGTATGTGTGTGTGTGTGTGTTGCAAAAGGAACATATTTCTACTTATGCTTCTTTTTATACATCTCCTTAACAACAGGCTTTTACAGTCATTTGGCAAAGAGCACTGAAAACATGTAGGCATGCAATAGTCGTGCGTGCTCGATAACGATATACCCTGAACACAGCTCAAATGTAAGCATAACATACTGAAATATCACTTTTTTGGTTTTTTGTGCAACTGTTGAGGTTTTCAACTAACTCTTTTTGGTTCAATATTCTGGATTTATCTGTGCAAGAAGAGAAGCCTGCTTTGCTCAACCTACTCAATGTTTTCGTGAATTTATTTGGCCACTTGAAAAGTGTCAAATTGCAATATCAACAAACATGCCAATCGGCAAAAAACGGCAACTGTTGCAATATTTTGATATAGTTTCCAATGTTTTTTGGTCATTGAAAGACAAAGCTATGTTTATAAGATATTCTGCATGCTACCATATCGAGGGATGACTTAAAATTTGTTTGTTTCTTATGCTTATCTTGATGAAATTCATTTCTCGTTAATCAATAATATGTTATTTCTAATAATCATGAAACGTCAGCAGTTATCGCAAATGCTTCCTGCCGATTACATACTGTTCCGCAGAACTATTAAACCCTTTACCCATTTTAAATGTGTTCAGTGTATAAAAAAGAATGTTGCCATAGCAGTTGTATGTACATGTGTGTATATATATATATATATAACAGAGCTATGTACTTGCATTGTGTCTATCTACACTTAACTCTCGGAAAGCTGCTCGAACAACAACCGTAGAAGAAAATGGGCATGTAAAAAGAGTGTCTGTGAAAAAAAAAAAAAACAGCAACAAAATCAAACTGCACCTCCCATCTATGTATGTATGTAGGCATGTATGTATGTATATGCTTGTATGTACGTACATACATACATATATACATATGTGCATCGAAGTGTGTAAGTTTGTACTTTGCACGAGGTCAGACACACGAAACGTTACTGGAACAGACAGGAACGAGTGCCCTTTTACCGTTAGGATAACATAGATACAACCCCAGCAGTGTGTGTGTGTGTGGGGGGGGGGGGGTAACACATCCTCAAAACTAGGCAGATGAACTGATGCATGTCAAAAACACGTGAGACTATAAGTTACCCTGTACATACTGTGTGGAAAAAACATGAAAACTCGGTGAATTTTACTTATTTATTTAATTTTTCCAAGAATGTATAAGAATAATATAAATAAAAAAAATATTACGTTTGATTGGGTTTGATGACGTGTGCTTTTTCCTTAGGCTGGGGAAATTGCTATAAATACAATTGTAAGTATAATTTGTACACAACCCTAGAATAATCTGGTTGAGACAGCTCGAATTGAAATAAATAAAAATACTTTTTGGTTAGACAATTTTTACAGTTCAAGGTAAGTGTTTTTTTTATCACAGGTTAGGCTATATATATTGACGATTGTTTCTTTTATTGATAACGAAAAACGATTTGTAACGATATGCGCAAAAAAGGGGAGAGTTATCGATAAAATGAAATAAAATAGTAGCAATTTGTCCAGTCAAACGAATTTAGCAGCATCAACATGCTGATCGAGAATATATATGCCTTATATGGATTCGCAGCTGTTTCTTGTCAGTAAACATTTTTTCCCCATTTTTATATATATATGTTCAGCTATGCCTATTTTATCTGTGCCCATTGTTTGTGAGAAGAATTTGTTGTAGTTTATTCTGGAATATTCCTCCACGATTAAAAATAGGTTTTTTGTAAACTAATTATTTTCGTAGAGCGAAGAATCTAAAAAGCAAATCGGGTATCGATAGAAAAGTACTTATTGTGTGTACAAATTGTCGTACGTCATTTGGCAATGGGATATGAAATAGAAGCAGAAGCGAAACGGAAATGTGTATCTAGATACATATGTATCTATGTATGTATGTTTGTATGTATTGGTGTATCTATACAGTAGCATATATATATATATATATCTAGTGCGCTTGCCATGTGTTACTGTAGCAAATAGTTGCTGCGTATCTGTATCTGCGTATCTGTATCTGTATCTGTATCTGCGTATCTGTATCTGTATCTATATGTCTGTTTAGTTGTGCATCTGTAAATGTATCTGTATCTATTCAATGGTATATGTGCGTGTGCCTATTACCTTGTTCAAATGCCAAGTATGTGTGTGTGTGTGTGTATGCATATATTTTTATAAGCGTGCATTGAAGATATAATTGAATGAACAACATATTGCTAAACTGACAGACGGACTAAATGACAGACTGGAATATACCGGACTAGCTGGCTGGCTCGCTGGCTGGCTGTTTGTCTCATGTTTTGGTGTCGCTTTTTCTGTTTTTGGATTTCGTTGGCTCTCTCTTACACACACACACACATACCCTTCCCCTTCCCCTTCCCCACACCCCCCTCACTCTAACACTCTATATCTATCGCTGTCTGTTTGTCTCTCTCTCTTTCTCTCGCTCGCTTTGACACAAGTAAAGGGCAAAATAGCGGCGTCAAATAGGAGGGGTTGCAGATAAAACAAAAAAGACAAAGAAGCAGGCGAAGATGCGAGAATAAAGATGGAAATGAACATGGTGTATAATAAGACAACAACAACAATAGCAACAACAACAACAGCGACATCAACCCTCAACAAACCCAATATAACCCAAAACGTAAACCCAAAAATAAAGAACAAAAAAAAAAAAGAGAACACAAAACTTAACCAAAAATACTTACAACAAAAAGGGCAAATAAATGAAATTAGATTGCCGAGCCAAATGCGTGAACCAAATATGCTAAGGGTTTGATGGTGGCGGTGGTGGTGGGAGGGGAAGCTTCTCGAAAACACTACTGTTGTGATTGAAGGGCGGTGGAGAGAGAGGGGGGGGGGGGGGCCAGACAAAGGGGAGCACAAAATGACGACATGTTAATTACGCATTAGATATGTGCGTTTTGGAGCAACGTTTTGCATGTGTATTAGTGCTGTAATCCAACAGTAGAAACCGTTGGAGGAGGTGTCATTAGGTGGGGTGGGGGGGGGGGAACTCAGAGTTTGGCGACGGTCAACGGGGGTTAGTTTCGGGGCTTAAACTGCGCATCTCGAGAAAACATCATCATCATCGAGCAAGCGACAAATGCCTGCGCATTGCTAAATAGCAAAAGCAACGCAAACGCAAATTTTTTTGGAAAATTTTACAGACTCAGATGGAAAAGAAAGGGCACTGCGCGGCTTACAGGTTTATGTATACATACATATATATATAAATATATATATATCGTATATATATGCATTCATTGATTGAAATGACATTGAGCTAATCAAACGAACAAAATCATCAATAGAACTTTTTTAAATCGACAAGCGAATTAAAATAAAAAAAACTCAACTCTTTTGAAAAATCTTCGCCCAACTATAAAATTTCATTTCCATTCATTCTTTGAAAACAATTTAAAAGCAATTCAAACTCGTAATAAAAAAAATTCACAAATTAGTTTTATTTCAAATTAAATAAATGAATATAGTAAATATTTTAATGATAGTACAAAATATGAACGAAATCAATCGACAAAGTTGCTTGGAAATAATACAGAATCCGTTTTAGGATTTAAACATGGTTTTTATAGTTTGGCTGCGAATATTTAATCTAAATATGGATTTAAGATACTGAAAAATCGGTGTAAAATTGAATTAAGATCTTTATCTGGTATGTGAATCATCCATTCACTTAGACAGCAAGTGGAACACTGTCTGTTCCCAACCCTAAATAGTACTCATACAATATATAAATAATCATATAAATTCAGATATATATATATATATATATATATATATATATATCTAATGTAATGCGAGTAATTGTAACTGCAAAATGTCGCAAAATGCAAAATGCCAAGCAAATTAATATTTACATATAGATATAGATCTATATATACATAAATTTATATATATATAGAGATCGAGCGATATGCATAAGCATTGCGTATGGGTGCTCAAAATTTTGTATATGAATCTGGCTGAGAGTTGACGTCGCTATAAAAGGCGAAAGACGTTTTAATTATTGACATTAACATTGAAATTCATTTTTCCGTGGGCCATAAAAATAGCCATATAAATATATGTCAACATAGACAAAGATATAGGTATAGGTATACGTATAGGTATATGGTTATTTAGGTATAGATGTGAGCGGAAAGATATTACTTATCTATAAAGTCAAACTATTCACAGTTCAACTTCCATTGTAACTGTTCGCTTTGTCTGGTTGTTAATCATTATCTTAATCATTATCTATATATACATATAATTATATAAATATCAACTTTAGCAATACACACATTTTACAGTTACAGATTGAGATACAGTTGCAGTGAAAGCAGTTGAAATCGTTGTTTGGATCATCCCAGCAGGACGATCAGCAAACCAGCCGATATAAATAAATATATATATATATATATATTTTTTTTTTATTATCCACAAAAATCAATTAAATTAAATTTTGAAACTTGACACTTTTTAGTTAAGATTTCCATACAACAATTGTGCCTTAATCGATGGCAATTATTTCAAGTAGTGGTTAACCTTGACTCTCAAATTGTTGATATTATTATTCGTCTAGTAATTTATGGGTAAAAATACAGTTTAAGCATAAAGAATGAATAACTAAACAATAAATTCCAACCACAACAGGAAGTTACAAGTTCTTTTCAATTCGTTTCTTATCAACAACTATTTAAAGCAAAAAGTTTGGAATTTGGTATTCTTTTTTTTTAAATATAGAAAGAATAAAAAACGCATACCAACTATGTGCAAAGGTATGATAAATAATCACATTTAGTGATAACGAACCGCAAACTCGGTTTGATAACGATATATATGTGTTGGATCAATCGAGAAATAATTTGAACTGTGAATATTTGTTGGTAAGAGATTGATTAAGGAATATCATAAATTAGTCAGATATACTCTCGAAAAAGCAGAAGAATCTCAATTTTGTAAAACATAACTAGTTCATTTTTAAGATACATTTTTGAACAATAATCAAGCTTTTTATTAAATCTATTTGACTTTCCACCAAATCGATAAGAATAGATATACAAATTTTGGTTAATTAAAACTTATCTTTGTTTGATTTTATCAACACGCAATTGGTAAAGTTCATTGGTCTCATTAGCCAGAAAAATTCTGAGTGTGTGTGTGTACAATTTTAGCCGATGTTGCCCCTTGTTGTTGTTGCCCCTTGTTGTTTGTTTGTTAAGTTTGCAACAAATGCGTATTTAGAAACTTCAAGGCCCCCTTCAAAATTCCCAAAATGTATAATCTATGAAATATTTCTATATATCTAAATATTGGTAAATAATAGCATTTGAACCACTGTTAATATTCTTAAAATTATTTAGTTTTCATTATGTATTTTGTATTAGTTGATCTAAAGATGATAATTTATTTATTTTTATTTATTTATTTTTTTTTTGTTTATTTTGCAAAACTTACATAAAAATCTTTGTAAAACAAATAATAAATGTCATCATCAAGATTGTTGTTGTTGCTGCTGGTGGTGTTTAGGTGATATTGTAGATGATTGCTGCTGTTGTTGTTGTTGTTGTTATTGTTGTTGTTATAGATGTAACAATTGTTGTTATTGTAGATGCTATAGTTGCTGCAGTTGTTGCAACTGTTGCTATTGCTGTTTAAGTATTGATGCTGTTGCAATTGCAACGGTTGATGTTGTTGGTGCTGCTGCAATTGTTGTTGCAGTTGCTGTTGTTGGTGTTGTTGCTGCTGCTGCTGCAGCTGTTGTTGTTGTTGTTGTTGCTGCTGCTGCTGTTGTTGTTGTTGTTGTTGTTGCTGCTGCTGATGTTGCTGTTGCGCGACAATTGCGAATGCCTGTTGCTGGTGATGTTGATTTTGCGGCTGCTGATGATGAAGTGGTTGCTGATGCTGGTAATGTTGTTGATAGCTTTGCGCTTGCAATTGCCAATTTTGCATTGCACATGTATATTACACATACATTCAAAGGTGTCTATATTTGTATATGCGTACATGCGTATGTATTAGAGAACGCAAGACGATAGAAATTTATTTTCCTTTACAAAAATACAACACAATTTAATCAAAAATAAACAAATCGTAGAACAGCGAAAAAAAACCCGAAATTATTTTAATTGCGTATTTCTTTTTTTTCTCTTTTTTTTTCTTCAATACTCTTTTTTGTAGAATATAATGAAGCACACGCTCGCACTTTCAGATAAACAATAAATACTACACTTCTCTCTCTCTTTCTTTTTGTTTTTGTTTTACACACTGTTTCGCTCGTTCGCTCTCGCGTGATCTCTGTTGTAATTGGTTTGACGTTGAAATTTTTGTTTTTTTTTCGCAATTTTTATTTTCCACGCACTTTTAGTAAGTTGTTTTTGTTTATTTCATTTTGGTTACTTTTGTGTATTTTCTTTTCTTTATATTTTTGTGAATGTACAGCAAGTACAGAACAATGTTGTGTTCTCAAGCTTGGTTTGTTTAGACTTGAAATGGGCTCAAGGTAAAAAAATTGTATCAACGACCAAAGCGCGACGACGACAACGGCGGCTGTGACGACGACAGCGACGCTGACAACGGCTGCGACGCTGAGCAGCTGCAGCTGATGGGCTCTATTATATGCTGTAGAGCTATGACAGCCATAAGCACACACGTACATACATATATACCTAGCATGTGTGTAAGTATGGGTCTTGCAAGTCCAATTGGAATGTGAGCGTCCTTAAAATGATTTCAATATTTAACTTTTTGACACTTCTTTCTGTCAGCAAACACACAAAAAAAAATATAAAAAAAAATGTCGTTTGTGCACACTGTAAATATGTTTTTATTGACAATGAGGAAAACAAAGGAAATTCGTATGTATATATTTAAAATACTGTACGTATATAGAAATTAAATTGCCGCAAACAAAAATCGCGCGTTGTTGTTATTGTGTTAGTTATTTTGACTGAGAGCAACCGACTACAAATGTCGCCTGGCAAATGTCGATGACGATGCGGCGACGACGTCGACAAGAGCAGCGCAGTGGCAGAGGCAGCAGCTGCTGCTGGCTGCGACGCCATCAACAGCAAACATGCTTGCATACACGCACACAGCGTCGAAGCGAGTGAGAGAGTGTGTGTGTGGCGCGCGAGAGAGTGAGACGAAGGAGAGAGAGGACATAGGGCGCAAAGACAATCGTTGCTGTTGTTGTCGCTGCTGCCGGTGTATGTTTAATGTTGGCGTTCTGATTCCTGTTGTTGCCTTTGACTTTGCTTTTACTTTTGCTTTTGCAGTTGCATTTGGTTTTTTTGTCTTTACTTCTGCATTTCGCTACTATTATAAGTACATAGGTAATTGCATTGCCATTGTCTAGAAATGACTGTTGAATATACACATACATACGCACGCACACACACTCACACAGACACATTATAGAAAAGTAACAGCGCAATAATAAAAATTGTATAACTGTTCTTATTGTCGTTGCGAAAGCGGAAATAAACTGAAACTTGTGATTTATTCTCAACTGGGCGTGACAGCAAATTTGGTGCCACCTTACAACTAACTGCAAACAATTAACAATTAACAATTAATTGATATGTGCAAAAATAATAATAAGCCGACAACTGTATTACAATATTTGTATTCCAACTTTACAGGATTTGTCACAATGCGAGCAAAAAAGTCGACAAAAATGTTGTTCAAATTTTGGCACAAGCAAAGCTTTTACAAGGTTCAACTTCTTTATAGAAAAATAGAGATATGTAGCTGACTATGTTTAATATAGAAATATATCAAAAACTAATTTACAAGATGTAATAGACGATGTGAATGAATCATTTCAAAAACGTTGACAATTTCCCAACAATGGAAAAACAGAGCCACATTAAAAAAAACAATTGTAAAATCGCTGATTCACTGATTATGATCATCTTTGTAAAGTTCACAGTGTAAACAAATGACTCAATCAACCCTAATTGAAAACAGCTTTAAGCTCAAAAAAAAAAACACAATATAAGGGGTCAGAAAATCATGATATGAAATAACCATTTAGATGGTTATATATTTTTATGCATTTAATTACTACAAAATTAATTACTAGCAAAATAATGAAGACTACATATTGTACGTAGCCTAGCATTATCTAACAATGCACATTTTCGTAGTATATATGAACAGATGTCGTGCTTTTAGCATTGTAAACAGCCAATTTTAGAAAAGTGATACTTATTCAATTATAAGTATTGCGATGAGAAAGAAAAGGTCTGGTGACTATATATGTACATATCTGTATATAAATATGTAAGCTTATTCATTTTATACGTGATTAAACCATGGTTCCAGCGAGTCGAGCAAATTCAACTAGGGCAAACTTATTGTATGTTTCAACAGTTATTTTTCTTTCTTTTTTCTGGCACTTCCCTTGTTGAGCCACGAGATGAGCGAGTACAAATGTACCCAAGATAATATTAAAAAAATATTCTACAAGTACATATATATATATATGTATATATATTTATGTTTGATAAGTATGTATAATGAAATGTTAAAGTGTAGTCATGAAAAGCAAAACAACAACAACAATTTGTAGCTAGGCATACAGAAGACCCCCAAAAGCCTTATATACATACTCATACATACATATAAATGTATGTATATATTAGTTGAACCGTTGTCGTCAGCGTTGCCGTATCTGTAGTCACAACAGCAAAAGCAGCAACAACAAGAACAACAACAAGAACAACAACAACAAGAGCACTTGGCATGCTCGCCATTTTTACATAATGTATCTGTATCTAAACAGACATAGATACATACCTACATAGCTACATACAAACACACAAAAAGAGTCAGTGGCAGGCAGACGGTCGGTCGGTCGGACGGACGGGCGGGCGGGCGTTCGGTCAGGCAGACCAGACCAAGCCAAAGTAAATGCTTCTTTTTTTCTGTTTTTTTTTAACCGGTTGAAGTCATATTTGCCACCGTGAAAGAAGAAGAAGCAGCAGCAGAAGAAGCAGGAGAGGAAGAAGAGGAACAGTCGATGGCGACGTAAGCATCGACAGCAAAAAAAAAAAAAAAAACAGAAGAAAAGTATGCGACGCATAGACTAAGACTATTTGCTTCTTCATTTCATATACGGCGACAGACAATAAATAGCTGAACAAAGTTAACAGACTAACAAGTACAGCACTGTAATATATGTCAAGCCATATGTATGTTTGTATATATATTTTGTACAATACTTCAATTTGTATTAATAGCAAAAGGAACTTATTAAAGTTATAAACAATCGTCAGTTTGCTCAATAAGCAATATGAAACTGATCGATGTATAAGCAAGCACCGATCAATCGCAACGCTGTTAATCCAACAATGAACTATCGAAATGAAAAAGAGTGATCGATAACACAGCCAGCACAGGCAAAGTTGTGTGTGTATGATGATGATACTGTTGGCAGTGTCGCCTTAACTTAATGCTAAACTTGTTATCTTTGGAGCTTTCGTGTCGCACTCGCTGATTTGAATTGACTCCTTAAATGTACACTGCTCTCGCTCTCTTTTTCTCTATCTCTTTCGCTTGTTCTTCCTTTCTTTTGTCTCGCTTTCTCCCTCTCGCCTTTTTGTGTGTAAGAGAGAGAGGTGTTTGTCTGTAGGGAAGCGAAAGCGACAAACGTTGTTTGGTCGAACCGGGGACTGGTCGATTAAACCGAGTGCCTGAATTGCCTGAATCACTGGACCAAAAGACGGCCACATGATTTTGGGAGACCGGTGGTTCTGAGGGGTTACACAGTTAGCCCACAAACTGCGCTCCTCCACCCCTACCCAAGAACCCAACTCACAACGGCTCTTTGAAAAATGCTCGCCCATTTTGTGACTCGACGTGAGTGCAAATGTGCGACAGGCAGCAACAGCGGCAGCTTCTTGTTGCTGTTATCCCCATCCTACCACGCCCCCCCCCCCCCTCCTTGTTTACAGCAGCCACAACAGCCCACCCATGTATCTCTCTGTTTGTGTGAGTGCGTGTGTGTGTATATATGTAAAGTCTTGTATTAAATCTAATAAGAAAGAAAAATATCTGCACTGATGCTAACGCTGAATCTGACGCTGATGCTGATGCTGTTGCTGATGCTGCTGCTGACGTTGATGCCCATCTTCTGTCAGCTACGTAGGTAGATGTCTATATGTGTATGTTTGTATGCATGTGGATAGGTAAATGAGCAGATGGATTAATATGGGTACAGTGAAGACCACTTGAAGTGCACCAAACGAAACGACTTTAAAACCAAAATAAAACTCAAGATTCGCTCAATTTCAATTGTGAAATTTTATATGATATATGTATATTGAAATGTGATTCAAGTCGGTTTCAATCTTGTTGTCTTCAAGTTCTTATGTGCTTTATTAAATAAGCTACACTCAAGTGAGTTTTAAGTGCGCTCTCAATGAGACCCAAGTTGAATTCTGGGATATTTAGCTGTTCTTTTCATTTATTTATTAATTAAAATGTCAGATACGTGCGTGGGCAGAGACTACTGTAGTAAGCAGCAGCAGCAGCAATTTAACGAGTTGGAGTTGACAGAGACAGACAAACGTTGGTTGACAATGTCAGTGCACTGTGGGGCCAAAGCTATTTGCGCCCATTTGCAATGGAACACAACTCAGCTCACTCATCAATTTATGTGTGTATATGTGTATTATAAAGATACATAGCTAGATACAGCTAGGTACATACGTACATACACACATAAATATATACATACAAATGTTCATACATACATACACATATACAATACACAGATGCTGTCTCTGCCACTGTATAGCGATAACTCGCAATTCTCGCCTATTTACAAAAACAACGGTCGAAACCGTTATCTTTGCTGCGGTTTTATGCAAGAAACAAACGAATACGTGATTTGTTGTACGACAACGTCGACGCTACTCAACAGATACACACAACACACACACACACACACACTAATATACACACAAGTTTTCAGCTACTTTTTGGGTCTTTTTTTCTACATTTTTTATGTGGCGAGTGCGAAATCGCGACAGCGTGTACATAATGTATTTATATGTGCTTATGTACATATGTACATAAATACACATACAAAAAAAAACGAAAAAGGTATATTTATTTATATATATGTACACCCAGTACCAACAAAAAAAAAAGCCCACAAAAAAAAAGAGCAAAAGCAAAGCTTGTTAAAATACATGGTCTCATTTTGATATGACACATTTTTCGATACGTTTGTCAAATGGAAATATTACGTATTCATAAATAGACATATATTCTAATTGGGATAACTAGCAAAGCTCCAATGCAACTTGTGAGGTGATGATATAAATCTTGTAACAGAACTTGAATTGACCAAATTTACCATAGATTTCTTAGATTTTTTTAGATGTTACGCTAGATAATCTGTAACTTTAAGCTAAATATATCTGATTTGATTTAATAGGCAGCCCCAGTAACTAGTGAAACGTTGTGCATATAAAAACATAAACAGTCAATGAGATTTTCATGGTCTAGATTTTTATGAATTCATAATATTTATCAACCAACTATTGATGGATATATCTCCAAGTCTAAGAGTTAAATTAAAATAGTAAAAAAAGTTTTCTTCAAATATTTTCATTTATTTTTAGCGGGAAAATGCTAAACTTTTTACTAACAAACATTTAAATTCGCCGCTAAAATAACAAGCAAATTTCTCGATAAAAAAGTGAAATTTTGCAACACTAAACGGCAATAACAACAGCAACAAAAACAACAACAACCACAACAGCAGCAGCAGCAGTCGTTTTTGCAATTGTGGTTCAAAAACACCATACAAAAATTTGGCCCACATTTTTGCGCATCCATTTTGCACAGTTGTTTTGCACAAATTTTCTTTCCAGTTAAAGATGGTGGGTTTCACACGTTTCTCCCCTCCCTCAACTTATTACCCCATCACTCGCTAACCGACATCAAACACACACACTCACACAGACGGTGGTACTCCCCAAGCACTCCATCTCTACGCTTTATGTTCCTTTGCCGCAGCAGCGGCAGCAACGTCACTGTGTAGCAATATTTTATTTTTTTTTTTTTGCACATTGCTTTTTTACTTTGTTTTGTTCAGTTTTCGTTGGCGCTCTCTCGCTCCGTGTCTTTCTCTCTCTCTCTCTCTCTGAAATTTTGTCTCGTCGCTCAACAGAGCGCTTAGCTGCTTTCCACACCTAAGAGCAGAGAAGCTCATCATTTGCTTCTCTCACACGTACACGTACACGTCGTCATCGTCATCGTCGACATCGTCGTCGACGTCGTCGTTGTCGTCGTCGTTGCTCTCGATTACTCGCGGCACACTCACTTTATGCTATTTGCGCTTTATCAAAAATTGTTTAAACAAAATGCAGTTCACAAAAACACAAACACATTCACACACACATACAAATATACACTCAGTTGCAAACAAATACAAACACACACATACACACACCTACACACAGATATTTGCACATTGTGGCAACGAACAGAAAAAAAAGAAATTGTTTTTTCGTTACCGTTTTGATTTTGATGGCGTTTGAATTGCGACTGAAACTGAATGATGCTGTTGCTGTTGCTGCCTCTGGCCCAGCTGCTGCTGCTGTTGCTGCTGTTGCTGCTGCTGCGGCTGCCTGACGTCGTTTTGCATTCAACAAACGCAACGCAGACGCAGCCACAACGACAACGACGACGACAACGACAACGATGACGACGACGACAACGACGACATCGACGTCGACGTTAACAGACGCCAGCAGACGTAGCGGGCAGCAGCAGAAGAAAACGGCAAAACACCAACAACAGCAACAGCAACTGGACTGGGCGTGGGCAGGGTACAAAGCAACACCGGGGCTACAAGCTGCGTGGCTAACGACGAGTGCCTGTTTGGCGCTGCTGCAGCAGAGGGGATGATGCAAAGGACGCCAGCCAGCCAGAGGGGCAGGCAGCGTGTAGGCGGTGTGCTAGGGGAAAAATGGATGGGTTAGGCAGTGAGCAGAGCAGAGCAAAGCATAGTAGGACAGGACAGGACAGGGCAGGGCAGAACAAGGCAGAGCAAAGCATCTCTTTCGCCTAGCCGCATTTTCAATTTAAACACGCGCACACACACACGCACGCACATGCACACACATAGACGAGTGCACGCAGCTACTGCTGCTGGCGTCAGCGTCGACAGCGATTTTGCCAACTTAGCTGAAAACTTCCAAATGCGTAGACGTCGATGCGCAGATTTTTATTTTTAGGTCCAAGCTAGGCAGCCAGTCAGCCAGCCAGCCAGCCTGCCTAGCCTAACCAACGTTACCACACACCAACGGCCCCCCCCTTCCCCCACCCATCTCTCTCTCTCTAACTTACACCCTACACCCCCACAGCCCATACCCTAAACTGAAGCCTAACCAATTACATACGCGAAACGTTAGCCAGAGAAACAAGTAATTCACCATTCACCATTCACCGCTCAATCTGGCAGTGTTGCAATGTTGCAATGTCGCTGGCAGGCAAGGCAAGGACTTCAACATACCAGGCAATGATATAAGGCAAACTACACACCAGCTAAATACACACACACACACATGCACATCTTGGACAGGTGTTTGCAATTTGAACCAAAGTTGATGAAAGCACGTAGAAAAAGTGCAAGCAAAATATGTCAACTACCAAATGCAAGCCAATTTAGCCAAGTCTATAAAAAAAACCTATTTTTTGTAAGAACTTTTAGCTTTAATTAACTGAGTTTATATCAATTACCACAAAATGCAGCTAATTAAACTAATTTTAGTTATAGTGTAAGCCAAATATGTCAACTAACAAGTATTACTTTTAAGCCAAGTCTATAGAAAATTGAATTAACTTAACATATTGCCAAGAACTCTTAAGTTAAGTCTCTTTCTTCTCTCAGTTGGAAAAAGTCAAGTAATTTTACGAAATCGTCTTTATATATATATATATCCTGAGAAAAATTCATCTATATCAATTTGAAATAATGCTTTCAAGAACTTTGCTCTAAATGAAAACCAATTTTTTTTGTAGATCAGAATATAACAAGACAATATATTTTATATATATTTTATATATATTGCCACTCAAATGTTGCAGCTCGATTGCCACAAACTACAAGCGGATTAGGTAAAAGGTCAAAAGACAATATTTAATGCAATATAATATATATTGCCAATTTCAGGGGAAAAAAAAAGATATTGCCTCCAACTGAAAGCTTATTAAGAAAAGATGGCAAGAGGACAATATATATTGCTACTTATATTGGTAAGAATATTATGAAATGCAGGTAAGAGGACAAAATATATATGTCAGACAATAGATTGCCACTTATTTTGGGGTAGAAAGCAATTCGATTGCAACAAAACTGAAAAGCGTATTAAGTTTGTCGGTGCTCATATCAAATATTGATGATGCTTTACCCGGTTGCAAAGTGCATTCTTATTGGCAGTTGTTGTTTGTTAGTTGTGTTATGGTTGTTGTTGTTGTTGTTGCTGTTGTTGTTGCTGCTTGTTTGTTACTATTGTTGTTGTGCAAGCAGACATCATTCTTTGTGCTGCTGCAACTACTGCTGCTGCTTATGTTGCTGCTGCTGCTGCTGCTTGTTGCAGTTGCTGTTGTTGTTGTTGTTGCTGCTGCTTGTTGCAGTTGTTGTGCTTTGTGCTGCTGTTGCTGCTGTTAGCTGTGCGCTTTGTTTTAGCCAACCAACGAGACGCGTCGCGACAGCAACAATGCCAGCTTGTCGATAATGATGATGATGATGATGATGATGAAGTGGTCGACGTTGGCAGATGTCGACGTTGTCGTTGCAAGTTCGCTGCTGCAGCCAAGCCAGTCGTTTGTTGTTCGGGGGCAGCGCTATCGAATCGTGTGCGCCGCGCATAATAACCCACACGCATGTACAACGTTGCAACGTGCAACGTAGAAGATGCTGCTGTTGCCGTTGCTGCTACTTTTGCAAAGCCTGGCCTCAAATCTATCGGCTATTGAATTTGAAGATAATAGACGACGACGATGATGATGATGTTGATGATGATGATGATGAGCGCATTCCACAACAGCAACACTTCAACCCCAAACATACCAACACCCACTTTATATATACAAATACAAATCAGACCCCCCCCCCCCCCAAATCATTATTCATGGCGCCACTGGTCCCTCTAATTATAAAGTGTACATTAGTTTTGATTGGCATTTGGAGTGGAAGAGGCACATACATAATCAAACTATATATACATATACATATATATATATATATATATATATATATATATATTATATATGGAGCAGGAATATCTTCTTTTAATCTCCTCTACTCAATCAACAGAATTCAATTGGGCAAATAACAAAGCAAAACCACAAGTCAAAAATAAATATGCAAGTCTAATTAATTAATTAACTAATAGTTAAGCATAATATGAAATATAGATAAGAAAAGTCAATTTTAACAGATCTTAAAATTCACTTGAAAATATGCAACAAAAGTTGTCTATCCAAAATTGAGGATTTAAATTATGGCAAATATTCTGCCCATTTGACTTGGAAAAAATTGATTTATATCACATTTTACATTTTTATTAATTATTACATTTTTCTTATTTCTTTTTTTTATGTAAGCGGATATCAAAAAATAATTAAGCTGTAATTAGGAGACCAAAAGTTCATTGACCTATTTGTGCAACCCGGTTGGTTGTTCCGTCGAAATGCTTTGTTTAAAGCGCCAAAAGCTATTAGGTTTCCACGAGTAATTAGAGGGTGGACAGGTCAGTTCAGGTGAGGAGAGGTGAGGGGAGGTAAGGGGAGGTCAGGTTAGTTGAGGTTAGTTGAGCTGAGCTGAGGTCACTTTGAGGCGAAAGTAGAGCTAATTGTTAAGCTAACAAGCTTAAACCGCATCTGGAAAAGATGAGTGCAAAAAATGCCACGACATAGATAAAAATGTATCTCCAACATTTACCTGTGTATCTATGTGCCTATATGGACATATATATATATATATGTATACATATGTATATGTGTATCTGTTATTAAAGTGTGTGTGTGTGTGTGTGGGGGGGGGGGGGGCAGGTTCGGCAAGAAAGTGCAAAGCGCGAGCGCTGCGACAGGCCTTATATGGCGAAAAAAAAAATATATATATATATTGAAAAGGATGAGCAGACAGGCAACCAGAGAAAGAGTGAAACAGCGGGAAAGATAGTGATATAGATGGAGATAGATACAGAGAGAAAAAAAAGCTATGTTGCAGACACAGTCACATTAACCAGTTTTGCAACATGAGGCAACAACAACAACTGCAAGTCGAACAATCGTCAACTACACAAAATCCACTTTGCAAATCATCAACAACAAACAGGAACCAGTCGCCGGATTTGGTCCATGGCCTTTGACAGAGCTTCGATGTATCACAGCAGCCGTATATGGATATGTCTGTGTATATATATATATATGTGTGTGTGTGTGTGCGATGCAACATGCAACTGGCCTGCCACAGCATCCGTGTGGAGCACATTCCAGTGCAAAATGCAGTAAGAAAATGGACAGCACTCAACGAGGTGCAAGGTGCCGTTTCCATGTTCCAAGCTGCATGAAAAAAAACAAAAACGACGAGTGCTCGGCCTAGAGATACCCTGTACTTTGAACAAAAAAATTCTATCTATATTTATATATATATATATATATATGCACAAAGAAATAAATGTTATTTCTAAAACAATATCTACATTTTCAACAGTTTTGCTATTCGATATTTATCGATTCGTAAGTTATCGTATAATTTTAATGGGTATAACAGAATTAGTAAAACTGCAAAAATAAAGCATGAAGCACACACACATTTACACATATGCTTCCCTACGTCTGGGTGTGTGTGTGTGTGTGTTGGTCTCCTGGGAGGCAATCTCAAAGAAGAGTTGCCACAAAAGTTGAATCCAGAAATAATATGCATTGGAATACATATGTAACTGAGAGTAGTGCAAATCCTGGACTAGCTGCAGATAGTTTTGTATCTCAGCCTGGAAGCAGCCTATACATGTATGTACATACATACACGCTCACACATACAAACATATTTCGTTATTTCGACAAAAGTCATGCATTAGTCAAGCGATCGCACTCGTTGAGAGTATAGCTGTAATATAATAAATAAAAACGCAAAGAGCTTTAATATAAATGTTAAGTTGCATTACGTACATCAGACACGCAACTAACGACTTGCAACAAGTTTGAAGCTGGCAAGCGGGGTCTGACGCTAAAAATAAAACCAACACACTCACATAAACATACACACACACACAGAGGCAGACAGACGAAAGCAGCAACAACGACGACGACGACGACGGCGACGGCTGAAAAAAATGTGATACGACAGTGATTACGCGATTTTTCCATAATAAATGTTGTGGTAAAGGCGACCTTCCGGTTATGGTTGGCGGCGACGACGACACGAGTCAGAGAGAGCAACACGAACACTTGTTCGGCTGAACGACGATGACGACCTTCTTATCGGTCGCTCGCTCACTTGCTTGCTCTAGCTCTCTTGCTTTTGCTCTCTCTATCTCGCGGTAAACAGTGCAACCGGTTTTCAGTTACGCACACATGCCAATGGGAGGTAGATATGCACAGTAGTCAAAAACCTAATATTTTGACCATTTTATTTTTAGGTCACTTATTGTTTTTCTTTTATTATTCGTTGATTATGTAACGAATTATCGAAGTGTGTATAAATAACGGTTGAAGCAGTATTTCAAATGTATGCAAAATATTGTGCAGTCAAGTATTGAAAGTGTGCAAATAAAACAACAAGAGAACATATATTTGCACAATTTCACGGGAAGCTTTTAAAAAATAGTGAATAGGAATAATAAGCTATGCTATCCAACAATTAAAATTTGACTCAAAATTGTACAGCCTTGTCCCACTGTGTAGCACACATCGCACTGAGAGCATAAAAAAAGCTTTGCTCGCAGACTACAAGACTCTCCCGCATTGCGCTGCAACGTCGCGACGTCGCTCGTTTCGTTTTACTAGGCTAATCATGTGTTCTGGTTTCGGATTTGTGCTGGTGTTGTTGGTGTATTGCTCTTTGAACATTCATTTAACGACGATACGATGCGACGCCGCCTCTACCGCCAGCCAGCGACACTGATTTGAGAGCTTTGCAATTTTGTCGGTCGTTGTTGTCGTTTGTTTTTTCTTCGGGTTTCGGTTTTTTTTTGTTTTTTTTTTGGTTGTGTGTGTGTGTAGGAAATATTTCACACGCTGCTTTGGCTGGGCAAGCAAAGCACTTGACTGTTGTTGAGTGGCGGTTAATGTTGTTGTTGGTGAAATAAAGTTGTGGGCCTCTGCTGCTGCTGTTGGGGTTCGTTGCCGTTTGTCGTGTTATCATTTTAGTTGCTGGCTGACTGGCTACATGGCGTGTCGTTTGCACGCGCAGCGTTGGAGCTCTAATGATTTGATCTTGGTGTCTGGCCCGAGTCTGGGGTGGCCCCAGGCGGTGCTAATCGGCTTCAGTTCATTTTCATTTAAATGAAATTAAATATGGTAAATGATGAAATCAAAGCTGAGCACAGTTCTCGCTCACCCAACCAACTCACCCCGCACACACCCACCTCCCGCAGAATAATACACATTAGCATGTGTATGTATGTAGTCATTGTCTTCGTCGTCGTGGTGAGTTAATGTGGTGAAGGTAAGTGTGCTGCTACATGCGAGTTAACGAGACGAAAACAATGCCAACGAGTCTCCGGCGAGAGACCGTGACAACAGGGCAGGCAGGCAGCTTACGCGCGTTAAAGAAAGCAAGTATAGCAATACAATGTATGTATGTACAATAAATAAATAATTTGAAATGTACACACAACAAGGCAAAAAAAAAGCCAAAGACATAAAAATTGAAATGGCTGACTGTCAGTCGTTCGAAAATTGAAAGAAAGAAGAAAAACAGTCCAGCAGTAATAAAATCTCTTCGAAACCGAGATTCGATATTCGAGGGAAAGAACAGGCGCACAGCGACAACAGTACAGTGACGATTGCCAATAGCAGTCGTCGCACGATACGGCATTTAGACAGAGCGTGAGCGGCATAGAGCACGTCACACACACAACAACAAAAAATCGATAAACTTTTTAGCTGATAAGCAGGCAGGCAAGAAGCCAAAGCCAACTTAAAACGCAACCAGACCAAAGAGAAAACCAACCAGCAACCATTAGTCGGACAGAGTCCGATCCCGAACCTGAACCCACGCAGCCAAGGAACAGACAACAGCACCACCAAAGTAAAATCTGGCGGTTGGCGTTACCTGGCGCGTGTAACCGCCAATTTAACAGGCAAACAGGCAGCGCAGCAGGCAGCTACGCTGCGACGTCAACATACTCTCAATAGTCAACCGGCCGGCCCAACCAAAGCACAAATGTTTTTCTATTGCAATGCAGCGAGAGAACGAAAGAGCGAACGAAAGAGAGACAGTGTTGTTTGAGAGCGCCGCAAACAAACAGGGTTGTCGAAGTGCTCAACTGCCGTTGGCATATTAAGCCATAAGCGCCATTCGACTGTCTGTCTAGGTAACTAAGTAGGAACATATAAAAATTTAAAAATTATTCTTTAAGTACACAACGCAAAAATAAGTGTTGTAAATATTAAGTTTTAATTAATTTAGTTTAACTTATAGTTTAAAATTCGACAACCCTACATTTTAATGTCGCAATTCAACGCGTTCTATCGTACTCCCGTTCGTTCTCTCTGTCTCTCTTGTTATTTAAAAATGCATGCTTAAAGAGACGGTATTTTATTTCGGTCAGCTTAGCAAGTGGTTCTCGTTATATCGATATAATTTTTGCTTGCTGTTTAACAGCTGCTCTTAACATTTACATATATATTATGGTTTGTACCATTTTAAACTGAAATGAACACCCATTCACATTCACCACCAACGCCAACACGCACAAGAGCAGTGTAAACGAAACGAAAAACATAAAACAAGCAAGCAGGGCACACAATATTTACCTACACACTGTTTATGAGCTCAATTTTGTTGTATGGCGCGTATGCCAAATGCTAGGTGTTGAGAAAAGGCGAGCAGGCAAACTGTCGACACAAATGCGAATTACGACCATCGTCGTCAGAGCGACCGAATACCGAATTTCCCCACACCCCCTGACCGAACAGTCGAGTACCGAGAACGAGCAATAGGCAAAGCAGAACACGAATGGCGAACACACACATACACGTGTGCGTGTATGTATGTTTGAATTTTTTTTTTTTCCTTTTTTCTATACATACAAATGTAGTCAATATAACGGGCATATTACGACACATTTAAAATTTAAGGTGAACCAATTTGCCAATTGGAAAACTGAGCTAATGGAAGAGTACTCGCTGAAAGCAATGTACGATGACGACTTAAGTATGTTTGTGCTCACGTTATGTAAATGATGTTAAATTAAATGTTATTTGGATGTTATTATTCTATTCTTATCGTAAATGGTCGTTTTCACAGATCAGCCTTAAACTATATATAAAATGTAAAAACTGTAGTTGGAAATGCCTAAAACGAAACAAAAATAGTAATGCCATAAAGACATATACCAAATAGTATAAGTTTCATCTGCTTTTGATCTCGCGAATTTGACAAACTTTATTTTAATTTTATTAAATTTTTGTAGTACGTGTGTACTACATAGACTGTGTATTTACCGGTCATTTAATATGTTTAAGTGGTGTGGTTAGGTACATTAGGCAATCTTTACTGTAAAAATATTGAAACTAAGCTTCGCATTACAATTTAGCGCCCCAAACTGCCTGTTTAACAATAAATAACCGCAACCATAGCCACAGCAGCAAAAGCGACAACAACAACAGCAGTCGTCGCGCTTGCTTTTTTTCATGCGCTGTGCAAATCATTAAAATGTATGTGTGTGTGTGTGTATGCTTGCTTGCTGGTGTTTCTGTGTGGTTTTCTCGTGGTGTGTCGCACGTTTTAAAGAAATTTTTATATTGTTACATTTCAATGATAATAATTTTGCTGTTGTTATTGCTGGTCGCTTTTTTTCTGCAAATGTTGAAAGTTTTTAGTGTTATTCTGCTTGGAGAGCTTGTCGGTCAGAAACGTCAATAACATTGCGGCCAGCGTCGCTGCAATGACGCTGCAGTCTACAGAATGTAACAGGCGCACAGCAGCAATAGCAAGGACAGCCGCCGTTACGACAAAAAAAAAATAACGCTCAGCAACAGCTACAGACCAACGACAAGAGACAAACGAGGCAACGACACCGCCAGAGAGCAGAGAGCGAGAAAAAACGAGAGAGGGCGCGAGAGTGAGAGCGGCATATAAAGCGCTCGTTGGCTCTCGCGCATGTGTCAGTGTTGCTGTTGGTGTTGCTGTTGTTGCAGCTGCTGATATTTTTCTTCCGACTAGTTTTTTGTTCTTTTTAGTTTTTGTTTTATTGTTTCTATATCACCACGAAAATTTGTGTAATAGCCTTTTTTGGATTTTTAATTTGTTTTTTTTTTTTTTTTTTGCAAAACTTATAAGAAAATGTAATTAGAGATTAGCTCACCGATTTCCCGGCGCTGACAATGCGACTCAAGTCGCTGGCGTATCTTTTGCTGCGCATTGCCGTGCGTAACAACAACAACGACGACGATTTCGAACTGCGATAGATAGTTAATATAATAACTTATGTGTGTAGTAGCTGCTGCTACTCGTTGAATGGTTGCCCGATTGCCTGACTGCCAAACTGCCCGACAGCCAGACTGACTGCCAGTCTGCGCAAAGAGCAGAGCAGAGCAAGGCAGAGCTGCCAAAAGGGGGTCGCGTCGGCTTGTCGGTTCGTTGTTGGATTGGAGGCTTGTTATTAAAGCAGCTGTTGCAAATGCGACGAGCGGCAGATGAAAACCATCACTTCCGGAGGCGCTTCAAGTACTGAGGAATGTTGTATATACATGAGGTGTGTATGTGTGTGCGCGCACTGCCAGCCAGCGAGCCAGCCAAAGCAGTAGCAGCGACAGCAAAGCAGTCGACGTCAACGTTAACAGCAGCAGCAGCAGCAGCAATAGAAAACGAAAAAAAAATCAACAAACTCAACACAGCGAATGAGCCACGCAAAATAAAAGGAAAAGCAGCTTGCCAAAGCACAACCAAAGTAATGCGCAGCGAGAAAGATAGGTGCAAGGGAAGGGGGTGTTAAGCAGTGAATTGGCAGTACATATATTGCTCTAAAGAGAGAGTGTGTGTGTTCTTGTGTGTGTGTGTGCGAGTGCATGATGAAATGGTTGAATGCTTGAAGGCGCACAGCAACTCTCGATTGAAAATAAGGACTTGGCCACTGACTGTGACTGTCCCTGTATGTATGCATGTAGATATATATATATATATATATATATATCTATATATGTATGTGTGTTTCTGTGTGCATGTTAACAGGCAAATGTTAATGTTGGTCTGGGTCGGGATTCTGTTTAAACTGAATCATCAGCATTTGGAGCACAATTACAATCCAGTTCTAGAATCAATCGCGAACACACACACACATACATACACACACACACACACACACATACACATACATAAGAAGTTGCATTTATCAATAAAAATGTACCGAATAAACTGGTTCTGAAACTTTGCCTATCGCCTCATATCTCTTTGCCTACCTCTTGCCCCCTTTCCCTCCGCTTAACTATCTCTCTCTCTCTCTCTATCGCTCTTGTTCTTCCCAGTCCAGTCAAGTCAGGCACAGAATGTAAAAAAAAAAAAAAAATTATTAAAGCGAGCGCAGGTCTTTGCTTGACTGGTAGATACCCTATAAGAAGGTGGCAAAAAAAGGGTATATTTTTAAAAAATCATCTGAAATATTTTGAATATTTTGTGTATGACGTGCGGAACATATATATATATAAACATAAAAATAAATAAATCGAAAATAGTTTTTAAAATTTTTTTATTTTTTTTTTTAAATGTTTACAGTTAGATTTCCCGGGGGTCGATTATAAAAAATCGTATAGATAAATTTGGCATAACAAAATTATCTGATCAGATTCTACAACAGATAAAGTCTCTAATTCCTGGGGCAGCATACAACTAAAGGGGACTTTGAGCTAGGTTCCGAGTTTTGGGGTGTATGTGGAGAGGAAGAGAGTGTGAGAGAGAAACAGAGAGAGTGTGAGAGAGAAGATAGGGTAAAAGCTAAACGATTCTTAAGATGTGCAACTTGTTGCTGCTGCTTGACATAGATAAGACATTCCTCACACAGGCACAGACACAGACAGATAGGATAAGAAAATCAGGAATTGAAAATTGTGGATTGATTGGTAATATTTACCAGTAGATTTCTAAGTATCATGCTCCACGCACAATCCTTGAACAGAGCCAAAACGCTGAGGCCCCGTGAGACTATCGATGTGAACGACGGACGCGACAAACTGCCAAAGCCAAAGTTAATGATGATGATAAGGATAACAACGACGAGGACGAGGACGAGGACGAGGACGAGGACGAGGACGAGGACGAGGACAATGATGATGGCGAGTGTCTCCCGAGTGGCGAGAGACAGCAAGCGAGAGAGAGAGAGAGAGGGTACGAGAAACAGAGAGAGATGCAAACAAAATGAGAGAAAGAGAGAGATAGGGAGAAAGCGAGAGAGCCGGTTGGAGAGAGTATGGTTTTTGCTAAGGTGGCTGGACAAAGTCTGAAACTCGTCTGCTGCAAGTCCAATGGTTAAATGGCTATATGGAGTAAATTGGGGGCGGTGACAGCAGTGACAGAGTGCGAGGAGGGGGAGGGGGGCAAAGAAGAGAGAGGTCTATCCAGGGTCTAGGCCGTGCTCGGTTTTCGTTACGATACACGCTGAGGCTGAAGCTGAGGCCCCGACGAGGAAGAGGACGAGCCCTCAAGTGCCAAAAGTGGTAACGCAATCCGATACAATATTGCAAACACACACACACACACACACACACAATGCCTGGAAAGATGTGTGTGTGTGGGGGCATAAGCCAGGTTAAAAGGCGGCTGGCAACTTTTTGGGGGTTGCTTGGTTGGGTTTGGTTGGTTGCTGGTGTGGCAAGAACGGTTCGCTTTTTGGTCGGCTGTTCGTTACTGCACCGCCGGCTGCCTGAGTTATATGGTCTAAATAGCAACAGAACACGAGGCGAGACGAGTATGCTAAAGGGGTAGCAGGAGGTTTGGGGGAATGGGTTGTGTCGTGTAGGGGATTTGGTAAGGTGAGAACCAAAGCGAAACAGCGCGCGACAATGCGTATTTTTGGGAGATTGCAGCTTTAATAAAATACACGACGACGGCGACGCCGACAACAAGCAGGAATATTGGAAGTTTCAGCTTCGGGTTTGAGGCAAGCGCAGCCGCCGGGACTGCATATGCAACGTGCAACCGAACGCAGGCACGCAGGCAGGCAGGGAGGCAGCAACAAGGAATAAAAAAAAAACATTTGATATGAAATGCTGATAATACCGTTAGTTATGTGAGAAGCAACTGCAACTGCAGCAGTAGCAGCAGCAGCAGCAGCAGCAAGATGCAACCCAAAACGAGATAGCAGCAGCAGAAAAAGTGAGAGGAAACTAGAGCTGCAGATGATGAATAGAGAGAGACAGAGACAGAGATAGATAGGAAGAGGGAGAGACAGAAACAAAAAGAGAGAGGGGAAGTGGGTAAGGGTGAGGGAGGGAAAGAGTGCTCTGTGCACTGTGTAAAAATAATAACAAAAAACAGAGGCAAGAAAATAAAAACCAACATGCAACTGCAACCAAAAAAGAAAAAAAAAACAGCAACAACAAAAACAACAACAGCAAAAGGCAAATAAAACTAAAAACCTGAGACTAATCAAGTGCAGAAAGGGTTGCTCGGCCGCTAAGCAAATTTATGCAACTAGGCGTGAGTCCTTGCCACACACGAAACACACAAAAAAAAAAACAAAAAACAAAAAAAAAAGAAAGCAAAACTGCAGCAGCAGCTGCCGCAGCAAGATACTCATAAATGTCAGAGCGAGATGGATAGATTTGTAGGGATTCGTTTTGTTTCTTCTTTTTTATGGGCTGGCGGGGGCGGGTGTGGGTGGGGGTGGGGCACCCTAATAATACGCACTGTGTGTGCAACAAGCTTAAAGCTCGCTGCAAGTACTGCTTCCCACACACGCCCACACACGCCCACATTGGAGTGCTGCGGCGAGCATTTAATGCTGACTGTGGGCGTGCTGAGCTTGGGGCGTGTTTGGTGTGTTGCCAGTAGCAGTGGCCAGGTGCTGCAATATGTGGCATGCCTGCCTGGTTGCCTGGTTGCCTGCCTGCCTGCCTGCTTGCGTGTTTGAGCGTTCCTGCTGCACACAAAGGTGCAACGGGAATTCGGTGACGGGTTGCAAGCTGACCTAGGCGAATATGCAAAGAGTTCAGCTAACGTAATACGTAATACGTATACGCTCATGTTACGTAATCAGAATGGTTTAACGTAACGAAAAAAGTTACAAAGAATTTGCTATTTATTTTTATTGATAGACAGTTTTTTTTCTACTAAACTCTAAAATTATTCAAAATTGTAATTATTGAGAAATTAGTTTAGCGAAATTAATTTCTTTATTTTACTATATTTTAAAAATGTTTTTGTTTTGGATTAAAAAAAAATAATGTATTTGAAAAAAATTTTTAGTTTTTATGATATTGCTGCGTTTTTAGTTTTACATCAATTTTACATCAAGTTTGAGTTTGGTTATAATTCAAGCAGTAAAAGTTGCAAGTTGTTTTTTATATTTTATTTATTTATTTATATTATATATTATTATATTATGTTATATTGGTCAGTCTTTCAATAAGCATGCAGCTTGCAAGTGCAACAATTATAATAATTATTATTATTATTTTTTTTTATTATTATTTTTTTTATTATTATTATTTTTATTAATATTTTAACTATTATTATTTTGCATGGAATTTTGTGCAGCTTGCATGTTAATTGTTTGACTGTGTGTGTTAGTGTGTGTGTGTGTTTGTGTGTGTGTGTGTGTGTGTGTGTGTGTGTGTGTGTGTGTGTGTGTGTGTGTGTGTGTGTGTGTGTGTGTGTGTGTGTGTGTGTGTATGTGTGTGTGTGTGTGTATGCGTGACATGAATGTGATGCATGATGCGCGCGCGCTGCACGTGAAAAACATTGCACGTTGCCAATGACGATGGGGATGGGGATGAGGATGGGGATTGCGGATGAGGATGATGGCGACGGACAAGTACAATGGGAATGGAATGAGGCCTCGGCTTTTGGGCCAAAAGCGCGAATAACTAGCGGGTAAAATTCGTCGGGTCGGCGGCAGTCGCCTTTCAATCAGGCACGTGCTCTTGCCACGGATGTTGCCAAATCGTGGAAAATTTTCGGCAGCACAAATTTCCGAGGGCACAACACAACGCGATGGCGACGACATTCTGGATTCTCGTGTTGCTCTCCTTGTTGTTGTTGTTGTTGTTGTTGTTGTTGTCGAGTTGTTTAATACCCCAAAAATACCGGGGCTCGCTGGATGCTGCCCGGGCCTTTGGCTTATTGTTCACGTGAGTGTGGAACATGAACACACGCACACATATATACATATATAAATACATACATATATATATATATATGTACAATCAAAGACGCGAAGCCATCGCTTGCATTTTGCATCGACAGATGGCGCTCCAACTGCAATTTCCTTATTTCCATTTTCAAGCTTTTTTTTTTTCTTCTGCCGCGAGTTGAGGGTTGCTGGCAGACAGAGATGGAGATAATTAAAGAAAACCTCACCCACACACACACACATCTGTATGTGTAGATATGGCAGAGATAAAGATAAAGCTTAGACGACAAAGTGCGAACGTTGGCAAAAGAAACGAGAATTGAATCTTATTTGGCCAATAAGTTGTGGCCACCTCAAAAGTTCAAAGTGCCTGTCAGTAATGAATTTTAAAGCAACGTGAAACTAATTAATTTCATTAAAGCTTTCCATGGTTACCTAAATTAATATTCCCCTTTTTTTATTACTTGGCTTTTAATATTAATTATTTGCCTGTGCTTCACACAACAAGTGTGAGAAACTAATTGGAAAAAAGTGAGAAAAATGGAGAAAATGTTTCAGCAAACTTTTTGTACGCTACTCAAATATATAAATTGACTTTAATTTTTATTTATTTATTTTTACTTATTATTTACTTATATAGTTCACAGATAATAAAATAAATAATTATAATAATAAAAATCTATAAAAGAATTTTTCATTTTATTTTAATGAAACCAAAAAATGTTCCTTGCAACTTTTCAGACTTCAATAAACATTTTCATATATCTTTGCAGATAATTTTATTGTTTATTTTTAAACGCTTTGATTTTCGATCAGCATAACTATATCTGTGAATATAAACAAGATTTTTTAGGTCCGTTTTTTGGCTCAACTTTTTTAACAAAACGAATAAAAAAGACAAGTACCAAACTACGATATATTTCTAGCATATTACTTAATATACCAAATAATATGCATATTATACTTTTTTTTTAAATTTATAAAAAGATTTTATTGAACGACTACAGATGTGTTTTGTCAAGTATATTGAGAACTTTCAAAATATATTCTAAAAGTTAATAAATGCTTGAATTGTTAAGCGACAAATATTATTTTGTTTATTATTAGTATTAGTATTAAATGTCGCTGAAAACGTAATTTTTTGACGCCTGCAGTTCAATTGTTTTGCGGCGCTTCTCATTTTGAAGGCAAACACAATCCGTTGACCAAAATGCTAATCAAATGGCAGCTGTGTGGTGCTGCTCTGCTCTGCTCTCCTCAGCTCTCCTCTGCTCTATGCTCTCTGCTCACATAGCTCACAGCTCTGTGTTGCTGTGCTGATTTATGTATACTCAAAACTAAAACTAAGCGCACGAAATGCACACTGGAAAAGCCAGAGGTGGGTGGAGTGGTGTGGTTGAGCAGGAGGAGGAGGAGGAGGAGGCAGTGGACATGGCACGAATATTAGGAAAGGGTAGCAGAAACCCAAAAATGCTAAAGAGGGGAGGGGGGGGGCGGCAAGGAAACAGGGCTAAGCGGGTTTTGGGCCATTGCATTGGAAACTAATGCTGTTGTTGTTGTTGTTGTTGCTGCTGCTGCTGCTGTTGTTGCTGTATGTGTGTCTGTCTGTGTTTGTGTGTGTGTGACTGTGTGGTAATAGACACAAAACCAACCAAAGCGAGGCGGCTCTCTAGTTTCAGACCCTTAGCTGCCTCTTGCTGTTGCTGTTGCTGTTGCTGCTGTTGTTGTTTTGGTTGCTGCTGGAAACTAACGTACAACAACATTTACTAAATACACACTGGAAATGGCTCCAGAATGGCCCGAATCACCCTTTCACCTCCCCCACCCCCCCTCTCCACACCACAACGAAGCATTGGAAAACTATATCCAACCGATTTCAGCGGGAAATGCTGCGTCGCCGACCACAGCGGCTGTTGCTGCTGTTGCTGCTGCTGCTGTTGCTGCTGCTGCTGCTGCTATTGCTGTCACCGTGTTGACGTCAACTTCACCGTCAACGCCGACGCTGGCAGCGTCCGCTGTCGCAGTCACAGTTGCCATCGCTTTTGGCTACGGCTGCTGTGCGATATATATATATATATATATATATATATATACATTTTTGATTTTACTTTATTTTTACTGTTTTACTTTGCTTTCCGCCTTCTTCACCCCCCTTCTCTTTTAACGCCATTTAAACTAGGCAAAAATTACAAAATTGCAAAAATACGAAACGAAAAATTTCGCGTTTAGCCAGTTTTGTTGGTTAGTAAAAAGGGTTTATAATTGTGATTCTTGTTTGTGTTTTTCTTGCGATCTGCTCGAAAACACACACACTTACACAAAAGATAATGAAAATGGCATTTTGTGCATGGTTGACCATGAAATACCCTGTGAAATGGCATTTCAAATTTTTGAAGCAGTTAGCAATGCTTCTAGAGCGATTTTAGTTTCTGTTTTGACTGTTTTCTTTTATATAAGGCAGACTCTTTAAATTTATTAATTTTAAATATTGTTTATGTTATATTATTGTGTTAATTGTAATATTAGATCTCTGAATAGAACATATTTTTGTGTTTTTAAATTCAACTCTCTCATCACATCACAGATCCTGCTCCTTTTGCAACTCCAACCCGATGCTTTGCCTTTCAGATCCCACCACAAATTTGTCAAAGTTAGAATTAAGTTCTTACCAAATAAATTAATTGCAAGTTTGTCAATAAAGCAAGATTTAAAACTTAATATATACGTTAAGACAAACACGTTAAATGGTCGACTGTGCTTAGGGAAAGTGAGGTGGGTGCTTTGGTGGGTGCCCAATTAGCTGTCGCGTGTTGGAGGAACAGAAACACACTTACTATCCTATTTGTTATTTATGTCTTCCTAATAATTTTAATAAAATGAGCTTTAATAAGCCGATGACTCCATCTTAATCTCAATTTCATAAGAAAAATACATTGATTTTAGAATGGCTATTTGGGACACCATGCGAATGGTCACCGTGTGAATGGCAATAAGTGCTCCTGTCAAAGCATTATAATCAATCAGCTGTTGTCTTAATTTTAATCATCGTTACAGTCACGTCCCAAAATATATTACCAGTGCGTATTGTTCTCATTTGCTTTTAGAATTAATGTGATTATATATGTAACAATATTGAAGTTAAAAAAATTTAATTCGTAGTAATTAAGTAACATTCCCCAAAATGAAATTTAAATATGGTAATTAAGTAGCACTACCCAATATGAAATATCAAAATAATAATTAAGTAAAACTCGTAAGAGAAAATTGCAAAAACAACACACACAATTAATAATTATAAGGTATATAGCTTAATGGGTTCCTGATATGAGTGGATTCTATTAACTATTTCGCCTGGTTCTTTTATTTCGTTCCTTCAGCACTCTGTCTACTATTTTTTTTTTCAATTAGCAAAGAACTCATTCCACTTTCTCCGAGTACAGTTTGCTGCACAATTCAACGTGTCCGTTGCGGTCATTACAAAAATATGTGTTAGTATTATTATTATTTTTTATATCGGTTACAAACACGCTCACCAAATCCAAGGGCTCAACTTGATTGCCCTGCAATAATCATTTAGCAAAAACAAAGGCAACAGCTTGTTGTTATTGTAAACAGTTAATTTTGTTTATTCTGCTTTCATTGGTTGGCTGCAAATTGGTTCTAGTTGTTTAGTTGTTCAAACGCAACTCACCTGCAACGAAAAAGAAAGAAAAAACGAAAGAGTGAGTGAAAAATGTGAATGGAATAAGTAAGGACAAAAGTTATAAAAGAGTTTTGTGGCAAAGTTGAAAACAATTGCCAAACGAAACAAGCTGCACAATTGATCCTAAGCTGTATCCGCTCTCACTGGATATACCTTTGTGTGTGTGTGTGTGTGTGCGCGTAGTGTATGCGTTTGTGTGTATATGTGTGTGTGTGAGTTTACAACATAACTCACAAATCAAAACTTGGCTGAAAGTGCAGACCAAAGCTGCTGCTGTTGCAGTTGCTGTTGTTGTTGATTGTTGTTGGCAGTTTTAGCCTCTACACATGGCCAGCATCAACAGCAGCAGCAACAACAACAAAAGCAGTAGTAGCAGCAGCAGCAGCACATACATAACTAATAGATACATAAAGCCGTATCTTTTGGGTGAATGAACTGTAATGAGAATGTGAACCTAGGCACAGCACAAGCAGCAGCAGCAGCCGCCGCAGCACTCACTGAGATGTTGAAAATCGCAACGCAAAGTGCGCAATTGAAACTGCTTTTGTTGCTTTGCTGTTGTTGCTGTTGCTGTGAGGCAACTCGACAACAACAGCAAATTGACCGACCAACAACGAAACGCGACAAAACAGCGAGCATAAAACAAACGAATGCAAAAATCAAAAGCAAGCCGAATGACGCTTAAAGGGTGTTGGATGAAAAAGAGAGAAAGAGAGCGAGAAATAGGTGTGTGTGTGTGTGTGTGTGTGTGGATGTGAAGGGGTGTGGAGGGGGGTAGTGGTGTAACATAGCCAGTAAATTGACCAAAGGCAACAACAACAGCAACCAAACTACAATGCGTAGTGAGCTTGTTACACCAGGTACAGAAAACAACAACCACGCAAAAAACAAAAACAAACAAACAAAAAAAAAACAAACAAATACAAATTGAAATTAATTTAAATCTGAAACCCAGTTGCAAGTTATGGAGAAAAAACTATTCGTGTATGTATTTGTTATAATTTACATTTTGCAGGCCCAGCAACTAATCAATCAATTTGCAATTGTCAAATAAAAAACATAACGAAAGATATGTAAAATACTATCAAACAATATACGTAATTATATTAGAAATATCCAATCCATTTATAACATTTTTAATACTATTAGATTAAGACTTATCCAAGCTCAAGTCGAATTCAAAATTGAAACCGCAATTATCCCAAATAGTACAAAAAGTTGATTAAGCAATTTATAAAAATAAGAACAAGAAAAAAAACTATTTTGAGATGTGATCTCAGATCTGACACGATCGTAGATTTATATTGTTATCAATTTCTTCTTTTGGCTGCCACAACAAATTCACTGAGCTAATTTTGTCCCAAGTCTGGAGAAAATATATTTGTGTTATGGTGCTAGATTTTGATGAAACATTTTAGATTTTACAGAAAAAATAATAAATAAATAATAATAAATTTTAATAATTAGTATGATTAGTGCAGCAAATTTGTTAGCCCAAAATTATTTTATGCGAGTGAACATTCCACGAAGATCAAAAATGGTTTGCACACTTTTATTTTTTCTGCATAAATACGAAAAATGATTGGTAATCGAGAAATTTCAACAGAATATGTTTACCAAAGTCACAGAGAAAATACAAGACAAAACAAATCGCTCATTTCTAACGAAATCGACTGAAAAGGGAATTGCAAAATCGTAAACAACCGTTGTTCAAACTCTTTACGAACACAGTCCAAAGAATGCATAATGTTGGTTTATAAAAGATTATAATTATTTAAATAAATGAGTATTGTTAAATTTTATGTTAAATAGTAGTAGAAAAATATGAAAATAAATAAAAGTCATTAATAAAATACTTTTTTTTTTGCAAAAGATATGAAGAAAGATGCATTTTTTCCTGTGTTTTATTTATTTTTATTTTATTTTATTATTTATTTATTTATTTTATTATTTTATAGACATTTTGTATATGCATTTTGCAATAACGAAAAACAAAGGAATGCAGTAAAGTGTACTAAAAGTAGGCGTGGTCTCCAGCATATGCAAATATGCCACACAACGCAAATGTTGGGGGGTGGGGGGTGCATGTAAGGGAGACAGAATCGGTCGCAGGCCTCTCCTCTAGTAACATATTGCAAGCGTGCACGCAACGCTGGTTTGCCAAAGCAATGTGAAAGAAAAAGCAACGGGGCTGCCAAAAAGAGGGAAGGGGAGGCTGTGTTGTTGTTAGGTGATGGGGCGAGGGGTGCGGCATTGCGGCGTTGTAGTTCTATAGAGGGTTAAGTGCAAAAGTTGCACAACAAAAATTTAATTTTTAATTTGCTTGCATAGCGCACAAGAAACGCAGCACAAAGCGGAACCAAAAAAACCAAACAACAACCAGAAAGAGGCGAGCAGAGAACTAAGAGCAACTGAGCAAAAATGCGATAGAGGGCGACTGGTACTGGTATGCTGATGGTAGGTAGGTAAGTAAAGGAGAGAAACTGCCGAGAAAAAAAAGAACTAAGAAAAGTTAAAGTCTATGAATAAAGCGAAGAAAACAAACAAGAACAACAATTGCGAATGACGAAAATAAGGCGAAACGCCAGCCAGAAAATGCATATATATTTTACACTGCAGCACACACACACATGCACCACATACGAATGGGTGTGAATATGTGTGTATATCAACTTCGATATTTTGATATACTTTTTTTACGTACTCCCAGCATTTTTGTTGAGTTTGCAAAGCTTTAAGTTGTGTTTCATTCACACGCACACACACACACACATACACCGAAAGTCGCTCGATATTGGTGTGCTTGTGAGTGTGAGTGTGCTTTTCGTTGCCCCTGTAATGGAGTGCATATCAAGTGCTGCTCCCAAAAAAATATGTTGTATATAAACGAACTTAGTCGATGGCTGCAAAATGTACCCTTTATACAGCAGCGAAGAAAATAAAAAAAAAAAACTATTTTTTATTTAATTCAATTCACGTATCAAATTTTTTGCTATCGGTCATGCAAATTTGTTTGTTATTTTGTTGTTGAGCTTTTCCTAAAATAATAATTATTTATTGCAGTCAAGCAATCTACTCTGATTTCCAATATAATAAATTATGCAACTGTGAAAAAATTAAAACTCAGCATTCCGGGAATGAAATATATATATATATGTAGATAAACATATTTCAATCCAATTGTAGAATTTATCTATTAAATATAATAAATAAAAATAAATAATCAAGTAACAATGCAAACATCGACAGCGACAGGTTGTCCAAAAAATGTATCCAGTTCGTCCAGTAAATAATAGTTTAGCATTTATTATCAATTATATGATATAAATTCTATTAATATATAATTTAAACGCAAAAATACTTAGAAGTCAAAGGCTTAAAGCAAACAGAAAATTGGCAAAAATATTAAGGCCAAGCCCCTCGAAAAGAAGACTATGAATAAAAAGCAGAAAAAAAAAAATCGACGAACAAATATATTTATAAAAATAAATATTTAATAAACAATATACAATTCAATGCAACACACAATAGGCTGGCATAATAAAATAACCGGAAATGAAGTGGCGCACAAACGGCAACAGGAAATGGGGCAGAGACATACTAAATTGAAAAAGAACCGTATTGTGGCAAACAAGCCAAATGTGTCAAAGGCAGCAATAATCAAAAGCAGTTTTAGCAAACAATATCCATGACAAAGGATAGACTTGAAATTAATCAATCAAGTCAAAACGAAAAGAAAAGTCTGAAAATTACAATACAAACGGCGAACAGAGAATTTGGCAGAGAAGCCAAATTGAAAATGGACAGATTAACATATATCAAAAAACTTCTTAGAAATTCTCTAAAATATTGAAAACGCATTTATATGATTTAAAGGAGGATAATTAAAGTAATACTGTTTCAAAACTGCACACATTGCGTATACTTAATATAAAAAGTAAGCCAAGTTGTGACGTAGAACGTAGAACCTAGCTGAAATGAGAATGGAAAAGTTATTTTTGTAATGGACATATGACATTCCATTATTGTATATATAAAGATGTATATATATTATTATATATATATATAAGCATATGTACAAGTGCACTTATAAACAGGCGCAGCTTCATCGTTTGTAACTATGTGGAAAACTGCTACTAATGAAAATGTGTTGCCAAATACCCACACCAAGTTACTAGCACACACACACACACACACACATAGACAGGGGCAAACACAATGGGGAGGACTGGCGGCAAAGCCAAGTCAACATTGGATCCTAAAACGCGGCCCGACAAGTTGCGGCTCTTATGCAAGTTGAACGGGCCAAAAGGTTGACACAGCGACTTGCCAACTGCCAAAGCACCCCATACGCCCACACCCATGGCCACGCCCACTCGAGCACGCTTAACTCAAAGTACTGTGGTTCAATGTCGTTGCATACAGCAATGACATCAATTCCAATGTTTTTCTTTGAATTAATTTTACATCTTTTCATATTTAGTTTATTAATAAAAAATTAATTGCAATTTAATTTTAAAAAAATAAATAAAATAAAAAAATAACATGGTATTCAACAAAAGTACACTCAGAAAAAGAATCGCATTGAATTTTTAAAAGTCGCTGGAAAAATGTTTTTTTTTTTTTAAATAAATTAAATTAACAAAAAAAAAGCGGTTTTCTTTTTATAATTTCTAAATATATTATTTATTTAAGTGACTTTTTTAAATAGAAAATAAATGTATTTCTGAGAAAAATGTTATTTTTAAAGAAATAATTTTTAATTTAATTAGAAAATAAATGCATTTTTTATTAAAAGAGAAAGTTATTCGAAAAAGTAGAAATGCAGACATTTATTTTTATGCCAAATTCGAGTTAAGCTCGTAAAAACTAAAGTTTTTCTTTGTCTTAATTGACAAATTACATGAACTAAAAACTTTTTAAAATTTGCATACATGTTAAATTTTAATTTTAAAAATAAACTACACTATAATTAAGAGCGAAAATAGACCCGGTTTAAAAAAAAATTACTGTTTCGTTCTCGAAATGTACTATTTGAATTAGATGATTTACCAATGCTTGTTTATTTTTTTTAGTGTAGAAAAGCAGTCAGCATTTAACTGAGGAAGCAATGTGCACATTAAATGCAAACCCAGCAGCAACATTCTTCATGCCACAGCACCATTCCTCGGCCCTTTGCCACCGCGTCAAGTTAGCCTTTGACCAGAAAGATGGTTTAGTGTTTCAGTGTTTGAGTGTGCAGGAGCAGGAGCAGCAGCAGGAGCAGCAGATGCGAGACACACACACAGAGAACGCAGTGCGTCCAGCATGAAAGGGTGGTGCAAACAGTTGGCTAGCGGAGAGGGGTAGGGAGAGGGTGTGGCATAAATTGCTAGAGTCACAAAGAGCAGACATTAAAGGAGAAATCGAGACACAAACATCCTCCAACTCTAGCTCCAGCTTCAGAGGGGAAGGGATTATAAACAGCTTTGAGGCAGACTTAGCACAGTGTGTGTATGGGTGTGTGTGTGTGTGTGGGTGTATGTGTATGTACGTGTGTTTGTGTGAGTTGGGATGAGGTCAAAGAGGTGGTTGTAGGCCGATACTGTCACGAAGTTTTGCCCACTTCGCTGATAGCGCCTCGCGTTTGGATATAACAGTAAATGTCGCATTGTATAACATATGTACATATTTATGTGCAAGTGTGTGTATGTGTGTGTATGTATAACAGTTAGCAAGGTAAAAACAACAACAACAACAACAAGAACAAGCACAGTCTGACTGACAGTCAAATGAAACTAGAAACCAAAAATCGTCAAGAGTTGAAAATTAATTCTACATTCTTTATGTACACACACAACTATGTGTTAGCGTGTATGTGTGTGTGCGTTTATTTGCACACATACATGGCAAATGCAATTATATTAAATTGTGTGCTCAAAACAGTCATAATGCATAAATTATAATGAGATGAATAAATATATACATATTTTCACACATACATATAGCATGGATAGATCTATGCATAACTGTGTGTGTACATATTTATGCACATATACATGTATATATATATATATATATATATATATAGTTATATAGTTGCCACATACACGCAGATTCGTCTAATTCAATACAACTTGTCTGATCCAATGGCAAGCAATATGGGTGTGTGCATGTGTATGTATATATGTGTGTGTGTGTATGTATATGCGTGTATTGGTTTTGTATTCCATTGTGTTTATACAGCAGCTAAGCAAATAGCACAAATAACTAAGTCAAATGTATTGTTCCAATCACAAATTCAATTTAATTAAATAAATGCAGAATTTCTCTGAGCAAAAATAGTTAAATAATTATCAATTCTTAAACATAATTTGTTCATCTTTACATACTTTGGAATTTATTTAATTTTTTTCACTTTGAGATGGTTTTCCAAGGAAATCAATAAATTGTAAATTTAAAAATAAAATAAATTTTAAATCCTTATTTTTTTCCCACTTAATTTCATAATTTAACTAAACTGTGACAATCGATGAATATAGTTTAATTCACAGTTGCATACTTAAACAAGCATTTTTCTCTGAGTGTAGCGAAGAACACACATTTATGTGCAACACCAATCGTTGAATGCTACAATTGCAATTGATGAGTTGTGGCTAAAATTTGTGTATTGCATCATTTAAACAGAATTGCGGGGACATTAATTTCTATGTGTATGTTAACATGTGTGTGAAGGCATTAATTTAATACCAGCGCATTAACAAGTTTACGTCACACAAGCCCACCCCAGCCCAACCGCTCCAAGGACATTTTGCAAATAGTTTCAAACCATCAGCAGCGCCATCTAGCGTTCGTTTCCGCTCGTCGGCCAAATGCAGTTTTGCGTGCGAAAAGTGCTAAATGAATTACACAAAGTGTGCGAGTGAAACATACAAAAGCACACATACACACACACACACACACGCACCAATACTAGGGAGATGGGGGAGAGATGAAGTGTGGGAACGAGACAGTTAAACAGAAAACAAGAAAGAGAGAGAGAGAGAAAGCGCAGGAGAGTGGGTGGTCAAGATTTGTGGGTGGCTGCTGGCGCCTCCTGTGTATATACATAGAGCAATGGAGCACAGAACGCAACTGCCACACACACACACATACACACTTGCAAACATTCTGTAGTGAATTCTGGGAGTATATAAAAGCGGAAACATGCTCAAAATGCTTACATAAGCAGCGCGTGTATAGTGGGCACAACACATGGCGCTAGCTATTGCGCAGGCCAGATCCGGTAACACTTCATCCCACCCCCTCCCCCTCCCCCACCCCCTTTCACTACTCAACCCCATTCAATTCACACACATATGTATGTGTGTGTGTGTGTGTGTGTGTTTGAACTGCATACATTAAGCCGCAACAGCAACAGTAAATATTGAAAATTCCATATCCGTTTTGATGTCAACTCACGCGATAACAACAAGAACAACACGCCTTAACACGCAACCGCTTTGCGGACACCCCCCTTACCACCCACCACCCCAGTCCACGACAGCTCCAGCATCTGCTGAATAAGTACAAAAAAAAAGGCGAAAAAAAGGAGTAAGAACTCGCTGGGTTCACAGTTTGTACAGTTAATCTTATTCATTTTATATCTTTCGATATGATATATGCAACCAATGGTAACACTATATATATAAATTGAGAAAATCTGGAACTTAGCGAAGTTTTGGGGAAACGAAGACAGATTTTCTATGAGCTTGAAGTGTTTAGATCTTTAAATCTGGCTACTGATGCTTTATATATATATATGCATATATATAAATATATATATATATATATATATTCCTATTATAACAGATATCAATACAATATAATCAAAATAATCTTTCTCGTCGTTTTTCGTCTTGAGGCAAAGCTTTCACAATCTATTCACTCAACGGCCAAACTGCAACTCCCCCTTCCGTCATCATTGCATGTCCCTCTTCTTCTTATACTCCTTCTTCTCCGATAGTCTTCTTTGACTCGCAGATTCGGTGTCTTTGTGAATTTACTTTCGTCGTTCTTTCTTTGCTCGTCGTTGTCTAAGTATCGTCGTTGTTTTCTTCGTCTTCTTCATTTTCGTCGTTCTCGTTGCTGTTGTTGTTGTTGGAATTAGCCTCCGAGTCCAAAAACCAACACACATATATATTCCGTTACAAATGTTATCTTCTTTTTTTTGTCTGTAACATGCACTTTGAACAAGTTCATCATACCCTGTTTGAAACGTGTTCAATGTTAAAAAGAGGGCTACACAAAATATTATATAAAAAAGAACGTCACCATTGACATTCTAAAAAAAAAACCTATCGTCGCCTAGGGGGCATTGTGGGGTCACGTGGTGGGCAGCCCCAATTCCAAGTCGTTAAGCCTGCAATCCATAAACATGCCACACATACACACACGAACTCCATCGAAGCAAGTCTTTTCATTAAGTGTTGTGCATGTAACGAAATGCAATTATAATAATAATCTAACAAGCATTAGGTAAAAACGACAAAGGGCGCTGTGGCGTATACGTGATGGCTGGCATATGACGTATACACAATGTTCAACAGCTAACAAAATAAAAAAAATATAACTAAAATACAATAAATTCATCACAATAAAAAATATAAATAGTTAAAAAATAGTTATCATCATTATTACTATTACTATTAATAATTAATATTACATCATCTGCGAATTGGTAATATTTCAATATTCATCTTTTAAAAACATACATATTACTTATATATAGGTAAATAATTTAATTTGACCCACTTATGAATGTTGGTATACACATCGAATCGATTAGCCATGTATTTTTCTGCCAACTGTTAAAATTGTTCTAATTTTTTATTAAATTTCAACGTGAGTTTTTTTTTAATTTTCTATATTTTTTAGTCGCTTGTGACGAAATGTTAAAGAGCGACAGGATAAATGAGATGGCCTCAAAGTCAAACAGCTGAGCTTGACTCAGCCTCACTCTCTCTCTCCTTATCTCTCTCACTCAGGTTCTGCAGTAGTGCAAACTCTATTCTGTTATACTCCACATAACAGTGACGAGCTCTGTTAAAAGGCAACAGACGACGACAACTACTCTCTGAGGGCAGCAGCATATTTTGCATTTTAGGTCAGGTCGCCAATCTATGCGGCGCGTCGCTGCCGGCGTCCGCTGCAGCGACACATGACTAGTTTTTTTGCTTTTCTTTCTTGCTCATGCTGGCTTCTATTTCTTCTGTTTTTTTTTTCGTTTTCCCGTCGCCCGCTAACAGCGTATCATTTTTAATGGCAAGTTCAATGAACTTGCGAATTTTTTTTTTACTTCCAGATTTTGTAGTTGTATTTGAATTTTTTACTATTACACGACGAAGACGAACGCCAGAAAAGAGAAATTAGGTTTTCTTGTTGTTGTTTACGTTGTGTGCATGAGTGTTGTGTGTGCTTCTAATGCTTCTTCTTTTTGCTATTGCTTCCATTACTTCACTTCTACTTCTACTTCTTTTGCTTCAGCTTAGCTTTTACCAGTTTTAAATGGACACCGTTTTGCGAATGCTTTTGACTAGCACACATCTAAGCATGCATAAATACATACATATATATATATATATATATATATATATATATATATATATATATATATATAATATATGTAATAATAATGTAATCAGAATTATGCCTTTTTTTGTTTTCTAATTTCTAGCATTTTCCATAAAATTAACCAGCTTGTTAATACCTGTTATTGATATTGGTACAATAGCCAAAGATTATATGCACTTACACCTACACACACACATGTATATATATATATATATATATACATATATATATATACATGTATATATATATATGTGTATATATATATATGTATTTTCTTCTATTCCTTGATCCGGTTTTAAACGGCTCTCCTCAGTCACAATCCTATTTAGCTCAGCTCTCTCTGCCTTTCTCACTCTCTTTATTTCTCTCGATTTTCTCCTTGTTTATCACTTTCTCGGTCGCTCTTGCTTCCTTTCAGGTACCACACTTCTGTCTGTCTCTTTTACTTTCTCTCAATTACTCATTCCCTTATATCATCCTGTCGCTCAATTATTTTGAAAATATGCATTTTCACAACACAAGCTGATCTGACTTATTCCCTATCTCTCTCTTTCTCAATTTGTCTGACTCTTTATGTATACTTCTTTACGTTACGTTACGTTATGGGTACTAACCTTAAAGCGACTTATTTTCCGATGCTTTATCACGGGCATTTCTTTAAAGTGTGCGGTTGGTGTCTTTGCTATACGCTGCTTTATTGTTGCTCTGGTTTCTTCTTCTGCTTTTTTGCACTGAGTTTTTCGTTATTATACTGGCCACTGCCACTTAAGGCATACATTCGTCTCTTTTACTTTTGGCCAAACAACAACATACAAACATGCACTGCAAGAAACATTTGTTGTTTAAACATTTAAACCGTTTTCACACACACACGCACAACAACAACGAGCTGAAACTCCATTGAAGCGTGGCAATCAACTGACAAGAAATGAAATGGAAACAGTGAAAAGCTGTATGCGGTTGAGGAAAATGTGAAAAGACGTTTGTTGTTGTTGTTGTTGCTATTGCAACTTTGGAAAATCGCATCTAGTAACTAGTACACACACACACTACACAAGGAGCAAAAGAGAGTGTGTAAGAGAGGAAGAGAGCAAGAGGGGAGTACAAAGACCGACTTCGTTTTACGTTTAACATTTTTCCGTTTTCAGATTTTCTTGCCACACTTGCCAGTGTCTGTGCCTTTTTGGTTTGATCTTCGTTAAACATAATTTGCTAAGCTTTATGCAAGAAACCAAAAAAGAAAGAAACACACAAAACCAAACTAAACGAAAAAAATTCGCACAAGCATTTAAAAAGCTTGCAATAAAACCCTCAAAACAACAACAACAACGGTTTGCCAAATCACGAAAGCTACAACAAAGACAACAACAACTATGCATAACAATAATAAACTGATTAACCACCAAAGCGAGTGTGAAACCAAAGCCAAACAGCCGTTAACTAGCCGGTCCTACACACTAACATAACACACACACACACACATGTACATATGCAAGAGAGCAACAGCAACAAAAATAACAAGCTGTTAAACTATGGCTGCCAACAGCGACGACGACCTACGACTACGAACAGAGGAAGCAAGCAGCATACACCAAAATTAGCCAGCAGCAAGCAGTGCGCACTGTTGTGCATTGTATTGGTGTGTGATAGCATTGGTTGTTGTGGCTCTCGTCTTTTTGCAACTCTGTTGTTTGCCGGCAAAAGATTGCGACGTCACTGTTAGCTGTTGGTAACATACAGGCGACGTTGCTGACAGGCGCAGGCCAATTATAGGAAAAAAAGCTGAACGGGGGACGGAGGGGGCTGGTTATAAGTCTGATACACATTTTCAACGTTTACAACGCCGCAAATTTGCCTTCATTTGCAAATGAAGTGAAACAATTTTTAAACGCCTGTATGAGGCGCACAGCAAAGCAGCAGCAGCAGCCGCAGCCGCTGCAGTAGCAGATATTTACCATAACAGCGCTATGTTAGCAAACGTGCACTGCTTGCTGGCACAGTGGAGAGACTACTTTGCCAACAAGAAGTTTATTCTTATAATAAGAGTAATTATATTAGCTTGGATATTAATAAATAATCAATATTCAACACAAAGTTATTACAGGAATTATTGCTTCCATTGCATGCCTGACGTCAATATTCGAACACATACATCTAAATTAATTGAATCCTATTCTGTTTATAATAATAATTACATTTTTTATTTATACTTAATTTTTCAAACACCTTATAAATATATGTATAAGCGTTAAATCGTATTTAAAACGATAAAATGATTTAAATAATATTTAATGTAATTTAAAGTCTTAACTTGAAAGAGTTGGAATACTATTCACCACGCACGCACTCTTAACTCACCATGTATGAACACAAGCACACATACACATACAGACAAGCGACGCCTTGCGAATTTCGATGTCGACGTCATCGACAACAGAAGCTCGCTTATCAGCTGTTCTTTTGCTTTCATTTCTTCAAATGGCAAACGTACAGAGATGTGGCAGACCCAAAAGCCCAAAACAGACAAGTCCAGCTTAGCGTAAGTGTGAAAGGGAGGGATATATGCTGTGCATACATGTATGTATGTATGTATATATATGGAAAGTGCGAATGATGATAGATTGGCAGAGAGCAGAGTGGGTGGAGATGGGCTTTCGTGTGTGTGTGCCGTGCACCGAGGAATATTATGTATGGAAATCCATGCATGCATAAGTATGTATGAATATGTTCTGTAGTGCTTGTGAGTGAAGTGGTTTATTCTTAAACATTCTAAACATATGTACATACACACACACATATATATATATACATATATACACTTTCATATATGCATATGTATTACCAGCTTTCTTTTGTACGCTAATTTATTTGCTTATGTTCGTGTATTTTTCTTTTCTTCTCGTTCGCTTTGTTCAACAAACTCTGCCCATGCACGCGGACAACAACTACAACAACAAACAGCAGCAAAGAGTAGATGTGATGAAAAGGAAGAAGAAGCAGCAGCAAAGGGCACACCAAACTATGGGAAAAGCATCTTCCATCTTCATTTTCTGCACAAACTCCCCACACCCCCTCCCTCTTCTTCTCTTTCTCTCCACCATTCCCATTCCCATCCCAACGACAACAACAGCAACACATTCACAAACTTAAAGTTGTGTGTAGCTGACAATTCCAAAGTGCAATAACCGTTTGGCCTGCCTGGGTCTTAACCCATGTTAGGTCCCCGTCCGTATAATTATCCCCACTACAGACTTTTAAAAATGCAGCGAGTTTTGTAATATTGATTTCTGGTGTTCACGGATTTTCGCCCAAACAAGAAACTCTTTCTCAAATTTCAGTTAATAATGCATTTATGTATATATATATATTTAATTTATATAGGAAAACTTACCCGGACACCGATGAAACGCGCCTCGAGCAGCTCCTGTTTGCGCGGATTCAGCGAGGTTTGAAAATGATCCATTTTGTTCGGTTCGCTTGGGCTTCGAAGTTTTCTTTTTCCAATATTATTTTCTAATTACTTTTTTTTAGTTTGTTAGGTTTTGTTTGTCTTTGTGTCTTTTGTTTTTATTCGTTTGTTTTTCTTCTTTTTTTTAATTATTGATAGTATTTATTGTTGACTTGATTTGAAAGCAATTGAAACGCCCGAGCTGTTCGCCCACAGCAATGACAACAACAATTGTCAACGCCATCGCGAGTTTGTGGCATAAATAAGCTGAAATTGTTGAACGGTAATTTCTTGTTAGCATCACTATTCAAATTATATTGCACTTCCGGGGGCGAGGTGGGGTAGGGAGAAATCAATATGTGTAATTTATAAATTTGTTGTCCTCAGTAAATTGATTATTTTTCTATCTATTCTCTTCAGATTCTCACTCATAGTTTTAGCTTGAAATCTAACCAAAATTTGGTTTATTGTGATTATGATCTAAACCAAACGGAAAAAATTAATTCTATTGAATATTTGATAAAAAAAAAAGTTGCTCTTAAGGAAAAATATAATTAACTGTGGAATTTTATCGCTCGCAGCAAATCTGATGAGTCATATATATATATATATATATATATATATATCGCATATGACAATCAGCAACAAGCCGTTGGTACTCCAATTCAGTGATCATCAGAATCTTCTCATTTCCCCTATCAGGTAATGGGTATAAAATTAACTAGTTTCTCCCCAATAGCATCATCAATTTTCCTCTTCCCTTCTTTGGCAGATAGACCAATTACCAATGTCCCTTTGATCTTGTCCTTAGGCCGATCTTGGCTAAATAGCTTGACAGGCTTGGGTTCTGGCATATTACTGCTGAGTGAGATTATTGCCTTTTAGGGCTGGTCAAACTTTTCTGATTGGTGGACATATTGATGATACCTCATTATCCCCAGTGAATGAAGAGAAATCGGACCAATTGGAATCACTGCTAATGTTATATAGTTTCATCATGACAATCCCCATCATCATCCACACCTCAGACTATGGCCTCTAGCCAATGGATTCATCTAAAACTTTTGTTTTTTGTTCTCATTTCCGAAAGATTATCAATTAATTTTTCCAGGAAAAATAAATCCGCATCTCAATTGGACTTATCGACTCGCTTTATAGGCTTGGATTTAGTAAATTCAGCTCCGAAAATTTTCGTTTCAAGATTTTTAAAAATTCACAAATTCCAAGTATTTTGACAAATGTCTTAGTTACTTTCCGATTTTTTTTTTTTTTAGATTTCAGGTGCCTGAGATGTGTTCAACACAGCACAAATTCTATCGATTGATTAATCTAATTTTTTATTATTTAATTAATTAATAAATTATATAAACTAAATTCACAAACATTAATAATTCTGTTTTTTCTAAGTGATAAGGAAAGCTATTCTGTTGAACATTATTATTAAAGTATAGTTTAAAGATATCGAAAACATTCTTAAAGAGAAAACATTCTTAAGTAAATGCAAAAATAATATTTTAACTTAAAGAAAAACGAAAAAATAAATAAAATTTCAAGTCGACTAATGCATATATAAATGTTTTTTAATTTATATTTTTTTTTTTTAGTTAAGAGTTGAAAACTCAATAATTATGGGTAATATAATTATTTGAAGTACATCAAAATTCAATTTGTATTTCAATTAAAAAATCTACTACATTTTTGTGAAAGCCATTAAGAAATCTTATTGGCGTAGGTCAGGACCAGTTCACAAACACTAATACTATTACAATGTTGTACATTCGAGAGAGCGAGCGAGAGAGAGCGAGGGAACATAATAATAATTTTATTTCTAAATGTTTATATTTATATTTATAGAAAAATTATATTTCTAAATATTTATATTTATATTTATAAAAAAATTATATTTCTAAATATTTATATTTATATTTATATAGAAATGTGGTTTATATTGGAAGTTGCAGAACCATGTTGCACAGCTGAATCTGAGTTCGTATTCTCGGAAATCCAATTGGATAGTTATTATGACTGGCTGTTTAGGGTTAATTGGCTGCAGTACATACAGATGAAAATTTAATCGAATGTTGCGCAAATGGCAAATTTGGCTTTGGATTTTACGATTAAAGCCGGCTAAATAGTGTTACACACACATACATACATCTATATTTTCCCGTGTGCGAGCATTGGATCTATGCATACACATAAACACTTATACACAAACACACATACATTTACATGTGTTTGTATCTACATCTCTCTTCTCGCTCTGCTCGCCGGTGGAATTGTGTTTTTTTTTTTGTGTGATGACAAATTGTTTCACTTGCCGTTTACTTATTGCTTGTTGTTTTCATTTTGATGTCGTCAAAATTTGTAGGAATGGGCGGGTGCGGTGGTGGGGATTGGTTAAAGAAGTACTGCTTCAAACACTTTTTTCACTCAAGTAGCACGCTCTCTCTCGCTCTCTCTGCTTACTTTTCAGCCACTTTGCTTTGCGTTTTTTTCTTTTCTTTTTTTTTTGCAAAACGCTGCGAGGTTAAGTTTGTCTTTTTGCTTTGCAGCTGCAATCCATTGATGACGGAGAGGAGCGGGGAGGCTTTTTTTGGCTAACCACGAAAACAAACCAAAAAAAAATTATACGATTAGGGCAACAATTTGCAATTGCAGTAAGCACACGCACACAACAAAATGGCCTTTTTTGGCGAGGGGTTTATATGTTGTTTTTGTCACAGTAAAAAAATTTCTTAGCAGAAGCTACACAAACGCGTCGCGTTGCGAAAATGTGCTAAAAAATGCGCTCAGCTGTGGAGAGAGCGATAGATATTTATATATATCGATATATCACGGAACTTCTCGTTACTCTATTAACTATTATACTGAACATGCTCACTCAACGAACCATTTTGAAAAACTCAACGAATGCCGCTCTAAATATGGGGTTTTCATTATAGCTCAGTTTGTTTGCTTGTTGGAGCGAAATCCTTTCCCCGCGTCAGGGAATGCCTGGATAAGAATATATATATTTAAGTCCCCAATCAAGGATTATTCAAGACTGTCCTATTAATATTATAAGTATTGATTAATGAGAGACTAAACATATATATTGATGCACGGTTGTATTTAAAATAACATAATTTTCAACACCCTTCCAAAATGCAAACATCCCAACTGCGATGTGTTAACACTTAGCATGATCGTTGCTAATGCTTCACGATCCAGCGCACTCCAGTTAATATTTTCGCCTGCATCAGACTCCAGCAAATCCCCCAACGCAGCTTCCCATAGATCCGCATGCATCAACAAGAATTATAATTATTTTCCTCAAGCTTCTCAATTTGGTATAACCCATTCATGTTTCTATTATTGCGACGCACTTTAAATTTACACACACGTAACTGCCGATTTGTCTTCTATTACATCAGAGTTCGTAACTCTGGATATCGAGTCAAATAAACTATAAACAATGTTGTCAGGCCACGCGCCCTGGGCCCATAACCTGTTGGAACGAAATTCTTTCCCCGCGTCAGGGAATGCCTGGATAAGAATATTTAACTGGATCCCACCAGCGTTTTGAACTCAATCAAGGTTTATTACAACATTTTCTAATTAACATTATAAGTATCGATTAATGAGAGACTAAACATTTCTATTGATGCACGGTTGCATTGAATGTAAATTAACATAATTTTCAACATTGCTCATAATGATTTAAATTTAAAATAATTATACGGTTTTTTTTTAGAATTCTATACTCATTCAGGGCTATACAAAAGTATATCGATATATTTTCTTGCCAGTATCGATTAACAAGTTTTTGCAGGATTCACCATATACAACTACCCTTTCAATCAATTATAATGAACAAACTTATTAAGGTTTATTATTTATAATAATTATAATTCTTATATAATTAATATTTTATTTATTTTAATAGTCTAACAGCGGCAATTGATTTGTATCGTATTTGACTGCAATCAAAATTTGATTAATTTGGTATATTAGAATTGTGATTTACATAAAATAAGTGACTTTTTTTAAAACTGAATTAGTTGATAATATATGTTTAGCTGCTGATTATGTATTTTTAGTTAAAGAAGGACCCCCATTTCAAAGGTATGACCATAAAACCAGTATTCTAGTATTTTATTCAAATATATTAATACTGTTCGATAGTATTGAATTAATTGCATAATTTAAACGATTTTTTAAAAGATTATTAAATGATGGTTAGACCTGAAATTATTGGTCGACATAAACTAAGACTTTATAAGCATATTATCAAATCTAACTATAAAAACTACCAAATAATATACAACATTCGATGTTGCGCCTGCGATAGCAGGGCTGCTAAAATAATCAAATCAATGTATCGATATTAAGTTTTATAAACATCGAAGTTATGCACGATTTGTTGGCAGCGCCAGCGCAAATAGATATCGCTCACCACTAATTCCAATTCAGTTCATTTTCGGTTTTTGTGCGCATCGGAGTTACTTATATATCAATTTCCGAGGCGTTCGACAAAAATTAAAAACTAATTTATTGTAAAAGAACGCGCTGCAGTCAACCCATAGCCACATAGGTATATCCATATATATGTATGTAAGCAAGTTACCGTAGACAAGCACAAACACCAAGAGGCGACCGCAAAGTGATTACGAATTTTTGTATGTTTTCATTACATTGTCCTATGTACATATAAGAGTTTTTTTACACCTTTTTTTTTGTTTTAATATCAACTTGGTTGTTGTTAATATTACTGTGCTGGTACTCCTGCTGTTTTTGTTGTGATTTTTTGTGTGTTTGTTGTGCAAAATGTGTTGCTCATGCAGAGAAATTGCGCGTGCAACTGTCTCAACTGTCTCATTCTCATTCCATTGTTTTATCTATAAATTTTTTTATTGTTTTTTTTTTTATATTTTTGCGAACGCGTCATCGTTTAGATGAAATAACGCCAAAAAAGCGCTCGCTTTGGTTGGTTGTATGTGTGACTCTTGTATTAATTGAATGAATGCAAGCTGCGCGTTAATTTTAATAAACAAAAATTATTTGTAAAAGCCGCCAAAAGGCGAACGATATCAGTTGGCAGCTTGGCAGCAACAGCAGCAGCAAAGAAAGTGCCTTTTTACGTGTGTGTTTGTGTGTGCACAGGCAAAAACAAGATGAAATATGTATGTGTGTGTGTGTGTGTTTGTTGCTGCTGCTGCAAAAGTGAAATTTCTACTCAGATTTCTTTATTATTTAAATTTGATTGTGCTACTTGTTTGCCATTCTTTGTGAATTGTTTGGTGTTGCTGTTGTAGTCACTGTCACTGGCAACGCCTCTCTGCTCGACTTCTACTTCTTCTTCATTTGTCATTCAAACATTGTTGCGGGCTTTTTATCAATGCTATCAGCGGAAGCATTTGCCGCACCCCGCTTGACCTTATTCCACTCAATTCAGCTCATTCCACTCCCTCACTCACTGACACATACATAGTCTCTCTGGCACTCTCCACTCTTCTCTTCTTTTTTTTAATGCACTGCAGCCCGCCCTCTGTTGTCCATCAACCGCGTTGATGGCTGGTTGACTCATTCTCTCGCTTTGCGCATTCCACATTCATTTATTTTCGAAGCTTAGTGCTGATGGTAACTCACTCTCTCCACCCGCTCGCAACTAGGCGCTCTTTGTGCGAAGGGTTTGGCAACGGCTCTCAACTCTCTCCCGCACTCGCACCTATCAACGCAACGTGCTTGGCCCATGCTGTTGCTGCTCTTTGTTAATCATCTGCAAATTCCAGATCATACATTTGCATATATGTGCGCGTGTGCAATTTCATTTTTCCAACAAAACGTGACTTGCGTTTTATTTCATCTTTTGGTTTCGGAGTTTAATTCTTATCGAAAATTTGCAGTCTTTAAACCTGAACTAGAATCGAACATATTGCATGTTATTTTTACATCAATGTTAAAAATGTGAACGCCCATTTCTAATGGAATCCGTTAATAATAATAATGAGAGAATTGCAAAACAATATTTTGTGACACTGTGCAGTCAATTTACAAAATTAGCTTCTCGACAATTAGTATTTCATCTCTAATTTAATTTAATATTTGTATTTTGCAGATATAACATAAAATCAAATTTCAAATATCGTTTACTTCAAATTAGCATTTAACTTTATAATACGCTGGACAATTTATGTATTTTCATTTAACTGAAATATTAAAAACAATTCATGAATTTATGATAAAGGTGTGCAATGTGATAAGTAAAAAAAAAACTACCAAATTACTTATCGGTATTCGATTCGGCTCGAAACAAGTTCAAGTTCAGTGCATTTTGTGATTTCTAGCGTTATCTGAGGAATGTCGCACAGCAAATTATCAGCTTCGATAGGAATGCACATTACTCACCTTTTGTGGAGCTTAAAAAATACCTATTACAAATAATTAATGCCATCATCCTAAAAAAGAAAAAGTTTATTATTGATTTTAAATATCTAGTATATGTGTGCTGTCTGCTCATTTGTGTGTGTGCGTGTGTGTGTTTTTTTTTTTGTCAAATTTGAGCAACACAAGCCTCGTGATAAGCGCTAATTTTTGAGCTTCTTTTATTTTGCTATTCTTTCGACCAAAACTTAAGTCTTTACAAGTTCGAATTATTCGCAACTATTATGTGTGTCTGTCTCGCTCGCTCTCCTTTGCAATGACGTGAGAATGAATGTAAATGCCTGAATCAACAATAATGATAATAATTATAATGATGAGCATGACACCATTTTATGCTCTCCTCTTTTTGTTGTTGTTGTTTTAAGTAATCCACACTTTAGCGTTCTATCATCAAATGATTCTACAAAGTTCTCTTTACTCCTTTCATTTGTGTTTTGCTTCTTCTCAGTTCGTCGAAGCGCTTTTCAAGTCATTTTGGTGTGCGTTGAACTGGCACTAGCCTAATTTATAGCCATCAAGCTGTGATTTGTGCCAATTTTTAGCTTGGCACTTTTATACTCCGACCTCAGAGCACCATTAAAAGTAGGGGGGGGATCTGAGACATGAATAAGAAAAAAAAGAAATAAAAAATAAAGAATATACTTAACGTACGTTGATTAACAGCAGGAGTTTGTTGTTGTATGAGAATGATTTTATCTGGACAGAGCAAAGCTCTTACAACAATTGCTATAAGAAATAAGATAAGATATGACTCATTGTGATTTCTATTATTTTTACTATTGTATCAAGTAATTTGTAGTTTTTCTCAGGTTTTTTCCCATAAGATCTTGTCAAAACAGAGTTGCGTTCAGATCGTGTCAAGAAATCATTGCACATATATGTGTGTATACCCATACACATACACACACGTCACACACTTTCATATGCATGCATAAACCTATAAGAACTTATCTGCTTATCTGATCTCAACTCTCCGCTGCACATCTTCAACATTTTGACTCTCGATTTAGTTCTCTCAGCTCTGAGTCTGCCTAGCTTTTAATTGTACCAGTTTTTTTTTTCGCACTTTGGGGTTCTTTTGTTAGTTGGGTTGCCAACACTCTTCCCACGCCTTGGGTGTGTGTGAAATTCGCTTCGTTATCTTTACAGCGAAATTCCACTTGTTGGGGCCAAACACACACACACACACACATTTACTGCCTACTCTATTCGCCTTGAACTTGGCCAACATGTGCGTAGAAAGTTGGGCGACATCGAAACCAGTTTTTTATTTTTATTTTTTCGTTGTGTGTTTTCTTTAGCGCAGTTCAAAGCTTTCAACTGGCAAATGGGTGATGAGCAGAGCAGGCGACAAATACGAGTAATTCAAAATGGCACATGAAAACAAAAACAACAACATAAACTTATTATGAATTAAGCTTTCAAAAGCTGTTTAGCATAATTCACATTGTTTTGTTGTTGTGGTTGTTGTTGCTCTCCCACTCGAAGTAGCCAAAGTCAACGGCGGCGCCGACTTCGTTGTCTTCGCAGCACGCGACTGCGCAGCTGGCGGCGAATTTGCCGAAAAGCATTGAAGTGAGTCACGGCATTTAAGTCAAACTCACACACACACACCCAGATTCTTGCAATTGCTGTTTAAAAAGCTTCATATTTTTCTCCAATTATACTTTTATTGGAGTGGGTAATTTATTTTTGTCACGAGTCAAGTTATGCATTAGAAGATGTTAAGTATGACTCCAGAAATTACACATTTTTATTCCGGTGTCAAAATTTGTCTTGTTTAATGATAAATGTAACTATTTTTTTTTAAATTAAAATATTTATTTAAAAACCAAAGTAAACTCCTCGACAGTTAGCGATATGCCTGCGAGGGTATAACATCTTCGGCACATCAAAGTTAACTGTTCTTTCTTGCTAATCTCTTCTTATTTTTTTTGTTCTACAACTTGAGGAACACAAGCAAAAACTAAGCAGTTAACAGTTAGCAAAATGCAAAGAAAATAACAAAAGCAGACAAACGCATTTGTTGTTTTTCTTGTTGTTTCTTGTTCTTCGTAGAGCGTTGCTTTTTCATCTTCTTTTTTTTGTCAAATGTGCCCCAAATACTATCTGAGTTGTTTTTTTTTTGTTTGTGTGGTTACATATGTATCTATGTATGCGAAGTTGGTGCAGCGGCAAACGGTATTAGCAAGTGAGGACAGACGATTGGAATGCAAAAAACATAATAATTAAGAAATAAACTTGTAAGAAATTTTGAGACAAGCGTAACCGATTGATCCATACTCTGCAACTTTAGAACTGCGCGTAAATATTTGCTTACAACTGAAAACATTATAAGAAATACAGTATAATTGATTCAAATATGTTTTTGAATGTTTTAATTTTTATAGGTATCAAACTTTTTTCATTTACATCAATTAATTATACTTGAATTAAAATATTTAAAGCACAACTAACAAAAATTAATTTAAATTAGACAGATAGCCAGACGGACACTGCTTTGTTATTATTGTTATTGTTTTAGATTGGGAAAAAGAATCATCATTGAAGTTGTTTAGCCAGTTTTTAAATGTTGTATGTCTATAGGTCAAGCTAATAAAAAAAATGAGAAAGAACATTAGTGCTTGATGACATCAGTAATAAATAGTTGAATAGAGTCTTTGAAAAAAAATCGGTTTTTTTTAATTAAGCGTTTTCTTATGCGTTTTTTTTTATCGATTACTGCAGCAGTCTTTAAAATTCACATAATGTTATTTATGCTGTGAAGTTTTTGCATTTGCAATTCATAATCTGAGTTTGTGTGTGTAGGTATGAAAAGGCATATTTATACAATTGGAATGCATCCATTCCATCTTCCAGCTGCAGATGGTTGTTCAGGGCCTACCCCTATATATATATATATTCCCCATATCAACATAATGCGGTTTATTGAACTCAATCTCCGCGGAAGTCAAACAAATTCTTGCTCCTCGCCGTGTAAAGTTTTTCTCCTCTCCTCTCCTTTCCTCTTTTCTACACATGTTTTTTCTTCTTCGCCTTCTGCTTGTGTTGTTGTTGTAAACATTGTAAATGGCGCAGCAAAATAAAATGCAGCTCCAAAGTGTCGACGACGTTGAAAAATGCGGCTCCCAGACGGCAGCCACTAACAATTGTCAAAGACAAAAACAAAAATAAGAAGAAAGAAAAGGAAAATAAAACAAGGAAGCCAAAAAGAAAAATAAAAGAAAGTCAACTTCAAATGTATTTGGTTGCTGCTAAGCTGTGTGACCGCTCAATGAGGTGGGGAAAGGGGTTGAGATGAAACTCAATGTGACTTGTTGAGACAACTTTGACGATACAAGCATACACACATACATACATACATGCATACCTATATAAACACTGCAAGAAATCAATAAATAAGTTGCCAAATCGACACCTAGAAAAGTATTTCTACTTAATTTTTCTTATACTGATAAAACGATATGTGTAAATGGATAAAATTAAATTGAGACGTATTGCGATCTCGGATGGATTCAATTAACTGTATACAGAATCAAGGGCAGGCTGTAACTGTTAGTGTAAACATAAATGTAGCTGTTGTTGTAGCTAACTAACCACAGAATTGCGTCAAGGTTATAATCAACAAGGCAGAAACAACCACAAATTGCACCAGCTCCAGCACAAAAACAACAACAACAAACAAAAACAACAAGAAAAATAATCAAATGCTCTAAACGAACTAAACTAAAAATAAACCCATTAACTTAACAGTTAGGCTAAAAACGCAACTAACAAAATGAAGGCACAAAACGAATTTGTGGGGAACGGCGGGAAAAGATGGAGCAAAAGCAGTCGACGAATGAATGGAATGAATAAAACAACAACTCACACACACACACACACACACACACACAACTTGTAGAAAACACGCACGCAACTCACAAGGGTTAGCAAGGTGTGGAGGAGGAGGAGGAGGAGTAGGAGGGGGCGTCAAGGGGGTGCTTTAAAGATGTAACTGTTAGATGTTTATCACAATCAGGCCAAAAAAAGAGCTCAAGCAAAACGGACGCGAAAGAACTCTGACTGACAATCCATGCTATTAACTTGTCTGAGAATTTAGTTTTAACGCGTTGAAAATTGTGTACAGCTTTGTGGCCATAACATATACGTCTCGGCCTGCTCTTAACTGCGCATTTCGGCCCTTTTCTGATTGGGATGTGGGGGGTGATTTTAGTGAGCTGTCGCTTCGACGGCCGCCCTTGCCGCTTAACGCTTGGGCGCGTCAAGTCGCAGTAGATGACGTCATCCAAGCGTGCAGAACAACAACTATAACAAAAACAATAAAAATAACAACAACAACAAAAGAATAACAACAACAACAACACACAAGAAGCAACTTTGTATGTCGAAGCCGATTAAATAATACTATTTGCGAGAGCATACAAAAATGATGAATAATAAATAAGCGGGGCACCCAATGAAGCTGAATGTGGGTGAAAATATATATATAAACCCCAGAATTCTCCTTCTATAGTAAATAGTCGATATTATAGTCTACCAATTGCATTCCAATTGACGCAATACTTTTGGCGCGATCCCCATCAGATCATGGCGAAAAGAGACATAAAAAAAAGAAAACTTAATAAATTGCCATAAATACAAAAGAAAACCAAATGAAAACGAGTACTAAAATTGTTGTCTGTTTAAAATCAATTTCAAGCAAATAAATATAAATTGGCCTGCTCGATATTTGCTTGGCCATTTTAAATATTATGGCAAACACAAGTCGATCGACCACACACCGAAATGGCCAAAACGTGTGCTGAGAGGAAACACAACGAAGACGGCATACACTTTCCAACAAATTAATTTAAATCGAATACGATTTTTTTTGCTAATACAAAAGCAGATTTATTCTCTTTCCTTTTTTTTGGTGTGACATTCGTAAACGTTTTACAAGCAAAACAGGAAATTTATGTCCCGTAAATTGTTGTGTAGATATTCCTTGAGGAAAATATAAATACAATATATATTAACAACTATCTGGCTTAGCCATATTCTACTTTTCAACTATATAGACGCTTGTCTATTGGGTCGAGAACCCGTTACGAAGACAGCATTCAAGAAACTCGCAATTCTGCAATTTCGTAAAGAAATTGCTTTCGTCTGTCTGTGTATATTTTTTTTATTTTTGTTTTTTTATTTGGTTCGGTTTGTCTGTCAGCATGTGCGCGATGACGTCATCACCTGTGATACAGTTTTCCCGCATACGGTAAAAATAATTTCCGCAAGCATACAAATGGCAAAAAACAGAGTTCAGTTCAATTCTGTGTTCTCTGTGCGTACGAAAAGCGAACAATGTTGAGAAAATGCTTTTTGTTTAGAAATTACTGGTTTGCTTTTGTATATTGTTGTTTTTTTTTTGTTGGGTTTTTCTTTGTGGTGTTTTTTTTTTTCTTATACCCTGTTGTCATAAGTAATGGCGAAGACTGGCATTATGCGATTGTGCAAGAAATCAAGCTGATCGTTTCCATAGAATATAAATATATATATGTATTCTGGATCAAACAATCGAGTTGACCTCAAAGACTTTGAATTCTTAATAAGTGAACGAATTTCAAAAAATTAAAAGTATTGGCCTTGGTGCAGTTCAAATTTGGTTAAGAGGTATCTACCCAATCGAGCACTTTATAATTTGGCAAGTTTTTAATATTATTTATTTATAGGCCACAATCAAATTTGCAGCGCGATTTTTCTTTATATTTTTTATAGACCTTTTCTTTTTTTTTTGGTTGGCATTCACCAACGATTATTATGCTTATTTCTTATTCATATTATTACTTGTTTATTGCATTAAAAATGGCTGCACATTAATAATTAATGTGAGCCCCATGATTTTTGTCATCGCTTGCCATTATCAGATTCGGCATTATGCTTATTAAATTAATGCATCTGTATTAAAAAATTAAATTTCAACAGAAACCTTTAATTATTTTGCCTTGCCAAAACTTCCCAATTATCACTCACGCATTTCAAATTCGAGTAATACTTGATTTTATGAAAGTAATCTGTAAAGCTGAGTAATTCTCGATTTAATTATTTGCCTTAAATTCAAAAATCTACTTTCAATTATGAAAAATTCTTGAAAACAGGGTGACAAATCGAAACGTTGCCGAATTTTTTAACAACTAAAATTTGATAATTGTCAAATCAACCAATAATAATGACAATTTTTACTTAAATATTTATATAATTGTTTTAAGCTATTATTTTACGGAGTATAAGAAAACAAAAACCAGCAGCAAACTCAAAGATGAAACATAAAAACACATTAAAAAAGTTTTTTGAAAATCAATTAAAATGCTTCAGGCCAATAAAAATTCTTTTATATCTTTTAAATTCTAGGCTAATGAAAAATGAGATAAAATCAACAGACAACTTAGTTATAACCCTATACAAAATAGGAACAGAACACAGTCATAAATCATATATATATATATATATATATATATATATATCAAGTGCTGAGCTAGAAACAATAACAAGAAATAGCAATAAAGTTAAGCAAAAAGAAAGGTAATTAAAAATTGATTTTATTATCACGTAATTTTACTTGTAGAAATATATATAAAATGATATATATATATAAATTTGTTGATATTGTGGGCACAAAATACAATTACAAATTGTGTGAAATCAATCATTTTTCAACTGGTTAAAAAAAAACACTCCAAAAACATTGGTGATAAGTTTGTGCAACTAAATGCGGCAGATACAATTAGATATCGCTGACATCTCAATTTGTTTATTGCATAAAAATATTAGGTTTTGTTAATTATTAATATTATCATAATTATTATGTATTTAAAATTTGGATTCAGATTCGAGTTGTTTTTCAGTAAGTTTAAAAAGTAATTTGTCCATTTTTTTTTCAACAGCAAATTTTACAAAATTTAATGTGGCAATGGAATTGGCTGGGTTAAATTTGCAAAAATATTAATGGGAAATTAAGATTTTAATTTTTTTGTTTTTTGTTCTTTAGATTAGTTTTGGCGATAAAATGCGATATGTAAAGTGGCCAAAGCCTTGTTCATTTCAGATAAGACAATTTTTAGCATATTCACAATAAAGTTGGAATTGTTTTTGCGTCATGCTGCATGACTAAAGCCAATTCAGTTGAACGTGGGAGTTTTTTTTTTTTAGTTATTTTTTGTTTTGTTTTGCATTGTTTTGTTTTTGGTTTGAAGTCGATTGATTGACGCGCTGGTTGTTGCTAGCTTAAATGATTACTCATACGCCGCGTGGCACTCGTCGAGTTGTTTGTAGTTTGTTGTACTTGTTGCGCACATTATTTGATTTGATGACAGCTGCTGCTTTTTGTTTTCATTTCCCAGGCGTCGCCATTGAGAAATCCAAGCCGCAACTCATCTCATGAGGCAACAACAATAAACACACACACAATATATATATATATATATATATATATATGCATCTCAATTCCAGATGAGCAGTTCCCAGTGCAGTTGTTCGCTTTTAGGTCAACTGCGGTTTTTAATATATATTTATTTGTTCGCTGTTTTTGGCCGAAAAAAAAACACAAAACTATCACTTGTTTTTGGCCAAAGCTCTGAGTGCCTCTTGTTGCCGCCTCCGTTTAAGGTGTCAAAATTGGTAAATGTGTCTTGGCCTGTCTGTCAATTTGTTTGAAAACGAAAATCCGATTTGAATTTCAATATATTTTTTAAATCCGAAAATCAAAATTGATTCATTTATTGCCAAAAATAATCGCATTGGCAACACACCTAAAATCCAGTTACTTAGCTTTATATATGTAAATGTGTCTCTGTTTAAGATGGTTTATAGACAGACTTGGCTAAATCAGCAATACTATAAAAATCCATGAAAATATCTGATTGCTATAAATTTTTTATCAATATAACATTTTTGCGCTGCCAGGATATTCAGTTATCGGCGCTTCTGTGCATTTATTTCTTTATATATATATATATATAGAACGAGAATGAATACTGATGACGATGAATGAATGTATATATATATATATATTGAAGGAATGTATGTAAAAGTTGTATCATTTATTCATCATTCATCGTCATCAGTATTCATTCTCTTTGCCATTCAGCTTTGATCATTGTGCACAGATGTGTCAATTTAGTATTTGTGTTAACACATACATATAAACATAAGTCTATAAAAATGTTTATATGTGTGTGTGTGTGCAACATGATGCTGTGTTTCGAAAACAACTGATTACCTTAGATATTTTCAAACAATTCTGTTTTTTTTTTTTATCTTGAGAGACAGCTTTGAATTAAGGCTAATTGTGGACAAGCCTCGAGCAGCAATAACAGTAAAACTGAACTCAATTCACATTATGATGTTACATGTAATTATGTTGCTGTTTTTGTTGTTCTTCTTCTTCTTCTTAAACTCAGCTGCTGATTTTTCATTAATTTATTTTTGTGTTCCACTCGTTGTCATATCAAAAATAAAAATTGATCTATTGTTTTGGCCCATTGCTAAATTGGCAGCAATCCAAATGACCGCGTGGCCACTCGTAAATGGGTGTGTGTGTGTGTATGCTATGTGTGTGTCACCATCAATATATTTTAGTTTTGTTTGTTATATATTTCCATGCCAATGCAGCTTGCCATACGTAATTTCACGCCTTAATTTACTGCAATCGATGGCGGCGACGCGTCGGTCACAAAAGGCTAATTGCGAATGGCGGCAACAAGCAGCAATAAAAAAAAAATAGAAAAAAAAAATACCAACGACAACAACGACGACGACGACGACAACCAATTGGCCAGGTCTAAGCTGATGTTTTGGCCAGCTCTGCATTATGCTATTCGCATGCTTTCAGCCCGTTTCGCTGTGTGTTTGTGTTAAAAGTTCATTCAACCTTTTTATTTAGTTTTATTTTTTGTTATGCTTCATTTGTCGATTTGCGCGCAAAGTAGCCATAAGAAAAAATGCGAAGCGTTGTTTGTTATGCACCTTACCAACAAACAACAAACAACAAACAACAATTGCTGTAACATAATAAACACAACAACAACAGCAACAACAACAACAACTGCTTCTTACAATACATTATTTATGTTGTCCATTGCCCATTTACAAGCCAAACACGCTAAAACGAATCAATCCTTAAACACTTTTGTATAAAGCAAAGAAAGTGAAGCAAATTGTGCAAAAGTGCATTTGTAGAAAAATTAACAAAACTTACCTAAATTAAAGAAAATAAAAAATAAACTCAAAACACCTTTTAGTGAGATAATGGCTCAGCGTAAAAAATATCAAATTGTAAGCAATTTCTAGGCTTGAATGAAAAAATGGTGTTTATGAATTAATGTGAAGTTTTTACTTTAATATAAATTCTGAGCTTGACCATTTTAGTCAAGTGTGACTGTACCAGAGGCTTACGTATTTTAAAGGCCCATATGTTTCTGGTTATGAAACATAACGCAATGCGGCCGGCAAGTCATTGGCCCGATTGACTAGGCCAAGCCTTTTATGGTTCAATTGTTGTACGCTTGAATGACTCAAAAAGCAAACAGCAAAAAAAAAATAAAATAATAACTGATAGCCTGTCGCCGTATATTTTGGCCCAAACAGGAAGCCCAAAACGAAAAAAAGCTATACGAAAAATATATAAATTAAATGAATATAAATATGATATTTTATTGATATAAATTTTAAATTTTTTCTTTATTTTGCAGTCGGCTACAGCCACAACACAGAGAGAAGGATTGGAGAGTGTCAAAGAGAGATCGGGATCGAGATCGAGACACAAAGAGAAAGCGTTAAGAGCGTTGTGCGTTGAGTGTTGAGTTGTGAGTGTGTGTGCAGCCCGTCCACCCACCACCACAAACCCCTCAATAAAAAAAAATATATAAAAAATAATAAGAAAATGAGCAAGAAACCGACAGCCGGACCGGCGCTGCACAAGGTCATCATGGTGGGCAGCGGTGGCGTTGGCAAATCGGCCCTCACACTGCAATTCATGTACGATGAGTTCGTGGAGGACTACGAACCCACCAAGGCCGACAGCTATAGGAAAAAGGTGTGCAATCAAATTTGAATATTAAATGCAATCAAAAAGAAATTAAACAATTTACTAAAATAATAATTCTGTTTGCTGCAGGTTGTGCTCGATGGCGAAGAAGTACAAATAGATATACTAGATACAGCCGGCCAGGAGGATTATGCAGCAATCAGAGATAATTATTTTCGCAGCGGCGAGGGTTTCCTCTGTGTCTTCTCAATCACAGACGATGAGAGCTTCCAGGCCACCCAGGAATTCAGGTGAGTGTTTTGCTTGTCTGTGTATGTTCTCGAGTGACTGTGTCAAGTGGCAACCTGGCTGTCAACCCAAAACCAACACCCCCCCCCAGCAAAACGCAGCTCAGTCGCCTGAGTGCCTGTCTTGGCCACAGCACCACTTGCTAATTAGAGAGGCAACAACCAGCGGCTTTCATCCACATGTGGCACTAACGAACTGAAGTCGCAGCAACGATTCACAAACACACAGCGAATTTCTATGCATAAGCTTTGTGCTTAAACATTAAAGTAAAATAGGGAAATGAAAATAGAAAAAAAATCAGTCACAACGATTAAAAAATATATTTAGAATTGTAAATTTAATTATGCTATTTAAATTTGTTCAACTCGTTGCCAGCAATTTAAACTATGCATTTTCAACGGATTGTTTCCATTTAGAAGTAATTCCAAGTGCATTATTTAAATTTCATCTGATAATAATGCAGTTTTCTAGTTTAAAGTTTAGCTAACAATTTGATTCTTAGGCGATAAATTTAACGAAATTTGTTATATATTTTTTAACTTGTCGCAGTTAAATAATTAAATACTTTGTGACAAAAATATTGCTTGCATTATTTGAAATGTAGAAGATATATAGTAAAAAAAATAGCAAAATAGTTGATTAATATCGATTTAGATAAAATAAATTAAATTGCAATAGACAAAGTTAAGGATAGAATTTGATAGCTTTACAGTTACACACAGTTGGAGTCCAGTTAGTGTGCAGCATGTGGATAAACCTGAGCCTTCAAAGGAAACATGAGCACAACAGAAGCAGTCGTAATAGGATGTGTGTGTGTGTTTATGTGTGTGACTGGGTGTGGTTCCTTGAATGAATTGAATAATTCAATAGGTTTCAGGCTGAGTGCGACGGGGTGAGTGGGTGGGTTGTTGTATTAGGAACGTTGAACTTCATTGTTGGAGTGAGCTGTGAGTCACTGTTGCAAAATTGATAAGCGATTTTATCGCCAACAAAATAAAAAGCCTATTTAACAAATTTAACACTTTTGCAGAGAACAAATATTGCGGGTTAAAAACGATGAAAGCATACCGTTCCTGCTGGTGGGCAACAAATGCGATCTGAATGACAAACGGAAGGTGCCCCTCAACGAGTGCCAGCAGCGGGCGCAGCTTTGGTCTGTGCCCTACGTGGAGACATCGGCGAAGACGCGCGAGAATGTGGACAAGGTAAGTGCCGGGGAGGGGGGAGAGCTGGTGCTCTGGCTCTCTCTACTAGTAAGTACATACATAAGTATATACATACATATGTGCACATTTGTGCATATATATTTAATCTAAACATTTACAGATATATTTTTAGAGGCTCTTCATCAATTGGCTAAAATAACCAAAAAAAAAAAATATAAAAAAGAAAGAAAATACAACAAAAATGATATAATAATGACAATTATAATGAATATTATAGAAATCAGCAAAAACAATATGCAAAATTTTATTGCGCACATTTTTTTTTTATAAGTTTTGAATGGTTTTTTTTTTATTTTGATTTTGTGTGTTTTTAGAAGCACAACAAATAAGTTCAGCAATAGATAAGCAAAATTTGTACTCAATTTGTACATTTATTATTTTTCTTTACACATTCAACATTCTTATCAAAGTTTCTTTTTTTTTTATTATATTTTCTTGTTATTGTTATTGCCCATTGCAAATCTCTTGTCAAATAGTGTGACACACTCGCACACACACACACACACACGCGCGCACACTCACTCATTTTGATTAACTGGTTTTTTTTTTTATTTTTGATTGTAAACATTTTGTGTATAATTGCATTGATAAAAGTTGAATTTGAACCCCAAAAAGCTCAATTTGTTGGTAGCTAAAATATGAGTAATACAAATTTTCAAATATGAGTAATACAAATTTTCAAATATGAGTAATACAAATTTTAAAGTTAAATAACTGAATTTAAATAATTTTAATATTCAATTAAAATTAATTCTTTGCAGATTATAAAGTTGAAATAATTTAATGAGCACAAAAACAAAGAGTTTAGTTTATGCTATTTTTAAGCTACATTTTAAGTGAAATATTTTAAACATAAAAAAGCAAAAAAGGAAAAATAAAATAATTTGTGGAGTGATTATTTGATAATTAAGAATATTATAATTAAGAGCAGCAGAATTAATGGCAACTTTTGAGATTTTTACACTACGCATTCAAATTGTAGCCTACTTTTCAGCATTTTTATTGCTCATTGTTGTAATCGCAAGCAGCTAAAATATTAATAATATTTTATTTTGTTGTTTTAATTGTTTGTTTGTTTGTGTTTTTTTTGGTAATTAAAATTTTGTTTATCATTCTGACAGCGCGTCAATTTTTGTATGTCTCACACTTGAAATGATCCATGTGTAATTATTGCTCAACACACACACACACAAAGAAACACACACACACACACACAATTAAGCTATACATATAAACACTTATTTGTCGTTTTGTATCTGTAACAATTATATACTTATATATATGTATAAAATATATATGTACATGTATATTTTATTTCCATCACAATTGCAGGTATTTTTTGATTTGATGCGCGAAATAAGATCACGAAAAACCGAAGATTCGAAAGCAACGAGCGGGCGTGCTAAAGATAGATGCAAGAAGCGGAGACTTAAGTGTACCCTACTTTAGGCATTAGGTGCATACTAAAAATATATAAAAAAAAATAAAAAAAAAATAAAAAAATAACATACATACTCTAAAACAAAATACTAACTTTAGTTAGAGTTAACCCTCCCCCACCCCCCACAAGTACTTTTGTAGCTTGCCCGCTTTCGCTTTTGGCTTTACACTAAAAACCAACTTTATTTTAAACAATTTATATTTTTTTCGTTTCTAATGAAATTTTGATTTTGATCTAAATTTGAGTACCGCTTGTTTCTTTGTTGTTTGTTTGTTTTTTGTTTTTTTTTTGTACTTTGACAAACAACACACAATAATACTAACAACAATAAGTACAACAACTAAAAAGATTTACCTTGGATGTTGGTTAACAACTTGCTTGCATATGGATTTACTAACCACAAACCGATACAACTATTTAATGAGTCTAACATGTGTCTTACCCGTTTCTTTTGATGGTGTCTTGCCACATTTCACTCTTGATATGCTGATAGGTTGATATCAATATATCTGTATATATATATATATATATATATATATACGTGTTTATCTGTTTTTATAAACATATCGTTTTACAATTGAACGCAAAGTTTTCTGTATTTGCCAACTAGTTTCTTAAAGTTCCCCACAAAAATGGGCTTAAATTCACGTCATTAAAACTGTTTATCAGCTCGTAATGCAGCAACAAATAGAACTGGGTATTAAATATGGCATAAAAAACATATCGTTAAAAAAATATTGTAGAAAATATATAAATTTTAAGTGCTGCATTTTATGCGTAGAATTATACAATTATAGCTAACCTGAAAACAACTTTCATAAACCAAACTAGCAACACCAAAAACTTAAAGTTTTTGGCAGTAGAACTATCAAGTCGACCATTAAATTTAAGTTATGAAAATCAGTTTCGAAATGCTGCCAAGGCCATTTAAAAATACTTAAATTAAATAATAATTATCTGCAAGTGCAACTGAAGTATACTTATACACACACACACACTTACACACACTCACACAAATGTACATATACACATGCATACACCTTAAGAATTAATTTAGTTTTGTATATATTTCGCACATTTGAAATAAGTATCTAAGTCATTTTCGAGAAGTTTTCTTTTAGTTTTAAATATCACAAATTGGTTTGGTACTCCAATTTTGTACTTTTACTTTCTATATATTTCAATTACTTGTATATTATTTTTTAATTCGAAATCAAAGATTTCTGGTGTATGAAACTTTTTGGTTTCGGTTTTTTTTTTAGCCACTTTCAAAATTATGTAATTTTAGAACAATCAAAACTTAACCCAACAACAACAACCGTCTAATAAATATTTTCGATTAATTTATTTATTTTGAGTGTGTGCTTTTTATTGTCCAGGTATTTTTCGATCTAATCAGGGATATTTCATCACGCAAGAAACAACGTCAGATGGACGTAAAAGAGCCGGCGAAGCCTTCTCCTTGCTGCCAATTGTTGTAAAATTCAACAGCGACAACAACAACAACTAAAAAACAGCATGAAACACTAAAACAACAACAACATCAACAAAGGCCACACGGATATACAAGAGCAACAACAAACAACAGCAATAACAAGTAAACAACAAAAATAATTAAATGATTATGTTTATGATATTAAATAACAAGCAACAGCAACAAAATTGTATCAAAATTATTTGCAACATTTCAACGATGATTAAATTTAAATAAATTATGAATTATATGTAATATACATAAATAACAAAAGTCGACATATATATATTGTATATATATATATAAATATATACATACATACATAGAAATGAAATTATTATTTAGGCAACAAGAATCAAATAAAAAAAAAAATGTTTCAAAGCACAGCGCCAGCTTTTAATTTATCATTTATTTTGCTAAAATACAAAATAAATAGACAAAAATAAACAGTAAACATATAAATAAACAAAACAGATTATTATTAACAATTTAGCGAGCTACAATTACATTTATGCAACTTATATAAACGTGAGCACGTCATTTTATAAATATAGTTTTTGTTTATTGTTTATAAAGTAATAGCAAAATGTCAAACAATTACAAAAAAAAAAAAAACACACACACAAACACACAGAGAAAAGCTTTTTATAAATATATACATACAAAACATGTGTATATACATAAATATAGTTTCAAATATATAACTGTAAAATGCAGCGGGCAAGTTGAAAAAGAACAACCCCATCTCTAAATATGATATTTAAAATACTATGTAAAAAACAAAAAATAATAATAATAATTAAAACCAATGCAAACTCAAACTTTTATGCGATTTTTGTAATTTTCTAAGCAGCCACAAATGCAAATCAATAAATCGAAAAGTTAAAGTATACAAATGATATAAAACTTAAAAATAAAGCTGCATTATTGAAAAGAAAAAAAAATTTTTTTTGTAATTTTGTATGCTATGTTTGCAAATTGAGAAATTAATAATTTTAATCCTATCCTCTTATATTATTATTATATATTTTTTTTGTGTTTCTTGAAAACTGCATTCTGTATTTTAATACTTAAGCTATTATTATTCTAATTAATATTATTATCGTAATGATAAAGCCTACATCTAATTATTATTAAATATATAAGTTATGCAATTTACTTGATTTCCAATTGTGCATTTTGCTATTCAAATTTGTTGGGCCCGCTTCTTCAACTAGTACTTTGTTAGATTTTGTTTCGTGTATGATACGTTTATATATTGAGAACAGAAATCAGAAGAATGTTGCTATGTATACATAAGTATAGATTATATTATGATAAGGGGCTAGGGAACTGGACAAGTCGCATCAGCCAAACACCATTTTTAGCATTCTATTTTCGCGCGCACACACACACAAACATCCATAACTTTCTTGCTCCTATACACTTATAAACACACACTTAACACACAGTCCCATATGCCTATTTATACATACATATATTGAAATTTAAATAAGTGTACCAATTTTTTTAGCAGCAATAGCAAAACCATTTTTTTGATAAACTTTTATTATAATGACTATGAGTAAAACTGGATTGAAAATATGCTTGGAAATAAACAAAACTATATGAAATCAAAAAAAAAAACAAATGCGTTTTATTTACTTTTTAATATATAATTAATAGTAATATTTTATAGGCTGATAAAATAAAGTCTGATGTCTGCTTTACATCTGACGCTGAAACAAAGAAAAAACTGTAAAATGAAACAATAGCGATGAATTCTGGAGCAACCAGCTTAAGTTACCAACTGGAAAATAATAACTTTTTTATATATTACACAATATAATTATATTAAAATAAAGCACATGAATAAAATCAATGCTTACACCAATGTTAAAAATGTTGTGTCTTTAATCCATATAGTCTTTGAGATTGGAGATCCGAGATTGATATATCGCCACAGTTCGTGTTCCTACCCAAGCTAGAAGATGTTATTTTGAGTAACCTTTCCCAAAAAAAAGAGAATATAATTTGTTTTTTTTTTTAAATCACTGTTTTTATTTTTTTCTTGCATTTTTGTTTGTTTTTTTTTACACATTTATGGTATATACATATATATGTATATATAATTTCTCATATATATACATATATATATTATTTACTCATTTTTTATTTTGTTTTGTGTGTGTGTGTTTTTAATGCAATTAAAATTAATTTTACATGTTACATTTACAGGTAAAAGATGTTCGTTTTTTTGTTTTTATATTTTTTATTTATTTATTTTTTTGTTGTCTGCTTTCTCCATTAATATTAGCTTTTCATGTTTGTTTTTTTTTAATTATACAATTATAATTTGCAATACTCCCGATTTGTTTTCAATTTTAAATTAAGTAAATAAAATAATAATAGCATTTCTAAAATGAAATCGTTTAGTAATTATTTAAAAAAAATTATATTGTAATATGTATAGAAACTAAAAATAAAGTATTATGTTCATTACTTGGCTACTTATCGAGATAAATAATTCACTTATGAATTATATTAAGAAATAAAGAAACACACAAATTAATTACTTAGTTAGCAATAAACATATAAATATGCAGATCTTCAAAACGAACAAACTAAATACATTTAAAATAATCATATTTTTCGGTTGTTTTTTTTTTAGTTTTTGTTATTATTTTTTACATTTCTTTTTATATATTTTTTTGTTTGGTTTTTTTTTACAACTTATTACTACACATTTTACATTTACACAAACATTTATTTAGCTGTTCTTTTTGTTTTTTGTTTTTTTTTTTTTCAAAGTAGATTCTTACTTTTTTGCATTTTTGTTTAAACATGGTTGGGGGTGTGAAAATAAACTTTGACTTCCATTTTTTGTTTGTTTTGCGCTTAATACAAAATATATATGAAACTGTAATTTTAATTTTATTTTTTTTTTGTTCAATATTGTTTACACGAATTAAGATCGGTTTACTGTTTACTTTTTACTTTGCGCTTCTTTGCCTATGGTGATTACATAATTATTATTAATTTTTATTCCCAAATGTATATTTCGTTAAACTGTGCCAAAAAATAAACTGGAAGCTTGTCTTGTCAAAGGCAATACAATCAAAATTAAATATACAATGGATTACAGTATTCATATAAAAAGGTTTCTATTTTTTATAGAAAGTATTTACAAAATGTGGAAAAATAATGTTTTTCTTTGCTATGTTTATGGTATATGTTATTGTTAAGGTATATTTTTTCTGATAGCCATGGACGTACGGGAGGTGGGGAACCTGTTTAAATTTTTTAAACTAATATTTATGGTGTTTTACGTCCCCCATTTCAAAGTTCACCCAATCCTCTCACCTGACTCCGTACCGATAATCTCAGCACACGTTTGTTGATATCTATTATCATTTATTTTTCTTATTATTATTATTTCTTGTTTTTTTTTAATCAATTTATTGCCCATCTGCATCAGATTTATTAAAGTCCTCATCTCAAAAAACAAATAAAATACAATTTTTGAATTTTTTTTTTTTGGTTTTGTTTTTGAAGATCTTTTTTTTTTTGCTGCTTATTTGCCTTATTCATGACCAGTTTATCAATTATCAAATTAGACATAAATTTAATGTTCCTTCCATTTATGTTGTTGTTCATTAATACTTTGTTTTAATATACATACACACACACACATACACCCACACACACAGGCGCAAGCACTAACGTTCAAACACACACATTGAAAAAATGCTCTAAAATATAATATTTAGTTTAGTTTAGTTTTGTCTTCTGCTTAAATTTCTTAGTGTACATAAATATATATAGAATATATATTTGTATGTATATATATATATATATCATACAAGTTCTAAATTTTTCATTTTAATGTTCAGTTAAGCTGTAGCTAACACACAATATAACATTAGATTTTGGATCAGTGGTTAAAGTAGAGCTCTTAAGGCGTTTGTTCAGATTTCTACTAATTACAATAATTATTACGCAGAATGAAATAAAAAAAAAAACTCGATTTGGCCGCTCACAACACATTTTTCAACATTGTCTACCCATTAAAAAAAAAAATGAAAAAGTTAACAAAAATCATGTGGAACATGAATAAAAAACATTCAAATATAGACACACAGATTAAAGTCCACTAATTTTTATCTATTAGCTATTAGATTAACAGTATTTACGGAAAGTAATTTAATAGGGGTATCCAAACATAAAATCATTATGATGATTGCTTGATCCTGGTTAGATCAGTTCAATTATAGTCTATACTCAAATAAAGTAGAATAGAATTGTTACAATTTGGTATTAATTTGGTTTTTTCACGAATACAGTTGGGAGAATATGGAAAAGTTGTCTTATTGATGTATTTTGGGTTGTTTTTGTTTCTTTTCCTTTTTTGTTTTTGATTCTGTTTAATTTTTTTTTTTTTTTTTATATTGGAAATATTTTCAATAAATTTATTGAGGCAAGGCGAGTAGTCTACAACATGTATATGTAATCACTACACTGCTACAAACAACTACTAATATATATGTATATTGATATGGATATGAATATGAGTATGAGTATGAGTATGAATATGAATATGAATATGAATATGGATATGGATATGGATATATATATGAATATGTATATGTATATGTATATGTCTACGGATTAGAGGTCTGCAGGTCTGCATTCGGAACGCCAAATGAGACATTCATTAACAATTTGCATTGAGTGAATGCCGTATGCGAATTTGAGTATACCCAAATCTGCATATTTTATGAGTGCGCAAACGAATTGAAGGGCGAAGAAAGCTGGCACAAAAAGAAAGAGACAGAGTGAGAGAGACAGAGATAGAGGTAGAGACAGTGAAAGAGAAGGAGATAACATGTTGCTTTTAATTTGCACTACTTTTGCGCAATGAACTTAGTTAAATACAAATTTAATCATTTAAAAAAATTTTTTTTTAAAAGTTTTTTTTTGAGTAATTTTTGTTAGAAGCAAATTTTATGCAAAAAATAATAGCATTCCAAATTAATATATATTTTTGAGTAAATTTAGTTAGCAAAAATTTTTATGAAAATAATTGAATTAATATTTTGTGTAATTCAGTAACAAGTTAAACAAAACTGAGCCTTTCCAAGTGCCACTTGCCGAATTCTTTCTTCGACACCCTTATGCACAGCACAGGGGGGGCTGCGGGCGTTCGCTTTTTGCACCATAAATTTCTCACAAGCTGACGAGCAACGGGAGAAGAACATCATTGCACGAACCCTTCAACGTACAACTGAGAACAGACCAAAACAGTACTGAACCCAGTTCAAGTTCAAGTTAGAATGCAGCCTTGCAGACCTCTAATATGGATCCATTGGACACGTACAGAGAATATGCATATATCAAGTCCATATAACACATGTTATGGATTGAAAAAAAAAAAAACAATTTATCAACATCAACAAAATAAAAAAATAGAGTAAAATGTAAAAAAAATGTGATTTTGCAAAAATCTACAGATGTTCATATCTATACAGCTGCGACAGAATATATATGTTTAATCAAGTTGTGTACAGTTTGTCTACAAAGGAATGTTTTTTTGTTCGCGCCCATAGCTCAATTATATATATATATATATATATACATATGTAAGTATAAATATATATTTGTGTATATGCTTGCCAACGCAAGTTCAAGTTGCAGATTTCATTGCTTACATTTTTTTTTATTCATTTTAGATTTTTTTTTTATTATTGTTAAATTTTTGCTACTTTATAAAACTTTTAGTTTGGTGTTTTTTTTCGTTTTTTTGCTTAAGATGGTGTCGTTTGGTCAGAGATATATATAATATATATATATATATATATATGCATATATATATATACATATATTTATATATATATATGTACTACTAATGTACACATACTCACGCACAGATACATACATATATATTTAACTAACTTTCTTATTATTGACTTTGCATATTTGTCATTGGGTTCGCTTTTTCAAGCAAACAATAAAACAAAAAAATCTCATTTTTTGTAGGTATTTGTTTAAGACTATAAAGTGTTCTATACACATGAGTACACACACACACACACACACACAACCACACGTATATGTATGTATGTGCATGTATAGATATGCACATATATTTACATATATATATATATATATGTTCATAAAGCATTACCCATTGGTGGTCTCTGTTACAACAGCGCATTTATATTTTGCTTCATATCAGTTTACTTTTTTTTATTATTTTCTTTTCCAAAATTTCACTTTTAATTTCTACTAATTTTGTGTGTGTGTGTGTGGATGTGTGGGTGTGTTTAGGTGTGTGTGTGGGTAGGTGGGTGTGTGTGTGTGTGGGTGTGTGTGTGTGGATGTGTGGGTGTGTGTAGGTGTGTGTGTGTGTGTGTGTATGTCTGACATGAATTTCAAAATTTTTGCACTTACAAATCGATGTTTTGTGGTATTTTTCTTTACTAAAAATTTCACATCATATTTTGCATTTTGTTTGTGTATTATGTGCGTGTGTGTGTGTGTGTGTAGGTGTGTGTTTGCTGTTGTAGCCAACAAGTTTTGATTGTTGTCTGCTGCAGTTTGTTGGTCTAAAAAATTATTTATTAAAAATAATTTATTTTTGTAATATGCATTTTTCTTTGTGTTTTACTTTCCATTTTGTTTGTTTTTGTATTTTTTTTTTTTATTTGTTGATTTTCAAAATCTATGCTTAATTGTTGGGCGGAACTGTTATATATATTTATGTTAATTAATTCATTTATTTTTGTATTCATTTTTGTTGTTGTTGTTGTTGTTGTTGCTGCTGTGTGCGATTGTTGTTCTTGTTTGACAGAATTCGAAGAAACAAAGAGTTTGGAACAATAAGTTTTGCTGCTTGTTCATTGTTGTTGTTGTGCTTGTTTTTGTTTAGTTTTTCTCTTTTGTTTGTTGTTTTATTTTTTTTTTTGTTGCTTTTTGTTTATGTTTGTTTGTTTGTTTGTTTTTTTTTTGTTTGTTTTTGTTTTATTAAGGTGGGAGCTGTTGCACACAATTCAGTTGTTGTTTTTCGTATTAGTATTAATTTTATTATTATGATTATTGTAATGTTTATAGTTATTGTTGTTGCCTCTTACTGTGCCGCAGTGCCGCTGCGTAGCAAGAATTTGTAATTGTGATCCTTCTCCGCCTGATGAAAGCCAGCTGAAAAATATAATTTTTATTTATAAACGATTTTTTTTTTTTGTTTATTCTTATTTATTATTACCAACTGCTGCAGCCGTGTTGGCCGCTGCTGTTACATTTGTGGCGCCAACGCCAGCGCCGCCATGGAACTTGTTGTTGTTGTTGTTGTTGACGTTGCGCGTGGCAGCCAAAATAAGCTTTTGTGTCGCCGCTGGCGGCGAGCAGCCCGATGACGATGACGACAGAGACGAGGCGGATGAGGAGCTGGACGACGACGACGACGATGACGATGAGGAGGACGACGACGACGATGACGATGATGACGACGAGGAGCCAATGAACGAGGCCGACGATGAGACGCCGCTCGACGAGGAGCTCGGCGACGGCGATGGCGTCGACGGTGTTGGCGATACGCTTGTCGTCAGCGTTGCCCCAGCCACAATTGGACTGCCCGCCGGGCTGCTGTGCGGCGACATTGGTGCGGCTGTCGGTGAGCTATTGTTGCTAATGTTAATAATGTTGTTGTTGATGATGTTGCTGCTGCATTTGGTCTTCAATGGATTTATGGCAACAACAATTGGAGCCGCAGCGGCGGCGGGATTCAGATTATGATTCGAATTCTGTGTGAAGCTGACGGCAGCGGAGGTAACATTTTTGTTGTTGCTGTTGTTGTTGTTGTTGTTATTGCTAAACTTGCTGCTATTTGGATTGCTGCCCTTAAGCAGGCCAATTGCAGCAGCGGCTGCAGCGGCGGCGGCGGGATTCAAATGCTGATTCGCATTCTGTGCAAAACTGATGGCAGCAGAATTAACAATTTTGTTGCTGTTGTTGTTTTTGCTGATACTGATGCTGCTGCTGTTGTTGTTGTTGTTGTTGTTGATTTTGTTGCTGTTGTTGTTGATGTTGCTGCTGCTGTTGTGTTTGCTGCTGTTGTTCGCGTTGCTCTTGATTATCACAGGTGACATGGCTGTTGTTGCCACAGCGCTTGGCAACTGTGAGGAAAAAAATGATATAGATTAACATATGACAAATATTAAAGAAATATTAAAAAATAAAAATGAAAAATTACTTCATTTGTTTAAATACTCAAACCCAACTAACATTTTAAGCTTAAGCCTAAATTTGAGTGGATTCAGTTAGATCAACTGTGGCAGGAGCAAAGACTTACAGCAGCGTTGCTGACGGGCGTGGCGGTGCCATCAAACAGAATGGGCGTGGCTGCTGCTAGTGATGGAGAAAACGATGAGGACGACGTTGGTGAAAATGACGATAACGTTGGTGACGACGACGATGACGACGACGACGACGACAACGACGATGATAAAGACGTTGATGTGGTTGCCAGGCAGACAGCTTCATTGACTTCTGCAAATAAGTAGAAAAAGCAAAAAAAAATCTTTAAATTATAATTCAACATTGTTAAAGAATTTCAATTTGAATTCCAATTCAATTTTTACACTTTGTTTTTGTATTGCATAAATTGAAGGTAACAAAACAAAAAAGTCTCAGCTCGAAAATTATATGCAAAACTTGAGCTAGATTTTACAGAGGCGATTTCTATATATTATATATATATATTTATATATATATAGATATATGTGTGTAGACCTACCTTTGTCACTGAATGGAATGCTCTGATCCGTTGGCCGTTTCAGGCTGTTCAGACGCTTTTGCAGCTCAATCTTTCGCTTCGCCTGCCCTTCCAGTTCCCCCTCCTGACTATGGGCGAACTCAGACAGTTGCTACACAAAAGGAGAGCGGAATTATAAGATATATTAGTTAGTTATATGGATTATATATAGATGCCACTCACTTTGACAAGTCGGTGCGCCTTATCGAGTATTGTCAAATTCGATGTCTTTTTGCGATCCTCCTCTTTGAGCCGCAGCTCATTCTTCAGCACTTCGTAGCAGCCTTTGAGATGTGCCCGCCGATTCTTCTCCAGCTTGTTGTGCACCTCGCGTGTGCCCGCCCTAAAAAAAATAAATAAATAAGATTTAAATAATACTCATTTGAATGGTTATTTTATTCAAGCCAGTAAGTCACACGATATAATTAATAGCTTTATTGATAAAAGATTTCTTAATTTTACGAGTCTATAAAAATATTAATTAGCCAAATAAAAATATCACTTGAAATTGTAATTATACTGTGCAAATAGCTTTGTAGTCAGATTATATTTATTTTTTATATTAATATTTTGATGGGAAAAAGTGTAAAAAAAAAGAGTTGAATTTATAAAAATTAAGGAGTTAAAAATTCACATATTCGACACATATTTTCTCTAAGAATAATATGCACAATTGTAAAGATTTAGCTTTTTAATTGATATACCATAAAATATATCCGGACATATTAAAGATCAACTTTAAAAATTTGATAAGAAATGCCAAAAATAAGAACATAATTTATCTCTCTGAAGATGCCTATCCATTTCCCATCAATTATATATATAGATATAGATATTATAAATTTCTTCAGTATGAAAATACATTTTTTTTCTATATATATATATATATTTTTTTTCTAATTTTCCATTCAGTCTCTCAATTAAAAACAATCTTAACTAATCCTGGCACATTCTACATCCTACAGGCACAAAATATATATATATATATATTTATTAACATAATCCTATTATATCTCAGTTCATTCTCAACTACATCATATTTATATATATCGTTTAAGAGAAAAGATATTACAAATATATAGCTTACCCATTGCTATTGGAACTGATGGTGCGCCTGCGACTGCCATGGGCGGTCAGCTGAGATCCCGTCACTGGCGCCGATGAGGATACCGATGAGGACGATGCCTGGTGATGCTGAAAGTGCTGCGGATTGAGAATCTGTCGATACGAGGTGGTTGCTATTGTGCCCGTCCCTGTGCCAGTGGCATTGGTTGCATTCGTAGAGGTTGTGGCTCGTCCAGCGCCCACATAACTCATGTGCGCATCCTCCGATCCGGCGAGGAGTAGGCCCTGCCCCGTTTGCGCTGTAATTTTATGGGAGGACATTGAATAGGAGCGGATTCGGGCTTGCGGCTCGATAACGCGACGCGGCGCCATCGGTGGCGGTGTAAGCGGTATTTGTGATTTGGGCGTTTGACGCCTCAGCGCCTGAATAGCGGTCAATTCATCGCCAGAGATTTTATAGCCACCACTGGCTACGGTTACGGCTACGGCTCCATTTCCAGCTCCAGTTGCAACTGGGGCTGCTTGGATAGTGGGGTTGCCGTTTTTGGCCGCATCGGCCACAACGAAATACTTGCGCGGTGCCGCCTCGCTAGCAGCGCTGCCAATGCCAGCGATTAGCTTATGCTTCAGTGTTGGCGTTGGCGTTGGCGTGGGCGTGGCAGTTGGCGTAACCGTACTGCTGCTGCTTGTGCTGGCCGCAATTGGCAACTGAAGTTGCAACGGCGTTGCAGCAATCGACGGCACCAGCACATAAGGGATGCCATCAAAGCGACCAGAGGCAGTTAATTTTGTTGTTGGGCTTGTTATTGTTGTTGCTCTGCCTGTTGCTACATGTTGTTGTTGAGGTTGTTGGTGGTGTTGAGGTTGTTGGGAGTACGAGTTGGAGTTGAAGTTTGAGGAGGAATTTTCATCCTCTAAAATAACATAGAAAAAATAATAAAACAAAATAAAATTAATAAAAAATACAAATCTAATTCAAATTTTAGCAAAAGCCATAAAATATGCGTGTTAAATTTATATTTGTTTATAGCATAAATGAAATATAAACAATGAATATGATTTAAGCTGCAAATACTTGCAAATACATAATTATATGACAAACACATATAATTAAAATAACATCAAAGTCAACAACAACAACAATAACAAAACCATATCGCCTATACCAATTTAACACAGATTTCAAATGAGGTATTAATTAATGCATGAGATGATTTGTGCACAGTTAATGATATATGAATCAATCTAATTAAATTAGTTTGTACTTTTAATTATGCTGCGATTTGCTTGCAATGCACATGAAATAATAATCATATTTATTGAGGGCACATGATCAAAACAACAGCTTCACATATAAAATGAATCTCTCTCTCTCCCTCTCTCTTTCTTAATAGATATGAAATCAAATATCAGATATGCAAAAAAAAAAGCAAGTTCAATACCTAGAAAAGAGAGCAAATCTACCCCCATAATGCACATACATACGAAGATCTCTCTTTTAAAAACAAACAATAAGAAGGAGAAGCACATCGAGCGACAACTCTTTCAAATTTGCACGTTGCGTTCAACATTGCACGCACACTCTTGCTTACTCTCTTTACTCTCGCGCTGACTTAATAACATGCGCTTTCTTGTGTGTACACATAGCGATTGGATACAGCAGTTTGTGCTGGGCGCGCTGCTGCTGCGCATTCGATCACCACGTGCGCTTTCATCACGTGGTTCACACAATTGCATACATGTTTTTACACACACACATACCAAGGCGAAGATACTGACGATATATCCATTTATTCTTGGGCGACGCTACTGCTAAAGTCGACTTCAACGTTGAGGGCAGTTACCCTCAACGGCGACAGCGACTGCTGCGTCAGAAGCAAAGCTTGAAATGCGTGAAGACGTACCAGCAACTCAAAAGATGACATTAAATTCTCTACGCGCTGCGACATTTAAAAAAAATTCAGAGCCGGTGGTTTGTGTGTTGTTTGTGTGCCTTAGCTCGGAACTAAACGGTAAATGTAACTCGCTCGCTGACGCAAAAATGCAAAAATAAAGTCAATACATAAAGTCAAATTGAAAGCAACAACGCAGCAGCGACATCAACACGAGATACGCACGCATTCGTTTGCCTATTACAGTTACGACAACAGCAGTATCTGTTATGAACAACAGCAAAATATGCCTCTTTTATATTGCGCGCTTTTGGGCGACATGCGAAAATAGAAAAAAGAGAGAGCTTGGCCCCAGGGACATCAGGTCTCTCTTAACACAGAAGAGAGCAGAATTGCATTGAGCACAAAGATCAACAATGCAAAGCAACAAACAAAACTGCGCTGCTGATTACAAACAACCTCTCCCGCATATCAGACACATGTATATAGCTATGTGTACATGTATATATGTGAATAATATAATTGTTGGTTTGCATGTGTGCATGTTGATTTCGCTTGAATTCAAGAGAATTATCACTTAACACATGCATAAACACACTTAAGTGAAGGGAAGCTCAAGGCAATGGAAGAATGGAATAGCCACTTGTACACATGCATACACACACACTCACGCGCTCTTTCATTAAGTTGCTAGCACTCACTTTCTCACTCCCACACACATATACACATGCAGTCATAAGCTGCTTTGAGTTGCATAACATTTGCAGTTGCCTATCCTCAGTTTATTGTTGTTGTTGTTTTATTGCGAGCTCAGCTGAGCGCAGGCTGACCGAAAAACCAAACACACACACACCGCAGCAGAAAGCAAAGACAGCTGTCAAAATATTACAAACGCCAAATTGCGGCAAGCGGCGAACATGCAACAACAACGACACGCATACATTATAAGTGTAAAGAAAACATAAACATTAAGCATAACATAACATAAAAAGAAAGGCAGACGCTAATAAAAATATGAACGAGCTCAGTACAAAAAGCAACAAAACAAAAAAACAACAAAAAAAAATGCGTACAAAGTTCATTGACTTTGCTTTACATTGCCGCGCGACGTGCCAAAGAGAGCGCGTGAGAGTGGCTCTCTCTCTCTGTCACTCTCGCAGTTTGCATACTTGCAAAGACAAAAAACAAACACACAAAACCAGTAGCACAAAACAAACACACAGTGAAGAGAGCACGAGCCACTGGCGCTCTCGCTCTCGTTCTCTTTTTTAGAGTGTGCCTCGCTCACGTGGGGCTGTGAGAGTAAAGATTCGTAAACAACAATGGGGACTGTCTGTATATATGAACGTGTGTGTGTGTGTATGTTGTGTAGCTATGACTAATTTTTCTGCCCGTTTTTTTTATGGTTGCGCTTCACTGAATGGAGGAAAGAGAAAAAAGAGAACGAGCAGCGACATGACGTGACCGCAAACAACAACAGCAACAAGTACGAGCGAGCGTCCGTGCAAAAAGCCAAAGACAAAATGGTAATATAACACACGCAAACGTACATTTCAATATATGTATGTATTTACACACATTTATATGTATATATTTGTATGTAAAAGTTGATTTGTTTGTGTCAGCCAAATGAGCACAGCACAATGTCCAAACAAAAAAATAAACATTTTTGCCGCTGGGCTGGCAGCACGCACCCCTCTTCGAGCATTCAAGACACCATCGGCAGCAAAAACAATAACACCAGCAATATTAGGCAGTAAATTTAGCACATGCAAATTTGGCTGGTTTGAGTTTAGCAAACAGAAAGCAATAAGCAATAAACAACATCAAAAGCGCTAAAAATATAACAGTACCTGCTGCCGTCGCACTTGCAACCAGGCAGCGTCATGAGAAGAGAGCGCATTTTTGTTTGTCGAAGAGAGCGAGAGAGAGCTTGCTCATTTTTTTTGTTTTTTCTGTTAGCTAGCGACTGTATGTGTGTGTAGAGCACGCCCACGCAAAATGCAACTCTTCTCATTTCATGGTAATGTTATTGTTATTGTTACTTATGTTGTCTGCTGCTTTTGCTGTTGTTGTGGCTGCTGCTGTAAACAAGGTCAAAGCAAGTTGAAATGCAACAGCAGCTGCGCAACTGAGACATATAAAGAGAACATACTTATAACAGAAAAAGGGAGGGAGAGTTTTGGAGAGTTTATGCATGTATGTGTGTGTGTGTTTGTTTGTGTGCATTTCGCTTACTGCCAATGCTCAAAATGATTTAAAAAAAAAATGTGATTTGCAACTCACCCGAAACAATGGTGAGACCTTCACTGCTGCGACCCGCTGCTAACTCGACGACTGCGCCGCCGTTGCTGCTGCTGCTGCTTCCGCTGCCGCTACCGCTGCCAGCGTACTCATAATCGTGAGTAACGAATAATTGACTGCGTGGACTGCTGCGATGGCCGTTGCTAAGACGGATCACTGCTGCCGATGATACACCGATACCGTTAGTCAGCCCGTTATATCCGTTTATGTTGGCGGGAATTGTTGTTGTTGTTGCGGCTGCTGCGGCTGTTCTTGTTGTTGATAATGCTGCTGCTGCTGCTGCTGGCGTATTGTTTCTGTTGAGTTGGCTTGCGCTGTTGTTGTTGCTGCTGCTACAGTATCCATTATTAGCACTGATGAAATGCCCATCCGCTGCTAGTGGTGATCGCTTGAGCTTTTGCTCTTGCTGCTCAATGAATTGAGCAGCTTGCAGTAGCTCCTCTATGCCGCCCTGTGACATAGCCGCGTCTCACAACACAGCCGCGTACACCCACACACACCCTCACTCCCAACACCCACACACACACACTTGCCCACACACACACTTGCACACACACAGCGCACACAAAGAGACCGTACAATTATACGAACGAGAAAGAAAGATAGATAGGAAGACAGAGGGAGGGAGTCACTCAGATTTGGGTCGACACGTATACAGTTAAAATTTTGGTTGTGTATTTTTTGTTTGTGTTTTTCTTTTTTTTTTATTTGCTCCGCTTTGTTCGTGGTTTTTCGTCTTCTTTTGGGTCTTCTTAGTGGCGGAGTGTACTGCAATGGTTCTGTTTGTTGTTTTTAGCTATTGCAGTTACAATAAACACCGTTTCTTTAGTTTCTTTCGATTAATGTGCTTTATTTGTATATTTTTAATTTTGTGTTGATTGACGTATGTACATATTATGCATTTATGCTGAAATGACAAAAAGAAATATTAATTAATATAATTTACCGAATTAATGAGTCGTAATATCAGTTTTAATACACTTAATAGTACAAAATAATACAAATAAATAAAAGTTAATAATATAATATTCAAATAAACCTTAAACAATCGTATCAGGCCACGCGCCCTGTGACCATAACCAAAGAGACTTAACATATGTATTGATGCACAGTTGCATTGAATGTTAAATAACATAATTTTCAACACAATACATAAATATATATTTTATATCGTTTAAAAATTTTTCCTTGATATCAAACAATCAACTGATTATTGTCATTTAGTTGGTTTAGTGTACGCTTTTCTGCCGATGACAACAGCATGGCAGCAGGCAAAGGCAGCTGTTGCGTTTGCGCTGCGCCAATTGTGCACAGCTGCGTGGCAGCAGCGGCAACAGCACAAAAAACATCAACACAATTCCAAATACAAACAACTACAGACAAAAGAGCGGCTGCCCCAACAAGTTGCACAGCGTCAACACAATTCCGTTGACGCAGCCGCAGACACTGTTGTCGATGCCGACGCAGCGAACGCCTATCAATGAAAATAATAATTGACTCGTGCGTGAATTCGAATTGAAAGTCGACATCAGCTGCTGCGCCTCCTTCTCCTGCTCCTGCATGTATATATATGTGTGTGACCATTGACAACTAATGGTCCTTTGAATTTTTGTCATAAGTAGCTCGGTTCATAGTTCATAATTTATTATACCAAAAAAAAAAGGTCAAAGGCCGTGACAGTCGGCACCTGGTAACAGAAGGACATTGCAGCCGGCTGTAAAATTTATAATGTAAAGAGAGCAATCCAGAGAGAGAAATACTTAGTGGGAGAGAGATTTTTATCATTGATGCACACCTAGTCAGTAAAAGCTTGCTGCCCTGCAAGAGCTTTTATTTTTTGTTAGAATTACGTAGGCTGCATATTTGTTGTCAGTCAGTTGTCATAGCTTTCGCTCTTACTCTCCCTCCTATATTCTCGCCTTGACATTAAACGCAATTTGATGGTCGCCCCAGGGTTGACAGGAGCAAAGCTTTGTTGCTGTACGTACGATATAAATACTCGTGTTTGTATAAATATGTGCATGTATGCATACAGGGTGCGACGTTGACATTTTCATTTTGCAAACACAACTAGGAGAGTGACAGCGAAACAGAGATGGAGAGAGCAAAGAAGAGTGCGTGATAAAGTTTGACAAACTTGCTCGTGGCAAAATTCTATAAAATATTCAAATGCAAAGACAATTTGCAGTAATTGCCCGATTTAACAAGAACCAGCAGCACCCGCTCCCTTACACACACACACATATATATAATTATATATATATATATATAAATAAATTTATATATTTATATATATATATAGATATATATCGAAGACTAAGGGCTGTTTGCGGTCACCATTTGGGAACGTGACTTTTGTCCTCAGCGCGTTAAGTAAAAAGGAAACGCAGTAACGATGACGCGACTGCGACTGCCCTTATCAACTCAGCTCTCAATCGACCCCGTGTGGCAAACAATTCAAGCAACAAGAACAACATCAACAGCAATAGCAACAGCAACAATGGCATATCAAGCTACCCCAAATGGGCCAAGGGTCGCTCTCACCTTACGACGCCTAGTCATATTTCTCAATACTTTATGGCACATTGTCGTTCGTCAGACTTTCTTTCTTTCTTTCTGCTTAATTTTTGCTTTATTTTTTTTCTTATTTTTTTTTGAGAGCATCGTGTGAAAGAAACCTTTGCCGTCACAGGATAGAGGGAGAATTACCCCTCTCCATTTAAATACTCTTCTGCCCTTCTTGTTGCAATTGAGAAACACAGTCAAATACATATTCCTTGAAGCACTGCACTGAAACTGAAACCGGTTCGAGCAAATTCTGAGAACCAAAACCTAAAACCGCATCAGGAGAAGCTCTACTTTTGAGCAGCTTTATAATACATATTGTCAGAGTGGACTTATGTCATATATTTATATATATGATTTAAATCAACAGAGCAGATATCTATCGGCCTTTACAAGTCAAGTCCCTCTTGTCGCATAAATAGGTCTGTTCTTGAGGCTTACAATTAGCGAATCAGTCAATTGATGGTATCGTTGAATTTTGCTTGAAGTGTGCGTAAATATTTCGTGTAGAATTGATTGGATTATATGTCATGTATAGAGAGTTGGGTTCTATTTTCTTTTGGGTGAATTGTTTTTATTAAATCTTAACCAGCATCAAACCTATGGGATAGGTGCATGGTATCTTTTAGTCGAGCTCTCTTACTGATTGACTTGGACGGAAGAAAGACGGGATCAATAAATGTGTGAGAGCTTTGACATGGAATGAGCAACACTTAAATTGGGTATTTTGGACGGGGCTTAAAAAGTAATTTACTGAAACGCTACGCTTAGTTTTTTTTTGCAGTGTATATTGCTATGTGTCAGCAACACATGCACATATTTAGTTTGTGTATTTATCAAATTAGTAAACTTTTCTTTTTGAATGCATTATATTAAAAAAAAAAAAAAGATCGTTTGAGTGGCCCATTTGGTTATTAATTGACTCGTATTCTATGGAGATTTATGAAGTAGATTAAACTACTGGGCATGTCTAAATCGAAATGATTTATAGCTTGATCAAACTCCTTTCAAATTAATAATCTATCATTAACAATCCATCAATGAATCATTGTATGATTAGATATGCGATTTTCGGATCAGCACAATTATCAAATTGGTACCGAAACGATATTAAATATATTTTGTTATTATTTAGTTATTATTATTTAGTTAATCACGTGTTCATCTTTAGCTGTTCCAGTTGTGACACATTGTAATGGATGCAATGGATACCGGTGCATTCGCAAACACACAAACACACACACACACATTCACATGCTCATACATATTTGCACATTTGCATAGTCACTTTCTACCAATAGTTTGTTGTTGTGTTTTGGTAAATTATTATATGATAAACATTTAATGTTGCTTCAAATAATACTTAGATTTGACTGTCAAAACGAAATGTGGAAAATGAATTGCAAGAAAAAAATAAGCAGAGAAAAACAAAAGAGCAAGCAAAGCAACCTAGCGAAAAAAGCAAAGCGAAGACAGCAACAAAGAAACAAAAAAGATTCTGACGTTGCGACGCTTTTCATGCTTTAGTTTTGCATACAAAAAACACACACACACACACACGTAAGAGGCAACTCACAAACACATAGATAAAAGAAGAGAAGAGAGAGAGAAAAATGCACGCATTTTCTTTACATTTCGTTTTGACGTCGCATACGTGTGGTTTTATTATTGTTGCTAATTTTGAAATCACAAAAAAAAAAGAGTGCTGAGAGCGTGCAGAAGAGAGCCGTTTAGATGCTTTCGCTGCTGTTGTTGATTTTGCGAATGCTGCATATAAAAATAGCCAAACCATTGTCTGGCGGCCAGAAAGAGCGAGTGATGTTTGTGATTATGGTATATGTGTGTGTGTGCAATTGTGTATGTGTGTTTGAAAGTGTGGGAGCGCCATGGAAAGGACATGAGATCCCGATCAAGTCCAAGACAGAGTTGTTGTTGTTGCTTCTGCCGTTAGTCAATGACACTCATAACACACACATATATATATATATATATATATATATATGTACATACACTCCAGTTTTTGAATATGAATTCACTTTTTAAAAACATTAATGCACTCAGCGACAGCTGCATGCTTGAACCAAAGCTGGAAGCGCACTTTGTGGCACGGTCACGAGAAAAAGCTCACATACAACGTACACTCAACACTATTGCACGCGCAAAAACAGAAAAAAAAAAGAAAAAAATCTAAAAATTCGCTGAATTTGATTGTTGTTGCCTTTTTCTGTCGTAATAATATTGTATGTTTTTTTAATTTTTGGAAAAGAATTAGATCATTTTTTTTTGTATGCTTTGCACCTACTTCTTTATTGTGGTATTGAAGAATTGGAAAAAAATTAAAATTTGTTATTACTGACGCAACGGACTGACGTCGTCTGCTGCTTGGTGCGACTGCGACGACGACGCGCACGGCACGGCTTAACAACGTATAATGAAAACGGTCAGGCGGCAACGCCAACGTTGACAAACTGCCAGCAGCGCCAACCAGGCAAAAAAAAGCCAGAGAGAGAGAGAGAGAGAGAGAGATCAAAAGCGCTGCATGGAGCTTGCGCGTGCTGGTAATGTTTTGGTGTGTGTGTGTGCGGATGGATTTGTGCCTGTTTGTGTAGGTGAAGCAAAGAGAAGCGTAAATATGAGAGAGAGAAAGAGAGAAACAAAAAGCACGCGCGTCATGTACAAAATGTATGTGATGTGCACGCTGGCATTGCCCCGCCCCACCCCGTGCAAGTTAACTACACGCAGACACATACATATATTTATATTGCATATATGTATGCGTGATTGTATATACATAGATACATAGATATGCAAGTACGCTCATATGTATGTATGAATGTATTGCACACTGAAAAGGGCACATGCTAAAAACAATGCCAAAAGCTGACGAACTGGTCCGCAGCAGCAGCAAAAAAAATCAACTTCTCTGTTGCTCTGCCCTGCACTTTGAACTGAAATTACTCTTACGTACACACATACATGTACATATACATATAAACATGCATATATATGTATATCTTTATATATATATATATAAATTAATATATGCGTATGTTTGTTAGTATTCTATATATGCATTTGTTGTTTTTCGTAATTACCGTTAATATTATGGGCAAACTTTTAATTGTTGCTTTTACACTCACACACATACACTCACAGCAAGCAGTAGCACGTCAAAGCACACAATCATATGCATGTGTGTGTACACAGATATGCTTTTACATTTATACGTACACTTGAAAAAAACAAACTAAACGATAAAAAGAAAAAAAAAAAAAGTTCTGCTTTGCTTTTTTATATTTTGTATTTTGTAATTTTTATTTTGAATTATGAATTATTTTTGATCGTTCGCTTGCGTTAGCTACTATGCTTCTTTATGCTGCTACCCGCACACACTGCAATGACACAAGCAAAAGCAAACTAAATGCTGGCGCTGTCTCTAGCTTTAACTTTGACTACCACAGTCGCAGTCGCAGTCACAAGCGCTAGCAGCAGCAGCAGCAGAAGCAGCATTTCGCAAAAACAACAAAGGCAAAACGCACAGTGCAGCCGTAGTACGCGAGAGCGAGAGCGTGAGCGCACGTGACGTGGTGCCCCGTTGAAATGTTAGTCTGTTTTTGTTTGTATATGTGTGAGCGCGAAACAGGAAGACCAAAATAACAACAACAGCAGCAGCGACGACGGCCCAGCTACATTTGTAATTGTAAATAACAGAGAGAAGGCAAGAACATTAGGGTGGCACTGAATACTGGATTGTAAATTTGGAGAACCAATATCAAAATAAATACGCTACTTAAACTTACCAATTAAATTTAAGAGAGCTTTCGAATTGCATGGAATCAAAAATTATTATTATATTTAGAACGTTAATTATCAATAATCAACTAACTGCCTTTCGAGTTTTAGTCAACAGTTTATCATTGGCTTAAGACTTTATTTGGGACCACTCTAAGATGCTGCGAAAGCCGGCGACGCCGACGTTGACTGCGACCGTGGCTGCAGAAGCCGCTTCTTTTTGCTGCATAGTAGCTGCTTCGCAGCGACGTCGATTGTAAGTTAAAGTTTGATTTCTGTTGTTGCCAATGCTGCTGCGCTACAGCCGCTCTTTTTATGCACTGTTTCGTTTCCCAAAATGTTTTGTTGCCGGGCTTTTGTTATTGTTATGATGCGTCGCCGTCGTCGTAGGCAATTTCGAAACGTGCTGGCATTTGTGTGGAACGGAACTTGTTTTGATATGCATGGGCTCGTTGTTGCGGCTTCGCTGCCAGCGTTGCATGTAATAGTGGCAGTGGCAGCGGCAGCCTCTCCAAACTTGCAGCCCCAAACAACAAAAACAACAGCAAATTGTTTGTTTTTACAATTCCTCTTGCATTTTACTTTATTGTGCGTTTCCCTTTATACATGTACATACACATACACACGCAACTATGTATTTATATTGCATATGAGGGGGCAGCTTGCATGCAGCAGCAGCACTGCATCCGCGCTGCTTGTGTCGCTGCCGCAAAGTTTGAAGAAGGTTCAATGTACTGTTTTGGGTTTCCTCTTTGCCACTTTGTTGCCTTGCGCCTTTAACATATTATTGTGGCATGCACTTTTCGAATTAACTTACATTTTTGCCAAAACAATTTATCTCTCTCAACAGTATTATTTAACGAGGCAGAAGCTTATTATTTGCTTGCTTCACAAATCAGGTCATATTCAAAATCTTTTCTTTGGTATAAATATATAGTTAAATATTTATACATATTCATATACATATGTAAATACATACATACATTGTACATCAAAATAACAGAGTTGGTCTCAACAGCTTAAAAAATACACCAAAATTGTGTACCCTGTGAAAATACCAGTAAGCATGATGTAGTTGAGTGTTTTCGACCACGATATACCCTGAACCAAGTTGATAAAAATATACTAAATTAATTGGAAAATTTCTCTTTAAAAAGATTTGCACCCAGATATGATCAGGCTTAGTCATTTCTTATAGCAAGCACAGACACTGAAGAGGTAAAAAAAAAACGAATGCAGCGCATATTTTAACAACAAGCCCGAACTTATCCCTAATACCTACATATATACATACGTACACGCAGTTGTACGTAACGGGGATCTTCAGAATACATACAAAAAAAATGTTACGCTCGTATAAATTATCATGTCATCTCTTTCTCACACATGTGCTCGCATATTTACAAAAATTTACAAAAAATACATACATGGCTGCTGGTAAAAATGCGATCAATTTGTGTGTGTTAATTAAAAGAATTTAGGAATTTATATCTCGATTATCAATAAAATAAATCAAACTTGAGAACTGAACCGATTTTTATTTATTGAATTTATATTTATTTAACGTTTTGTAACGTTTCGATAAAAATCGATTTCTGACCTATAAAAACTTGATAGACCACATTTTTTTCCTAGAAAAGAAGCCTTTCTTGACAGATCGACGCATATGGAAAACAAATTCTTGACAATATCTACTATCAAAAATAAGTAAAAATCTAATTTATTAGTTTATTTAATTACAGCTTTTTTCAGTGGTTGAGGCACGCACAATGTCGCCCCATATGCAACACCGACATGAAGATATTGTGGCACCTGTTATGAGCTGGTATCAGAGCACTCCGCAGTTGACAGCTGCAATGTTATTTTTTTTTTTATTTAAATTTATTTTTATTTTTAAAATTATTTATTTGGAATTGAGACCCGGTGAAGGGCAGATAAATAAATATTTACATTAAATTGAAGTTTATTTTTATATAAGAATTATTTGCGCAACTGTTCGATTCCAAAATAAATGGCAAGCCGACCTGGACAGTTGGACGAGCCCTATATAACGGGAAATTTGGGCAGCTAAAATCATCAGTTTTCGTCTTCACTTCTAGAAGTGAAGTAGGACAACAAGTTCGCCGCAAATACAGCGCCATGCAGCTAAATCTTGGCTGCCTTATCGGTAAGCTCGTTAGACAAAGCACTTAAGGTTTAAGTGGAACCAATAATTTCTTCCTTTAGCGATCATCGTGCTCCTGAACAGTGCCGACCTGTGCTCAACGTGCGGTTGCGAAACAACAACAGAGCCTGAAACAATACCAAATCCACCACCCAGAAATCCTCTAATAACTCCTTCAAGTCCACCACCCAGAAATCCTCTAATAACTCCTTCAAGTCCACCACCCAGAAATCCTCTAACAACTCCTTCAAGTCCACCACCCAGAAATCCTCTAACAACTCCTCCTCCAATAACAGAATCATCAACTATAAATCCACCAACAATAGAACCGCCAACTAGTAATCCATCAACAAGAAATCCACCAACAAGAAATCCACCAACAAGAAGACCACCAACAAGAAGACCACCAACAAGAAGACCACCAACTAGAAATCCAACAAGAAACCCAACAAGAAATCCACCAACAAGAAATACACCAACAAGAAATCCACCAACAAGAAATACACCAACAAGAAGACCACCAACTAGAAATCCAACAACTAGAAACCCACCAACAAGAAATACACCAACAAGAAGACCACCAACTAGAAATCCAACTAGAAATCCACCAACACGAAATCCAACAACAAGAAATCCACCAACAAGAAATACACCAACTAGAAATCCACCAACAAGAAATCCACCAACAAGAAATACACCAACAAGAAATCCACCAACAAGAAATCCACCAACAAGAAATCCACCAACAAGAAATACACCAACAAGAAGACCACCAACTAGAAATCCACCAACTAGAAACCCACCAACAAGAAATCCACCAACAAGAAATCCACCAACAAGAAATACACCAACAAGAAGACCACCAACTAGAAATCCACCAACAAGAAGACCACCAACTAGAAATCCACCAACTAGAAACCCACCAACAAGAAATCCACCAACAAGAAGACCACCAACACGAAATCCAACAACAAGAAATCCACCAACAAGAAATCCACCAACACGAAATCCAACAACAAGAAATCCACCAACAAGAAGACCACCAACTAGAAATCCACCAACAAGAAATCCACCAACAAGAAATACACCAACAAGAAGACCCCCAACTAGAAATCCACCAACTAGAAACCCACCAACAAGAAATCCACCAACAAGAAATACACCAACAAGAAGACCACCAACTAGAAATCCACCAACAAGAAATCCACCAACAAGAAGACCACCAACAAGAAGACCACCCACAAGAAGACCCCCAACACGAAGACCACCAACAAGACGACCACCCACAAGAAGACCCCCAACACGAAGACCACCTACTAGGAATCCACCAGCATGTGGATCGGGCGGTAGGCCTTGCCAGGATTGTGCACCGCAAGGAGAGCTTTGCAGAGAGCTCTTAGGTGGTCTGGATTCGCTTAGGCAAAGGATTAAGCAGTGTGTCTGTGGTTCGAACTAACCGACCCGGTAGTATCAGCAGTGAGTATTTTCCTGATGTCTGTTGTTGTTTTGGTTGTTGTTGTTGCAATAGCGTTTTTGTATAATACCAACAACAAATGAGGGACATGGCAAGGACATTGAAAGTGAGATCAGAAAACCACCCAGTGATTATTGAATTGAACGTCGGAAATTGAATTGGCATTTGAAGTTTTTATTTAATGTTATTAATTTTTTCAAACTTTTTTTATATCTTTAAAATAAATAAACTTATATTTGTTATGTTGCACTTATTGGCAAGTTTACGATCTATGGACTTTTGGTGCAGTAACGGGCTAACTAAGATAATTGGGAAGAATGGGAGAAGAGCAAAAATGCAACGAAAAGCTTTTGGCAATGACGAGGGCCAATGGCAAAAGTTCAAAGGGCAGATGCGCAAAACTAGAAGCGGAAACAAAGCGTAATTGGCAAAAGCGCAGGCAAACACTAAGTCTCCTCTACCGGCAAACAATGCAGCGCTGCACTGAGAACGATGGAAATGCCCAAATGGGAACGTGTGCTCTACTTGAGAGTTTATTACGTCGCAAACAAAAACAAACACAAAGAAAACAAGACGAAACACAGGCAACAGAGACGCTGAGAGAGAGAAAGATAAAGAGCGGGATTATTTTGTCGTTTTGATGTTGTTGTTGCTGATTTTGGGGTATCCAGAGAGTAGAAGTTGGAGAGCGACTGAGCGCCAGTTGAAGAAAACCAGGTGAGTAGGGTGCCAAAAAAAAATTAACAAAAACAAATGAGAGCAAAACAGGATGACGAAAGAGCATGTGAAGCAGCAGCAAGGAAAATGCGTCGCAAAAACACAGCGCAGGTGCGCAGAGTGCAAGTCATGGTGGCCGGCAGGACGAACGAAAATAAAACAAGGAGAATCAAAAATTACTAACTGTGTATGTGGACACACATATATATATATATTTAGTGCATGTGTATGCAGTAAATGAAGAGCAACATTCTATCGAACACATAACGAAAAGAAGCTGAAATCAAGCACGGAAACCGTATAGAAACATCAACAATAACCACAATGTGCAACGTGCGTGCTCAGCAACCAATGGATATAGTGGGAGAGGGAGAGTGAGTGGGAGAGGTGGTGACAGAGAGTGAGTGCGGACGGATAGGGAGCATGTTTTTAGGTGAGTGGGTGAGAGAGAAAGAGAGAGAGAGAGTGGGAAAAGAGAACAATCACGTCTTTGCCACGCTGTTAAATGTGAATGGAAACAGCAAGAAACGCCAGCGTCAACGATTGCGTTGGCGTCAGCACCCAATGCTGACTGTGCAACAATTTGTTGCCGCAACATGCCTCGAGAGAGAGCGAGAGAGAGAGAACGAGAACGATTGGGTGGCACGCAGCAACAACTGTTCAATTGTGCAATAAAAGCAACAGCAAACTGTCAACGCTGTCTCCACGCACAGAAAGACAGACATGACGCAAGCATTGACGCCAGCAGCATCGCTGTTATCACACACACACACACACACGAGAAACTGCATTGTCCTGGGATTGCTGCTTGTGCATCCTTCCAGATCCCATATCGTTTGTGTTATTGACGTTGACGTTAACTGTGCCCAGTGGACCATTGGCAATTTTATATAATCAAAGCAAATGTGCAATTTATTGCAATAAAAAAATAAAACACATATGTAAAAGTAATGGATTTCAAAATTGTATTTCGCAATGCCTCTGAAAAGTTTATTATTTCATCAACTTAAAGTTAAAATCTCCCAAATATATAAAAAAAAAAAAAAAAATTCATGGTTTTTCTGAAATGGTATAAATGCAAAATGATTATTTTGTAAACTCATGTTTAAAGACCCCCAATAATATTAATATACACTCTGAAAATCATTATGTAATCTACTCAGGTTTAATTATTCCCAAGAATAAAAAAAAATTCACTTGATTTATGATTTTCCAATTATTAGATTGATTAGGTTGTAAGCAGATTCTCCAGATGGCTACAAGTTGACATCAGGTTTACCTAATGGTCCTAACCAGCTAATAATACAATTATAAAATTATAAAAATTGTTTATTTTTATGTGTTTGGGTTTTTCCAAACGAACTAATTTTTTATATACAAATGTGTATACTTGATATTGGCATTGACTATGATTGTACCGTATTTATATCAATCATATAGCCAAGGATATTGCAAACAATTTGTGGTAATTGACATTGAACTTGGGGAAATCCATATGAATTGGGATTGCAATCCAATTGAAATGTAATTTTGAGCCACATCTGTCAGCTGTTGTAGCAAGTTCTTAGTTTTGTTCTTGTTTGTTGTGCACAGTGCAATTTCTATTATTATTACCCACAAACAATCCCCAGTAATAACATTCGATACATGCATATGGCTGCACTTCTGTCCTCATTCTTCATTTATAACTAATGTCCTTGCAGCGGGTAAATATAATAATTGTGTCACGCAACGTTCAATGCTCTGAAGGACCCGCATCTTCGAGCCCCCTCCAAGACAATTCTAATATGTATATATGTATATATGTATATATGTATATGTACATATGTGTTATGTGTATGTATAATATTGATTGGATGTGTCCTTTAGTGCTTATATCATACCTGCAATTATAATAAAAAATACTAGTCATATTACGTATACACAAAACCTTGAGAAAACTGATTTCTCCATCTAACAATCAAAATTTTTTTTTTTTTTTATTTTTATACATGTTTTTGTTTGACTGAAATAATTGACTTATTTTAATTATATTTACAGTTATTTTACACAATTTATGTAAAGTACTACTTTGTTTATTTTTGCCATTCTGATTTTAGAAATTATATAAAGGAATGAAAGGAATAACCAGGGATATCAAAGTAAAAAGCATTTGGTTCTTTGACTTGTGCCTATTTTGAGATATTTTATAGCTCGTTATATAAAATATTTTACAAAAGTTTGTAACATATAGATGGAAGCATCTCCGATTTCATAATGTGTATATATATTATTGATCGGGATCAATAGATGAGTCGATATAGCCTGTCCGTCAAATTTCAGAAACTATAAGAGCAAAAGAATTGAATTTTAATATAGCTTCTCGAAAACTTTCTCCATTTCTCGATTATCGATACATTTCGATTTCCGAAAGCTACAAATGCCAGAAAAAACATAATATGCATAGGCATATTATTGACTAACTGCCCAAATTTCATCAAGATCAAAGAAGAAACATTCAAAATATTTCCATATTGATCTCATTTCGTAGTTTTTTTTACTATTCAGGGTATAACGTAGTCGAGCTTACTCAACTATGGCATTCTTACATGCATTCTTTTATAGCATTTATATTACAACACCGTCAGAGGACTGTAAAGGTAATTAAACTTTAGTAATCCAAAAATAAAACATTGCGTTTAGCTTGGTTAAGATTTTAATTAAAATTCGTTGAAACTTTGCACTTGTACGCAATAATTGTTGGTGTAGTTTGCAATTTGCAGTGCATTTATTAGGTTTTCGTTGGGTTTTGTTGCGAGGCCCCCAAAACCCTCCCTCCTCCCCCCGTCACGTTACTCATATGCCACGTAATGCGATGCTCGTTTTGGCACGCATATTGCAGCAGTTCTCGTAGCAGTTGCGCATCGTGTTACGTCAACGTGGCTCAAGGTGAATTGAAAAAAAAAAAAAATGGGGTTGGCGTCACCAACGTATTTGGGGGCAACAAATGGGTTGACGCAATGCACAGTGCGTATTGGTGGGCCTACAAAAGGGGTTGCAACAATTGTTGCCACTTTCCGGCAAACGTTGAAGAAATCGCATTTGGGTTGTTGCGAGTATCGTTTACTCAGCTCAATTGTCTTGTAATTTTCGCAAGTGTGGCATGCTACCCTCTACTCCTTGCCAGTCGGTGTGGTGGTGACTGATGATGACTAATCATCCATATACACTTTGGGTACTCAATTTCAATGGTTATTCAAATTTCTGCATTCATTTCAATTCAAATAAGTCGCTTTCCTTTATAAAATCTATTTAAATTTCGTGTAAAATTGTTAAAGAACATTTAAATAAATTGGAATACGGCAAAGAACAGTGGAAATTGGGCAGATCTATCACATATGTAACTACTATATTTATATATCTATATTACATTGAACTTGAGCGGTCATCGCTCGCAATTGTCCACCCAACAATGCACACAGTCTCTTTTTAAGCTCCCCAGATCTGCAGTAGGTAAAGACACTTATATATATATACATAAATATATATATATATGTATATGCATTTATTCTTATTCATATCATATTATGTACAGGCACACGCTATGAGAAAAATACAGCAACAAAAACTTTCCTTTTGATAAACAAAATATCAAAAAATACTTAAAAAAAAGTTCAATTATGGCTTCCGGCATAAATATTATACATATAGCTAAGATTAACAAATTTTGAAACTGAGACGATATCTAAATATTTTCAGCTTCATTTCAGACGTTTCTAAAAATAACAAAAGGAAACGGACAAAAATATAACAAATAAAAATGAAAAATAAGTCTTAAGTGAAGAAACCAATATTTTTCAGCTTAAATTAATTAAAATTATAGCAAAGAAATTTAAAAAAAATGTATCCCAACTCTTAAATTGTATTTTTTTTCTTGAAATTTTCTTGCTTCAATTTTAAAAATTTTAAGCAAAGAAATTTCAACAAAAAAAACATTTATCCCAACTCTTAAATTGTACTGAATAAAAATGTTTCAACAGTAAAAAAGTTAAAGTTTTACAAGATCGAAACTAACAAAAAATTGCAAATTGAATAAATAATTTATTATTATTTTGGATTAATTATTAAATTTAATTATTTTTTTATTTGAATTAATATTATTTAAAGTATGTGCTGAAATTCAGGCAGATTGCTCAGTTTGCCGTCAGCAGTTATTCTCGTAGCACACCAATATTTTGTCGATTATTTCGGACAGTGTAGCAAGTGCAACTGACATTTACTGACATTTCCCAGCAATTGACAAAGTGACAAAGTGAACAAATGACTGACTGATTGACTGACTGACCAGCTGATTGCAATGCAACGAGTTCCCCACTCTGCTCGTTGACTATATATCCACGCATACACAAATATATATATATATATATATATATATATATATGTGTGTGTAGATATGCCCTTTGTATTGTTGTTGTTGTTATTGTTGCTGGGAGTAATGCGGGCCCCCAGTTAGTGATATGAATGCAGATATAGGCGCAATACGTGGGGTAATCATTATCAACTTCCATTTTTGATTGCAGCTGCAGCTGCAGTTGCAGTTGCAGTACCACACACAAATGTCTCTCTATCTCTCTCTCTCTCTCTCTCTCACACATTAATTCTCTGCTCTCTCTTGTCTCTTTTATCGGATTTGCATCCGCGTTTGTAGTTGAATTGGAATCTGTATCTGTGCAACTCACTCCGCTTGCTTAGGCACACACATACACACACACACACACACCCACACACACACCCACACACACTCACACACACCCACACACACTCACTCACACACTCACACACACACCCACAGCTTGTGTGTAGTCGACTTTTGCGCCTCTTTTCATGCATAATATTTCTGTTGCCTCACATTTTGTTTCGCTTTTCGCATTGCTCGCCACACCTTCTTGCACCGCCCCCTTCTTGTTCCATGGATCCAACATTTAACATTGAAAACGTACGTTGACATAAATGCAATCAGCACGCGCCACTCACACACACACACATGCACACACTGCTGGAGGGGTAGTAGCAGGGGAGGAGGAGGAGCTTGCAGCGTAGTTGGTATAGAATGATAAGAGAATTAAATACAACTTGTGCTGCAAATTATCAAATTATCATCGTAGTTTTTTTTTTTAAGAGAAAGTGAATCCCCAATTTTTATTATGTTTATAATAAATATTTCCTGGATTAAAAGGCATAAAATAATAGTATCTACACTTATCGTAAAAATCAGAAAAGAGAGTCTAATTTTTCTCAAGTAAATTTCACTATAATTGAATTGCAATTTTAGAATTTTAATTATTGAAGTTTGACTTTATTTTTCTATTAATATTATAGAAGCCTAAGAAATAAATAATGCGACAAAATAAAGTTTTTCACATCAGACTTCAATTTATGTCCGATAATTTCAATAGAAGCTATATAATATAATAGTTTCCAGATATCAAAATAAACAAAAAGATTTTTGCTTTAACTATCGACCGATCAATTCCATGGCAGCATATGATATAATCTCCGATCTACCCATAAATATATAAATACAATTATACATATATTAACGACAAAATACTAAAATAATAATAATAAATAAGAAATAAAATAACATTTTAATGAATAATGTTAACTGAAGAATAAAAATCTATGAATTTTCATCAATGCTACATTTTTCAAATAAAGTTCTGAAATTGAATGTTGCAACTAGTTGCAAATAGATAAAGCGATTTAATTAAATTTGGAGATGATGATTCTGTTTTGCATTTGGAAAGGGATTTATTCAATTCATAGATGTGTTTGTGTTGTTGCAACGCGACTCTTCCTTTGATGGTGCACATAAACTCTATACAAATATTACGCAAAGCTGTCTGCATGCAACACATTCAGTTCTCATTTGCTTTGTGGCATACTCACAATGGGTGTAGTCACTTCAGACACGTCTTAATTAAAGACGACAAATTATCTCAAGTTCCTCACATACGGAGAGGGAAAGAGATAGATATAGAGAGAGAAAGATAGAGACTAGTGAATTCACCCTACGCATTACTCGAGTTCAGCTACAATTACAGAGTACATTGAAATGAAAGCAACTGCAAATTAAATGGGGCATTTCAGAGTCTCTGAGTCTTGGAGTCTCTGTGTCTCGGAGTCTCAAAGTCTCGCACAGGATTGCCATCAAGTACAGGTGGAGGTGATGCATGGAGCTAAGCTTAGCTGCACTAAGTAGCCAATTAGAGGCATGCAACAGACTTCACGACTTAACTAATTTGCAACACATTAGCGACAGCTGTTGAGAATCATGTTGCAAACGTGGCACGCTTATAAAGCTATTTGATGCCAAAGGAAGCCCAGTTGAATAATATGAAAACAAAAAAAGCTAAAAAGAATCTTTGAGATATTATAATAAATTAATTAATATTAAATTTATAAATTAAACAACATTAGGTAGTTTAATTAGGTAGTTGAATTATGGTTCTATATTTTGTAGAGTCATTCCGATGTTATTATAAAATAAAATAAATATTACTATATTAATCGATCAACCTGGCTCAGAATTGATGTCACAAATTAAGTAAACAAATTCTTATCTAAATAAAATATATGTTTGCGTTATTAAAAAGCAGCTGAATTTGACTTATAGTAAAACAAAAAGAGTTTGGTATTCAATATATTTTATTTAGATCTCTTCAATATCTAAAAAGTATTTCAGAAGGATCAATTTAATAACATTTAAAGAAAGGAGATGAACAGAAATTTAATGATTTTCAAAATTAATATAGAGAAATGAAGAAAATGAATGAATATAAAATTGAATATAGGGAAAAACAGAAATTGTATGATTCTCAAATTGAATATAGAGAAAAACAGAAATTGAATGAATTTAAAATATAATATAGTGAAAAACAGAAATTGAATGAATTTCAAATTGAATATAGAGAAAAACAGAAATTGAATGATTCTTAAATTGAATATAGAGAAAAACAGAAATTGTATGATTCTTAAATTGAATATAGAGAAAAACAGAAATTGAATAAATATATAAAATTGAATATAGAGAAAAACAGAAATTGTATGATTCTCAAACTAAATATAGAGAAAAACAGAAATTGAATGAATTTAAAATTGAATATGGGGAAAAACAGAAATTGAATGATTCTCAAATTGAATATAGAGAAAAACAGAAATTAAATGATTCTCAAACTGAATATAGAGAAAAACAGAAATTGTATGATTCTCAAACTAAATATAGAGAAAAACAGAAATTGAATGAATTTAAAATTGAATGTAGGGAAAAATAGAAATTGTATGATTCTCAAACTGAATATAGAGAAAAACAGAAATTGAATGATTCTCAAACTGAATATAGAGAAAAACAGAAATTGTATGATTCTCAAACTAAATATAGAGAAAATCAGATATTGAATGATTCTCAAATTGAATATAGAGAAAAACAGAAATTGAATGAATTTCAAATTGAATATAGGGAAAAATAGAAATTGTATGATTCTCAAACTGAATATAGAGAAAAACAGAAATTGAATGATTCTCAAACTGAATATAGAGAAAAACAGAAATTGAATGATTCTCAAACTGAATATAGAGAAAAACAGAAATTAAATGATTCTCAAATTAAATATAGAGAAAATCAGATATTGAATGATTCTCAAATTGAATATAGAGAAAAACAGAAATTGAATGAATTTCAAATTGAATATAGAGAAAATCAGATATTGAATGATTCTCAAACTGAATATAGAGAAAAACAGAAATTGAATGATTCTCAAACTGAATATAGAGAAAAACAGAAATTAAATGATTCTCAAATTAAATATAGAGAAAATCAGATATTGAATGATTCTCAAATTGAATATAGAGAAAAACAGAAATTGAATGAATTTAAAATTGAATATGGGGAAAATCAGATATTGAATGATTCTCAAATTGAATATAGAGAAAAACAGAAATTGAATGAATTTAAAATTGAATATGGGGAAAAACAGAAATTGAATGAATTTAAAATTGAATATGGGGAAAAACAGAAATTGAATGATTCTCAAATTGAATATAGAGAAAAACAGAAATTGAATGAATTTAAAATTGAATATGGGGAAAAACAGAAATTGAATGAATTTAAAATTGAATATGGGGAAAAACAGAAATTGAATGATTCTCAAATTGAATATAGAGAAAAACAGAAATTAAATGATTCTCAAATTGAATATAGAGAAAATCAGAAATTAAATGATTCTCAAATTGAATATAGAGAAAAACAGAAATTGAATGAATTTAAAATTGAATATGGGGAAAATCAGATATTGAATGATTCTCAAATTGAATATAGAGAAAAACAGAAATTGAATGAATTTAAAATTGAATATGGGGAAAAACAGAAATTGAATGAATTTAAAATTGAATATGGGGAAAAACAGAAATTGAATGATTCTCAAATTGAATATAGAGAAAAACAGAAATTAAATGATTCTCAAATTGAATATAGAGAAAATCAGATATTGAATGATTCTTAAATTGAATATAGAGAAAAACAGAAATTGAATGAATTTAAAATTGAATATGGGGAAAAACAGAAATTGAATGATTCTCAAATTGAATATAGAGAAAAACAGAAATTAAATGATTCTCAAATTGAATATTGGGAAAAACGAACAAAATTGTTAATGGTTGCTACTAATGGGATCTGAGCTTGCCAGTCTCAATGGAATTTGCCAATATTGTGCAGTCATACTTACATATTTACCCAGTCTAGATGGGTAATGGACACGTAGTCTCCAGTGCACAAACACACAAACACACACACAAAGATACTCAGGCAGTTTGTTGTTGCACCATTGAAGGCGCTTAAGTGCCATAGTAATAACAACCCGTAGAAGCAACTCTTTGCTTTGATTTTTTTTTTTGCTGTTTTTTTTGTTCCACAGCTGCTGGTGTTTGCGAGTGCAAGTGCAGCGCAGGGAGGGAGGGGGTTTGTGTGTGTGTGTGTGTGTGTATGTGTGTTTGTGGATGGCGTGTTTGCTATTTTCTCAACTGTTTGCATGCATAAATCAATCAAACAGAGTGTTTGCGCATATAAAAAACGAGCAAAAATCTAACTAGACCCGATATAGGGGTAAAAACAACCACAACAACAACAACAACAACAAGCACACACACATACATCCATACATACATATACGCATACATATACATAAATATGTCATCTCAAACTCTGCACCAAGTATTTTTTGCTGTATGCCCGTATAAAAAATGCTCGACTAATTGATACCCATTACAAAATGCTCTCTAAATTATTATTGTCATCAATATAATCATAGGTTCTCGAAAAGCTGGCTTCGTAAAGCTATCATCCAATAATATATATAAAAAAAAGTCCCTTTATATAGTTAATATGCCCTTTAACATCTGACTAAGGGGCATGGAAGCGTTAAAGTGTTAAACACTTCGCGCACTGGGAACGCAACGCACAGTGGGGCAAACGTATTAGCCTAAACGTAGAAATTTTTGACACAATTAACAAAAAATGAACTAGATATAAATAATTGGCCAATTGTCTTGATTCATTTATTAATAAATTATTAGCAATAAAATCGATTTGTTTTTGTAATAAAATAAATAAATAAAAAATTAGATAAAATTATACAGATTTCTCAAACCATAAACATATATAGATTTAATTATATATTTTATATAAATAATGAGAAAAATTTGATTTGTCTCCAAGCTAACAGAGAAAATAAATGAAATATAATTACAAATGATTTGAAAACTAAACGGGCGAAAAACAAAATAGTTAAATACAATAGTATTTTTTAAATTATATATTTTTATAAATATATATATTTTTTTTTTTTAATTTTGTTGCATTAGTTGCACCACTGTGCAGCGCCTCTAACGACTATTTCAAACAAAATGCTGTCTAGTTTTGATGACGCTTGTCAAACAAGAGGAACAACAATATTTTTGATGAGCAATAAACTTACAACGACATCGGTAATACTCTGAAAATATATATTTGTATACATTGCAAAACATTGTAGGTTCTGTTTTAATGGCACATATATCATATATCATATATCATATATCATTATATATCATATTTAGAGAGAGCAGGAAATAGCTCGATCTGATCCAGACTGATCCAGTTTTTAGCTAATTTGGATCTGGATTCTACTTATTTATTTAGCGTTTGTAGATTGTTGATGAAGGGGCAACTAGAGTGCTTTTTGTTGTAGCATGCCACATACGTTATTCTGCGGCTTTTCGCCTGCCAAAGAGATTTCAATTATATCAGCTTTTTTATATGTGCAAAAATTCAGATTATTTGGAGACATCAGCTGCAATAGGCGTGGTTTGGGGTCTCATATCGTCGTCTGTGCTGGTACTCATAAGGCCCTACCTGTCTACAAATCTGAGCCAGAAGACAAGCTGTACTTGGTTATCCAATGGGGTTGATTCACATCAGGTTTTCAAGTGCCTTTTGCTGGAGTAAAAAACACACACGAATCTTGGTTGTTGCGTCATTTTCAACAGCTTTCGTCATCAGTTGCACCCCTGCGATGAAGGTTAAATGGTGACAGAGAGAAAGAGAGAGAGAGAAAGAGAGAGAGAGAGAGAAAAGAGAGAGAGAGAGAGAGAGAGAGATGCAATGCACTTGCAAAGCGCTGATTGCTTTGTTCACCAATCCGAGCAATCGCTGCGCAATAGAAATTGAATAAGAGATCTTAATTTTAATAAAAATTTAGTATAAATTTAACTAAAGTATTTCCTAATAATTTTAGCTGATAAACAATTTTAAATATGCCACAAGAATGCGTTGGGTTTTTAGTTGTCACTTAAAAAAATTCGTCATAACAACGATAATTTTGCATATTGTAACCCAATCTTTTCACTTGCCCCATTTTGTTATCAGCTGCCGGGGAAGAATTTTTTTTTTACAGTGGGTATTGCATAATTGTTGATTATTTTGCAAACTAAAATCTAAGAAACTAAATTTTCAACAAGCAAATAACTTTAAAATTATGCGAAATGAGTATAATTTTTATTTCATTATTTGCGTATTTATTATTTAATCTTAAAAGTTACCAAAGAGCATTAAAATTTCAGCTTCGCCAAAGATAAATGCTGCAAATCTCTTGTTTTTAATTGACACTTTAAGTCGAATTTGTTGGCGGCATAAATCACAATTTTTCAGAGCACATTCACCAGGAAACTAAAGAGGAGGAGAAAGGAAAGAGCTCAATGCGAACTGACAACTTGACAGCTCTACAAAATGGTCAAAAAAGCAACACGGCAAATGGCAAAAAAAAAAAAAAATCACAGCTTAAATCAAAATCAAACGAAAGCCAAATTACCTTGGGATAAATTAGCAAGAAATACAGTTATGGCAAAGATTAGTTATTTAAAATTAATTTAATTGTGATTCTCACTAATTTATATAACAATTGTAATTGAGTAATAATTTATTACAGTGTAGCTGTCCACAAATGTCAAGCAGTGTATTTGCAAGTCGTGTTTGTCTTTTCTAATTGCAGTGTTTCTTATTTGCTTTCTGATGCAATATTTACACACACACACACACACACACACTCACACACAGTTCGTGTTTATCGCCAGCACTGTCTGCTGCTCAGGGCGTATACATGCACACACACACACACACACACACATGTACAATATAAATGCAAACACTTATCAGCGACGAGCAGAGATACGCGCCGGCGGGGCTCGAGCCGCATGTGGCAGCGACCTAATCAACAGTCAAGCGACATAGGCATAATCAGCAAACAAGAAGAGCTGCAAGCTAAAGCTGTGTCTGTTGCTGATGTTGTTGTTGTTGTTGTTGTTGTTGTTGTGGTTGCTGCTGCTGTCGCTGCTGATAAGGCGGCTGCAAGTGAAAAGTAAGCAAGTTGCAAGTGGCTTTGAAATTGCAACTTGGCATTGTAAGGGATATTTGCAAGTAGTGTTTTTGCCAGTTTCACGGTCAGTTGTTCTTATTAGTAATTTTTACTGTTGTTGTTGTTGTTGTTGTTGTTGTTACCAGTGGCTGCAATCAGTCGCTTTACATGTTAAGGACCAGAAACTCTTGCTGGATAAAGTTTTATAACAACTTTTGCCGCAACAAACCGGCAACTAATTGCAATTTAGCACGTTCTACCAGTTTGACATGAGTCTTCTTCATTACCATTACACACACACACACACGTACACACACACAAGCAGACACTTGTCTGTTGTTGTGCATAAAATGACACAACAAATTGACTTTGCAACTAATGGCTTTCGAGTTTGCAACTTTGTGGCACGTTCACAAAATTTGTATCGCTCAAATGGTTTAATGTCCTCGGCAGCTGAATCTGCTCCCATTCGCCTTAATATATATCAAGATTATTTCATTTTATCGTCAAACATATTTCATAATCAGTTCTTCGATTAAAATCGGAATTGGAATTGGAATTCACAATCACCATTAAAATAATAATGGAATCCAAAGATTCCAAAAATTCAAGAACTTTGATGTTGATCCGGATCAAGTATATATTTATCTTGGAAGGGCAAGCTTACACAAATTTAATCCGAGATTTTTGCAGTCAGTTGTGCCCGACTGGAATCTTCTTATTAACATATATTTTGACCATAAAGTACCGTAAAGATCGAGACATCAATTATTCAATTTGATTAAAATAGCGAAATCTTTAACAGAATTTTAATTCTGTTTGCAACCGAATCGTATATATTGGTGTCTTTCAATAAAGCCTCAATTTTCAATTAAAAAATATTTGTTTTTTTTTTTAGAGAGAGGAATATTTCAATTCCACCATTCATTCAGCTTTACGTTATATTGGCAATTTTATTGTTGGGGTATTCCCCTGTAAATATTTTTCTCTCAATAACCATAGGAATTTCATAATTATGGATTGTGTTTGCGGACGCTTATTTGTTATGCAAATTAACACAGAATAATATATAAAATAAATAGAACAATCGAACAATAGAACAATTAATTAAAAAAAGTTTTTTTTTTTATTTGCAATGCGATTTATATGATATAGTAATCTGAATCTGAATGTTAGAAATAGGTTCACATATATTGATTATTGAAAACGTTTTGGAAAACAAGAACTCAGCTTTCCTGCGAAATGATATTATATATATATTCGATCTCAATGTTCGAAGAAAAATAGGCCGCATTTTGGAATAGTTCAATTTGCATATCTTAAAAAAAATAGTTATTAAACAAAGTTCGATAATCGTATCGAGTCTCTCACAAAGCTATAAATAGAAAATAAAGAAATTTCAGTTAATTTGTGGCTAACTACAGTAATAAAGTATTTGGCATTGACTATTATTTTATTTAATTGTCAATTGAACAGCAGTGTTTGTTCATGTAACGTTGCATGTAAGGACAGACAGACAGACAGACAGACAGACAGACAGACAGACATACACTTATGTACTTATGTATTTGTATGTATGTATGACACTTGAATTCGTCTGCTGTCAGTTAAGAGTGCAATGCGCATACGTCACTTTGTACGTTTTGTTTGCTGCACTTCACACATGCATATACACACATATACCTATCAATATATGTAGATATAAATGGGGCAACTTACTTACTTATTTCACTGCTCTTCACTCACACTTTCAAAAATCATACTTCAATATTTCCCCAATTTTCTTATGCTGATTTTTGTTTGCTTCTTGACAAACTGACCGATTGTTGTTGTTGTTGTACAAATAAAGAGCGTGCTCTCAATCATAGCATCAGCTGCAGCAGCTGTAAACAAGAAAATATATAAAGAGCAGCAGAGCGACGCACTCACACACCCTCATCAAAGAGCATTAGTAAACATGCAAAGTCAACGAAAAATAAATACAGAATGGATGTACGCTCGCTCTCTCTCTCTCTCTCTCTCTCTCTTGCGCTCTCGCGCTCCTTAAGCGTTGCTCTTCACTTATGCGAGTGCATGTATGCGTGTGAGTATCTGTGTGTTAATTGCAATGCGTCAGCTTTGATTATAACCACGAGACAATTTGAGCCGCTTTTGCCAAGTTGTCGAATTATGCTTTCTGTTCCGTTATTGTTATTGTTTGCTTCTTCAGCCTTCATAAAACAACAAGTTGGCCTTCTGCTCAACGCAAGAACTGAAAACTTTATTTGCGCTATTTTCCTTCCGGCCTTTTTCTTGCTGGGCTCTGCTCACATGCTGAGCAGATTCCATACACACAAACATATCCATACATCAATTCATATCTACAAAGGCACACACACACACACACGCACTGTTCTCTCTCTTTACACGAAGAGTGAGCGACATTCGCTTTAATACAAACAAATGCAGTCATGTGAATGCATTTATGACCTACAATAATAATAAGGCAAGCAATGCGTGTAAGCGAGATGGCAATAGAACAGGCGCAAGACACCCACACTGATAAAAATAAAGGCAAACAAAATATGAGAGACTCTTTGATGAAGACGTATGCTGGTGTTGTTCTTGTGGTGCTTTTTGATTAAGCTTCTTCATACAACTTCATGTTTTTGTGTGCGCTTTCAAAAAATCACGCGACAACAAAATGTACAGGTTGAGTTACTTGTTTACAGCCCAACTCAACAAAAGTGGGGGTGTTCAAGCGCAAAAAAATATATATTCACATATATTATATATATATGAGTGTGTGTGTCAGGGTGTGCGAATGCATGCAAAAGAGCGGACGTCCGCTAGGTTCCTCTCTCTAGCTGAGCTGTTTTGATCCGAGGTATACAAAACAAAACAAAAGCTGCTCACTTCCAATAGTATTGGTATGCAAAACTTGTTTTTGTCCACGCACGCACGCATTCTCTCTTACTCTCTCGCTCCCTCTGTGTCTCAGTTGTCTATCTCTAAACAAAGCTCACGTGTCAATTTCTCGGCATTTTGAAAAAAACTATCAGCCGGTTTTTTTTCCTGACTATAGTTTGCAGCTCTCTTTTTTACATTTCTGTTTCTCTTTATCACGCTCTCACTATCTCTATCTAGCTTTTCGTATCTCTTTTGTGTGTGTAGCTGACGTGTTTACTGGTTTGCGCTTGGTTATTTTTTTCTGTTTTTGCTTTGCTTTGTTTCTGCTTTGTTTTTGCAAACTTGCACGTTGCTTTGTTATTGTTGTCGCTGATGTCAGCTACACATACACACACACTCACGAATAGGCATTCAGGCACATAAACACATACTATGTAGACATGTGCGATGTACGTACGTAGATTTTTGTGTGTATATATGTAAGATGGTGATATGGTGAAACAGGCAAAAACAAATCGAAATGCATGAAATTAAATTGCAAAATTGAACGATATAAATAAATACAGCAAAAAAAAACCAAATTGTATGATTAAAAAAAAAAAACCCTGAGATAGAGATCAACAATTGGACATGCATATATAAAACGGCGTCAAATCGACAAAAATGTGCATCATGTTTTCTGTGCCCGCCTGGCCCTATTCTGCTTCGAGTCGACTCAAAGGCACTGTGTCGCAAAATTTGCGGGCTTCGCGTGGCGAGCAGCAAACGCAAAGCCTTGAATGTGTGCGAACATAGCAGCAATACTCTGTCTTTGTCTTTTTGTGTTTCATTCGATTAGCAATTTCTTAGTATTTCAGTCCTTTGTAAGGTGGGGTGGATTAACTATGACCACGTAACCACAGCTCGCCAATTGTATGGTGAATAACTAAAATAGGGTATCATTGTGTCGACATACAATATTTCTGCGTTGCTCAACCGGCACTTATGCGTATACATGCAAAGATAACTTTTAAAGGGATCGAAAAAACTGTTTCGCATATCGATAGAATGACAAGATTTCCACGGAAGAAAGACTTTAGAAAACACATGTTTGAATTAGATTCGATTAGATTGCCTTTCCATGAACTTAACTTCGATCAGTTTTGTGACTCTCGACTAGCATCAGCAAAAGCAGCGGCCATAATTGTCGCTATAATCAACATCAAGAACAACAATATATTTATTTTCGAAGCCGAGTCAAGGAACAACAACAATCACAACAGGAGGTTGCAACAAACCTAATCGAACCTGCCTACGGGCAGGTGGCCACATAACTAGCCACTCAGCATGAGTATCTTAATCTGATCGTAGAGCTATCCAAAGCCAAAATTCTGGTCAATCGGATCCATCAACCAGGTAAGTGCAATGCAACAACCGGAGCGGCACAATTGGAGCAGCAAAGATTTAGGTACCACAGAATTGTCGATCAGTAATAGCACAAATTTTTTAGTTTTGTCAAGTTTTAAGATTCATAATACACATAAATAAAACTGTCATTAATAATGGAAAAAAATAAAAAGAACATTTTATGGCAGATGCTTTGTTTCCTGCAAGCGAAAATAATTAAACTGCTGACATTGAATATATGTACACGTGTGTATGTATGTACATAGGTAGTACATACATACGTACTTATTTAGTTATGTCACTTTAAAATTGACATTTCACATATTTCATTTGTTAGTTGTACATATATAAAAAAAACATGTGGGTTTTTTTTTTACTTAATTTAAACTCAAATAAATATTTATATATACATATATATATATATATATATATAGACAGATTCTGTGACATAATGTCAACATACAGTTCCTTACGAATTGGTTTAACCCGAATTTAGAATTTATTTGTTATTAGCTATCTTTTATATAATACTATATATTCCCAGATGAGAAATCAACCTTTATTTTAGTTAGCACAATTTAATGTTTCTTCGTATTTAAAGTGTTAAAAAGGTTTCGATTTTATTAGCATACAAAGAGTAATATTTTGATGAAATGGTTTGAATGGATAACTTATATAAAGAGAAGGAGGGTGAGAGAAAGAGCGCGAAATGGCGATGAATAATGGGTTTTATGGTGCATTGTGAAATCGACATGCCTTGATACAGATACGAATTTAAGTTAACTGTATAACTTACGCAACTGTAAGCGGGCGGTTTCGTTTTTACAAGTATCTGGGCAGGTGAGCAGGCGAGAATCTAACGTCGCAAACATCGTCATGTTGCCGAATAGATTAGTCACTTGACACCCCGGCCACAGTCGGCCGTCACAGTCACAGACTAAGTGGCATTTGTGCTCCGCTGTTTGTCGTTGTGTAAAGTGAGCAGCGCGAATGTTGTTGTTATTCTGGTTAACTAGCGCACTACTGATAAGCCGGCAGCTGAGTAATTTTACCCCGTGACCCCCTCTCCAACCACACACATTTTCAAGCAAAACCGTTAGTTACTGAAGTGCTCTCGGATTAGGATTGGGCCGAAGGTCGCTACTGTCAGAGACGTCGCTGCTAAAATGGCGCCCAGCGTCAGACAAAATGCATACACTGGTAAATTGTATTGAGCCAACGGCATTTTAAAGGTCGTACAATGACTTTATGCAACAATAACAACAACAACAACAACAACAACAGCAAGGCAACCAACACCTGCCAGCAAGCTCTTGCTCAAAAGCCCCTTCTGTCAACTCTCGCGCTCTCTTAATCTCTGTCTCTCTCTGACACTCCGTCTCTTCGTTAGAGCTTTGCAGTATTCAATTGCATAAAGAGAGCACAAATGCTCTCATGCATATGTTGTATTTTAGCACTTGTTCCAGCCACAGTTTATGTTAGCAGACCAGCGGTTAAATGCACACACACACATGCTGTACACGTAGCAAAAACACCGATAAGTTTGCTAATTATATTCTGGAATAAAATTTGTTGCTTTTTGTTTTTTTGCACGAAAACTGCTTATACTTTGATACCGAAGGTATTCTCCACTTTTTGAGTTAGAGGTAAAACCGTCAAAGTTATTAGGTGCTGCTCCCAATAAGCTGCTCCCATAATCGCTATAATCCGTATATCTCCCACAATTTTAATAATAGAGTTAGCCAAACCTGCTGGTATCAAAGGCATAGAAAATTTTAGACCACGCCAACACCCACCGCCCCAGAAACTTTGGCCCTAGAACTCAAAAGAGTGCATATTTTGCACAGTTTGTAAGCTATCGTTTAAATTTAGGAAAATCAAAAATACCATCATCATTTAAAAAAATAAGTCACCAAATTTGAAAAATATATTGCTAGTAACATCTTTGAAAATTCCGAAAACAATTCTGAACCAGGCCCACATATCTGCCGCAAATTATATATATATATATTTGCAGTTCGTTAGTTATCTGTAGCTTCTGTTTGTTCTTCTTTTTAAGGAACTTAGAAAGTCATTCGTCAATGAGATGCACTTGGCTGTATGTGGCGCCATCTGTTGACGTCAGGCACTTTCACTTTAAATTATCACGCCACGCAAATTAGCCGCCCATCAAACTTCAAAGAGCAGCAACAACCACAAAAAAAAAAATAATAAAAATATAAAGTGTTTGTTCAACAATTGCTTTGTTTTTATTTTGTTGGTGGGGTTTTTTTTTTTGTCTTTATTTTATTTATTTATTTATTTAATTATATGTTATTTTTAGCTTGCGACGCGTGTATGTTGTTAATTGTTTTACACAAATTTATTGGGGTTAAGGCCTTTTTAACTTGCCGTTCGTTGATGTTATTATTATTATTTTTGAGATATTTTGTTTTTTGCATTTTTATTTGTATTTGTATTTGTTCAGCGTGCAGATATTATTCATATGTTATATATGTATTTAATATTGTTGGCGCTTTATTTTGAAAACGTGCGAATTTCAAAGCGATTTCTCTTTTGCTCAAAAACTTCTGTTGTTTTTGGTTTCCCTTTTCCAATTTTCGTCTTCAAATTTATTAACTTATTTATACCCTTTTCACAAACACAGCTAAGCAACAAGTAAGCTGATTATCATCAATTCACGTTCAGTTCGATGTCATCGAAATCACAAAAAAGTATGAATACATTTTTTTACATTTTGTTTATGAAATTTAAATTAATGATTGACACAACTGAAAAATTAGCTTAGTTTTAGGCACGGTATTTCTAATTCGGTGTTGTCGGACAGCCAACGCTATTACCACTTATCTTTTTGTTGGTGTTGTCACAAGTTTTGCATAAAGTGACATTTTCGTGTGGGTGTTAAACAAAACCGAAAAAAATACATACGCATTGTCAATAAAGTGTTTTAACAAAGCTGAAATTCCAATTATTCCTATTTCTTAAGCAAAAACAAGTACACATTTTGCGATTTATATATATTTTTTGTTTCATTATTCTTTGTGGTTCTTAGTTATGTTTAATAATAAAAAAAAATTTTTCAAAGATTTTTAAGATTTAAGTATATTACGTTAGAAATAAATTTTTACATTTTGTGTGCAAATTGTGTTATTTATGAAAATTTACAATAATTATGTAACACAATTAAACTATGCCTAATTTAAACAGATGTTCATTAGGCATTAAGCACATACGTACATTATATATACAGTATATTTAATATATATATATGGGGCTGTACATAAGCGTTATTTAGTTTTTCGATCTGTGTTTGCTTCCCATCAGGCAGTGCTCCAAAAACCTCAATTGTTTGGCTCAAATCGGTGAGCGTTTCTCAGCGAACTTTTTTTTCTTCCTATAAATAGATTGATGTACATACATTAGTGTGTTTGCATATATGTATGTACGTATGAATGCACGTACTTATTTATGTGCATATGTGTGCAAATGTCAGCTAAAATTTGTGACTTTGTTTTTCTGTCTGCAAACACGAATAAAGAAAAATTTTTGTTTTGTTCTCGCGTCCATCGCTGTGTGTTTGTTGACTTGTCATCGACGTCGACAGTGCGCCGACGTTTTTAGATATGGCTATAGAATTGTCAAGGTCATGCGAAAATTTAGCCAGGAAAGAAGAAGCGGCAGCAGCAGCAGCAACACGTAAAAACAAATACATAAGAGTTTTTTGCTTAACATACACATATACATACATGGGTTTGTATGTGTGTGCGAAAGCTAAGCAACAACAAAACAACAATAGTCAATGCAGTAAATAGAAGACGGAAAGCCAGAGAGACAGATAGAGAGAGAGGAAGAGAGAGAGAGAGAGAGAGAGAGGGAGAGGGAGAGAGGAGCAGTTCAGTTGGGTTGAGCGACCCGCCTAGCAACACGTGGTCAGCCACGCCTCTTGTCCAAACCCTTAGAATTGACTCCGCCACAAAACGCCTCACCCCTTAATCATCATCACTTACGACACTAAACGCAGACAATTTGTTTCTATTTATAGACATAGCAACGTCGACATGTACATATACATTAGTGTGTGCCTGTGTATGTGTGTGCTTGTATATAAATTGCATTGTATTTTTTTGTGTCTTACGCCCACTCGCTGTTTCGCTTACGCTCCCAATCACCCAATTTTCCACATACACGCACACACACACACACGCACATGCACATACACATACACATACACATACATATATGCACATAAATACGAAAAGTGCAAACAATGCAAAAGCGAAAAACAGAAAACAAAAACAAGTTTTGATTGCTTCGATTATGGCATCCCCTTTGTTTCTTTGTATTTACTGCAGCTACGGGAATCAGAAGACTCCAAGATAAGAACAGCTACAAAAGCAACAAATTGTCAAACGTGCGACTTGGCGCATACACATAATCTTCCAACATATATTGAAAAAAAAAAACAAACAATCAAAACAAATACAGCGTAGCTTCAATTACAGTTACTTTTAAAGTGTGTTTAAATTGTTTTCTGTCGATGGACATTATTAAATGTATATAGTTAAAAAATATGTATATGCATGTATATATATCTATGTATATGTAAGTATGTGGGTGTGCGTGTGTCAATAGATTCATATTCGTTAGGTCAGAATGCAGCAAAACAATTATGAATACCAATATCGGTGTCAATATAAAAATGCGAAAATGGAATTGCAATTTGAAGCCACTGTTATGCCAACACATGTATATGTGCATTTGTATTTGTAGGTACACGTAATTTCGAATTATAACGGTAAGTCAACCGACCTCCCCACCTCTAAAAAAAATTAACGAAATGCATTCTAAAATCTATAAGCAGAAAAATAAACATTTTGATCATGTGATCAATAGAAACAGTCCGAGAGGCAGAGAGAGCGAGAGTGAGAAAATGTAGATGACATAAATAATAATTGTTTAATGCATAAACTTAGCAACAACATACATCCATATGGTACATTTGTGCACACACTCACACTTACACACATACATACAAATATTTAAAGCTTGTTGAAGGCAAACAACCGCAGCTGACGCGTTGCATGCGGCGACGTTAACGTTGACGTCGACGTCAGTAGTTCATACTTGAGATGACCTTGAAAAGTTTAGCAACATTTCGAATTCAATATTCTGTGCCTTGATTTGGCTTGTGCCATTGTGTCTCCTTATGCTGGCTGGCGCACTTTCCTTTGCCTTGTTGCTTTCACTGTTTTTATTTGTTTTTGGCACCTGATTGTGCGCTGCTAACGCCGCAGCTGACTGCGTTTACGTGCCTGTTTGCAGCGACGCTCAGCTGACGCAAATAATATACACATCAGCCAAATAGTCAACGCACACTTGGAAACCAATATAATCTCTGAGAGAGTCACAGCGGGTATGTTTATTTCTAGGTTATGGTCAAGGCGACTGCGACGTAAAGTTGAAGGCTATCCGCACACACACATATTAACCTACACACGTATGTTTGTATGTATGTATTGCCACTCACAATAAAGCTAATTGAGTTTCGCGGGTCGACGAAATTTCTGTGATAATTTTGTTGCTGCTTTCTTTTGCTGTCTTCATTTGTTTACGCATTGACGACTGCCATGTGACGCGACGCGAGGCAAAGCGTCGCTCCGCACGACAAAAGCGAACCGTAAAAGAGTTTCAAATAAACAATCTAAGCACCAAAAATCAACTAAAAAAGTATGTCTGTATGTAGAAACTGCGCAGCTTGCCGAATGCGGCTGATTAGACAGCGATAAAGGTGTGTTGAACTCTGCTTCATGTACATACATATATATGTTTTTATATACAATTAAAGTGTAAATACACATAAATAAATATTCAATTATTTACAATCAAGCTCACTCAACTGTATGCTGCAAGCTATATATAAATATATATAAACATATTACATATATTTACTTACTAATTTGTATAAAGTTTGTATATCTATTAAAAAATTTTAAAGTTTGGCGCGCATACATTACTCACCTCTAACATGAAAATGTCTGCGTGTAATTTGCCACTCACTTTTACTCTAGCGATATATATCGATTGCAGGCTTACTCACACAAATTTGTGCAAAATATTGGTTTTAGCCGTGCATGGACATTTAAACGTAATTCTTTAAACTATATTTATAATAATTGTTATCTTTCAGTTGTACTCAAAACAAATATTTGAAATAAACATTCGTTTGGGAATTTATCAACAATTTTCCATTATTATACATGATGTATCGATATACCACAGTTATGCGCCAACAGCCAAATGGACTGCGACAAAGAGAGCAGAAACAAATGCAGCCGCACCCATGGGCAACATAAGCGGTAAGCTCGCTCAACTTGCAACCTGTTTCGCTTATGCTATTTTCCACCCGCAGGCAGCGACAGAAAAACAGAGCCCCAGAGGCACTGGCGCTGTCAGACGATTGAGGCTGTTCATCGGGGATTGCATCCTTTCGAGCTGGAACACTTGAGCGCTGTGCAGCCGAACGGCAATCATAAGGTTCTGCATCGGCATCCGATACGCGAGCCGGCAAATGTGCCACCTCGCGCCCTACGCGCCACTCATCGCTGGGATGCAGAACATGTGCGTCTCCCGTGTGCGCCAGAGAGCAAATATCCAGTGGAAACCGACGATGGCACATCTGAGATCGAATCACGCTGGGGCATGATCGAGCGCGCCCTGCTTCGGCCGATTAGCAATAGCAAACAATTGCAGGCGGCGATCCTTTCATACAATACAACGTACAAGGGACAGTGGAGCTTTCGAGCGCTGCACAAGCTTTTTGACGAGGAGCTGGATGAGAGCGAGTCGCGTTGCTTTTTCGAGGATCTGCTGCCGAGAATCAGTCGACTGGCCCTGCGTCTCCCGGAGCTGATTCGGGCGCCGATACCGCTGCTCAAGCAGAATCAAGCAACTGCCCTAACACTGAGCCAGGAGCAAATCTCCTGCCTGCTGGCCAATGCATTCCTCTGCACATATCCGCGTCGCAACACGCTCAAGCGCAAATCAGAGTACAGCAATTTTCCAGACATCAATTTCAATAGGTAACCTCAAATTGGCATGTGGCAGGTCTTATTAATTTTTCATTGTAAATATAATTTTCCATTTATATGTTAATATGTATTTTTTACAGGCTATTTCAGTCGAGTGGTGCGTCAGTGCTGGAGAAGCTGAAGTGCATTTTCCACTATTTTCGACGCGTCTGTCCAACAGAGCGCGATGCGAGCAATGTGCCCACGGGCTGCCTCACATTTGTACGGCTCAGCGGCAAGCCGGAGGATGAGGTTAATTGGTATTTGAGCGGTGCGCCCATTTCGAGCATACCAATGCACATAAATGCCAGTGGCACCATCGAGGACGAGGGCATCGGCCTGCTGCAGGTTGACTTTGCCAATAAGTTTCTTGGCGGTGGCGTTCTCGGACAATGCTGTGTTCAGGAGGAGATTCGATTCGTTATCTGCCCGGAGCTGTTAATATCAAGACTGTTCACCGAGTGCCTCCTGCCAACGGAGGCGCTGCTGATGGTGGGCAGCGAACGTTTCAGTAACTACACCGGCTATGCGGGCAGCTTTGCCTGGGCGGGGAATCATGAGGATCAGACGCCGTACGATAGTTCGAGACGCCGTCACACTGCCATCGTGGCCATTGATGCACTTAGCTTTGACCAGGCACTGCAATCGCATCAGTATCGCGAGGATCTCATTTTGCGTGAACTGAACAAGGCATCCGTTGGCTTCAGGCATGAATTGGTTACACCGGCAGCTGGTGTCGCCACAGGCAATTGGGGCTGTGGCGCATTTGGCGGTGATCCGCACCTAAAAGCTCTCATCCAAATGATGGTCTGTGCGCACCATTCCCGTCCCTTGGCCTACTACACATTTGGCAATCGCCATCTGCGCGACGATCTGCATGTGCTGTGGCAGCTATTCCGAACGTATGGCACCACAGTGCATCAGTTGTACGGGGTACTGCGTCGCTACAAGAAAGACGGCGGCGGCAAGTCACTCCACGCCTTTGTGCTGAGCGAGCTGAGGAAGATGCACAAGCACAAGAAACCAGCAAAAGAACAAACAGCAACAGCAACAACAACATCAACGCCAGCTGCAACAACAACCACAACGACAACAGCTGCCCCTTCAACTGCCACTGCAGCAACTGCAAGGACACAAGGGAGTCCAGATCTATTTGCAGACATCTAAGCGGAAGAGTTTTAAATAAACAATCTAAGCACCAAAAATCAACAACTAAAAAACTTGCCGAATGCGGCTGATTAGACAGCGATAAAGGTGTGTTAAACTCTGATTCATGTACATACATATATATGTTTTTATATACAATTAAAGTGTAAATACACATAAATAAATATTCAATTATTTACAATCAAGCTCACTCAACTGTATGCTGCAAGCTATATATAAATATATATATATATATATATAATATCTATATATACATATTAATAAAAATATATATATATATATATATATCTTTATTAATATATATACATACATATTACATATATTTATTTACATATTTGTATCAAGTTTGTATATCTATTAGAAAATTTTAAAGTTTGGCGCGCATACATTACTTGCCGCTAACATGAAAATGTCTGCGCGTAATTTGCTACACACTTTTAGTTTAGCGATATATATCGATTGCACGCTTACCCACACAAATTGGTGCAAAATATTGGTTTTGGCCGTGCATGGACATTTAATCGTAATTCTTTATATTATACTTATAATAATTGTTGTTTTGCAGTTGTACTTAAATAAAATATTTAAAATATACATTCTTTTGAGAATTTTTGAAAAATTCTCCGTTATTATACATTATGTATCGATATATCACAGTTATGCGCCAAAAACACATCGTAAAGTCGGCGTTGGCAAAGATCGATATTCGTGCAATAGCTGACAGCCAAATGGACTGCGACAAAGTGAGCAGAAGCGGCATGGAAATAAATGCAGCCAATGTCGATACGGATACAGATGCACCCATGGGCAACACAAGCGGTAAGCTAGCTCAACTTGCTACCTGTGTCGCTTATGCTATTTTCCACTCGCAGGCAGCGACAGCAAAACGGAGCCCCAGTGGCACTGGCGCTGTCAGCCGATTGAGGCCGTTCATCGGGGATTGCATCCTTTCGAGCTGGAACACTTGAGCGCTGTGCAGCCGAGCGGCAATCATAAGGTTCTGCATCGGCATCCGATACGCGAGCCGGCAAATGTGCCACCGCGCTCCCTACGCGCCACACATCGCTGGGATGCAGAACATGTGCGTCTCCCGTGTGCGCCAGAGAGCAAATATCCAGTAGAAACCGACGATGGCACATCTGAGATCGAGTCACGCTGGGGCATGATCGAGCGCGCCCTGCTTCGGCCGATTAGCAATAGCAAACAATTGCAGGCGGCGATCCTTTCATACAATACAACGTACAAGGGACAGTGGAGCTTTCGAGCGCTGCACAAGCTTTTTGACGAGGAGCTGGATGAGAGCGAGTCGCGTTGCTTTTTCGAGGATCTGCTGCCGAGAATCAGTCGACTGGCCCTGCGTCTCCCGGAGCTGATTCGGGCGCCGATACCGCTGCTCAAGCAGAATCAAGCAACTGCCCTAACACTGAGCCAGGAGCAAATCTCCTGCCTGCTGGCCAATGCATTCCTCTGCACATATCCGCGTCGCAACACGCTCAAGCGCAAATCAGAGTACAGCAATTTTCCAGACATCAATTTCAATAGGTAACCTCAAATTGGCATGTGGCAGGTCTTATTAATTTTTCATTGTAAATATAATTTTCCATTTATATGTTAATATGTATTTTTTACAGGCTATTTCAGTCGAGTGGTGCGTCAGTGCTGGAGAAGCTGAAGTGCATTTTCCACTATTTTCGACGCGTCTGTCCAACAGAGCGCGATGCGAGCAATGTGCCCACGGGCTGCCTCACATTTGTACGGCTCAGCGGCAAGCCGGAGGATGAGGTTAATTGGTATTTGAGCGGTGCGCCCATTTCGAGCATACCAATGCACATAAATGCCAGTGGCACCATCGAGGACGAGGGCATCGGCCTGCTGCAGGTGGACTTTGCCAATAAGTTTCTCGGCGGTGGGGTTCTCGGACAGGGCTGTGTACAGGAGGAGATTCGTTTCGTTATCTGCCCGGAGCTGTTAATATCAAAACTGTTCACCGAGTGCCTTCTGCCAACGGAGGCGCTGCTGATGGTGGGCAGCGAACGTTTCAGTAACTACACCGGCTATGCGGGCAGCTTTGCCTGGGCGGGGAATCATGAGGATCAGACGCCGTACGATAGTTCGAGACGCCGTCACACTGCCATCGTGGCCATTGATGCACTTAGCTTTGACCAGGCACTGCAATCGCATCAGTATCGCGAGGATCTCATTTTGCGTGAACTGAACAAGGCATCCGTTGGCTTCAGGCATGAATTGGTTACACCGGCAGCTGGTGTTGCCACCGGCAATTGGGGCTGTGGCGCATTTGGCGGTGATCCGCACCTAAAAGCTCTCATCCAAATGATGGTCTGTGCGCACCATTCCCGTCCCTTGGCCTACTACACATTTGGCAATCGCCATCTGCGCGACGATCTGCATGAGCTGTGGCAGCTATTCCGGACGCATGGCACCACAGTGCATCAGTTGTACGGGGTACTGCGTCGCTACAAGAAAGACGGCGGCGGCAAGTCACTCCACGCCTTTGTGCTGAGCGAGCTGAGGAAGATGCACAAGCACAAGAAACCAGCAAAAGAACAAACAGCAACAACAACATCAACGCCAGCTGCAACAACAAGCACAACCACAACGACAACAGCTGCCACTGCAACTGCCACTGCAGCAATTGCAAGGACACAAGGGAGTCCAGATCTGTTTGCAGACATCTCAGATTGTTCGCCAACCAATGGGGGTGCTCTGTTTTTCGACAATGATGTTGATGTCGATGACGAGAATGATGTTGATGCCGAACAGGAGCAGGCAAATGCCATGATGTTGGCGGCCAGCTTGGAAAGTGGCGGCAGCGGCAGCAGCAGCAGCAGCAACAGCAGCAGCAACTCCACCAATACCAACAGCACCACCAACACCACCACAACAACAACAACAACCAGTAACAGCAATGCGGAAAATGCCACTGCTGCTGCTGCTGTTGCTGTTTCAAGCGGTAAGCGTCAGTTGTCTCTGCTGGAGATGCTGGATAAGCACTACGAACAGGGACAGGCGAATGGCTCCAAGCGGCAGCATCAGTCCTCCAGTGGAACAGACAAGTGCGGCAAGGCGCGCAAGGACTGTCAGGATGGCGATGCGAGTAATAGCCGCAATTAGTCAATATTTATATTTATATATATATTAATATTTATATAAATATTTATATATATATTAATATTTATATTTATATTTATAGTTAGTTCATATTTATATAGATTATAATCTCGCTTTTGCACTCTGCTGCCATCCCTTTCAAATTGTCTCGCTCTATATATGGTATATATATATATATATATAAATCGATTTATATAGATAGATCATAGATCACATATATGCTTAGCTTTTATCTTATACATATGTATCTATATATATATATATAATCGTAGCTATTTATATAGATTGTTTTTAAGGTAGGCTTACATTAACCGTGTACTCCAGGTGCACGTCGGACACAGTTCTAATTGAAACAGATAACATTACTTTTAAAACGAAAGCTGCAAAATTGTGGCATTGTTGAGAGGCAGATGTAGATTATAATTATTATAATTATAACAAAAAGTTATAGCAATTTGTATGCGCAGCAGGCAGATCTTGATTGTTAATATATATATATATATATATATAAATAACAACGAAAACAGCAAGCATAGAATATATTTAGTTAGCTTTTAGTGTTGCACACACACACACATACACACTCACATTTGCACCTTCATTCACAACTATAATCCAAATATAATAATTATTGTAGACTCAAATTACAATGTAATTTTATTATTTTTATTTTATTTTATTTTTTTATTGTTTTATTTTGCCTTTTTTTTATTTTAATTGTGCTGTGAATTTTCAACGTATTGTCTTAAAGACAATTTTTGAAAGATTTACGTTTTAGTTTTAATAGGCCAAATTTGGAATAATCTCTTTTTTGTATGTTTTTTTAATTAAAACAGTTTTCTGTGACACAACATTTTTATTAGGCAACAGACAAGAACAACCGCAAAAAAAAAAAAAAAAAATTACATTTATTTTATAGATTTGTTATATATATAATATTATGAGTTTAAAATACCAGCCAGCCCGAATTGAAGAAACTCAGTAATGATTACGGCGCTTATTGGAAGGGCAGTATTCGGCGTATTCCTCCCAGGTGCAGCCCACCTTTGTGCAGCACTCGTTGGTTATGGACGGCGCACCCGTTCGCCTGCTCCGCAACATCATGTTGGCAACATTCACATGCAGCCAGGTGGAGCCAGCCGCACCAATGTTGGACGCTATGGATGGAGGAGGAAGCATTTAGATTTGGTGTTGCTCCAACAATTATGGAGATATTTGGCAACTCACGATTGTCCAGCGGACGCTTGGTCCAGTTCTCATCACCGTCTCCGTTGTCGATGCCGTTGCCGACGCCGTTGCCGCTCCGCTTGTTATTGCGTCGCGTCAGCCTGTAAATGTCCTTCTCGCAAGCCCAGTAGAGCTGACGGACCAGCTTGTCTCGGCATCGGGAATGCGCCTCCCGGTGCCAAACGTTCTCCCAATCCGACTGTGAACTGTGCAAAATGATGAGATATACTTCATATACATATCTAATTATCTGATGTACACATTGTTAATTAGTTTATATCAAATTGATGTTATATTATTTTATAAAATTCTTATCATGTGTATATTTTATTAACTATCTCACATCAGATGTAAAAAATATAATTGATTTTTCAGTTATTTGAATAGTATTAATTATAATCAATTTTAAAATCTTTTATAATAAGACATATGTAATCGAAAAATAGTTGTATTTAAAAATGTGTTTTTAACGTTTACTGTATTATATATAAACATGTATACTAATTATACAAATATTTAAATATGCCCATTAATAAACAAAATATGTTTGCAGTTGTCTTTGTTTTGTTGCACTTAAAATGTGGAAATTATTATATACACTTTATATATTATACTTATATTTATATTTATATTTATATTTATATTTATATTTATATTTATATTTATATTTATATTTATATTTATATTTATATTTATATTTATATTTATATTTATATTTATATTTATATTTATATTTATATTTATATTTATATTTATATTTATATTTATATTTATATTTATATTTATATTTATATTTATATTTATATTTATATTTATATTTATATTTATATTTATATTTATATTTATATTTATATTTATATTTATATTTATATTTATATTTATATTTATATTTATATTTATATTTATATTTATATTTATATTTATATTTATATTTATATTTATATTTATATTTATATTTATATTTATATTTATATTTATATTTATATTTATATTTATATTTATATTTATATTTATATTTATATTTATATTTATATTTATATTTATATTTATATTTATATTTATATTTATATTTATATTTATATTTATATTTATATTTATATTTATATTTATATTTATATTTATATTTATATTTATATTTATATTTATATTTATATTTATATTTATATTTATATTTATATTTATATTTATATTTATATTTATATTTATATTTATATTTATATTTATATTTATATTTATATTTATATTTATATTTATATTTATATTTATATTTATATTTATATTTATATTTATATTTATATTTATATTTATATTTATATTTATATTTATATTTATATTTATATTTATATTTATATTTATATTTATATTTATATTTATATTTATATTTATATTTATATTTATATTTATATTTATATTTATATTTATATTTATATTTATATTTATATTTATATTTATATTTATATTTATATTTATATTTATATTTATATTTATATTTATATTTATATTTATATTTATATTTATATTTATATTTATATTTATATTTATATTTATATTTATATTTATATTTATATTTATATTTATATTTATATTTATATTTATATTTATATTTATATTTATATTTATATTTATATTTATATTTATATTTATATTTATATTTATATTTATATTTATATTTATATTTATATTTATATTTATATTTATATTTATATTTATATTTATATTTATATTTATATTTATAAAAAATAAATTTTGATTTCTTCACAATTCTTGGTTTTACTGTAGCTTTAAGTACGTAAATGGTAATTTTTAAAATGGTTAATGGATGCATAAAATCAATCCCAGATTAAATGAATTATTATTTAAACCAATTAGTCTAGTCAAAACGTGAAAATAAAATTGTTATATGCCGATTTCCGGATTTGGATACACGTTGAACAAAACTGAGCATATTTAATTTGTTGGAAATATGAAAACTTAAGTTGCCCAACTGTTGCACATAAATAAATAAATAAATAGGAAGAGTTTTGGCAATGCAACACAAAATATCATAAATTTTGGAGCTGAATATGTTGGGTGGGATTCGAGTGGCTTTCGTTGACTTACCGCTCCCGAAAGAGTAGCTCGAGTCCCTCCTCGGTGTGCTGCAGTGCATTCGGTGTCTGCAGAAGCTGAAGCGTTAGGATTAAAACAGCGCCGCGTAAAATCCAGTTGCGGGGCCTTGCAACTGCCTCGCTGTCGTGGTGGCTCATTCCTATTTTTTTTAATCCCTTTTTTTTATTATTTATTTTTTATTTATTTTATTTGCGCTGATTTTTGCGTTGACTTGTTGCTGATGTTGTGGCTCGCTTGCTGGACACTGGGCGACTGAGCGGATTGCTGGCCGCGCTCAACGGTTTTGAAATATAACCGAGCCGGCAAACTGACGGCGGTCTTTGCATAATTAAAAGAAACGTCTTTTTTTTTTGCTGCGCTATATTTGAACTAATGAGTTGCGTATAAGCCGCACAAGCGGTCAAATTGCGCCCACTCATATGCAAGTTGGGATAACCAAACCAAACTCAACTAATGAGGAGCAACGGCATGTTGTGGCTAGTCGTGTGACGCTTATTGCCTTGTTTATCTGCTTTACACCCACCCAAACAAGCGCAAATTGGACTCAAACTAGTTTGAATCTCAAGCGGGATGCTTCTCCTGTTCACCTGTTCACCTGTCCGCCTGCTGCGTGCCTGCTGCTGATAAACAAACAACATAAAATTGACCACGTTACGATTATTTTTTGTTTGCATCGTTAAATCTCGCAGGCCACAGTCCAGCAGAGCAACAGCAGCAGGAGAGCAGCAGGAGAGCAGAAGGAGAGCAGCAGGAGAGCAGAAGGAGAGCAGCAGCAGAGCAGCAGCTCCTCAGCAGGACCCTTGCATTTCCCTGCCACCACTATTATTTTTTGTTGTTTTACTTTCACTGGCAAATTCACATAAATTGTGCACCAGCCACAGTGGAACAAGTTTGCAGTAACTCGGCTTATCTTACATCATTTGAATTTTTATAGCATTCTTTTCTTATTGTACATTTACCTTTTTTTTTTTTTTAATTATTTTACGTTTTTTAATTTCTGTCTTAAAGTTTAGCAATATCTGACGTTTTCTTTCTTAAAAAAAAAATGCAATAAATTTTAGCAGAAGTTTGGTTAATGCGAAATAAAAATATATAAAACGTTACAAAATTTTTTCAAAACTGCGCTATTATAAATATTTATTTCATCAAATGAAGTAGACATTATTTAATACAATATTTTAAGTTAAGTTTTCTAATAAAGAGCTTATTAATTTTTTAAGTTTTACATTCGTCAAAGACCAAAAGAGAGTTAAGTTATACAAAATACAGTAATTTTCGATAAATAAACCACATATTAAGATTTCTCAACTATATGTGAATTATGCCTACACGAAGATTAATTGGAAATTTGTTCGTCGTTCAAAAATGGTCATCTGACATGAATGTTATAGTTAACAGTTAACATAATACAGTTGGTGGAGATCCTTTGCGGTCAGCTCTGTTAACCCTTTCAGGGCTTATTAGAAACTGTTCTTAAAACAATTGTAATTAAATAATTGTAATTAAATTCGTAAGTGCGCAGCGCTGAATTTAAGTCAAGATCCAAGTTATTTACGGGGATTCCGTTTCCACATTTTCAAACGGCTTTTGGTGCGGCAGCTCATGCACTGCCAGGTTTCGGCAGTAACGCGACGCGAGCTGTAGCGCAGCTCAAAGAATGTCGGCGCACACTGAATGTGCCCTATATAAGAATAACACCATCGGATCAGTTGAAATTTAATTTAATTTTGTTTTCATGCTTGCTACTCACATTTCAACTTGCATGTTTTGCACACGAGATGGTCTCGTACGCAGCCGCAGTTGCATTTCACGCAGGCCAAATTTGGCTTGCAACGGCGCGGCAAGATCTGCCGCGACGGAATTTGCGATATTATCTTTATCATTCCAATAGGACTCCGTCTACGGCTACAATTCAATGAACGATTCATTTCTAATTGTGAAAATGGCGAAAATCTACTGCTTATTTGTAGACTATAAGCGCTTTTCTTGTATTTTTTAGATTTTATTTTATTTTTATTTTATTTATTTTGTAGATTTTAATGTTCACTTGCCATTTATTTTTTTTGTTTAAGCACAATATTAAAAAGTGTTACACAATTAGAAAAGTTATTATCAGAAGTTTTACAGCACTAGATGTGTGTGTTCATATATATATATATATGTATATTTACACATATGAATACAGCATAAATGCATATATTCTTAATTCTTTTGGCCAAAAAAATGATTTTATTATTGACTTTTTTTCCAAAGAATGTCGAAATAGTTTTTGGAAATACTGTATTAGTTAAAATAAGATGAAAACTTTTCGATACTTTTGGTATCGATTTGATATCGATACCGTTTAAATTACAAACGGTAAACAAAAGACAAAATCTCTTTCATGATCGCTTTGGACAGTCGTAGCTTTATGGTAAGCATACAAAAAAAGTGCTGGAAACCAACGCAGTTCCAACCACATAAGACACGTTCTGCTGCTCATTGTGAGTCGATCTCCTGGCTGAGCATTAATTGGCTCCTCCATTATTATACCAGGGATCTGCCATTTTTAACGGCCCTGTTAACTATTTATTAAGTATGTATGCTGCTCCCTGGTCAAAAGAATTTGTGGAATGGTTCGGATGGGGCTAAGCTGAGGCCATCAGGCTGATCGCGGGTTGCGAATGGCGAATGGCTTCTCCTCGGGGAAGTTAGCTGCGAAAAATACGAGATTTGTCGTAAAAAAGCAGTCCCGGACAAACAGCGGGTACGATAAAGTCAATCGTACTGACGAGCCTCACTCAACCCCAAACTTCCCTGCACGAGTGTACCTACCAAGGAGACAACACGGTGGGCTGGATGACCCGAACCGTCGCAACCTCTGCGGATCTTGGGTCAAGTTGTATCTGAGATACCTCCAGCAAGGACTTACTCCAGATGAAGTCATAAAGAAGGCGAAGGAGCCGACGGACCAAGCAGCAGCAGCACCAGCTGCCAAAAAATACAGCAGCACCTTAACGCCTCCGGTGACCACTCCTAAGAGAGTGTGCCCGGGGGCCAGGAGCGTGGCCTTTGGACCATCAGCGGAAAGGGTAAGGAATGCAACGGCAGAGTGAAAGGCCTGGACACGGTCGATTGAAAGGTAATCTGGGATCGATGAGACCCAGCACCCAGGCCATGCATTATGGTTAGGAGGAATATTAACTATACTATCCTTTCAGAGTTCCTCACCACAGACTATGTCCGAATACTACTACAAACTGATGGTGGTGTGGTCCCTATGGTGGCTGCATACTTCGCAGGAGACGGAGCCTGCACGCCGGCGGAGGTGGAGAGACTGGTGAAGTATTGCACAAAGGAGAAGATGCCGAAGGAATAATAATGTTCACGGCTGATTCGATATAATGGCAAAAATCCTGACCGATATTTGACAAGCTCTTTCTATTCCGTATATTTCTATATATACTCGTATATGATATATAAGTATGCCACAGGAAAACCCAAGAGTCGTTATTGATTAGTGCTTATCTTCCAATGTAGCTCTGCGTGGATACTTTTTGCCGGACATGGAGTACCTCGAAACTGGTGAATATTGCGAAATGATGCAATGAGAATTTGGAGTATTCGAAAAAAAGTGCTGGAAACCAATGCAGTTTCAACCACATAAGACACGTTCTGCTGCTCATTGTGAGTCGATCTCCTCTGGCTGAGCATTAATTGGCTCCTCCATTATTATACCAGGGATCTGCCATTTTTAACGGCCCTGTTAACTATTTATTAAGTATGTATGCTGCTCAACAATAATATGATTATTGAATTTATCAATTTTATAATGCTGATTTATTTTGAGCTGCTATAAAAGGTAGATCGGTTGTACTGGTTATTTCGATCAGAACTTGTCTTTTTACCGATTATTCATAAATCCAATTAAGCAAAAATATATTGCTCTAGTTGAAGACTTATTTATGTTTTTATATTGCTAAAGTTTTCTTTGCCAAGAAAATGTTTCATTGATGTGATCTCCTCAAATCTCAATCAATTTTGGTTGGTAGGTAGTTTCGGACACCCTGGGAATTGAGTGTTGAGGAGGATATTCAGCTAGTTTACACTGGAGTCAGACCAAGAGTTGTAGTCTCATTTGAGATTGCCTAGAATATAATTTTCCTGATTCTATGTCCGTGCAGAAGTCCGAAATCTTTTAGGAAGCCAGAAATAATTTGTTGCTGAATACATAAATTTGTCTGGGTATTTACAAACCTATGAAAACATTCGAATTGGGCTATATAAAAAAAACTGTCATTTAAAATCTTTAAAGAATAGTTATGCAAGTGTTTGTTGAATTTATTTCGATTCATATATATATATATATATACATGTAGTTTTATTAACACATAAATTTAATTTGTGGTATAAACATTCATATTCAAATATAATAATTTAGCTTTCATTTTTGTTTGTAGTGATTTTGCCAAGCAAATACAATTTTTGCGTATTCATTTAATTTCTTGTTTTCGACTTAATCTAATGCGTGTTGGCATTGCATTAGTGCGACTGTTAAATACCTTATACATAATATGTAAATTTAATGGAGTTTTAGATAATCCGCAAAAAAAATACTGTATTTAAAAGTAATTACAATCGATTCTTCGATCAAAATTGTTCACTTATACTTAGAGTTTAATTGTAAATATATGTTTTGGTTAAGCTTTAAGGCTTTTTTCCACAATATTTCAATTTGAATTTGTTTATTGTTGGGTTTGCAAATGTCTCAATTCAAATATTGTTCAATTCCACAACTGTGCTAGGATTGCAGTAGTGTTACATATACAAATATAAATATGCAATTCGCACACAATATCCACTTGTTGTATTCTTCACTTATGATATTTGTATATCTATTTGCATTTGTATATTGTTTTCCTTTTGAATAGTTGTCTTAAGCTATAATTTAATTCGGCAACGCCGAAGCAACGTTAACAAACTTCCTACTAAAAAACAATGAGAAAAAACACCAACACAAATAACAAAAATTAAATCCTTATGCAATAGTCAATTTAATCAATGTATACATATATATATGCATATATATGGATATACATATTCATATTTTTTTAATTTATGGTATTGCTATTTATTTTCTTATCAATTTTAATAAAATGATTCACCACTTTTTTACAATATATATATGTACTTCAGCTAGATGGAAACTAGAAATGATTACATAAATCTTGACTGATGTTCAAAATAAAAGCAAAGATAAACCAAACGATAATTGTTATAATAACGCAGTAATTATACAATAATTTTTATAATAACGCAGTAATCACTAACATTAATTTTTTTTAAAAAGTAATGCAAAAGATTGATTTACATAGATGCTTAAAACTAACTACAAATTATATTCTAAAATTGGAAAATTTAACAAGATTATGATTTCCGACCAACAACTGACGATTTATACCAACTTCTTATCAAACATATTAAATCTTATTTTGCAGTGTTTTACGATGATGATTTTTGAGTTCAGTTGACTAATGGAAAAACAAGTGCATCAGGAATATTTTTGAAATTGTATCCAGCGAACCGGAACTCGATTATAAAGTCAGGGAAATCAAAGGAAATAATAAAATACAATGTTATACAAAAATAGGACAATTTGTGCAGTTTCCTTCTGTTTAAGTAAATATTTATGTGAAACCATTACATTATCAGAAAATATTATAAAAGCCGACAGAACTATTTAAAGAATAGAACATATTATCTAATAGTGAATGGAAATTGTTACATTGCATTCGCAATAGATGCAGCTATATATGATCACTTGCAAATCTTAATTGTAATTTTTATGAAATTTTAATTTTTTGAAATTGATGTGGAATATTTGAAACAAGTCAGCCAAATTGTTTTATATATACTCTTGTGCTGAACTTTTGAAATAGTATTCTAGTATAATTATATTATTTACGCTTATTAAGAACATTTTCATTTAAATTTAAGTATTTGGTTATGGCATATTTAATTATTGTTTTTATCCATTTAATTTGTAATATTTGTTGCCACTTTTGTTTTATGTAACAATTTAACAATAGCATTTATGATTAATCACCGACAACATTTATCATAATTCGCTCTCATTCTGTAAATCACATAATATCATGACGGTGTATTTATATACATATATATATATATATATATATATATATATATAAATGTATATCAATATAATTAATACAATTTGAATTAGTCTAGACACACAGAATTTTTGAAATAACATTATTGGTTAGCTTATAATTTTAATCCAATTTGAATGAATTTTCAACGGAATTTTTAATGCTCTCATTGAATTTTCCGCACTTTTACATAATTAATTTGAATATATTTGAGTAATGTATATGAATATTTAATTGAGACAATTGAATTGTATCAATTTAATGCGACAGTTTTATCGTCTATATTTTTTTATATTTTTTTTTTTTTGTGGACACACATTATTATTAAAACATAAGTAATTAGTTGTTATGTGCTTTAATCTGAAATGATTGAATTCCATGGAATGTTTGCATTTTCAAAGTTTAGACACATTAGTATAATTGCATTAGTTTGATGATCTAATTATCTGATCTCACAATCAATCCCAATTACAAACAGTCAATTTTTTTTTTTTATTTTTATCTACCTGTTTGGTTAAACTGGAAATTCTGTTCCCAATTTTGTTGTTGACAAGTTTTGAAAGCGCTAAGCTCATAGGAAGAATTTTATCATTATCATTTATTTATACATATTTTTGTGTTGTGCATATCGCAAATTAATAATACTACTTTTAATAGGACTTTCTGTCATTTAGTGATTAGTGATTTGTTTAATAACAAAATTACCACATTATATTTACCTATTTTAAACACCAAATTCAATTTGTTTGGTTGTGTGTCAAATAACATAGTAATTTTAAGTTATGCATATTTTTGTTATATTTGCATTATATTAATTTTAAAACTCTTTAATTGTATATAGAGCTCGTAATTTACACAAATATGCCACATACATATATAAATATATATATATAATCCAGATCCATAATGCTGATAACTGCAAAATAGAGAGTTGAATTTGGAGATAGTTTGCCGATTGATTTAGGTATTGACCAACTGACCAATTTAGAGCATTTCAATGTTGGACGTGCCGTTGCCGGTTGCAGTTCTTGTGGTCTTCGTCATCTGCTGGTTGGTCACAATTGGTGGCGGGCTGCCACACCACACGACCTGCAACAGACAGGGAATATATGTTTAGATATATATATAGAGATATGCAAAATGGATGCTCACCTTGCGGAATGCCTTGCGAAAGTTGTCAGAGAGAAAGGCGTAGAGTATCGGATTGATGCAGGAGTTTGTGTAGGCCAGCACATGTGATATTATCTGTATGATAACCGTTAGATGTGTGCCACCATACATATTGAGGGCCTTCAGCACCAGTATTACCTTAAATACACACAATCAATACATTTTAAATATTGTAATTTGTATATATATATATATATTTGTGGTTGTCCATTGCAATTTGCAATTGATAAAAGCATTGATTTTATGCAAATAAATTTTGCAAATAAGACTTCTACCGGATGTGCTTCGACTTGCTGTGTGAGACACTCGGTAAAATAAAGTGCAATTATTTACTAAGCGAAAATGTCAATTTGCTGTCTTATGAGGACCACAATTACAAATACATATGTCTGCGTGTTTGAGCAGTATGTGCGAGTGTATTCAATATTTATACAGTTCTTGCCACAATCGGTTTTTATTTGAACACCAGCTCCATCTGCAACAGCTGCAACAGCTGCAAGTGCTTCAATTTCGAGAGTGCCTCACAGCTTATAAGTGTTCAAGAAAGCCTTTAAAGAACAATGCTGATTTTTATCAGAATTTAATGACATGATAAATAAATATTTACTCAAAAGTAGACTGCTTTTTTTTTAAATTAATTTGTAAGGATCTTTCAGTAATTTAAATATATAAAATATGGAAAAGAATTAAACATGAAAATACAATAAAGGACGTCATAAATCTGGGGATATTACAATTTTTACTACTTAACCCCAGAAAAACTCTGACAAAAACTGGGATAAATTGTGAGTGAAAGTATGCAAAAGATAGATAAGTTAATAAAATGAGTAACAACACTAATAATAATAACAATGATGCTTTCTACATTTAGATTTAATTAATCTAAAATAAAATATTTCATTTCATATGTCACAACAATTGTTTTATGTTTAATAAATTGTTTTGGTTCACTGCACATTTATTTTAGGCCCTTTTTTTTTTTGGTTTTGATATATGTAAAATAATTTATTGCCCCGGCTTTTTGCTGCACATGAAACATGTAATGGGAAATGTGTTGTGTTTGTTAGACAACCGCCGACAATTCGAACATATCATGGTTAATCCTGGCATTTTGATGTAATACTTACGTGGATGGGCAGCCAACAAATTGCAAATGCCAAAACCACAACAACAACCATGCGGGTAACGCGTCGCTTGCCTTTACTGAAAATGCAAAATATGAGAGAATTTATTGCGAAATGCCAGTACAAATTCGGTATAATTCGATCTAAATGAGAGCAAATTAATATGGATGTAGTTGAGTTTTGTATTATGGCCTGTCTGTTTTATAAATGAAGTCAGTGTAAGCTGCAACTTGTGCCGGATATTGCCAATGCCAAGTTCACAAAACGTGCTACGCGGCGTACACGCTATTTGCATATGTGCACACACACACATACACCATCACAGAATAAGTGTGGCAGCAACGTTGGCATAAGTTGAAATTGGATTTTTGATTTGGTCACGACAAAGCGACACATCACGCATACCCAGCATGGGATACGCTTTAAAATTGAAAAAAAAAAGAAAGAAAAAAAATCAGCAGCTTTGCAAGTCAAAAGGATTGCTCACAGGACACCCATTACCACCCATTACTTCATATTTATTTTTTTTTTGCTTTACCCTCATCAATTTGCTGGCGCCACAAATTGTTCGCCCCTCAAAAACTTTTTGATTAAGGATCGGCTCAATATTGAATTATTTACGGACATTGTGCTAATTGGCAAGTTTGGTAAATTATTTATTTATTGTTCGACTCAGATCTGGTTGATAATAAGCTAATAGGTCAGACAGCATAGAAATTTTTGCTGGTCATTTTGCTCATAGACCAAAGATAATCGGCTAATAAATAAAAATTGATTTACTTTTGCACAAAACCATCTTTAATTAATTCAAGGCATAAAAACTGAATTAATACTGATCCTATCCAAAATTCATGTCAATCCATTAATTTCGCTTAGTTCTTTGAGGTTGAGGTAGAGATTTCCACAATCTGTGTCTATATATTGATGAGATATTTTATTTTACATATAGATATTATATATATAAATTATAGATATTTAGTGATATCTCGGTAATTTTTCTAAAAATGCCTTTTAATATTTTAATAATTATTTATATATTTTTTTTTTTCATTAAAAATTTAGAGTCTTATTGAGATTTGCTTGATTTAAGCGTAAAAAGCTTAGCTCATTTTTAAATTGAAAGCAACTCAAATGCGTTGGTTGACCTGTAATTACACAGCGCCAAGGCCAACTGAATTACAAGAGTGGGTGGGTGGCAATTGGGTGGTGCTTTTGTAGTTTAGTGCCGTCGGCTGGTGGTTGGTGGTTGATGAGGTAAATAACAAACAAGGCAGAACAGGCTTTTAGAAATTTATGAGCCACACGCACAAAGTTCTCAGAGTGGGCGTAATAAAAAGGCATTCATCATGCCCCATGAGGCAGGTGCACCTGCCTCTCTCTGTGTGTGTATGTATGTGTGTGTGTGTGTCGAGCGTGGCAAGCAAACAAACAAACAAACTGGCGCAGGCTGGTTATTCCAATTCCAATATCAATAACACACTTTTGTTATCCACTCGCAAATATGTGTGGCATGCTTAATATTTGTTAAGCAGTCTCCTTAACTTAACTCACCGAGACTCGGCGGATGGCTTGCAGCCGGGCGCACTTTTCCACAATCTGGCCAACATGCCCATATATAGAAAGCAAATCAGCGTCAATGGTGCCACATACGATGACAGAAAGAATGAGACCTGCAACGAGAAAATGCAAATGCAATTAATTTATCAATAAATTGCCAAGTATTGTCCAAACTGCTGTTAATCAATAGAGTTCAAATATTTGCATAGTTTTCCACTTGATCACAGCAAATGCGAATAGTTTATAAAAAAAAAGTTCATAAAAGTGCCAAGAAATAAGTTTTGCATTTGGTTTTGCGTTTGAAATTGTTTTAATCTAATCAAATATTCAAAGTCTATTATCCCCATTTTAGTCGCATTTTTTTATTTTTATTTTGTGACTATAAATTATATTTTAAATTGTTTGTTTGTTGTGCAAAAAATTTTGGAATTTAGTTAAAATGCCTTGTTATTCCAAGTTGATTTTACAAGGCCAGCAAAATTCTGTGTTCAATATCTGTTTGCATATTTCCATTTGCATTTTTTTGTTTGTTTTTATACTGATACCGAAGGAAAAAAAAATATATATACGTACAAAATATATAAATTGTTTTGCTTTTGCAACAGAACAATTCACTTGAGTATTTGCTTTACAAGTGATATTTAATAATGACAACTTGTTTATATAATTTTATAATTGCTTAAATTCAGAAAATGTTATTTGTTTCAAATTGTTTTTAGTTAAATATTTAATTAATTTATTGTTAGCGTGAACGTTTTTTTTTTTTTTTTTTTAAATTTTAGATTTATCCCATGCACAGCAGCTCTTCTTGAGTTGTTTTATACAATTTAACAGATAATAAAAAAAACAATTTTTATTTAAAAAGGCGTAACTTTTATTTTCATTAAAAATGAATACCATTCTTATGTGATTATTTGTTCGACTGATCAAAATTTGATTGCTGAGTAAATTTATTATTTTAATTCTGTAATTTTGTGTGATATTTAATTTATTTAAATACATTGTTAATTTAATTATTTAAAAAACGTATTAATTTTTAATATTTATGTATTTACTTAAAATTTACTTGATATTTTAAATGTATATATTATTTAGATTTAAATGTATTTTAATGTCAAAATTAAGGTATTATGGCAACGAAAATGTTAAGCCATTTCAAGTCGACTCGAAGGTTTTATATATTAATGTAGAACCCCATTTCAGGCCTCGTGGTGTTTCCTGGATACCGATTAAATTTATTATATAGTGAGCAAATAAACAGATGACAAAATAAGATAAGTTCTTATAAATATTTAAATTAAATTTATAAATAATTCATAAACTGATATCAGAGAATTATGTAGTCGGTGCCCTCCGACTGCAGTGTCCTTACTTGTGTTTGTTTTTTGAAGTTTTACAGAAAACATAATAAACACTTCGTCTTTTATCGGATTCAACGTAAAATCACTTGCGAATGGCTTCATAAAATAAATATATATAAAAAGGACAATGCGTTGGATAAGTAACTGGCGACAGTTGTACAAAGTAGCGGTCATACTCAGTCCTAAATTTCCCCCCCAACTTGCCCCTTTTTGCCACAAAAACCCGCATCACCGTTTTTGCCATAAAGTTTTTGGCATACTGTGAAGTTGCCATGCCATCTGCTGCCATGTCAGCGGCTTTTGTTTTTGCATTGAAAATTGCCAAAAGCACTGACCCGAAAGGCTGCCCAGATACCAGATACCAGAGATGAGGCACACACAGAGAGAGAGATATGCCATGGTGTGAATGAGTGCCTTGCAACCAGATGCTGCCATTTCATTCTAATTTCAGCGAACATGAATAACGCTCGAAAAATATTCCCTTCTCTACGCAGAATCCTTTGGTCAAAATCGAGCTAGATAAGGCCTTTAAAAGTGGTTATACCATAAAATAAAAGGGAAACGAAATTTGAGGAAACTCAAGAATATTGTTAAGAACAAATTACAACAATATACATAGCATTTAACTAATTAATTGTTGATAGAATCAATGATTTTGAAATTTAATTAATTTATTTTTTAAACTATTATTTAAATATAGTAATTAATCTTACAGTTACAACTGTCATAAAACGAATTTGTTTAAGTGTCGTTTGCAGCTGGTGTTAAATAATCCTTTGACAGATCCATTCGATGTTTTACCACGATGCCCAATCTGCTGGAGGACGTAAATATATATATATATATATATATATATATATATATATATATATATATATACAAACAAATTTGCATATATATAAAGCTCATTTGAGGCGCGTTAAGTTTGAAGTGGCTTTAACTTGGCATTAAACCGCCAGCCAAGTGTAAATGATTAAAACAGGACAATGGGGTGGAGAAGGGTGGTGGCGGTGTTGGTGGCTGTGTGGAGTCGGTGGGTTTGGGTAAACAAAAAACAATAAAACACAGTCAGCAGAGGCAGAAAAATGCCTGCTGCGTTTTTTTTTTTTGGGTAAAAACTACAGAAACCGATATGGCTCTGGCTGTGGCTGGAAGGGTGGGGGAGGGTGGGGGGCGTCTGTATGGCTGTGGGGCTCTGATTCGTGTAGGCGGTTGGGCCCATTGTAAATCTCAATAAAGTGCTTAACCAGTACAAACAGAAAATGCACAAAGGTGGGCTGATGTAATGAAACGGAAAACGGAAAAGCCAAATGAAACGAGGCAAAAGGAAATCTCGCTTGGCGCAATTGTTAATAATAATCGCAGAAAGCCTTATTTTGGCGTTGGGCATTCATATGGCAAAATGGCCTACAGGGCCGGAATTGAAATCACTTTGGTTGGATAACGCGCCACGGCCAACGTACATGTCCCGTTATATTGTCAACAGTCAACGACGCGATTGCGACATAATCTGAACAGACAGGCAATGAGCAGGCGGGTTACTGAGACATCAACAACAACAACAACAACAGCAACAACAACAACAACAACAACAAGAGCAATAACAATATCTTACACAGCATTTCTGAGCAAAATGTGGCGAATATGATTTTGCCAAACCGACGACTTAATTAAAGATTCAATTGCAAAAAGAATTTGTTTGCAATGCCAAAATGTCAGAAGGCATTATGACAATGACTATGGCAACCAACTTAATGTTAACGAGAAAATTATATATATATCACTACTATTCACGGATGATACAATGTCTTGTGCCACACACAAAATGTGGCATCTATGCCAGGTTTTATGTCACACTTACGCTTCTATTAACATTTGCCACTAATTATATAGAGATTAATATTTGTGGCATTAACCAGAAACAATGGTTGTCTTATTGTAGTCTGAAATTAATCTGCTGACATCTAAATTTGTATTTATTTTGCATAAGCTAAGGTGAATTGGCTCTTTGGTCTGATTCTCTAATTGTATGCCAAGATTAGCCATTTTTCTTCATCGAGAAATCCGTAGACAAATTGTATCACTTAAACGTAAAATACAATAAGAAATTTACTCCTACACATTTCAATTGTAGAATATATATATATATAATTATTATACAGTTTATTATTTTCTTTGCATTTACAAATAAAGTTTCTTAATAAGCAAAACTCTTTTCAAATAAATTGAAAAGTATTTATTCCTTAATTAAAACGGCGTGAAATAGAAAATTGTGCAAAACTTAAATTTCAGTGTTTTATGTACCCCAAAAAACAACAACAACAACAACAACAACAACAACAAGAGCAAAAACAATGCTAATAAAAGTGCGAGTGGGCATCGCGAACCCAAGTTGATTAATTTGGTTGAGTGACAGCAGGCGCGACAGTTGCTCGGCTTGTATATGGCCAAATCCCAGGCGCAATTTGAGGCACGGCAAATATTAACGAGCCGCTTCGGTCCCAGATGCCGCCTCAACATCACACTACCGCCCCAGCCCCCTAACCACGCCTCTCATATAGTTGTCCTTTGTCCTATATCATATGGCAGACACTTCAGTTTATGGCTTTTTGTTGTGCGGCTCGTAAAGTTTAAAGGCTCATAGCAAAAAAAAGTTTTGCCTACAAGTTTTTCTTTTCTTTCAGCTGTCAACTATTGCAGCCTCCTCTCCCCACCCCTCAACTACCCACACACTGGGCCATTTAGGTTCATAATGTTGCAGTTAGATTTCATAGCATGTATCTGTATCTGCTTGCGATTTTGAAGTAGTCCAGTTTGCCGACGAAGTTTTATGCCGCTTCAAACTTTATTGATAGTTAGGGGGGTGGGGTGGGGTGTGGCTTTATGTGTCTATTGTTTAAAGTATTCCGCGTCATAAATTCTGAAAAGGCAATCGCTGCAAAAGTAGCTCAACAATATCTTTAAATATTCGCCAGAAACTTTCAATACTAAATTCTACACTGTAAAAATAAAATATTTTTCTTATTTTTATTATTATTAGTTCAAGTTAAAATGATAATTTTTTTAATATTTTTTAAAACGCCTGAATAAATTATGTAAACATACTCAAAATCTTGCTTTAATGGTTAGTTTGCAATGCACAAACGTATTCATAATTAACATAAATAAAGTGTTAAATTCTTATTTAGTATTAGCCAAATTTTGTGTTTAAATTGATTGCTTAACTGTGAATTTATCATGGTTTTAGGAGACACATTCCGATAGAGATTGTTGGCAAGTGGAGAGTATAATTAAAATGAAATGCTATCAATTTCCAACCGACATACAACCGCAACTTGAAGCGGAAAGAACCTTTGGGGTAAACGAAAGTAAACGAAACATCCCATGGAGCATTTCCAGTGGAGCTCTGTGGTCACGCATGCCACACGGGGCAGATTCAAGGCGTGTCTTTGCCTTTGTTGTGCAACATTTTATTATTTATTTACGATGACAACAGTTTCTATTTTGTTTTTGTTTTTAGTATGTGTGTGTGTGTGAGTGTGTGTGTGTTTGTGTAAGTTGATTGTTGTTGCGCTTACGCGTCAAAAGTTTGATCCATTTTTATGTGCTCGCAAGCGATAAATAGAAACGCGAAATTTGCCAACGAAATGCTCAACTGTTTGTCAACTGGAAACAACAATAACCTCAAAAATAAAATATTGGTTCCTTTGGGTGCCCAAACCAAATAAACAAATAAACCAAATAAAATTTCCAAACTACAGAGCCGCCAGCCGGCCGGTAACACATGGAGTCGCACTTTTGATACCCTGCATCCCAAAAATGATAATAATATATATTTGGTTTGCTGCTTCAGTTTCATCCACCTATGATTTGGATAATGTTAAGGAAAATAATACAAATATAGTTAAAAAATTATGATAAACATTGCATAACAAATCGACTTGGTTGATTAGCGATTCCATTAGGGATTACAGAGTATCTGCTGGTCAAGCCTTCTCACATATCGTTAATAGTAATTTCGATTTATATGCTCTGACAGGCGGCACAATGTAACGGGGCAGCTTCTCATGTTATTCGGTATTTCTTTTCATATTCCTGTTACATTGCTGTTCTTGTTCATGTCAACGAATCGAGGTGTGTAAATTGCTGTATGAGTTCCGTTAGAAGCGAGCGCTCCACAATTGCATATTAGCACATGAATTCACATACACACATATACACACATAATCACATGTATGTATGTGTACAAACAGACCGCCAGACAAACAAACAACAACTGCAGTGAGTGGGTCATCATCATTGTTGTTGTTGATGGTTGTTGTTTTTTTTTTGCTGCTACTGTTGTTTTTGTTGTTGTTTTATTATTGCTTGGTATGCAACGCTCATTCATTGGCCACAAGTGCGGGTTCCTGTGTAACATCCTTCCGGCATAGAATTGCCGTGGCACGTCTCCGTCGAGTTGTCGTTTGCCTTGGCCAAGGTGCTAAGGACTCAGCGTGTGTCTCTTGGAATTGGCTCTCCTTAAAGCTGAGGCTTTGGCTCCCTTTGCAACATGGGTTTTCATTGAATAAATATGAAATGTATGGAAAATCATACAATCAAGTTTAATAAATCAATTTATGAAAAACATAAGAAAACTGATTCACTTGAAATGAATAAATAATAAATATAAAGTAACAGAAAATTCTGTGAACCGGCTGACTTTAAGTATTTTTTCCGATACATATTATATTTTAATAAAAATATAAAAAATACTAAGTGAGTTTTTTTTATTTTCATATTTTTTTTTGTATATAAAATGGAGCTAACACGTCTGGCTGAAATCTTAGTAATAAATATAAAGTAACAGAAAATTCTAGGAACCGGTAATATTTTCGATACAGATTATATTTTAATAAAAATATAAAAAATCCTAAGTTAATTAATTTATTTTCCTATTTTTTTTTTGTATATATCATGGACCTAACACGTCTGGCTGTAATCTTAGCAATAAATAAAAGTAACAGAAAAAGTAACAGAAAATTTTATGAACCGGTTGACTTTAAGTAATTTTTCCGATACAAATTATATTTTAATAAAAATATAAAAAAATCCTAAGTGAGTTTATTTATTTTCCTATTTTTTTTTTTTGTATATAAAATGGGTCAAACACGTCTGGCTGAAATCTTAGCAATGGCATTGAAATGGCAAATACTTTTCTAGCTGGACTCGATTCACCACAAATCCACACATTGTAATACAATGTTAACTCTCCTTTTGCACCTCCAAAGTTGCAATAAAAATTTACTTTCATTTAGTTTCTCCCTTGCCGGAACTGCCAGCATTATTATGTTGCACATTGGCTGCGATTGTCTGTCTTGTCCAGGGAGCTATCTGGTCTGGTTTAAATGCGACACAATGTGTTGCCAACTTTGTTGTTCGAGTTGCAATCAGAACTTTCATATTTATTTCTATTAGTTTCCATTTGTTAAATTGTTACAATTTTGATACACATTATTCCACTATTATTTAATAGTTGTTTTTCTATTTTTCCCCTCATAGTAATGCCATTCCAGAAATAACTACAAATACTAATTTCATATGTATTTTTTTTTAGCCAATGTGTTTTGGCCAGCTCTGCTTTAGATGCAAGAAACATGCTCTATGCCAGAGTTGGATATGCACAAAAGTATTATTTGTATGGCTAATTAACCATGCCAGTTGCATGGCAGAATTCCACTGAAATGCTGACACGTCTCCAGTCCTGGCAATCCAGGCGCTAAGCTGTCAGCAGGACGACGACGACGCAACCCGTCGAGTCCTTGTCCTGTCCTTGTCCCTGTCCCTGTCCCTGTCCTTGTCCTTGTCGTGTTCGAGTGTGTTAAGTGGCAAATATATTGCAAGCTGCTGCCAAGCAATGCAAAATATGAGCCTGAGTCAACAACACATTTACAAATACGTGTTTTTTGTGTATGTGTTTGTGGTGTCTGCCTTTCGAGTAGCTTTCATGTAATTTCATTTCACGCAATTCCACTTTTTACGGGTGGCTCGCGAGCTGGTGACAAATTTGGCGGAAAGCATGAATAATGCTGGCACATTAATCAGAGATCAGGACAAGTGTGGCAGGCAGGTAAACGATGAAGGAAACGCACCCAGATTAGAGGCCACAGAACGCACAATCAATTGCATGACTTACCTGAAAGCCAACCAGACTCCAGATCTCCTCCTCCGTGGAGAAGACGCAGGCGGTGCCAGCACGTCCATGATACTGATACATCCGTACGGAGTGGGCCAAGGCCACGGGTATAGCCGTTGTTACAATCGTTATCCAGGCGCACATAATGGCCCTATTTGCGGAAAGGTAAGCTATTAACTTGTTTCAGCTGCAAGTCGAAATTGTCAACATGCATCGCTTGATTTGGGAAACTTCTTTTGAATAAAAATCCCCCCTTACCGAATACTTCTATCAAAACTCTAAAAGTAATAATTGATTGAAATAGTTTAATATTTTTTTTTTATCTTTTTATCGAATTCAAATTTAAAATTGAACTGAAAGTATAGTTTTATATTAAAAAAAAAATAATTCAAATAAATTTTATCTAAGCTAGTCGAGATTACTCACTATTAAAATTTAAAAGAGTTTAAAATTTTAATAAAAATATAAAATTAGTGTTTGAACTTAAACATTTGATATTGATTCTAGCTGTCATAGATATGACTAGAAATACGGAAACATGGACATTATTTTGGTCATTAATTTTAGTCCAAATAATTATCATTTCCAACTTCATATCTGAGCTGGATAAGAACAACTATAATTTACGTATATATTTTTTAAACCTAACATTACTTAAATCCAATTAAATTTTATCCAGATAGTTGAATACAATTTTCATGTTAAAATTGACTTCTTTTCACTCGATTTCATAAATATATGCGAAATGCTAAGCGATTATCTATCTTAAATTATGCCCAAGGGTCATGGACTGAAATCATAGGGCAGGCCGAAGGAACACTTCATGTGACCACAGCCAGGAGCAGAGTGAGAGAGAGAGAGACTAATTGACTTAATTAGAAGTGGCTGAACAATAAGGATACATTGTTACTTACAGGCTGGCATTGCGCTCGGTGCGGAGGGACATGCTTGTGACTGGATGCACAACGGCCAGGAAGCGATCGAAGGACATCAGGACAAGGGTGTAGACACTGAAAGGCAGATGTATTGAGCTGTATTGAGCTTACCGCATTTATATGGAATGGATGTACTCACCTGCAGTGGCATGTGACCACAATCATGTACTGCACAAATTTGCACCACATATTTCCAAATGGCCACTCCGGCAGAACATAGTCCGTGGCGGTAAATGGGACGCAGAAGATGACGAAGAGTATGTCCGAGACGGCCAAGTTTATAATCAATAGATTTGTGGTTGAGCGCATTTGCTGGTTAACGGCCACCACTGCAACACAATGCATAATATATACATTGAGAGAGAGGGAGAAACACACAGAGAGAGACAGAGAGAGAGAGAGAGATAGTTCATTAGTCGGATATTTGGTGTTTGGCGTTTGCTTGCACAGGAAATAATAGACAAAGATTTAAATGTGATGTGTGTAGCCATGCAATAATATGCAATATTAAATTTTAGTTTAGTGTCATTGTTAATTAATATGGCATTATTAGGCCAAGTTAGTCTAAAGTTCTATATCGAAATTAGAAATTTGTGTATATTTCGTGCAAAATAATTATATCAGTTTCTCAACAAATTGGAATCAACCAAAATTTATTTTAGGAATGATTAACAATATCATCATTTGTCTTCTGGGAAATTTAATCATCGGCACTTTGAAAAGAATTGTTTGTCTTTTTATTTAGCTATTTTGGCAAACTTTGTTTGCATTGGCATTAAGCCTTTAAGCCTTCTCACATTTGTTTACTTTCCCACAGCCTAAAAGCTTTAGTTAATTGCCTGTTTTTGTTTGTTATTCATTATTTATTATATAGGATAGTGCTCATTAGAAGGCACTTTGTGATTAGCACCTTCTTTGTTTGCATTTATATCACTTCTTATCGGTGAATAATGTTTTCATTTTGCTTGAATTTCCAATCAAATTCGAATGCTCTGCATTGAATTTAATTTAATTTGATTTATTCATGACACTAGATAAATACCAAATCAATTTAAATTCTAAGCCAGTTCGTATTAAATATTCACACTTCGGTGTAATTTCAAATAATCCATTTAAGCCTGTCCTAAATTATTGTTTGGTTGTTTAGCCAAACCAATAAAAATAGATGAACCAATCAAATTAATATTTGATTGCTCGAATAACAATTTTAAATTGTTACAATATATATATATATATATGCAAAAGGTGCAGTGGAAGTCACTTATAATTCATTTCAAAATTTTTAATAATTCTTTCATCGAGTATCAAAAAGATTCTGTAAACTTTTATTGCCGCCAGAAAATCATTTAAAATTGTTCAAGCAAATTTATAATTTTTATGGTTAACTTTTATAACTCACAATAAACCAAACATTAAAAAAAATGACATCAATTTTTGACTTAATATTTAAGCCATTATATCTTTGAACTGTTTTATTATGTTGGCAACGTAATTGGTTTTCGTTAGAATAATTTGTGGGTGTAAACAAAATGCCTCAACTATTTTTGACTGACTATTTATAGTTTTACTCAAATGCATAATTGAAATGACGCACGCCAATTTGGAGGAGCTGATTCTTGTTCCCTGACAAACGTATTGTGCTGAATGTCCTTGCACAGTTTGTGGGGGGCAAACACCCAAGTTTTTCCTGCCAATTACGCGCACAAAGGCAACGCCCACAAAACTACTTAGAGCTGGAAGTGGAGCTGTCGCTGGAACAGCATTGTATACAAGCAGATCTTCTTGTTGTTGTTGTTGTTGTTGTTGTTGTTACTTTTGTTGCTCCTTCGCGATGCTCTTTGTTGTTGCTGTTGTCGCTCCACGATTTTCTTGAGCAGCAACAAGCAGCGGACGACAGAGACAGAGAGCCACTTGCAATTAGCCAAACAATTTATGTAGCTCTGTTCAAAAGATTCACAGCGGGTGGTTTCACTGCAGCGGATGGTGCTGGCGGAGATGGCAGTTGGGGGTTGGGGGTGCGGGGCTGCGAGCTGGTTGCGGTGTATTGTCACTGTAACAAAAGCTAGCGCCGAGTCGCATGCAAGTTGATGGGGAAGGGGAGGGGCATGGTGTGGCGCGGTCGCACATGCCTGATATGAGCACTTCAATGGATTGATGTGGCACACTGCCAACAAAATGGCAGCCAGAGGCACAAGGCAGAGGCGGAACGATGATTGCCAGTGTCTCTCTCTCTCTCTCTCTGTGTGTGTGTGTGTGTGTGTGTGTGTGTGTGTATGCCAGCGGGTGTGTGTGGACTGGGGGTCACTGAAAGTGCAGTCTGGTGAATAATTTTCGGAAAAGGAAATGTCGCGACGATAAGCTAGTATTATATGAACTGATACTTTTTATATACCCTGCAATTTTAATGCATCAAACTGGGATATTGCTCAGATACAGAAGAGAAAATTTTCATATTTCTTTTTAACAATCAATATTTTCGAGAGTATCCCGTAAGTCGTTGGATGATTTGTAAAATATTTTGCATTTATAACTTGTTAATTGCGCTTGGTCTAAAATAATGTGTTTAGTTTCATTGATCAGTAAATATAATAAATAAGTATAAATAATAATAAAATAAATAAAATTGAAATTTAATAAAATTTATTGAAAATAAAATGCATCGAAATATATAATACATCTATATATGCTTTGATCCAGTAGAGAATAATTGCAAGTCGAGTTTTCACATTTTGTTAACTTGCAACATTTTTGTGGTTTGATTTATTGTTTGCTGATTTTGTTGTCGTTTTTGTTGTCGCTAAATTTGTTGTTGTTGCTGCAAATCAATTTCCTTTGAAATATATTTTGCACAGGATGTTGCTCGCCGGCAGTTGGGTGAGCCAAAGTAAATAAAAGATGACAGCAACAGCAGCAGCAACAGTGGCAATAACAGCAACCAAAAAAAAACAAAAAAAAAAATAAAAAAAAAAACCGTACAAAATTTGAACAATAAATACAATAAATGTAAGTTGTTTGGCTTATTCTTTTGCCCAGTTGGCCTTGTGTGGCATACGAAATTCAATTTTGCTATTACTATTTGGTATTATTGTGCAGACGAAGCGTATATATATATATATAAATTGTATATTGATATATATATATACCCATTTGGATTGTTTGCTAACTTGTAGGTGTTGCTCTTACATTTTGATAAGCCAATTGAGAGAAAGGCTGCTGCCAAAATGGAATCGCTGTTGACAGATGTATCGGGAATTTTCCATTTACTTGCTGGCAAACAAAATATACCTTTTAGGCTTAAAGGCACTGTTACCACATTTTGGATATGAAAAACTGTGCAGTTTTTGTGCAAGTGTGAAAGATAGTGTCCACGTCAATGCAGGTCAGTATCAATTATATACATATATATATACATATATATTTACAGATTCAACAAAAGAGTAAAAACCAACACAGACTTTTAGTGATAAGCCGTAAGCCATTATGACTGACATTTTGTGGGCAGGCAAAAAAAAAAAAGGGTCAGGTTGAAAGTCTATCTACGAGCTGAGCGGAATGTAAAGTTTTTTTTTTTTGTTTTTAGCCTTACAAAATAATAAAGTGTAGCATAATTTATGGGGCATGTGGCAGCAAAGAAATATACTTCTACAATAGAAATAGAATGGGGGAAAAAAGGCTGGCTGAAGAAGTTCTTCAAGCGCAAAAAAACGCTGTTATTTAATGCCATATTACGCACACACACGCACACTCATACACACACACACACACTCATACACACACACACACACCCATAAAGAGCTGATGTAGGCATCGGGTTATGTTTACAGCTTGCCATATAAATTTTCTTTTATGGAACTTTAATGTCTCTTTAATGTCTGACATTAGGCAAAAAAATTTAGATGCATTTTAAGTGTGCTTCAACTTCAATTGTTGTTTTTGTTGTTATGTTGCTTATGTTGCTTATGTTGCTTATGTGTTTGTTTGTCTTATCTTCCGCCCGCCAGCTTTCCTCCCTGTCTATCCCTGTCTTTTTCTCTCAGTTTGCTAGAACGAGTTATTAGATCTCAGAATGGGTTTGGTTGTATCTAGCTAGATATTTTAGTCGAAATAGATTAAATTTAATTTTTGTTTATATTTTTAGTTATATATTATTATTAAAATAACATTAATGTATTAACAATTGCCTACAATTAATTATTAATAACATTTTGTGGACAACATTATAATCAACAGATATTATTTTGCTGATTTTATCAGCTTATTTTATCAGTTTAAATTTATATTTATTGGCCTGTTATTTATTTTTTGCTTAATTTGTTAATTTAGTTGTATTTTTTATTTCTATGTATTGTCATTCCGCTTCTAGCATTATTTGTTTGCATTTAGGTTTAAAGACTTGGAGCAATATATATTTTGAGGTATCATTAAATGAACTTTAACAGAGTTTCAGTTAATTGAGTTCAGTTAATTAATTTGTCAACGTAATGAAAGCTACCTTGTTAACATGAAAGCTGGCCTATTATCACGGCCATTGCATTTGAACAATTATGAAGGCTCGAACAATTAAAACGTATTCTGAGAGTAGATACAGAACATTAGGACCAAATCTCAATTCATGTGGAATGGCTCATTTCAGTGAGACATAAATAATTTCAATTAAAATGATGCAATTGAGAACTGGTCGTTCCATTGTTGAAAGTAGCTGTCCCTGGCATTGCGTTATGTGGCAATTATTATTGGCCTAAGGCCATGTCTTGTAAATGCATAAATTTGTAATTCCGCTTTAAGCTCAAGGCGCAATACACACACAGACACAAACACACGCACACACACACACTCTCAACGAGATGCACATGTAAAGGCTTGTAGATAATAGCAAGGACCTTTTGTTTGTGATAAAGACAAATAAGCCAACATACAAATAAGGATGTACGCAGCCAACAAATTTAATAGACTTGGTCAAAGTTTGACTATTTATTTAAATTTTCATAAATTTTGTGCATTTTGATTCTGTTTAACTGTTGGCAATTTGTGCTATAAATAAATGGCGGCTTATCTTAATAATACAGCCAAAGATGGCCGAGATCGCGATTTTATATATATATATATAAAATATATAAAATAGTTTTAAAAAATATCTGATCATTACATAAGTAAAACAATTGGTAACCAAACTATTTCTAATCTCTAGAATAATATCAAATCTGCAAAGCACATTATTTTTTTTAGCAAATTTGTTCGCCAATTAATATTAATTTGCTTTATTATATTTCGTAAATATTTATATTAATTATTATACAATTTTTTTTAAGTTTTCTTTCCCGACTGTTTTACTCTTCATTTTTTAGTATAAAAAATAAAAAATAAACAGATAGGAAAAATCTTCTATTCACAAGTGTTTTACTCACTTCGAGTTTTTTCTTTTATAAACTTGACTTTTTTTTCCGCAACAACAGCTACAAAAGGCTGAACATTGGTCCTCTTGCCCCATCGTCGCCCCCCCTCTTAATCATCAGCTTCAGTAAACAAATTTTAATTAATTAATCAATCAGAGCCAAAAGTCCCTTTTTTTTTTAAATAGTTCTTAAGCAAAGAAGAAAATAAAATAAATATAAAAAAAAACATAGATAATTTAAATATAGGGTATTTTTATTTTGTCCCATTGTAAATTCTATGGGACTTTGTTGGCATTGTTGTTGTTGCTGTTGTTTCGAGTGGATCTGCATTGAATGGCGCTAAGAATAAACAAAATGTGCGATGTGGGGTCATTTGGTTGCACAGTCTTTTATCATTCTTTTATTTTCTGTAGTTTTTTTTTTTTTTTTTTTTTTGAAGGATACCTGAATTGGCAACCATATGGCCATCATGACGCAAATGTTGACAAAAGTTTCGCAACGAATGCGGCGGTGGGGGCGTGTGCGTTTTAGCATATGTCGACAAATGTCTACATTTTGGTGGATTAGGCACGCAAGGCAAACAGCAGCTACACAGGACCAGCAAACAAATATTAGGTGTTTCTCTGGCAAAAAAAAAAAAAACAAAAAAAAGTACAATCTTTGGCGAATTATTGCATGAATTCAATGATATTTTTATCATGACGAAAAAAGAAAATATAGTTTAAATAGTATTGACGTTTCAGTTGCTTAAAATAAACTGGCAAAAAAATTCAAAACATTTTTCATATAAATTTCTAGAAATTCGCTGACCAGGTAAAAACATGAATTTAGAAACAAATTATTTTGTGAGCAAAGAATTCGTATCGATTTGAGGCTTTACAGCTTTGATTTCACTCATTTTTGCCAGGCAACAAGCAAACAATGCATTGCAAAGAGAAACAATAAAGTTGCACATGCCCCATAAAATGTCATGAATATGACGAGTCTGTATGAACTGAAGGACGTTAGGGGGGGGGGGGGGGTACCTTGGTTACGGGTAATTGTTAAGGTATTGTGTGTGTGCGGGTGTGTGTGTGTAAATGTGTGGCACATTTGTGCGCTTATTGTTTTTGTTGTCTGCTTTTAGACGCACTGCCTCATTGCTGGTTGGTTATAAATTTGATCACAATCAACGCAGTAAAATAAATGTTTTGCGCCGTTTTGTGGATTTTTGTGTAAATTTACACAAAGCTAGCCAAAGATAAAGCAGACACATGCAAAACATCCTCCTATATAAATGACATGAAATATTTTGCCTAAATATTGTTTTTCAACGCACTGCATAATTTTTGTTTACTTGCTGCACTTGTTTGGGTGAAGCTTTATTTTAATACTTTAAATAATTTTTCACGGACTAATAATTATTTTACAGGGATTTTTTTTAAAGAAAAGATTGTAAAATAAATTTAGTCAGCTAAAATGTTTGGTAAACTATAAATTAAGCACAAAGTACTCAATGATTCTTAGTTAAACACACAAACACACAAAAACAACAAACACACACACTCACACACACACACTGAAACTAACAAGAACAGAATAAAATGAAAAGAAAAGACTATTTAGAGCTGTTTTTAGCTTGGCCCAGAAGCAGAGACGCTTAGCAACTGTTCATGACAACCTGATGTAAGGCAACACTTGAACACTATGTCATTTCACAGCAGTCGTGTGTGTGGGTGTGTGTGTGTGTGGGTGTGTGGGTGTTTACTTGTGCATGTGTGCGTTCTAGAGCTGCTCTATCGTGGCCCGGCAAAAAGAATCTCAACAGCAGTCATTTTGCATGCAAGTTTTGCAACCTTGACTCAAGTCGACATCTTTGCAGCCACATCCGTTCATGTTTTTCTATGTGAGTGTGTGAGTGTGATGTGTGTGTGTGTGTGTGTGTGTGTGTGTGTGTGTGTGTGTGTGTGCGTGTGTGATGTGTGTGTGTGCTTGTGTAGGTCTGCAAGCAGGTGCAACATGCGACAATATAAGTAAGAAACGTAAAAAATAAATGCCTTCCAGTCAAAAGCTTTCGCTGAAAAAATGAAAGTTCCCATTTCGATACTGCATTCCATGTGAGAGAAAGAAATCCCTAAAGAGTAACACTTTCATTGTAAGAAAAACGTTTTTAGACACCTTTTTGGTTATTTAATTCGCTTTTTTCTTTATTGATTAGGACAGTCCCAAAATAATACAAAAAATAATACTAGAGGAGCTGGGTGATTAAGTGAAGACAGACTTCAATTATGCCCAAGATATATGTGTCGAACTTGTGGCTTGATTGGAAATTGAGTCAACAACAGAGCATATATTTTTAAGCCCCCAATGTAATTGTTATCCTAAACATCCAACAATATATTAATTAAGAAAACTCCGTCTTCGAGTACTTCGTAATTTAAAGCTGATTAACAAATCTTTTATAGTAGTTTATGGATAAAGAATCGTTTGAAGTTTCTAAATATAAAATAGATTTATTTATTGCAATTTGAAATAAGTTTATCAATTGAACTAAGCTGAAATAAAAAAAGCAAAATGCATATAAAATCTTAATTAAGATTGCAACTTAATGATAAGTTGCATTTTTTGTAATTTATTTAAAGAGTAGCCAAATGCTTCTAATTGCATAGCTGAGAGATTCAACCAAGTTTGAAAAACTTGCAGCCTTCACAGAAAACGCGTGAAATTGTCGCTTGAAGCTGCCACATTGGATAAGCGAAGGAAAATTCTCGGAAAACCCGCTTTTCATGGCAGTTGATACGGAATTTCGCTTACGATTTTTTTTCTTCACTTTTATACCCCGTTTTAAAATTTGGCATCATTAAGTTGAGAACATATCTAAAGGCTCAAAATTGTAAGCTATTTGCTGATCTGCAAATATCCTGATGTAACCGACGATTAATCAATTGACACTTTTGGGGATATTTTTTTTATATAGTAGGAATTACTTGACTCCTGAGTATCATTTAGTCAAGCATTCTTCATCAACTCGAACTTTTCTGTTTATTTTTTTTGTATTTTTTTTTTTTGTAAGTGTTTGTGTCAAAGTCAAAAGCAATTTTCATTTGCTTTGCGCGTCTTTCTGTTGCCAGGCACCAGTTTTATATACAGCGCACAACCCCTACACACACACACACACACACACACACAGACATAGCAAATAAATTCGCTTTGCCAGCTTTCTTTTTTTTTCTTTTTTTTTTTTTGTTGCATGTTGAATGTTGAGAGGCACTTTGTCAGGGCTGGGCGGCATTTTGATAAATGATTTGTAAATGAACGTATGAGTTTTATTGCAAATTATGAGCAAAATTAGAGTCTGTCCTCAGCAGATCATCCGCCACTTCAATTCCCCCCCCGTTCCCACCATATAGCAGAGTAATCGCTATTGGATGGGCGTGTGAATGAGATGGGATTTAGCCGGCTTCCTTGTAAGTGCAGGCGTATTTATGGCTTATGGGAAGCTAATTTGTCAAAGCTTAGCCAAACTGGCCAAGCACACAGCTGCAACAACAACAACAATAACAATTTCAATGTCTGCTCCTGACTCTGTGCTCCAAAATATCATAAAATATATGTTTCTGCTCTGCATTTTATGGCTAAAACTCAGAGCCTTAATGTGAGGCCTTTAAGTGATTATCTTGTTATGTTGGTGTTTAAATTTAGTATTTTATTCAATTTGAGGCAGGTGTTTCTGAAGTGTGTCTGTTGTATACTCGACATAAATCTTGGATTATTATTTTTAATCTGAATAAAAAGTTCTCTTGAAGTAATTTAATACTTATTTTATATCCAAGAAGGCACATTAACAAAAACAATATTAGGAAGGAAGTAAAAAGTAAACCTGTAAATTAAGATAACTTGTACATAATAATAATTTATAAAAATTAATGCAAAACCTTACTGAGCTTTCCTACAAAATAGGCAATTAATAAAACTTAAATAAAAATCATCAATGACATTCGACTTTAAATTAACCATTTAAGGCTTGTTTACACATCCATCTAAAATGGATGTCCAATCATTTAAATGAAACAGCTTGTTGGTTAATATCAAGTGGCCGAAAGCGACAATCTTAGATGGCAATAACATGATTATGATGACAGTTAACAGACGACAAGACAACAACAACCAGACACTAGATTCTGACATGTGCCAACATCAATTTTGGCCAGACACAAAAATCAAAATGTTCAAACATGAGTTCGAGAAAGTAAAAAGCAAATTGTCCATTTGTTTGTTGTTTTATTGTAAATTATGTTTTAGTTTGATGATGACAAAAAAAAAAAAATGAAACGAGAAAAATAGCTAAGAATCTGCATTGACTCATTGCCATTGCAATTTGAATGGGGCCATGTCAGATGATCCAATATCATCGCTTTTGATATAGGTTCGCATCAGGGACGACGGATACATCCCCAATGATGTTGTCCAGTGGCAGTTGCCGAAAAAACGAGAGGCTGCCTGTCTGTGTGGCTGCAACAACTTTGTAGCTGCCACATAGCAAATCATGTTATAAATTTGTAATTGGCCACTCAAGCGTGCAACTGAATGTGTTAAGAGTGTTGAGTTTTCAGTTTGCCATGTTGCCAGTTTACCAGTTTTACTGCTGTCAGATTCTCTTTTTTCTTTCATTAAAAAAAAAATAGAAGTAGGTTTTTTTTTCTTTATTGAGATTTCTTTTTTCATTTGAGATTTCAAGAGCATTGAATAATTTTTGAACATTTTTCTATTCATTAATTTTACTGCAACAAATTAGTGTTTAATTATATACGAAAACTTTTATATTTATATTTATATTATATTTTTTGATAATCAGCACTTTCTATATTATAGTAACAGAATATAACTAAATAAAGGATATTTAAAAAACATCATATGTAGAATGTTCTAGTAGAAAATGTTATTATACAATCGATTTTTCTCAGTGTGTTCTGTAAAAACTGCAAATGAACTCAAGTCTTTGAATTTGTTCGTCAAATTTTGAAGAGAAAAAATTATTTTTGTTCATCTTTTTTTTTTTTTCGATTTTTAGCCCAGGGGACGTGTAACTGAATTTTTTGTTTAATAATTGTATTTTGGTTTTTGATTACCAAATCAACTTTAAATATAGAGTGTAATGGAATTAAAAAAATGTCCACTGATAATATAAATTGTTAAGTATAAAATCGAAAATAATACATATATATATATATATATATATAATAATATAATGCTATTAGAACTAATTTGGTTTATTTTTTATCCATATTGTGTCAGCTATCTTGGGCTTGTTACCCTTAAATATTCAACTTTTATTATCGTAAATTCAGAAATAAAGTCAGATTTTATTATATCTGGAGTTATGAGCCATTGGCTTATCGAATAACCCTTTAAGGTGGCACTCAAGCGGAAGTGCAATAAAATTGGATAAATAAAGGAGCTTAATGTGCAACGACCTGCCCCGTTAAGTTGCAATGTTGCATAAATGCGAAATGCGCATAAAATATCAATTAGTCCTGCTGGATGTGGGTGCTTTTATGTGGGATGTGGGCACCATGTTTATGGATGTATTACTGGTGGCTGGTAATATTCGCAATTATTACGCATAATTTGGAAAAAGTTATCGGCGAAGCGGCTATCGAGCTGGGTTTATGGAGCGCTTTTATAGAGGAGTCGGAGGAGCAGCTTGGCCATGTGTAATAAGGAGGCGACTTACAAAATTACAAACGGACTTACCCAATATGACGAGCGCATTGCCGACGAGTCCGGCGAAGCCAATGATGCCAAAGAATACGGGCACAATGATGGAGACGACTCGCTCCAATGGCCAATTACCTCCCTCCCATTCCAAATCCATTTCCAGCAGATTGTCTGGCCGCATCGAACTATTTAAATGGTCCAGCGATGAGCTGGCAGCCATATCGTTGCTCTCATTGTTGCCCATTTTGCCAGTGGCAGTGGTTTTGTTGTTGCCACATTCGCTGGGATTTAACCAATCGCTGCACTCAACAGCCGCTGCTCCATGGCTGCCAGTTGGCCAGCAGCTAATTAGCACGGCCAGAGTCAGCACCACGATGAGGCGAGGACATCCCGGGCCCAGAGCCAAACTGAGCAACATTGTTGCACCCGGTTTGATATCCACTCGCAAGTTGGTACTAATTATCTTGAATCTCAATCGATGTTGGCCACGTTGCTCTGCTGGTTGCTGGGCTGGTTGCTGGACTGGTTGCTACTCGGATTTGTTTTCCATTCAAATTTTGATCAGAGCTTGTGTGCAAATAGTGGACTTAACAGCTAAGCTCGCCCGCATTGCCACGCCCCGTTTTAGAAGGGCGTTTGCATTTTAGTGGTTTCACAATTCAAATAACGCCAATCGAGATGAGAGCTGCCCGTAAATAATTCACCTGCAATAGAAGCGCAATTTGTGAGATTTATCAGATACAGATACAGATACAGATACAGATACAGATACAGATACATATACAGATACAGATACAGATACAGATACAGATACAGATACAGATACAGATACAGATACAGATACAGATACAGATACAGATACAGATACAGATACAGATACAGATACAGATACAGATACAGATACAGATACAGATACAGATACAGATACAGATACAGATACAGATACAGATACAGATACAGATACAGATACAGATACAGATACAGATACAGATACAGATACAGATACAGATACAGATACAGATACAGATACAGATACAGATACAGATACAGATACAGATACAGATACAGATACAGATACAGATACAGATACAGATACAGATACAGATACAGATACAGATACAGATACAGATACAGATACAGATACAGATACAGATACAGATACAGATACAGATACAGATACAGATACAGATACAGATACAGATACAGATACAGATACAGATACAGATACAGATACAGATACAGATACAGATACAGATACAGATACAGATACAGATACAGATACATATACAGATACATATACAGATACAGATACAGATACAGATACAGATACAGATACAGATACAGATACAGATACAGATACAGATACAGATACAGATACAGATACAGATACAGATACAGATACAGATACAGATACAGATACAGATACAGATACAGATACAGATACAGATACAGATACAGATACAGATACAGATACAGATACAGATACAGATACAGATACAGATCTCAGTTTTTAACTTGTTTTGAAATTTGTTTTTTATTATTGCAAAAATGTACTTTTTGCAGTAACAGAACAATGCGTAACAGTCCACATCCAAATAATGTGGCAATTGGCAATAATAATAATCATAATAATAAGGGTGAATTATGGGAATATTAAATTATATATATTTTGTGGCGCCGTCGCCTTCCATTATCATTGCGAACATCTGGATAAAATATGCACAGCCAATGGAAGTAATTCCAGTAATTCACAGTTTGTAAACAAAGCTTTAAAATCATGTCAATATTAATGGCAAATTTCAGTTATTCAAAAATTCATCGGTGACTGAAAATGTTATTTATTTTATTAAATAATTATTGTAATTAATTGACTTATCTGTCAGTTGTTGTTCATAATTGAATAAATGACTCAAATAATGCATATATATGAAAATGCATGTTAATTTATGTAGGCAAGTGTAATTTAATTTCAATTAATGCCACAAAAGATATGTTAAGCATATTAGTGATGGGCCTGGTCTATGGAAATCTTTGAGCATTTATTACATTTTCATTTTCATTTATTTTTACATTTATATTTACTTTATTACGATTGCAGTTGCTATTTGCATTGCGCATACGCCGCGTGATTCGAACCCTTTAAACATGTATAATAAATTACTTTAAAGAATACCTGAAGATAGTATTGCAATAAACAATACATAAAAAAATATTGGCATAATTTGTTTTGGTTCTTTTTTTTTTTGGAATTTTTTTTGTTGTTTGCTTATTTTAAATAATTAAAGCAAATTTACAGAATCATCGACTCCAATTGTGTAATTGTGTTTTTGGTAAAGAGTATCTCCTAGTCGAGCCTATCCCACCGTTGTATGTCTACATAGACAACGTGCTGCCATGTCCTGTGCCTGAAAGAACGAGCACAAAGCGCTGACAGTTGGCTTAAGCTGTCAATTAAGCCAGGCTTATAGCCTGAAAGAGGCAAAGTGGCGGACATCGATGACAAATGATGACAACCTTCATAAATAATTGAAGATGGCTCAATTCTTTGCGTTCTTCATTCATTGGCTGTCAAAGTCGTTCTGCAAATCAATTTCTCAACAATTTCGCTTTACTTTCTGCATAATTTGACAGCATATATATTTTTTTTAGTGTTAATATTTGCAAAAAATAAAAGCAATAAGCAAAACGATGATTTATTCTACAGACTTAATTATTTATTATTTCATGGCATTTTAATTTAATTGCGCCTAATTCTAATTTATGTCAATTTGTGTGTGTCAATAATTTGAAACGAAATAACGATTAAAAATTTATATTTGGTACTTCTAGTGTTTCCAAGGCGTGTTTCTCCGACTTTGCAAATTATTCAAATTTAGTTCTGTTTAGTAATACTCAACGAGTCAAGATTTACAGATAGTATTATGAATTGGATCACTATATCATAGGTGTCATATAATAAGTGCGCAGATATTATCGGAATGAAAATTGAAAATTGAATGAAAAAGTGATTCATGAACATTTTTGTGTTCGAACAATTAAGTGAAAAATCATTTTGATGGATGCTTCATCCATAAAACTTAATGCTTAAATATCATAATACCTTTGCTTATGGCCATATCTTTATTTTTTTGTGGCCAATACATAGATAGTTTGCCGCAAAGCATGCATAAATCAACATAACTAACATTCGACATTTATTCAATAATTATTCGATATTTGGCACGCAAATAAATTTAGAAAAACAAAGCTGTAATTTTGTTCTTAATATTTGGGTTTGAATGCACAATTTTTCAATTGTATATATATTTTTTGGAAGTCTATTTTCACGAGTACTCTAACAATTATGTTTGACTCTTTTGTATTTTGTATTACAGCTATATTAATTCATTGACAATTTATGTTAACGATAATGAAAAAAGAATATTTTTTTTAACAAAATGTTAACATTTTAATTGAGTTGGTTGACAGTTAATCAGATTTCACAGTCCACCGCAGAAAATGTGTCATGTTTGTGCAATGCCGTTTTAATTACATCAACCTGCATCAATAAACAGCAACATGGACAACACTTTGACAACTACTCTGTTTGTGGCAGGTGCAGGTGGAGGTGCAACTCATGCAACCGCTTATCAGCCTATTTGTGGTATTAAAACAAACATCCATCTTATGCATCACATGTTGCATGTTGCGCTGATAATTTCAATTAAATCGACTTACTCAACATGAGGAGGAAACTGGTAAGAGAGTAGATGAGAGGGATGGAGGGAGCTGATTGGGTTCCATTGACGGATGTTCTGCTCGTATGGCTTATATGAGTTTTGCTTTCAATCTAAATAAGCTATTTATGGCAGTGCTATAAAATGAGGCAAGCAACAGCTGGAAAATTCTGCGAATTTCTGGCCTTAAACAGCAACATCTGCTTCTCATTTATTAGTATTAATTTGTTATTGAAAAATAGATGTAAAATCTGTTAAATCCGATAATTGGAATCAGTTCGAATTGCTGCGCGTTGTTTCTACAATAATGAAAGAACAAGGGGCAGCCATGAAACTCTATGATGAACATCAAGGGCAAATATAATGGAAAAATAGAAAATAGAGGTCATTTATTATGGGATAAGTTGGCAATTTTATACAATCAAACATCGTTAATAGAAGCAAACAAAATACTTGAAATACATATCTAAAAAAAGGGGGATTATTCATTGATTAAATTATGTCATTCATTCATAACGAAATGAGTACAACATAACTAACATAATTAGTAAAAAATTAATTAGTTCTGTTGTCGTCTAATTAAATAGCAATGTTCGATAATAATAGAAATAGAAATAATGAATCCAAAGTTACCTTTGTGTTCGAGGAAAACAATGAGACAAGACGAGCACTGCAATTGTCGAGTGTGTCCTAATTATGCCCCTGCTATTTGTGTCAAGGTTGCAAGTAGCAAGACCTTAATTGAGTCGACACAGATCTTAATTAATTTAAGTTAAAGGAAATGATATTTGGGGACTGAGCGCTGAAGCATCTTATAATCCAATTATATTCATAGAAATGCTTTTTATAGATACTAATCGATTTATCATTTTATTGTCAATTAATTTAAATTTAATATTTTACGGTTATTGGTTGGTTATAAAATGTAAACAATTAATGCAAATATTTTAGGCAAAAAGGGTAAACAAATAATTTTTTTTTTAGCTTGGTCTGCTTGAGCAGCCCATTTTTTAATTATTTTTTAATGTGCATTTTCTGTGCTCGATTTGCTCTAAACACAAATTAAATAATTATTTTAATGTGGGATTTGTAAACCTATTAAATTAAATTAAAAATTTAAGTGTCCACAGATGACAACATTCCATTTATATTAAAAAGTTTTCATAAATAAATTTTGTTTTTAGCGATTAAGCAATTACCTTTAATTAATGAAAACAGGTCGGATTACCTTTGTTGCAAACCACATGTGGCATGTCGTTTCTAATAACCACAAATTATTAAATGTGAAACAGACATCACATTGTGGACAAAATGGACAAAATGGTTGAATACATCCACTTCAAAAAGGACTTTTAAAACTGACAGAATACTTTGCTAATTAAGAGTTTATAAAATTGATATAGGCGGAGAAGTCTATTTTGCTATAAAATGCTATAAAATATAGAGAGAGATAAGTCATCAAATAAAAAGAATATCAATAAAAAAAGGCAATTTAAAGGTGAGCGATTTATTTGTTTAATAGCTTAAATAAAAATTAACTAACAAACCTAACTAACCAATTTTGGTTAGTAGGATTTCAATAATTTTAGTCACAGTAATAAAACTAAATTAACTATTGAGCATTCTAAATCTAATGTCATATTTAATTAAGTGCCATATGAATAGGCAATATCAATATTTAAATTTTGCATTAGTAGATAAATAATTATTTGGATATTTGCGCTGCGCTGCTGTCAGTTGAGTTGAGTTCAAAAGTGGCAAACATTTAATAGGATTTCAGTAGAAACCTTAAACTAGCATATTGAGAGAGAAAAGCAGCAAAACCACCAAAAAATAAAAAAAAAAAACCCGGCCAACAAACAACCAGCCAACACCGTCAAACCCGCCAAAACCAACAAATCCGGGAAACGTCTACGTTCTGACACGCACTTTGGCTGGTAGCCAAAGCAGATTAAGTTTTTTAATTAATTCCTCCTGAAGCGGCACTGAAACCCAACTGCGGCTGAACCACTTACTCCAACTTGCTGACACCGGGTCTGAACGGCATTTGGCAAGGCTAGGCGTGGCGATACCGTTAAAGTCAATTAGTTTCATAAATCCGCGTTGACACATATTTGATTAAAATGTTGGCAAAGCCCAAAAACTCGGTTCAATTTTAACGGTTTGATGTCGCTTTAAAAGGCGCCATGCTGAAATAAATACTAATTTACTTTTAATTACTTGAAGAGTGTAAGAGCTCTTAACTATGAATTTAAAAAAGAATTAAGTAGCTGTCTGTCTAAAGTTCTCGAATCGGGCATACTCTGTTACCAAGTAAAAACACTAAATTTAAAAAAAAAAAATAAAAATAAAAATTCAAGTACAAAACTCTCATTTTAAACTTTGAACCCTCTTTGTGTGTAAGTTGAAAAAAAAAAATTAATTAAGAAATTGATTCATGTATGCTGAAAAAATATCTTTAAAAGCATAATTTTTTTTTTTGTAATTACTTCGGAATATCTTTCAGTTAGGCACTCCAAACTAGAGCACTTTAAATGAAACGCTTTGTTTTTGGAATTTTTTTTTTTTTATTTTGTGGGAGTTTTTATAAAAAGTTAAAAGCGTTTTTCATTGATTTGGAGGGTGGGGCAAAGGGATCGTCATGGTGGTTAAGCTGGGGCTCGGTTATGGACCAGCATGACTAATGATCGTTGTCCGACTAGTTTTAACTTGACTTTGATTTTTCTTTTTTTTTTTGTTTTAGTTGCGAAGCAAAAAGTTTTTATTTGTATTTGTATTGTATAAATGAACCCATTTCGGCAAGTAATACCCTAATTGGTTTGGGCAATGCACACACGTACAAAGACAAATACAAACTCAAACATACACACACACACACACACACACAAAACATTTTGCTCATAATGATTGCCATATAAGCACTGTGGGACATAATCTAATAAAAGTGCCCGAATATTTGCGAAACACATTTGGTAATTGTGGCAAGGTTACGAGTAAAATGTCATTAAAACTCTTGCCACATAATAACTTATGCTGTGGCATGGTGGTCTTGTGGTCTGACTTTTGGCAGAAGAACCCTAATCTTCACATTCGAGTGCCCTTCGAAATTGTTAAGTGCATTTCATTGTATTCTGACATTGGGCACATTGCTCCGCCTTTTATTGCTCTCGACAAGCTGCTGTTGTCCATAATAAATTTTATGTATATTTATTTGACAATGGCGAGTGTCTGAAAGTGCCATTTAATAATAACAATTTAAAACTTAAATGCTTTGTATTTGAGTCAAGTCAAGGCCAATTTAGATTCTTGAACTTGAGCTTTGCGGTTCAAAAGGTGAACAATTGTAATTGCTGATGTTAAATAACTTCTTTAAAATATTCAAAATATGCTATTTTCAATTATTTATTTATATTTTGCTAGCAAATAAATTGCACTTACTTTTTGTATAATTTAAAAATATTAAAATACTTGCATTTAATAGCCTTTGGCTGCCATCGTTTCGGATGATGATATAAGTTAAGCACTTGTGTGCCATATTTGGGGTAAAACACACACACACACACGTACAGACACACGTACAGACACCGCCCAAGGCTTGCCAACTTGCAGCAGAACACACAACTCACTCAGCTTCACCTCTCTTCACCTCTCTCTTGGGTCTGCTGTTGCGACGTGTTGCCACTAAAATTCAGTGTTGTCGGTTAACTGTCAAAAGTTGATGCCACAAAGATGGCCTATAGCTTTAGCAACAATTTGGGGGGGGATTGGCTGTTCATATGATATGAAAGCCAAAAATCAAAGTTGGCCTGCGACGTGACAAAGTCAAGTTTCCATTTGATGCGTTTGCAAAGTGCAAGTCAGCAACTGTTGCCGAAGATGTGCAGCCAGGCGCTCAGTTGGCCAGAACGAGGTGCTATCGACCAGGCTGATAGTCAGTGCTGTGGGTCATGACTGCCACTCTCATATCGGTTGACTGACGGGGTCATTCATAAGATTCCAGTCACACTTCTTGGCACAATCTCGCCACGCAGACTGCATTTCAATTTTATGCATTTGCCAATAACGATTCTTATACTTTCTTATAAATGTTGCAAGTGTATATTAGTTTGCTAAAGTTAGATTATTAGGCAACTCTTTCAACATTGATTCTCGAAATAAAATATACTTCTGTCATTTTAGAGCTAAAGTTGCGAGTTATTCCCAAAATGATCAAATAGCCCTCAATTTGGAATCCAAAATTTGCAGGCAGATTACTAGAAATCTTCAGCCGTTTTTAGTAATTTTTATCAGAGAATTTCTCAGTTGGTTTTTCGATTTTTAATATAATTAATCGTATTGTTTGCTTCTCCCTTCTCCCCTGTTATTCCTTGCCATTGTCAATGTGCTTGCAGCATAAATTCTGATATATTCGATAGCTTACCCCAAATCTTTGAATTTTTGTTTTACAGTTGAACACAGATAAAATGAATAGTTTTTTATTATAAGAGTACTTGGTTATTTAATATTAATTTTTTGCATGTCCTCGCACAAAGTGTTCAGCCTTGTGCACATCCTTTCGCCTTTCGACGTGTCCTTTATGTGTGTCTGTGTCTGTGTCTGTGGAGTTGTATGGGAAACCAGGACACTCCATGGCTTGTCCGAAAATGCCATTTAATTTTTTCCTTTTTTTAATTTAATTTTTCTCAGCCAAAACGCTGATGAATCGATGAGGTGCACTGTGCCACAAAGTGCCACAAAATATTTATGCACATGTGCAAGTGACCACAGGCGGAACGTGCATTGGATTTTGATTAGAATGTCCGGATTTTATATATCGGATGCCTGGACAAAAGCGAATTGAAATTGGAAAAGTTTTTTTTTTTTTTTAAATTACGAATGCAGAGCAAATAATTTTTCAACCCATTGTCCGCTATTGTCATTGTTTCCGTTGAGAACTCGGAGACACCAAATTAATTTGCCTTTTGTTCGGAGCAGGCAAAAGATTAAGTTAGTTAAAATATGTATGTAAATTTTGCAATTTTGCAAAACGAGACGTGTGCTGAAATTCTGTTATAAAATCCTTGAAAAACACAAAGAGTCCAATCAATATAAAATCGTCATAAAATGCTTAAAGAGCTTTCGATTCTAGCTGCATTTTATCGAGAAATTTTCCTTAATTTTGAACCAATTTTGCATTAGGCTGTAGGCAATTTTGAGCATTAATGGAAAACTTGGGCTCGGATTTGGGATGTGTTCACAAACTTAAATGACAAGCCATTAAAAAGCATCGTTGAAACTGTCAAGGAGTTAGTTTGATGACAGGCTCCTCCGTAAAATTCACTCAAAAAGTTTTGCCATTCCCTTTGACATGGCAACAAAAACCGATGGCTCAAAACTATTTCGATGGCTTTTGGCCATTTTTAGGCAACTGCCTACCTTATCTTTGTGACAACGCTGAATTTAAATAGTTTTTATTGCAATTTATAATTCTTCATCAATGAAATCTGAAACACTTTGGATTCAGTAAATACCTTGAAGAAATTAAAGCACTTCCATTTAGCAAATTTAAATTGAGATCACTTTTAATGACAAATGCTCAAATTTAAAGCAAATTTAAATGAACTTCAGTATCGACAAATCTGATATGCAAAATATACTAATTATGAAATAAATCAATTTTTATTAATACCTAACAATATCTAAATTACTTTCCAGTTAAATGCAGCTTTAACTCCACTAATTGATTATTTATTGTTAACATGTTCTTTAAAGAGTTCCCATTTCTGGGATGTGAACAAACCCAATGATTTGCCATATTGTTGTCTGCCATTTGGAGCCATATCAGTCAATCAATTCTGTCTGGTTGGTTGATAGGGGCGTGGCAATAAACTACAAACAACACACAACTGAACATGGTCGACAATATGGCAAGTTGATGGTAAACAAAAAAAAAAAAAAAAATTGAAGTAAGAACAAAAAACATTGCAACACATGTCAAAGGGCTAAAAGTTGTGAGTGCATCTACCTGGCTGAGGACACTGACACAGTTAACAATAAGCGGATTGTGAAGAGAAGGACATTGAAGGGATGTTGAAGGGGGTGAGGGGGGGACGTTGTATAGATGAGTGAAGCAATGTGTGAAGCATATATTGGAAAAGTTTGTGGCCCACTTATGTGTGTGCTGTTGCACACATCAAATGGCAGCTAAACGAGCAGCGACATGTGCAACTGCCCAGAAAGAAATAACTAAACAGAAAAAAAGGAGAAAAAAAAAAACAAACACTGCACAAAGGAGCAGCAAGCAGGACACCAGCAAAAGATAAATACACTTCACAAATGCCATCCTGCACTGCACTCATTTGAGTGGGCAGCGGAAAAAGCAATTCTGCAGCCCACATTGGATTGCAGTTTGTAGATGTTGTAGATGTTGGCCTGTGGCGCCACGCAATGTGGCCACAAACGATGTCACATAATTGGCAAACTTTTGTGCCCAGTTACTAATCCAGCTTTGGTTGTTCGACATTACACATACGACACGTATGACAATGTAATCAGGTAGCAACCAATAACGATTATGTAAACTATGCTAACCATGTTAACAGCTACACTCAGACAAAAATCACACTTAATTTTACAAAATCTAGCAAAAAAAAAAACATTTTAAATATAATTTGCTATTTTTATCCTTGTGGTTGCCATTTAAGGTAAACGTGGTTAATGAAATTGTTGTACTGGCTTTGTGTGTGTGTCATGATTAGGCGTGGCACATTGAGATATCAGCCGGCAGTCAGGTAGAACACACCACACACCAACTCACCGCACCACACCGCACCAAAGTGGGGGGTTTCTTTAGTTCCATGTCATCGCCAAGGCGACGCCATCTTTTCACTTCTTCTGCGCTTGTTTGTCTGTGTGTGTGTGTGTGTGTGTGTGTGTGTGCTGTGCTCAACTTGTCAACGTACATAAATTTTCCAGCTCATGCACACACAGGTTGGGGGGCCAATGTAGCAAACACACACCACACTTACACACACACACACACAGATCAGCTGCAAAAACACGAGTCAAAAGATGGCCACAAGCGTCATTTTCTTAGCAACCAGCAGCAAAAGGCATTCCCCGCTCGACCATTTCCCCTTGCTGCTCACCAAGTCTATTGTCATCTGTCTTCCGGCTAGTCAATGTCCGTGTTGCGCTCCACTGCCGCACATTGGACACAACGTGCAAAATTTTGACTTATATTTTTTAACTTTATAAAATTGTTTTGCCACTTTTAACTTTTCTGTTATATGATATATATTTTATTCTGGTATATGATCGTTTCTTATATAATCAGTTTTTCATTGATTATTACCACTGTGCGTGAAGCTATTTTTTGTATGTTTGTTTTTAATTTTAATTTTACAATAACTTCCTGGTGATGACTGTTAGATTCATGGCCCGGCCATGAAATATATATATATATATATATATATATATATATATATAGTATAGAGTGTAGTAGTAGTAGTAGTATTAACGGCACAATTTTACACCTCCTTTCATCGGATGATTATGAAGCGCACATTTGTCCTTCGGCAGTCGCTTTTGATTTTGGCCATGTTGAAAGTGTTTTAATAAGCGTCCAAATTGTGGCCAACATTGTGTGTGCTTGTAGCTGCTGGCCAGTTTGCAATCTCCACATTGTTGCCGTTTATGAATCAATTGGATAGAATGTATGAATACATATATATATATATATCTCTGTATATAAGTCCATATGTATGTGCACTTTATATAAAATTGCTTGTATTTTTTTTTCTGTGTTGTCTGACTGCCTGCGTGGCTGGACATGTGAAGTAGTCCTTGTAGTCCTTGTTGCCAGCGTTATCATTGTGCCAGTGCCACTGGGCGTGTCACGGCCGCTCACAGATAATACGGCACGAGGGGCGCATGAATGCAACGACCCATTTGTGCCATCAATAAAAATAACAAAGCTGCGAGTGAGGGGGCTGAGGGGCAAGTGGGCAGCACATGCCACACTCGCATATGAGGAAACATATTTGCCGCAAACCTTCTTCCATTTATTTTTTATGCCCTGTCGCAAAAATCTTTTTATTTTTGCTCTTCTTGTTTTTTTTTTTTCCAGAAATCAGGAATTGGTGTGTCAAATTTGAATAGTAAGTATAGACGGTATTATATCGACTCGCATATTGATGAAAATAAATCAACATACTTTAAGGATTCCATTCCCACCCACTTGACAAGGATGCAGGATATAATCAGTTTGATTTATGTTTAAATCATTTGATTAATGAACTAATACTGATGAACCCATAATTTATATTCATTTGTATGTAAAAGTCTCATTTTCATTGACTGTTGAAATACATATCAATATTGCGACATATTCGAATTTTTATCTTCAAATATTATAGAACAGAAAACATATATTTAATGAGACTTATAAGGCAAAAGTGGTCCTTGCTAGCCAATTATTTTAGTAACTCCAAAGACAAAGATAAGTTCCATTAAAAGATAAAACGAAATTAGATGAATTATTAATTATGTTAAAATTGCTTCAGTCAAGAGTCAGAAAATATCCTTTACCCAGCTACAATACAAACAAAACCCAACTTAATTTATGATTTATATTGCAATATTTGTTGCAAATCGAACAGATAAAATCATTTCAAAATTTCAAATTTTGAAGCAGCATAAAACTAACTAACTTTTGTTTTGTTTGTATTTAAAATTTCATAATTTGTAGACTGTCCGTAATGTTAATTTTATACAAAAGGTAAAATTGACATTGCTACAAATATAACTTAATTTAAGTTGTTTCTTAATCAGCTTAAACTTTTGGTATGAGGAATTTGGGGGGAATTTGCACATTAGCTATCAAATTGAAAATTGGAATTTTCGCAATATTTAAACGAGCTTACAAAATTATTTGACATTTGAATATATTTCGCAAAAAGCTTAAACAGTGTCTAAGCATTTGCATCTCTGATAAGAATGGCCAAGAAACTGCTAAAATACGAGTTAAGTAAAATTCCAAATGAAAAGTCGTAATAAGAAAATATTCAAAATAGATGAAATGAATAAAATGAATATAAAAAAGAGACGAGATAACTAAGGGCGAAATTGAAAAGAATCCAGACAAATACTTTTTAGCAAATAAGGTTGCAAATAATTTCCGTTCTGAGCAAAATCGAGGGACATTCACAGACAGCATCCGTTTCCTGTGTAAATAACCAAAGAGTTGCATCGCTGACAATTTGCCAAAGCCTGGTTGGTCGCATCCCAGTTGACATGCTTTCAGATGGGTCTCAGATCTCTGGCGATGCCGGACTCCGTTTTGGTTTTTTTCTGTCTGGTTGCTCGACGGCTTATTGGCCAGGCACTTGTGCCTCGATAAATAGAAAGCAAATTTCCAGATGTTTAGTGGCAACCGCTGTGTGCAAAGACATTTCTCACTAAGTCCCCGCACGTGTATTCCCCTTCAAATACTCCCCCCTCTGACACAAGTCCTTTCAGCTGTTTGTGCGTGTGCAAACCGAATCCTTCAAAAAATTTCTGTCTATTGCATCGATTGACATCTCCAAGTAATCCCCATAGATGCTGCGAAACACTTTAAATTGTCGATAAAATAAATATTTGTAAATAAAAAAAATAAAAACTAACTGAAAATAAATCAAATTTAAAATTCATTACATTTTAGCTAACATCAACAAGAATATAAAATTTATGAAGCTTTGTTTAATCTGAAAACAGAATTTTCCGTTCTGTTGAATTCTATGCAAACACAACGAAAACATAGCAAAATTTAAAATATTTATAAAAACATGTTTTCAGCTACTATCCAAATAACACTCACAATAACATGTAAATGCAAAAAATTTCTAATTATATTACCTAAATAAAAATATTTACATATTGCCGAAAACTTTTAAATAAAATTCACAAAATTCACAGGAATTGTAAACAATTAAAAAAGTAGAGCATTTGCTGGTCCTCAAACGATTCAATTTAAAATTTATTTTTTTGCATACATATTATTCATTTATATTTGTTGGTCTTGGCTTGATCTCAATTTGCTGCCTAACAAAAAATTAAATCAATAAATATTTGAATATATAAGGAACAGATAGAAGAGGACATATCTAATAAGTGGACAAAATCGATTTGTAATTATTGATATAAATATGCTCAAAATATGCAATTACTTTGAAATAATTGATTTTTATATTAATAATAATAATATCTATTAAACATTGTTTTTATACAACATTTTAAAAGTTTACAATTGAAAATTAAATTTAAATCAAGTTTAGGAATTTTGCCGTTCCAAAATATTTACAGGGTATCTGCCAGTTGATTGGTGGGCAATGTGTGTCTTTTATGGCTTTGTTGTTGTAGCATTTGGTGTTTTTTTTATGGCATCGTAAACAGCACATAATACTAAAGAGCTTTGTTTGGCCAAAATCAGGGGCGTGGCACAAAGGCCGAGCGCGTCTGGCCAAAAAATTTGTTGCCTACTTTATTTACCGGGCCCCCAGTGTGTGGGTGCACAACAAGGACTCGGGTCTGAGGGCTACTGGGCAGTCCGAGAATGCCTCTGTGTGTGTGTGTGTGTGTGTGTGTTTGTGTGTGTGTGCCTTTTGCCTCGTGTGAATAATAAAATAGTTTCGAGTGTCCATTTGCATATTTTAAATGCGAAAGGATGCTGGCCAAAAGGGGGCGTGACCAGCAGGCACTTAATATTTGCTCAAGCACTAAACACTGTCTTCTTCACGTTCCTGTCTCATGTGCTCTGAGTCCAGTTGCCTGTGTCCTGAGTCCTCTGCTTTGTGCTCGACTCGTTGTAGGTGTGGATGTGTGTGTGTGTGTGTGTGTGCGGGTGTGCAAACATACACAACTCTTTTGTCATGTTTATGTCCACAGATGCTAATGGCTTTCATTTTGCATCCCTGCCACAACTATCATATCCCATTCGCTCATCCATTTGCCCCTGTCCCGGCCACGTGCAGAGCATTTAGATTTAATTTTTTATGCACTTTCATTAAATAATAGCACGTTAGGAAAGAATGTTGGACAGGGGTTTAAGGGCAACAGAAATACGTAAACACATTCTGGACACAAATGAAGTTGCAACAGCTGTTGTGTCACACACATACACACATATATATATATATATATATACCTATGTTTATATAAACTAATATGCCGTAGTTTGGGCATCCCCCATGGGAACTTGACCGACCATGTTGATTAAGGTTAACAGCAACTGAGATGAAATTCTTTCAACAGAAATCCATGGAGATTTTGCTTTGCTTTAGTTTGGGGAATTTTCACGCAGAAAATACTAATAAAACAACACACACACACACACACAAACACACTCAATTTAGATATTCACCAAAATTCTGTATTTTTAATTGAGCACGAATAAATTTTAGGGTGCTGTATAACATTTTCAACTAGATTTCCCAGCAAGAAAGAAAAGGGGAAAACATAAAAAAACACAAAGCAGCAACACAAAAAATTAAACAAAAAATATTTGCAAATGCAAGTGATGCGAAAATCACAGTTGAAATATTTTTATAAAATTCTAAGAAGATAAAAGATGAGAAAGGTAGAATAATACCGAATTTTAGCAAAGATTCCAACAAAAGTTCAGCATAATAATTAAGTAGATTTGAAATAATCTTTAATTGGTACACGCCACCAAAACATGCAACACACAACTTCAAATGAATATCAAAATGCAATTAAATTATTTTCCACATCGAAAAACGCAAACAAACAAACAAACATCTCGTTTTAAACTAACTAAAAATAACTGAAGGAAATACAGATTTTTCAAATGTTGTTTTTAAGTTAACCATAAAACTAGGAAAATATTTGAACACAAAAGTTTGAGTATTTTTTTTGTAAATCATATAAATTATAATGAAATCATTTAAGTGTTCCAATGTATAGATATGTATGTAATTCATATGATGTAAATTCAAATGAAATAACAAACTAAAAACTCTTAATTTTCTGCTTCAGATATGAAAACATGTTCAACTAAAATTTATCTCATTTTTGTGTGCTTTCAATTTGCAACTTGTTATTTAACTGATTCGCCTGCACAACAATATTGTAAATAAGAAAGTAATTGTTAACTGTTGTTGCTTCTGGGCACTTTGTCAAATTTGTAGACACTCATAACTACTTATTCAGATACTCGGATATGAGTAAAACTTGAAATTACCAAGTTGTGAAAATAAACACATGGATTGTCTTGCAATTGCTATTTGCCTTTCGGCATTAGAAAGTTGGAAATTAGGATGGGCCAGATTTTGTACGAGTCTAATTGCAAATTGACAGCCAAGTGCTGGCTGGGATTATGTGCTGTTTACTATAATAAAACGCAAGCAACTCTCAAATTCCAAGAGTATTAAAAATAAATTGCAAAACACTCAACACGCACAGATTGGCAGACTTGCCGGGATTAGGAAATAGACCCACGAACAAATGCTTAGCCCTTCAGTTGACAACAACAACAACAAACAATTCGATAGCATTTCCAGCGGATTGTGTATTGAGAACTTTCGCCGAGCAAACACCGGTGAATCCCAGACCAGCCAGACCAGGCTCGATAGTTCACCGAGGACCACAGAGTGACAGTTCCGGATTAAAGAGCAGAACACTTTGCACCTCGCATGCACAACTATGCGAGAAAATAACAATATGTTTGTCCCAGTTCGAATGACACATAATAACATAACGGTATTATAGAGCTTAAGTGGTATTTCATGAAACGAGACAGTAAGGAAACTAGTTGAACCATTGGACCACCATTTGTCCGTTCGCATGGGATTTGCAGTGGATTCATATCTAAGCTGCTTAGGTGTTGGAATTCGCTGAATTTAAACTGCATTTTGAATTATTATGAGAAATTTGTAAATACAATTGTTGAATTTAGCTTAAAAAGGGGAATACAATTAAGATAACTATATATTACTAACTGATCAGTTCAGACTGTAAAGAATAACTATTGTGGGCACCACGAAGAAAGACAAATCAGTTGGACAGAGATACCAGGTCTCCGACAGGACACATGTCTTTAAGTTAAATGATTCAAGCATGGCATTCCCAAGGCTAGGAACAGGTTTAGGATTAAAAAGTCACCTATCCAAATTGGGTATTTTTAGTAGCAATCAATATGGGATTTGTGAAAATAACGAGGAGTTCTTAACTCAAATTCTAACAGAATGTGTCACCTCATTAGGGAAAAGGCGAAGAACAAGGATTAAGGTATTCGTGCAGGAGCTGGGGTTGATGGAGGAGCTAAAAGCTCAGAAGGGGGCAGAATAGATCTAATAGGTTGCAGTGCAGAAATCCCCAATTTAAAATAATATTAATAATAATAATAATAATAATAATAGTAATAATAATAATAATAATAATAATAATAATAATAATAATAACAATAATAATAATAATAATAATAATAATAATAATAATAATAATAGTAATAATAATAATAATAATAATAATAATAATAATAATAATAATAATAATAATAATATTAATAATAATAATAATAATAATAATAATAGTAATAATAATAATAATAATAATAATAATAATAATAATAATAATAATAATAATAATAATAGTAATAATAATAATACCAATAATAATAATAATAACAATAAAAATGATAATATTATTAATAATAATAATAATAATAATAATAATAGTGGACAGTCTATGAAGAAGTGTATAAGCGTCAAAAGTCTCCGAAAGAGCATTTTTCATTATGTGTTTTTTTAATACCCGAAACGCATTTCGATTGAGTAAGAAGAATATCCTGAAGATGTGCAAATGATGAAAAAACTAAGAATTTTAGACTACATACGTAATATCTAATATCGCCTGCCCATCCTTTAGAGTATTCAGGCAAAATAAGAGCATCAATTCAAATACTTTTACATACTAATAGTTAGATCCTTTAATCTGGGATAAAGACATCAATGGGTCTTTTGCAAGTGCTATTAAATTTTATCCATTAATATCGCATATCATAACAAACCGCTCTCAAATATTAATTGAACTCGTTTATTGTTTTTGATATTCATAAATATTTGCAAATTGTTATTTTGAAAAGGTCTTTTGGCTCTGATTAAATTAAGTTCCAAAGGATTCGGCTTACACATTTGGCCTTGACCCCGACATGAATTTGAGATTAGTTTTGCAGTTGGGCGTTTGGGATTTCAGACGTTCAGCGGTTGGCGGTTGGGGGTTGGCGGTTGGTGGTTTCGATGGCGTTTCGGGTCTCTGTGTGTGTGTTCTCTGGGGGTCAATGGCAAGGGTGCCTGATTAAATAAAAGTATCAGCTTACGTTGGCATCCATTGTCATTTATTATGATTACGTGCACATGATGCTCTGACAGTTGACGCCATTCCTAACCTAGCCACGTGCGGGTCCGAATTGATTTTACTCCGATCACTGCGACCGGGAGCAGGTGTCAATTGGGCCAACAGATTTTGCCATACTTAAAAATCATAACCCTCAAACGATTCGATTCTTAAAGTTTTTACGATGGCTGGTGTTTTTTTTTGTTTTTTTTTTCTTTATTTATTTATCAGGTAGGCATGGCATTAATTTAATCGGCATGTCATTTCATGTTGAAAGTTTTGTTTTACGCTGCTCATTGGTGGAGGGCAGGCGGGCGCCATAAAATTTCACCAGTTTCGTGTGCAGTCATCAGGCAAACTGCCAACGTCACACCCCCCCGCCACTCGTCCATCACTCAATTGTACACTCTAAAAATAAATGAGCCATCTTCGTTGCTGTCAAGTTCATCAAAAAAGGGGTTTATATTTGAAGCCCTCTAATAAAAGTTCAAAAACAGTGTCAAATTTTCTAAATTGCTGTGAAAGTGTCTTATCTTTGAAGTCTTCTAATAATAGTTAAATTATTCTGCATATATTTTGCCCCAATAATAAATAAGTTTAGTTATAAAATTAGAGGCCCTTTAGTTTTGTTGGTATTTGTATTGTTAAAAATGTACGGCAAAAATTTTTTAAATTGTTTACTTTGCTGCAAACTTTTTGTTAAATTGAATCGTTTTACTCAGTAACAATTTAATAAAAGTTAAATTTTCGATATTCTGGCACTTCTTTATTTTTTCTGAGTGCAGACATCGCCGCTGTCACCGCAAACTTTGCCCTCAATGCTCTGTCAATCAGAGAAGGCTCCGTCGACGTTGTTAGCGTTAAATGAGCTGAAGTGGCAGTGAAAATTGCAATATGCTGTGGAGACAATGGCGGAGGGCGGGGAGGCAATGCCAGATTGAGATCCAGTAACGGTGTTGTACCTCCAAGTGACAGGTGAACACACTCCATCCTTATCCACACACACACACACACAAAAGTACTTATGTTTGTATGCATGGATGAAAGAGGATTTGTGAGGGGGGAGGGTGAGGTGTAAGGAGTTGTGCCTCACAGCAGATGTATCTGGGATTGGTATTCGACTGTGGAGCGACAAGCGTGTCAGCACACTGAGTACACACACACACACACACACACACACACACACACACTGGAGCAATGGCTGCAATTAATGAGTTGTGTTGTGTGCATCAGCAGGAATGGAATTTATCCCGCATTAGTTGGGTGCACAATGTGTGTGGGCGTAAACTAATCTCATTTTATTGTCAAGCAATAAGCGAACTTTTCATGTTTTACCATCCAAGTTTATCAGTTGGCAAAACTTACCCAAAATACCAATTGAAATCAGCTCTCAAGCAGCAAAACAGGTGCAAGAGAAAATGGCCAAAGTTTTAGATTAGTAAAAACATTAATTTATTTTCGAAAAGTTTCGACATGTTTTTAAAAACAAATTGTTAGCTCATGTGTATAATAAATAAATTTTATAAACGATTTGTTTATGTAAAATAGCCTAATTTGAATGAAGTTTGCTAATTAGTAAAATTTAGATAATTTTTAGTATTTTATTGGAAGCTGAATTTCCAAACGATTTTAATTCAAAAGTCAATTTACATTTGAGTTTTCACGTTAATTGATTTTCAAAAAAATTCATAGCTGATCCTATGTCGAGCTTAGAGCTTATTGTGTCACAGTTTTATAGAACTTATCGATGATATTCACTGTACTGTATAATTAATGAAAGCAGCCACAGCCAGCAAAATGATTAATATAAATCCAACCACGCAGTAAATTTCCGACCAAGTGCAAGTTCGATTTATTGCATTATATAATATATATATATGTGTACACAGTGAAAAAAATGCCATCCATTTACAAACTGTTAAATATTTACAGAAGCATTTTTCATTCCAAGTTTGGAATTTGTTATCCACAATAAGCAGATGCAATTAAAAAATATAAAATTTGCCTTTAGATTTTGAGCGCATATACTGCATTTTTTCTCTGTGTAACAGCCATATATATAACCATATTGCCATAAATTACACACGTGGTTAGCATCATTTAAATTGGAAATGCAAACTGAAAATAAATTTGGGCAAATTAAATGGTCATCGTAGAATGTAAATCAGCAAATGGAAAATTTCACCAAAAGCATATCAAATATTTCACATACGTTGAATAGTTTTTTTTTTCGAAACCAACCTGTCTAAATTGAAAATTTAAAAAAATTTAGTTTGGTAATTGCAAAAAGGGGAAATATTACGCAGAATTTGAAATGAAATTTGACAATTTCTGTATTACTTAAAACATTATGTTAGTATAAAATAAAAAAAATCTGTTGATGAATGATAAAAAAAAATGTTGATAGTGTTATAAATGTTGTTTATCTTTGTTTTCATCAAAATGTTGCACAACAATAGAATCCATTTTGCAACACAATGCAAAACAAAGCTATTAATTTTTGCGGTTTCTCCTTGGATATTTTCAAGTAGAGCGCATAAACCACAATTATTGAAAATGTATTTGTGGTCATAACAATTACTTCTGTTTGCGATTCAACTACGATGTGTGTGTGACTGTGTGTGTGTCTGACTGTGTGTGTGTGGCTGTGGCAACGTTTGTTCAGCTCATTAAGAAGTTGTGTGTGCAACCGCAGAAGCCATTTGTTAGGAAAGTGCATTTTGCATGTGTGCTTGCTGCGGTGGGCGAAACATTTACTTTAGTTACCCACATCCCCCCCCCCCCCCCACACACACACACACCAACACACACTGATGCACACAAAAGTATTTATGCGGCGCACATAATGGCGAAAAGTTGTGCCACCAAATCGAGCATAGAGCCTAAAAAGAAAATTGAGTTTGGGCACACACAGAGTGGATGCCACATGGGGTCACATCCAGTCATTGTCTTGTTACGAGAATGAAATGGCGAATCTGTGGCAGCTGTGAAAAATGAGCCCACGTACAGCATACGACAATAAAGTAGCCGAATCCGAGTCCGGCCAGCAATGGCAACTGGATTAGAGCTGCTCCAGCTATGGTCGCAAAAAGTGGTTTTTGCATATGAATGCAGCAAATGCTGCGTGCGTCATGGCAACACACAACACATAATGTGTGGCACGCTGCACACACCCCCCCCCACAGAGTGACTTTATTTTGTATATATTACATATGCTCAAGTGAAAAGTTTTTCTGCTATTTGTCATGGATGTCGCAGATACTTCTCACCATACAATATAAACAGCAACAAATGGCAATTTTCAAAGAATCATTCAATTTGCACAGCAAAATATTTGCGCTTGCCAAGCAGCCAAGCCAAGAAGCGATATCAAAGTCAGTCGAAAAGCGTCAAAACGGAAGCGACTCGTTGGCGACACAAAAGTGCTGATTGAGGGACGAGTGGTGAGTGTGGGGGGGGAGACGAGGAGGAGTGGAGCATTATAAAGATGTTGTGTGTATTGGAAAATGGCAAAGCAGTTCGCAGATACACGTAAAATAAATAAACGCAATGTAAATAATATCATCGACTAATGAGAGCAATAAATTCAGAATATTATAATTTGCATTGTCTGCATAAAACCTGTGCTTATTTTTATGTGACAGTTAAGGTTATTAAATTATCTTTCCAAACAGTATAAACCTTATTATTAATGCTTATTATTATGCTCACCCGCAGTGAGCCAAGTAACTGAATTAATTTGCTTGCAGCTTGATTGTGACTCAATGTATGCTGATTAGCTTTCAGCTCTGCGAGTGTAAGCAAAATTTCATGTATTAGAGTACTCCACACCCACACACACACACGCACACGCACGCACACACACAGATACGTTTTCTACCTGTGTATCGCAACTAAATTTCATTGCATATTTGCAGGCATTGGAGGCGATACACAAAAGTCCCCATGGGGCAGGCAACACTTTCATTATCTTTTATGTGTGCACATTCTTTTCAGACACATATATTTGCGAGTGTGAGTACGAGTGTGAGTACGAGTGTGTGTGTGTGTGTGTGCACTTGTACAAGTCGAGTACATTCCATTGGCGCAGCTGCCAATTTATTTGAATAACCAAATGATTGGAGTCCCTTTGACATATCAATTGATGAAACAGGCACAAACAACAGTCAGCAAAATGGCCAAAAAAAAAAAAAAAAATTAAAGCAGTGCTTGGTGGAGGGGCACACATGTGTATATCTATCTGAAGTGGCATCCATAAAGAGGCGCCACTTTAATTGCACTTCATTTCAATTCATCCCATCCACTTGAGCCGCTGCTGCTGCCGCTGCTGGTGGCACTGCTGATGATAGTGCGAAAATACATTTGATGTTGCCACAGTTGTAAATGAGTAATCCCAATGCCAACGACAATCACGCCCAAAACCAATCTCTAAGCCAATCGGCAAATGCCAAAGCCAAATGGCAACTTCAATTGAATATAATTTGACTGCCCCACGGAACAACCAGACTGTGCCACAAGCGAAAATCTTTCGTTTTAGCCCAAAATGAAATGCAAATAACGATGACGATGAAGATGATTGTAATCAATTCCTTTCAGTATTTCATACATATCGTATTACCATAAACTACAAAGCCTTAATTAAAGGGCAAAAACAATGCAAACATCTTAAACAGAAATACCAGAAAATGGTTAAAAATATAAAAATTGTGATCACTTGGCCAGATAAACGAATCCTTGCGAGCACAAGGACATGGACCAATAATTAAAACAAAAAAGAAAAGGGAAGCTTTTAGGCATACCGAAGACTGTATACACTTCTACAAAATAATCTGCCTGTTCTTGAGTATATATATATAGACTATATAGAACATGTCTGAAATAGAGTTAGGATTCTGCTGATGCTCCATTATATATTTTATTAACTGAGAGACTAGTTGGCAATAGGACTGGCTTGTCTATATGTTATGGGATCGGAAGTCTTTTCTATAATGAATTACTTATTCCATTACAAAATTGTAATGCTCTCTGCATGGGTAGATTTAAGCTGCAACTGGCTGCCAGGCTGCCAGGATGCCATTGCCCATTGTCCTGTCGCGACGGCGATGCTTGTCTTTGATAAGTCTTGCACACTGCGATTTGGCTCAAGGCGATGCCAAATTGGCAAAACAAAAAAATAAACAAATCGCCAAAGCTGCTGGCGGAAACAGATACTGATACCATTCAGGGCCAAATTTAATGGCCAGCTTTGTTTCGAGATTGTGCTCTGTAAATTGTATAACACGTGACACGTGGCGTATGCGCAATCTCTACCAGGAGGGGGTCTTAAAATTAAGTTAATTTCGAAACTGACATTTATTTCACACAAACTTTGTCACACTACATAAACAGAGCAAGGCAAAAAAATGGACTTTTAATGTTTCATGGCCCAATTTTATTCGACAGTTGCCAAAAAAAAATATGTCGAGCAATGTTTTTGCAGATTAAAAATTATTAACTTAAAGGACAAGTGGCCAACGTGGTCAAATTGGGCTTTAAGAATATAATTGGCATATCAATTAGGGTGCGTCACCTCAACTTCATCCAAAATAAAATATAGGTTAATTTGGCAAGTGGTCGAGCAGACGATGGGAGAGGGGGTGAGTGGGATTAATCGCATTGGCTTCGAATTGGATAGGCGTTTTTTTTCCGGAGAGTGGCGTCATCAATCAAATGCAAGTAAGCAGCTAATCAATTGGCTCAACACTGGGAAAGTGGAAGTGGTAAGTTGTGTATGTCAAATGGGGCATTTGGCCAAGTTGCCAACTTCAAAGTCAGCAGTTGGCTATTCAATCACTTGCGAGAGGCTTGGCCAACTGTCTGTCAAAGGCAGTAGTTGAATATCCACATTACGACTGAGTGATTTGGCCAGGCCGGAAATCAATGTGGGCCAATGCCAAATGGCTTATTTCACCCAACTAATGTACCCAAAATCATAATATTTATGCCACAATCAATTCAATGATAAAGTAAACAATTTTAATACCAGCCGACATAAACAGGATTCCCCCATAAACTGGAACTGCGAATGGGGCCGAAACAAAAACTGGCAGAGAATTTAAGCCCTCTTTTGGCGAAATGTTGAATTTGCCCTCTTCACTTTTTGGCAAAAGCGATTAAACTAAATATGCTGACGAGTACAAATATGTAGACACACACACAAACAGACCCACAAACACACCCACACACCCACAAACACAGACACAGATACAGTTACAGATTTTGATGTAGATGTAACGAAGACGCATGGCCACAAATGGAGATTCGCCATTGGAGCTTGGCCATTGTATCAATTTGTTGGGTGCTGCTTTAAGTTGACTGCACATAAATCTTGTCCCAAAACCGAAACGGAAACCGAAACCCAACGGGGCAAGGGGGCGGGCAAGGGACAATGGAATACCATCATGGAAATTTAAGGAAATTAATTAAATAACAGATATAAATAAATAAAAAAAAATCAATGTTCTTTTACGAATGAATAAAAGTTTCTTTTTAATTTAAACTAAAAAAAATATGATTAAAATAATTATTTATTTGGCCTTTAACAACAATTTATTTTCAATGTAACTTGAAAATAATTTTTATAATGAAATTTATATACACATCTGATATCAAATATGCAATTTCAACTTTAGATGGTATAAGAAAACTTTATTATTATAAACTTTATTGAATACTTCTTTTATGTTTGCAAGTTGATTAAAGAAATTTGTATTTCCTTTTGTGCTGTAAAAATTGTAATTCCATTTTTTTTTATTTTTTTTTGGTATTTTGTATTGAAATCAGAAATGAATGCTAAAGCCAATTCAATGGTCCAAAACGCTCAGATATAAATTAAAACGAATTAAATATGTTGAAGGCTATGTAAATCTCAACTGATGATGAAGTGGCCAGGAATTTCATTGGGGGTGTAACTGTGTTGTGGATAAGTTGGTTGTCACTTGGAAGTCATCTTTGTGTAGTCAAACAATTGCTCTAACTAAGATTAACGAGCAGCTGCTCCAAATGGTGTCGATGGCGACAAACTCTGGGTTAATGCCAATAAATGTGCGTTGCCATTTCTCAATATAATCCAATGATTTATAAACTTCAATTTGTATGTAAAAAAAAAAAAAGATGACTGCTCGCAAAAACATAGATGATTATAAAAATAACAAGACAGTTTCGTAGTCCATTAAATTCGAGTAAATTTTCAATGTGTTCTTATTCAGTTTTGGTTTATTTTTTTTTTTAAGTAACGAAAGTCCATAAATTAATTTTATAGAACGCAGACTTAACTGGAAAAACCTGTTGAAGAAAAACCATAATAATAGTTTTTTCTTTTTTATTGTGAAATAGACAAATGATCGTTAAATGTGCACCATTTCGTTGCACGCAACGTGACCATCATCATTATCATCATCATTGAAACTGGGGCAGTCAGTGAGCTGCAGTCAGGCGTCGCCTTGCGCGAGGCACTTGCAACAAAAAGCATTTCAGATGTTATGCATCTGTTTGGCTTTTATCATTACATAAATTTGCTGTTGCAACTTTTATTTTTGCAGATTTTACGTGCTTTTTTTGTGTGTGCGTTCCACGGACTGATTAAAGTTATGCCACTTTCCGTGAAGGTTGTAAATTGTCAGAACATGCATTTTATTGGGCGTATCAAGCAGCGAACACTGCCAGCTGTCGTTCACAAAACAAACTCGTAAGCCAAGTTAATACGGCTACTTTGTCTTTGGCACGAAGTGCTTCTTGTTGACGTTGTTTCCTTCGAAACGGTGCAAATCACATAACTAAAATGGTGGCAAAAAGCAGTGCATCTGTGTGTGTGTGTTTTGTGTGTGTGTGTGTGTGTGTGCATGTCATTTTTGGCATATGTATTCGTTTCCCGTTTCGTAACTGTGTTTTTACAGCGCATCAGTAACAAATTTTTGTATATCCTGTTTTCGATAAATATAAATAAAGTTTTTTTTTATTTTATTTTATTATTATTTTATTTGGCTTCACAATGCAATTATGACTTCTTCGACTTATTCTGACATTTAAAATGTAAAATATATATTTGCATTTTGTAATTACATTTTATATATAATATTAAGCATAATTTGTGACACACATTGAAAATGCCGTAACTTAGAAATATCTTTTGGTCCAGCAGTTGCAACTTCAATATTTACACAAATTCTTATTTTATTTTATATTATTTTATTTTATTTTTCTATAGTCAAGTGCTTAAAGCGAGTTAACTTACAACGTGGCCAGGCAAACACTCATATTCGAATTCGTATTCGTATTCGTATTCGTTTCCAATGTGGATGTGGCATTTAGATTTAGATTCGCTTTGCAACTCGTTAATGCAACTCGCCTTGGCAACAGCGGCAATTTGGGGTAATGAGAATTGGTGGCATATCAAATAGATTTTTTACTCTCGAAACGGGTTTGGATTTGTGTGAAATGCAGAAAACGTAGATTTTATGTTCGCCAACAAAAATTCAGATTTTATGCTCGCTAATTTTTTTTATTGACAGACGTTTAATGAGAGCAGTCAAAGGCACTGCAAATGAAGTCACTAAACAGAAGGCAAGGGCAAAGTTGAGAGTCATGATTAAAATGGGACTCAAAGTGGCTGCAAGACAAGGATCAAGGATATTTGCACAAGTGGAAAAACAAAACACTAACGAACAGAACTGCCACATTCACAAAATGGCACCCAAAGTGCGCCTCGAGCACTTTGCACGACTTTGCTCCTCATACCTGGTATGAGAATATTTACTTACTGTCAACGCTGTCCCATTAGCCATTGGCAAGAGTGGGTTGATTTTGATAATATTTATTGTACCCATCGCTAAAGTTGGGCTATAATGGCCACTGAAACTAAGCGTTGCCAAAGATTCTATTACGCCGCAACTTGAAGATCGACTTGTAAGTAAGTTCTCCCCCCCCCCCCCCCCCCCACTAGTGTGTGTCATACCTGCTGGATATATATATATATAGATAATAAGCTATTTCCGTACAAGTGCTTAACGTGTTTTACTAACTCAAATTTACCCACGCTGCAACTTTGCCATACTTTGGAGAAACTTTTAAGCCAATTTTATGCACTGATGAATAAATTTCATTTTAAAATAAAACAGTTGGTTAAGAGATTTGCGGTCTAATAAGTAGATTTAAATTAAAATAATAATATTCTTTAAGGAGAATATTATTATGTGAGTTAAGAGAAGATGGCGTCATTAAAATATATATTTCTAAAATTGAGAAATTGGGAAATATACGAATGGTTTTTCATAAATTGGAGTAACATAAGTAATTATGGAAAAATAATGGCTAATATCTTGTTAACGTTTTCTCCTCAGAAACTGACTTGTCATGATAATAATTTGAATTTGACTGACTGCAATTTGAGGCATTAATTGAGTAAATAAATCGGAGAGTCACGCGTCGAATGAAGGATGAATTTTTTGTGTGTGTGTTTGTGTGTGTGTGTGTGCGCACATTTAAGGCTAATCCCTAACAAATTGATGGCTAAAGGGAATGCGAAATGCAAACAAATATTAATAATGTGCCGCATTTGGCTATTATTGTTTTAGCTGGTGCCAGCTTAAGAGTCAAAGTGCGATGATCCCTGTGCTACCTTGTGGCAAAGTGGCCCAAATTGACTGCTGCTTCGAACAGCTTGTCTCTATTTTAGCCCGCTTCAGTTTCGAATCGTTGCTGTTGGCCATAATTCATTTCCACTTAATTTGACTGGCACACAAGCCAGAACCAAGAGCACTGCCAAGTATTAAGCACAACACAAGGATGTGTATATATGGATAAGAGTGCGGCAGGCAGTCCTTCTGGCTTAGCCGGAAGAGGCAGACACCTGACTAGTTATTGCCTGGCTGCGCCTGAAGAGCCATGCTGACAGATGGGTTCAGGGCGCGTCCCACTTCCAAGTTGCCACTTCGCACTTGCCACTTCCCACTTGGCCATATGCACAGAAAGCTGTCACTTCAATTCACTTGGCTGACAATTGGCCTCGCCAAAAGAGGTGAGTTCGGGGCCAGAGGGGTGTGTGCAATTTTTTAAAAGGTTTTTCACATTTAATGAATGTCAATAAGAGTTTTTTTTTGCCACTTTGTTTTTTTTTATTATTTATTGAATACATCGAATAGCCAACAAATTCAATTTTGATAGCAACAAATGTTAAGGAAGTGCTTATAAATGCTTTCAGACATTTTCATATTGAAGAAACAAATACAAAACATTTTTCAAATTTAAAGAAAATTTATAATTTATAAGCAGAGCAGAGAAGGAAATAGGATGGAAACTAGCTGGCCATGTAAAAGGTTTTTGAATATTGAGTATTTTTCGCTGAGAACAGAACCAGCTGCTGGAAGTGAGTAATAAATAATAATATAATATAATATATAATAATATATAAAAGTAACAGTATCAGTATCATATTATGGGACAAGGCAAGTGTAAATTTACCTAATTGGAATTTACATTTTATTTGTTAGTTCGTTGGACAAAGTCCTTGGCCATTTAGAGTAAGCGTTTTTATTGTCCATCGTCAAAGCGATGGAGGAAAATATAAAGGGAAAACTGTTGCATGTCAAATTTTTATCAGCAGCATCAGAAGTGGGATTCATTTAGGGGTAAAAAAAAAAAAAAAAAGGAAGCAGTACTTAGAAATCTGCCATTACACAACCATAAAGCCCCACAGGCATCCCATTACAGGGACACATCCTGTCGTCTTGGACACATTTGTGGTTAGCGGTTCTTACAATCAGCAAGGTGTACATTGTGTGTGTGTGTGTGTCAGGGCTTATAGTTTGTGTTGAATGTAGGTCTCGTATATTTAATGGCAGTTTTGTTCTGGGTCATCTGAGTAGTAACTTTGGTTTGGCATCGATGAGCGCTCCGCTCTCAACTTTGTATTCCTGCTTGTCCTCATCCAATCTGTAACTTTTTCTACATACTTGGCATGGCCAACAAGCATGTGTATGCTTGAGTGTGCGTATGCGTGTGTGTGTGTGCGTATCTCGTTTCACGGCGAGCGAAGCATGAAAAACTCATGCCATACTTCAGACATTGGCTTTCAAAAAAGGAAACACAAACACAACCCCAAAAAATTATTTCGTTGTCAACAGTTTCCAGCAACATTTTTATACACTTATGTGTATCGCTGTGTGTGTGTGTGTGTGTGTGGGGTTGGTATGCGGTGAATTAAAGTGTCGTGCAAATATTTGTCTCGAAAAATTGCGCATTTTATCGTTGACGCACAACCTCCGATGTCGATGACTGGACTCCAGACACCTTTTCAGCTGCTGGCTGGCTGGCTGGCTGGCTGGCTGGCTGGCCTTCGACATGTTGCTCAATCAAAGCCTCTGATATCCAATAATCTGCCTGCCATTTTTCCCCCTCTCTTCCTCATTTCTGGTCCACAAACCAAATTCATATATCCGAAATTTTCTCGCACCCGCACGCCTCACATTTTACTGATTTTTATTGGATTAAAAATAAATTGAGTTAAAAGTTTGAATGTGGCGAAGAAAATCTTTTCCAACTGATATTTTTAGCAAACACAAAAATATGGCAAAAAAAAAAAAATCCATGCATTCTAAAAATAAAATCTAAGCCCAAAATGTAATCAAATTATAATTGTCTGCCCTTTAGATCTCCCAATGGGTAAACAGTTTCTAACTTAGTCAGAAAAATTATGTAACTGACAGTAATTTTTAAATAATGGCCATCCAAATCGAAGTGAATTTAAATAGACCAACAAACTCAGAAGTTGTTAAAGAAGATATTTATATTCCACATAAAGTATTTTCTGCATACATAAATATATTGATACACGATTTTTATATTTATATATTTATGGGAACACAATTATCTAGGATTTTTTGAGATGTTTTAAATTTTTGAATTTTATAAAATAGTTTTAAGGTTTGAATATTTAAATTATACAATTATTTTTGATTTATTCTCCTTCAATAGCTGTATTTTTTAGGGCGTAAAAAAAAAGTTTAATTAAGTTTCAAATTTACCAAAAAAAAAAAAAAGATGTGCTAAAAATATGGACTAAAATCTAAAATCAACTGATACCAAATTGAAGTATATAAAATTTTTTTTAGATAATATTATCACAAAGCTCTTGTTTCAGCTTACAAAATAATATAATTCACTTCTTTTTTTTTGTTTACAAATAGGTTATAAAAAATTTATGATCCGCACACCATAAAGTTATTTATTTATTTATTTTTCAGTTTTGATTTTGTTACAATTGCAAAAGTCGCGACAAACGCAGTTCAACCAGTTGACCAGGTTAAATACTGCTGTTAGACGTGTTGCTGTAGGTAAGCGGCTAACGAGGCGGCTACGCAACGTTAAAGTAGCTTAAGAGCCAACATTTATTTTTTTTATTTTTTTTGTATATAAATAACAAACACAGCAATTCCCGCATGGCTGTGTGTGTGTGTGTATGTGTGCTAAAAGCTTTATGTGGATTATGTTTTTATGGCGCCTGCTGCAGCAATAGAGCAATTTTGTCTCCGTAAACGATATATATACCTGTATAACAGTAATAGTATATATATATATATATATATATATATATATATAGTCCACTGAAAGTGTTAGGTAAGATTGACCTGAGAACTAATTCAGCTTTTTTCTTTCTGTTAATAGTCTCCCAAATTATTATTTACTTTGTATAAAAATCGATCATTGAAATTTTTCTACATTTCTTGCTTTAAATTTTGAATAAATTTGATCCTTAATGTGTGTATAAAAAACTAAATTTTCTTAAAAATAACATTTGGGCCAACTTATATATAGCATAGTATGGAATGGGGAACATATCTATTTATATATTTATATTTATATATTTATATATTTATATATTTATATATTTATATATTTATATATTTATATATTTATATATTTATATATTTATATATTTATATATTTATATATTTATATATTTATATATTTATATATTTATATATTTATATATTTATATATTTATATATTTATATATTTATATATTTATATATTTATATATTTATATATTTATATATTTATATATTTATATATTTATATATTTATATATTTATATATTTATATATTTATATATTTATATATTTATATATTTATATATTTATATATTTATATATTTATATATTTATATATTTATATATTTATATATTTATATATTTATATATTTATATATTTATATATTTATATATTTAAATTTATTTACTGTGAAACTTACGACAAACGATCTTAATCTAATTTTATATTTTTGGCACAAAACTTCCCACGATTTTTTGGCATAAATTCCTGACTTAATATTGTAATTTATTTTGCGTGTGTGAAGGCGACAATTAGATAACTTGTAGTTAAACGATTACCACGTCGTACATCTGTTATATGTATCCCCTTGCGGGAGGGTACTTAACTTTGGTTATTGCTCTTTTTTATTGTGTGTTTCCTTCCTTCGAATTCTGTTCTATTCGTTTTGGGCTAAGAAAAAACTTTCATTTTTCGACACTGACATTGTCAGTTCACATTCCTCATTCCGGTCATGGCGCAATAGCTGTGGGCGCCTTTGTTGTGCCACTTTTGCTATTTGGGTTTTTGGGGGCATTAACTTTTACTAGAAACCGGCAAAACCTCAATTATCAACTTACTGCAGACAAAAAGGCGCTTAATTAAGTGAAGCGTTGAACGTGCGCCGCCATTTTTGTTTTGTACTTTAATCCTCAAACTACTTCCAAAATCCCCCCTTGTCTGCCGCTTCCCAACATGATGAAATGATGCCTTCGAATAGCGTGTGTGTGTGTGTGTGTGTGTACTGTCTTAGACGTGTATCGTTGTTAAAAGTTTCTCGCTTAGTCAGCAACTGGCTGCGTGGCCTAATCAAATCAGGAAAGGGGACGGGTTTAATGGAGGAACTCATTGCTGTTATTGTTTACGCACACGCGTTTATGAGTACTTTATATATATATATATATATATATATATATATATTCATACGATTATCCTTGGGCATACAAACAGAGCAAAACAAAAAGTTGAGGCGTCAATGAAGTGCGAAAATTATCAAAGTTCAAAAATGTTTATGAAGCACTGCAAAATTGCTGGAAACTCGGCGTTACATAAATTATATGAAATCATAGAATACATAATAGTTTCCATGTTGTACTTAATTTTAATTATGTAATAAATATAAAATATAATATAACTTGAAACACGTTCTTAATTACTATATTTAAACAAATTATTATGCTCTGTACAAAATTTAATTAATAAATGCAAATGCTTCGTTTTCATTTGTTGATTTATTTATTCTACAATTTTCGATAATTTAATATCAGTTATTGCATCGCAGAAAAACTCTTATACTAATAACTCTAATTATTTATGATAATAGCAAATTACCTGCTTGAGGAGCACTTTTGTGATAGGCTCATCGGATTGATGAATCTTAGGGAACACTCCAGAAAAGCTTGTCTTGATCTGATTTTATTGACTTCGAGTGGATTAAAATCATGGCAACTGCAGAGACAAATTTTATACAAGCTCCAAGTTGGAGCTGGGAATGGGTGGTTTTGCAATGTACAGATTTATATATTTCAAATATTATTGTTATTGGCTTCATGCCACATTTCTTTGGTGGCACTCTGTGTTGCCACGTAAAGAAGAACAATAACTTAAAATCAGAATTTGCTCAAATTTATCAATTATGGCAGCTCCGAGAGACAACAAAATTTCTTATTATTATTCGCTAATTTAAGTGGCGATTTATTTATTTTGCTTTAGTAAATCTCAAAGTTATTAAAAAATAATACAAAGAATTCTTAATCTTTTTGTCTCAAAGTGCCATAAGAATCATTTAAATCTAAAATTGATGGCAGCATTTGTCCAAAAACTAGACCACAAACACACAAAAAAAAAAAGGAAGAGTTGAAAAGAGCCAAGTTTGGGTAATGTTGGGCAATTGCATGTCGAGCCACATTAATTGGCAAAGTTTTTGGCCAACATCTAAAGAACTCTTAAGGCTATGCAGCGATTATTGAAATGCCCACTTCCGTTTGGCCAGTTTAGTCAGTTTTGAAGAGTTTAGCAAGTTTTTGGGTCTTGGGGTTAAAGCCATCTGTTTTTGGTACAGCTGCCTATCTTGGCCAACAATTTGTGGGTCATGTTCGGCCACAAGGCAAATTGGCTACACGCCAGCCGCAACTAGCCCAATGTGATTAGATTTTGTTCTTAAGCGTTTTACAAGGAACTGCTTTTTGGGGATCGCCTGCGGCTTGGCGGCGTCGGGTGCTAAGTCATGGGAAATCCAATCAGGTGCCTCTTGACAAATGGCTTATGGCACGTGCCTATTCCGCCATTTCGACTAGCCCCCACCTGCCCCTTTTGGCAGACCTGCAACTAGCAAGAGTGTGAAGTCTATTGGAAAGTGAAGCCTGAGTTGCAGGCGGAAAACCATTTGCCACTTAAGTAAAAGTTTCAAATACAATTTGAAGTAGAACAACAACTGACAGCAACGCAGAAAAAACTTTCGGCGAGACAGATGCAAAAAAACTAAACTTGGCCCACAGAATCGAGGAGCTAACCTCAAGCTAGATTTAAAAAAAAATATGTAAAGAAGAGAACAAAAAATAAGAGAAAACGTTTGAAAATATGAGTTTCTGTGTATGCGACAAATATAAATGAAGTTGATAAAGTTGTCTTTTCCAAAGAACCGATACCAGCATAGGCAAAACCATACCATCCCCTTCCGTCCCGTTTCGCCCACCACACCTGGCTTGCAACAAAAACGCTAAGCCATATATTGTTGAATGTAATTTTTCACTGGACGACAACAAAAGCCAAATAAATAAATAAGAAAAGTGTCAGATGCCATGGCGACCAAGGACCAAGGACCAAGCACCAAGTCCACTGTGCCAACTGATGCAGCTGACCTGAATTAAAAGTTTTGAATAAATATTTACAAGCAAATGGCTTGCAAAGGCAACAGAGCAACGAACAGATTCCACCAAAAAAATGGTCAAAAACAAAAAAAAAACGTCGCGACGTCTAGTCAAGTTGTTAGTAACTTGGCTGAAACCCAATCAGCGGGTGGCCAGTGTAACACTGCGTGTCAATGGGGCTTTGGGTGTGTGTGTGTGTGTGTGTGTGTGTGTGTGTGTCGATGGCGAAGGAGCAATCCGGGGGTGTTGAGGCCACTGACACATGCCAAGTAATATGGCACCACTCACTACCAACAAGCAAACAAGGCCAGATCTGAGTGGGAGGGATTTCACTGGTCTTCTCACGGAACGTGTTACGAATTTCGGAAGCTATTTCTGATAACATCTCAGCCAGATTTAAGCTTGTCAATCAAGTGGAAAATACATATGTGAAAAATATATACATATATATATATTATTATTATAATATTAAATTATTATTTTTCTTATCATCAAACTGCTTAAAGTTAAAATCAGCTATATTAATAATTTGTGTTTATATTTATGTAACTAAGATTCAGAAAATGCTTTTCTTTTGTTTGTATTTCGTTAATTTTTTATTTTTTTTTTTTGTTTCAACTTTTAGAGAAATTGTCTGTAAACTATCAAAAAAGTTGTAAGAGAAAAACTTGGTCAAGTGCACTGCAAAACTTTCAAAGTTGAAGCTAGTTTTAAAATGTTGCAATTAAGTAAAATTGCCTTTGATCATGTTTGGTGGCTAACGGGCTAATTGCCGATAAAGTTATGCCTTTATTTTTACCAATGTACATTTTTTTTGGTAAAAATCACATTTTTGTCGATAAACGGTATGAGTTTTAATTAAAAAGTTCTACACTTATTCACAATCGGATTTGATTTACTTTAAAAGTTGCTTAATCTGATTCTGTTTGTTTCGGCAATAATAATAAAATTAGAATAACATTGGCAGTGGCAGCGCTGCAGCTGCAGCATGGGGCAAGAACCAAGAACTGTTTTACATATGGTTGGTGCTCAACTGAAACTCCGTTTGCAACCCGTGGCGTATGCGTAATGTGTGTTTGTTTAACTTTGTGTTAGCTTTTGTGGCTAATTCATATTTTTAGTAGATTTCTGGAGCAACTCATCATTTGACATAGGTAAAATGGGATTATAGTTTAACAAATTCTAATGGTTATTATTATTGTAATTATTAATATCATTATGATGTTTATCATTATCATTATTAGGTATGAGCATCAATTTTGGATGGCAAAAACTTTTGGCTAATGGCCTTCATTAAAACTTGGCCTTGTTGTTGACTTTTGTGTTACCTTTTTTATTTTTGGCAACCCAAAACATTTTCCCTTCAATATTTTATAACTAATTAAGGATAATTACCAGTCATTACATAAAAGAATTCCCAGTACAGCGGCAAGTTGAAAGCAAACTGATTGACTGAAATATTTTGGGTTTGTCTTAACCATTTTCTTTCAGCCTTTTGCGCCAATGTGGGCCACCTTTGCTTTTATCACTGAGCCGCTGGCAAAAGTCACAAGGGAATCGCTCAAGTATTCTCCAGAGCATCTCCAGACAATGCGGTGAGACTTTGTCACTTGATATGAATTGAAATGTCGCAGAGAATCCGTGGGATCAAAAATGGCGACAGATAATCACTTCAATTTGCCAATCTCAAAACGAACAGGCATCAATTTTGTTGTTGTTGGCCATTAAGTTAGTTTGGCCTTATACTTAAAACCGTTAATCGATAGTAGTATTAATGGTTTGCGACTATTTTAATTTTGTAAGCTTTGTTAATTGATTGAAAATGCATGATTGAAAATGTTAAATATTTCAATCTGGTTTTATATCAGTCCAATATTAATATAAATATTTATGAAATTTCGATTATAGCTTATCGTAATGGAAACGCTAAAACATTTTCTTAACACAATTTTTTTTTGTGTGTTGTCAGCGAGTTGCTTGGCCGTAAATTGAATTAGGCACCGGAAGCAAGCTTCTTAGTCAACACGCCACATGCCACACGCAACACGCAACACACCCACGGTGGGGTGGGAGGCATGATGGGATGGGGATGGAATGGAAAGGGATGCAAAGGGATTGGTTGGGGATTGGTATGAGTTAGGTAGCGCTGCTTAAGTGACATGCACAAATACCAAGCAAAATGAGTCGTTTAAAGCAGCGAGAAAAATATAAAAACAAAAAAAAAAAAATAATAACAAAAAACGCTGTTTCCTGTTAAGCGCTCATTTCGCAAGTCACGAGCTGAGTGCTTTAGTGTGTGCTTGTGTGTATGAGTGTGTGTGTGTGTGAGCGTGTGTATTAAGCTGGATGTGAGTCTCTTGGCCAGTCCAAGTTTTAATGCATCCTGCAGCTGTGGCAGCTGCTCTCAACCAACGAGAGGGCAGAAACAAGAAAACGGCACTTTTTGCAACTTGATGTTTTCTCTTTTATTTTATTTTATTTTTTTTTTTTTTGCCATTTTCTATGGATGACAGTTGCTAATTAAAATAATATGCAAGCAACATTTAACATTTAAGTATAAAGTGCATCTTGCAAATGTTTTGGCTTGTGACAGTTTTTTTTGCATATGTAAATCTATTTTTACCTAATCAGAGAATGTTGCCAATTTGCCAATTTGCCAATTTGCGAATCTAAAAATAATGCATAAATTTAGCGTGTTAAACTTGACTATAAAATCGGCATAACTTTACAAATTAAATTCTTAATCTGTGTGCCAACAGGACACTCAAGAATAACCCTTTACATTTGTGCATGCTCACTCGGGGTGAATGGACTCACCCACGGCGCGCACACCGGGTGTGCCTCCGGGAGCCATGAACTTTTATACCTTTCATCGCGATGACTTAACGGTAGTTGGCAGCGTTGGCAGCGATGCCTTTCTTGGAACAACTTAACACAAAACAATTCGTCAGATTTGCGACACAGTGCACAATAAAAGAGGCTTTTAGCGGGGTCAGGCTGTGGATCAGAAACTTTAAATATTTTGAAATCACATTACATTTGCTAAACTACAAAATCTTTGTTTGTATAAAAAAATATATAATATTTTTTTAAGTTTTTGTACCGGAAAGTTAAAAGCATACTAAATAAAAGATGGCAAAATGCAGCTGGCCATGAAATGTACCTAAAAAGCGCAGTGCGGCAAAGTGCAATTTTAGCCATGGAAATTGCTTAGCAATAATTAATGGCTTAATTGAACACTGGTTAGTTAGTGTTCGTTAAGAGCCAAATGGCTAAAAGCGCTCTAATTTGAATTTTGCAGGATGTCTCATTAACGGTGGGACGCTCCAATCGAACCGACTCATCATTTGGGGAAAAACTGATTATGGATTTGGCTTTTTAAATTATTATTAATATTAATATTATTATTTTTTAATTAATTATATTTATTATTATTTATTTTAAATTAACTGATTTAGTTTAAAGTTTTTTTTTAGCAACATCTTTGCCTGCCTCACCTCTCTGTGCATATTTTTACTTTTAATTTGTCTTGAATTGAATTATTATGCTAATGATTCTAAAATGGAAATATGTAATATTCTCTAAAATTCAGACAAAATTGAGTATATAAATTGGTTGGCTTGTGCAATTATCTACTGCTATAAATCTGCCAAGCAAACTTAAATCAGCAGATGTTAACGGAAGCCAGTCCAAATTGTATAATAGGCAGTTATCAAGCCCAACAACAGTCCGAGGAGGCAGTACCTCGTCCAAACCCGGCAGTGGGAACCACCCAACTTAAATCTTGACAATTGGTTCCACTTAGCTGGAGCGCAGCGCGTGTTTGCATAATTTCATAAATTTTCATAAATTTATTTATGAGTGCGCAATTTTGAGTCAAGTTTTGAAAGGGGGGTGCGTGCTGCCCCTTAGCAAAAACCATAACTCTAAAGCCAAAAACAAACTAGTCCTAAACGCCGACGACGCACACGAGCCAAGTTTTGCGTGTGTTTTGTCCAGCTTGGCAGGTGGCAGGTGAGAGGTGGCAAGTGGCAAGTGGCAAGTGGCAAATGGTGTGAGATGAATGGTGTAAAGTTGCAGCTCGACAAAGTGGTTAAAGACAAATTGTAGGCGCACCACAAAATGCATAGAAATAAATGCAAATAGCGGCTGCCACCTACTTGCAACTTGCAACTTTGAACTGCTGCAAGCGACACGTCATATTAAAATAATTTTGCATATTTTCTCATTTTATTCGCGCCCCTCTAAATCTTTCTCGGGTTTTGGTCAACAAATTATGCAGCTGCTAACTTAATTGACTCCCGCTCTTTTTTTTATAATTTACTATTAGCATTTCTCTTTGTCTTGCCACATGCAGCTTATGCGGGTTTCACTTGGCAATTGCATGCGATTCCCTGATCCGCGTAACCAACAATTCCCCAAGGAACCAGCAGAGCTTCCTCAGACACTAGTGAAATTTGTTGGAAATTTTAAAAAATTAACTTTCTTTTAGATTTGAAAAAAAAAAACCAAATGAGAGCATTGCAGTCGAGCATAACCGACTGCGAAATACACTCGCTTTAATTGATTTGGAACTTTCCAATTATGGTTTATTTGTTTGCTTTATTGCTTGGCAATTTGTCGATTTAATCGACTTCAACAAATGACGCAAAATGTGGCACGGACAGGGGGACAGACAGCCAGACGGACATTGCACAAAATCAGCTTACAGTTTTACCTTAAGTTTTGAGAGTATAAAAAGCAGTAAACAGAAAGCAAACTATGCAAACAACTGGTCTGAGTAAGTTAACAAACATCATGTTGGTCAACAAGGCCAAAGCATCAACAACCAAAAAGCCAATAAAAAAATAGGAGTTTACTCAGTTATATATAAAGCTAAAGGGACCTTTAAACTTTGAAAAATATGCAAGTGCTTTTGCTATTTTGATAGTAATTCCCAGAAGAGAGAAAATTATAATAATATTTATTACTAATACAAAAAAATGGCTAGAAAAAAAATATTTCTAGGCCAATCTTAAAAAAAATAGCTGAAGGCCAATTCTACGAAAATGAATCTTTCACTTTCGGCTTTTTGAAAAAACATCTGTTTTGCATTCATATGCGATGTTTATTATTGTTCATTTAAGCCAACATTTATATTCAGTTTATTATGCTTTTTTTTCCCTAAAAATATCATAAACAGTTGCATGCCTCATGAATAAAAATGTTTTTGTATGTGTATAATTCTTAGTAAGTGTTATGATTTCCCATTTATTTATTAATTTATTACAGAGAATTATAATTAATATGTGGGTTACTTCTAAGTATTCCAATTGAATTAATCTATTTATTTTCTGAATCTGAATCTGAATACATACAAATTTGATTGTGACTCGCATATTTTTCTGAGAAATTCAACTCATTTAATTTAAATTTAAATTATGTAACGCGTTACTGAGGACTGTGAAAAAAGTAAGCATGTTAATAATTATTCCAGGAGGGCTTGCAACCATGATGAAAACTTAATTGTCAGGAGGCACACAATAGCCGCTTGTTCAATAAAGATTAAAATAAATGGGAAGATTTTGATTGCCTTTGGTAATAAACTGGACAATTCGCTGAGATAATTCTAAAATGCAAATACAAAAATATAGATGCGATACAACAAAGATATAAAAAGAAAAAACCCTGGCACCCATCACTCCATTCACTTAGCCACCCCGCTGTGCCCCCCAAAGATGACCGATAAGCTGACTGTGAAAGCCAATTTCATGCCGCTTTGGTCTTGGCCAACATTTACGAGGCGTCGAGTTTTCACATTCATAACAACTCTTTTTTTTATAGCCGACTGGACAGTTGATGCCCATAAAGTGATGGATGGTCTTACCAGGTAGTTGGAATACAGTAATCGTTTTTATGCTATCAATAAATTCAAATTAAGCTTTCGCTTTTAGCTTCTTTATGAATTTTTTCTATTTGCCATCTTGGCAATATTCCATTGGAAAAATTAATAATAACAGTGTTTAAATTTACACTTAAATGATGTATGTGTGATGTAAGCATATGTATATATGTATGCATATATATATATATATGTCAAGCGGAGGTCCTCGGCAAATTCAATTAAGACTTTACCTGCCACACGCGAGATATTGCCACGGACCATGGTGCGTATGAGCGACGCCCTCGTAAAAGACAACAAAGCCCCAAGACACGACCCTTTAAGACGGCAAGCAGAAAAAGCTTATATATATATATATATATATATATATAATATATATATATATGCCTGAGCGTGGGTGTGTAGAATAAAATTATGTCGAATATTAAAAGTCACATTAAATGCAAAGAACGAAGGCAGACAGTAAAATTGTTTCAGCTTCGAGGGTTAACCCAAACAGTTTCCATAATACTCGTTATATTTAAGAATTAATATTATATTTAATTTTTAATATTAATTAATTTAATATTAATTAATAATAATATCGAACAGTGTAACTAACTAAGCCAATAAGTATGGAATGTTACTTGGTAATTATTTTCTTGGTTAATTTTTTTGTTTATTTCTTTCTAAACCAAAACTCTCGAAATATGGAAGTAAAGTTGTTGAATGATTGTTAGCAAATTGAAATTTAAAACGCTAGAAATAAGAATTTATTTAAGAAATTCACTCTAATACAGCATATTGGTTTTGTGGCACAAATATTAATTTAAATTGATTGTATTTAATTAATTAAGTGTGATCAATTACAATTAATGCCATAAAAGCTGAAACGAAATCGTGAAGACAGACTGAGATAAAGAGATAATTAAAATTTGAATTAAAATTACAATATAAATTAAATAATAATTGAGTTAACATTTTTGCAGACTATTTAAATGTTGTGCATCCAAAGTCGAAGTCGAAGTCGGAGTCGGAGTCGGAGTCGGAGTGATCAGCGACATGGTCGTCTCGGGTATCATTCGATGCTTGGCTTTGGATGTCACATCGACGACGACGTTGTCCTCTGCACTTAATTTAATGACCAAAGTTCGCCGCACTGGTCGTTGGCAAGGCAGCGGGGTTACACCCCTGCACCTGCCCCTGCTCCTGCCCTTATCCCATTGTCCCCTTCACACCACTCCTTGAATCCTCTCCAGTCTCCCGTCGGCAGTTTCTAGCTTATTTCTTTCGTTGCTTTTTCGCTTGCTCACTTTGCATAAGAAGCGACGTGTTTATTTACATTTGTGCAAATTGTTATTTAATTAAATTTTAATACGCTTCATTAAAACTTATATTATGAGGGAGAGGGAGGCCACTTGCCTGTCTGACAGTCTGTCTGACTGTCTGTCTGTTCGTCGCCGGATTTAGTCATTTTATTATGCACTGATAATCAGAAATCAATTTATTGTGTATACAAGAGCTGTCAGTCGTTGTGCTGGACACGTTGCTCGGTATAAGGTCAGCAATTTCAAGCGAATAAATAAGCCAAGAACAACAGCAGACGTAACAGCAAAAAAACAAAAAAAAAAAACAAATAAAAAAAAAACCAACAACGCCATCGACAACAAAACAACAAACAACAAAATGAAATGCGGCCGACGGGGCGCGAATCAAGTCAATAAAATTCAATTTGCTGCTCATCAGAGGTGAAGCAAAAGTGAAGTGGGCGCTAATGTGGTGAACAGAGACTGGCAAAGACTGTGCCTTTGACCCCGCCATTGCCGCCAGTGAATTGTGTCGTTCTGTACGTTTAAGTAAATACAAGCACATTAGGCTGACAACGGCAACAACTGAATCTTCGACATGCCACGTATTCTGTCTTGGCCAAGTTTAGCCCCCAAGTTAAAGCCACTTGGGCAAATACACAAAATTCAAAGAGCAGCACAAAATGAACTGCCTGGCACAACACACACACAACACACACACACACAAAAGAAGACACTAAATCAGACAGAGGCAGACAAATAGAGAAAGAGAGAGAGAGGGGACAGACAATTGCTTGAACTAAGTTGTGTAGTCAATAAGCAAACGTTTGAATTAATTCCTTAAATGCTTTCCCAAATTCCCAACACTTTCCAAATCTATTTTTCCCACCATTTTGCCGTGTGTTCTTTTTGGGGCTGCAAGCTGTCAAATTACTTTGATAATTTGACTAAGCGGATTGCAGGAGTCTCGCCAACAAGGATAATCTGTTGCCAAGCACTCCGCGACCAATCGTCCTGGATCATACTGGATTTGTGGAATATTAGCATGGTAAATATTTGAACACAAATTGTTCTTTTTATTGGCTATTAAATATATAGACTGCAAGTCATTCAAATGCATAAGGCAAATATTTAATTTTTATTTGGATCCTTGTACTACATCTGTACAAACGAATGATTATCCAAATTTGATATCTAGTTTGACAACAGCTCTGACTTTTTATGTAGAATTCAAGCAAATAGTGTGACAGATAAATATTTTGGCCAAACACCTGAAATAAGGCTGCAAATTATTCAAAACATATAAAGTTCAAGAGCGAAATCAATTCGAGCTAAAATTTCATCAATAAATTTGATTTTAAAAAATATAAAAACTGCGCAATTGTGGAATACGTATATATATATATATATATATATACATATACACACATATATATATATATATATATATATGCTTAGAGCAATCAAAGTGCATATTGAAGCGAATCGTATAGCAAATATTAAACAAATCAAATCAAATATGCAAAGCCAAAGAAAACTGATGGACAACTAAATCTTTGCCATATCTTAGCCAGACCATTTGTCATTTCCTGTCTGCGTATCTAGCCGATACACACAACACACACACAACACACACAACACACACAAGTGAATGTCCTTTAGCCTGAGATGGCAATTAATATTCAGACACTGACCTGATATCAAATATTCGTCATTATTATTTGTAGTAGCAGCAGCAGCAGCATTAGAAATAGATCAAGCAAATATATATACATATATATATATATATATATATCACAAAACAACCCACATCGTAGCAATGGAGAACATTGAAGCGCATCAAGCATACGCCATGTTATCCATTGGAATGTGTAATAAAATATGCTTTGTCTGCTGTCTGCTGTCTGCTCGCTGATTAAATGTTAATAAATATCTCATTGAATTTCCCATTTATCTATACATATGTACATACATATATATATATATATTTTATATATATCAGCTTAGGTAATAAGATCGAACGTATGCGTTTGGCATCCTGATATATTTTAATGCTCTTTTAATGCCGACTCCACTTCACTTGTGTGTGTCCCGTTGAAGGCTCCTCTTGATGTGGCCTTCACCCAACTCTCTTGGTTCATCGCTCAACTACTTTCCACACAACACTTTCCTGTGATCCTGTGTGAATTCCCTTTGACATCGCTTCAAAGCGATTTCCGCTCTCCGGATTCCAAAACCGGGTCAGTTGCGATGTCAACGCGTGCAAAGCATTTAGCAAATGACTTTGCTAGCTTTTTTTGCTCTGGTTTATGTTTTTGGGTTTTATGTGGAATTGGTCAAGCTGAGTACGTTTCTGACCATCCAACATAAGCCAGCAGGTCAGCTACCCACAATTCAAGTGAGATTTGTAGTGCAGTGCACAATTTTATATTTATTGTGAAGAGTTTTGGCAGTGAACGACTTTAAGATTCAGTCAGACCACATTTGTCCTGATTATATATATATTTATTGTGTACTGACTGGAGGTAATTTAAGTCTTCCTACTTAACAATTTATATCCTATCATACGCATTGTTGATTTCTCAGCTTCAGAGTTTTAGAAAAAACTGAAAATTTCCCAGAAATTAATTTGACTGCACTCAAGTACTAGCAGCGACAAAAGCTCTTTTTAAGCATATTTAAAATATTTTTTATTAAAATACTTTATAATGCGAAAGCAAGTAATATCTATTTGCAAAAAAAAAAATGCAAGTGCTTGTCAAGTCAACTAGTATCAAATGAATAGATAAATTATAAAAGCCAAACTCTATTAACAATTTTCAAGTTGTTGCATGAGGAGTTCATTAAAAGAAGCCAAAACTGTGGACGAGCTGCCAAAAATGGTTTTTCTTTAGAAGTAATTAAATTGCGTAATATGAGTAATATGTAAACCGAAGCCAAGCATTTTTGGGACAAAGAACTCAAAGCACAAAAATTCAACCTGTCTGGATTTGGGTATGACGGTCACATGAGATAGGTGAGGCAACCCTTGGCAAACAAATGACTGTCAGACTGTCAGTTTAGATAAATAATAAAGTTTTTATACAAAACACATCAATAAACATCATCAAAAAATTATATACGACGACATGAAGCTGACGATAAGGAAACCGGATCATAGATGATGATGATGATGGAGATGTGGTTGGTGTATTTAGTAATGGAGTATAGAGTTTTGAGTATGATTTTCCCGTAGATGTGGAAAGTTTTGATTGTCAGAATTTTTCATATTTTGTATGTATTAAATTCATTTGAAGATATGAAACTTTTTCAGCACTGCCTGCTTCCTGCTGCCTGCTCATTTCGTAGTCCAATGCAAATAATAAAAGGGGCCCAATCCCAGCCATAACCTTACCCCAAATTCCTGTAAATGAGTAATAACTGTGGCTGCTAAAAGCAAAATGGGCAACATTCAACATTTAGTGGAGGTGAGGCAGGTTTTGACTGCAAGTTGGTTGGTTGCTTGCCTCATTTCATTGAGATTTGTTTAGGTTCATTCACTTTTTTACTTTCAGTGCTGTTTTCCTCACGAAAAAATAAATAAAAACAAAAATGTAAATATTGCTCTGTTTCGTATCTTTTAGTTTGCTTCAATGTGCCCCAATTTGTTGCTGAATTTATAAAGACAATCCCCCAATATTGATTTGATTATAAATAGAAAATGAGACCATAACTCCTTTTCTTACCAAAAGGCCTTAATATTGATTACAATTTTTATTATAAGGCTAAAACATATTTTTGGCCAGCATTTCATTTTGGTTTACCATTTTTAGCATCTAAATATATTTTCTTCGTAGATTATTAATCTAACCGTTTTTTCCAATATAGCTTAAAGGTGTATAAAATTCGAGAAATAAATTTATTTTTAAAAGTAAGTCCCTAGCAGAAGAAGCAATATTTTTTAGACACACAAATAAGAAGAAATTTTGAATATTTTTTTTTTAAAATAGATTTTTAAATGTTATAAAATTTAATTCAATTCTTGATATTATTATTTTTATATTATATTATTTTTATATTATTTGTAAGGTTTTTGTTCAACAAAAAATCTAAAAACAATCTGACAAACAAAAATGTGTATAAATCGAAACACTTTCAATTTAAATAAAAGTACAAGGTTTTATTTCCTTGTCTAAGGAGGTTACAGGTTGTTCAAGTGTGCTATCTGGTGGCAGGCTGAAAGGAGGCACGCTGATTTATGCATCACGCCTGACATGGATACTTGAGGAATGGCTGCGAGGCTGCTACCTGTTTTGCTGCTCTGCAAGGCATTTGATGTTAGGCATTGTCGATGCTTGGTTTGGTTTCCCATTCGATTTTCTATTATTTTCGATTTGTTTTCCTTTTTTCTTATTATTTCCTTTTTTTTCGACTAAACGCGTCGCTTGTCGGTTGTCTTCGGAGTCGCAGTTGAGTCCCTTTGCCAGGCGATGGCACGTGCAAACTTTCTCAGCAACAGCAGCCTCGAAAACACTTTGAAAGCAATAAAATGAGCAATTTTTACGATTAATGGTACAACGAAACAAAACAAAACAAAATCAAAAAAAAAAAAAAATACAAAAACACGAAAAAAATACAAAAAAAGTATCGCTTTTTTTTCTTTATTTAAGCTCGTTTGATGCTTTGACGCTTTGACGCTTTGACGCTTTGACGCACCAGTTGATTTTAGTTCTATTTAGTTGAGTTGGTCTCCATTTTGGGTTTTGGGTTTCTATTTCTATATCTATTCCAATTGGATTTTGATTCGAAACCCAAGTCAGTGTTGTTTTGACCTTGGAAATGGTTATTTGATAGCTATTTGGTTGCGCAGGCACAGCTATTTTTGGCCAAGTTAACACGTAAACCAATGCCAAAGCCATCAGCGATGTCTTCAACCTGGCGACATACAACAAACAACAAACAACATTGGATATAAAACTTCAAACAACGCTGCAGTTGCCCATAAAAACGCCAAATAAAGTTGAGGAATTAATCAACTCTGCTTGCGACGATGCCTGCAAATCTCAAGGATTTACGTGCCGCTTTCCGAGTGCTGTGTCCTGAGCTCTTTCCCCCACTTCCTTCCCCTATCCACAATTTTATCTTATCGCTGACCGTGACCCTTATTGTCATCGGCTAATCGACCTTGCCGCATGTCCTCTAATTTTATGGCTGTTCCGGCATTGATTAAATTGTCAAAGAGCCCCATTTTTATAAACTTCAAACCCAACTATGTGGCTCTCTTCAGAAACTGAATCCTTAAAGATGGCCAACAAGCAAAGCTTAGTTAGAGAGTTGGCATTTTACTGGTAGCCAAAGCAGTTCAATCGAATTTTGCGATTTTATGACTCATAAATTCAGTTTATTTTATGCATTTTATGCATTTATTTATTAATCTATAATTTGTATGCTTTTGAGTGCCCAATTGGCATTTGGATTATTGGTTTTAATGTACATATAAAAAGGGTTTTTTTTTTGTTTTTTTTTTTGTAGTTGAATGACTATTTATAAATGATATCAATATTTTGAACAACACTATAAATATTTTTATGTAGAATATTATTTACACATATATTATTTATATATGTGATGTGAAAGTTCAGTTTTTACTAATAATATTAATATTCATATTAATTTAAATTTTAATAATAATAATAATGCAACTGGATGATGCGTAGGATTTATACGTCTTTTAAGCATACTAGTTAAAACAAGGGAAAACATATTCTGCTCCACGGAGAACAGCTTCCTTTGTCTTTCCCTTTGCCTTTGCCGGTGTCAAGTTTCGATGTTGACATGCAGCGCCCACATGCTGACACAGGACGCAAAGTGAACGTATATTAAAATGCTTATATTCAGCTTGGGGGAGGCAGCCAAACTGGGGGGAGTGAGAAGTATGTAAAGCAACAATGTGCCATGTGGTTGGGCAAGGCAGGGCAAACTCGGTCAGAAGGAGTGCCCAGCGCCAACGCCAGCGGCAGAGGATATCTGATCAGGCGTGGCATTCAGCACTAGCCAGAGCTGGGGCTGCGACTGCCACTGAGTGGCATGTGGAAATCTGAATACCGTAAAATGTAAACAAATCTTAATAAATAACAAATAACGTCGGCTGCTGCATTTCGCTGGGCCTGGCTACAAAATTTCTATTTTATTGACAGCTGCGAAACTTTTTCAGCGGCCCAAAACATTTTTTGCATAAATTTGAAATCACCGCCAACTCTTGATGTGTGTGTTTGTGTGTGTGTCAGGAGGGGCGTGGTGCTCTTAATTTTTTTTTTTTTTTGTTTGGGGGCATGTGTGTTAAAGTGTAAAAGCGACTTTTATACATATACAATACTCATGAGCAATAATTTATAATTTTTTATTGATGCTCTTGCATGTGGCACGTGTTGCAGCATTCAAGTTATTGTTGCTATTTGGTTTGGATGTACGTATGTATGTACATGATGTACTCGCACATACACTCACATACATATGCATAGACCACTCTAAGTTTAGCATCATAAATTACAAAAATACGAGACGCACCAGACAGGCATGTTCAGATGGCAGGAAGCCAGAGTCAAGGATGTCAAGTTCATCCCGTGGCGTGGGCATCGTCTTCAGTCCTTGGCCTTTCATACATTATTCTTATACATGCGTCGGTGTTTGTTTTGTCCTAGACCTTGGTCTTGGATGCATTACACTCACGGTAATCCAGTCACTCCCACTCGCAACCACCTTGCTGGCATTTTCATGGCTCTTGTGTAACTGATATCACATTGGAATTTAATGAAAACAGCAAAAGTTGCACTTGAAATTTTCAGTTTTGCTCCTAAAATTGCAATGAATATTTTCATGTAATTGTTGGGAATTTTTCAAGTGTCTAGTAAAACTACTTTTAAAAAAAACTTTTGTTTGGATAAAATATTCTTAGACATTTATAAATCCATCTCTTAAACAATAACAATTAAAAAATCAGACTCTAAAATCTTAAAACGATTGCATGATTTAGGATTCTAAAACTTTTTAAAAAAAAATGTTTGATTCGAATGCAAGCATTTTCACTCTATACGTGAGTTGTTTGCACTTTTGAACTTTTGTTTTAGTTTTCGTATTGTTAACAAATTGCCATGCGTGTGGCATACGCCCCAAATTACGTGCTCGTTGTTGTGGCAGTTGTTGTGGCAGTTGACAAAAGTCTCAGTTACATTAGCAACTACAGAAAGAACGGCAACAATGGCCAAATACAGATAGACACATGTGATGGCTATGCATATTTACATATTTGGGCATTTCGCTTAATTTGGGTCGCTTTTTTCCATTAAATATTTATGCATATAAATTTTTGTGTCTATATGTTTTGTACATTGATATATATATATATATATATATATACCTATGTGTATATGTATACTATGTATACTTTGCTACTTTGTTTGTTTGTTTTACGGAACAATGGGGCTGAGTGGATGGGTGGGTGAAAACATTTAAAGTCCATAAGCCGCAAAAATCCCTTGAAAAATTAATTAAAAATGCGGCAACACAAAAACCTGCCAAGGAAAAATTTAGAATTTTTGTCACTGGCAGCTGTCGTTGCTGTTGTTGCTGGGATTGACTTGACGAAGGACAACATCGTCGGGATGTCATTTAATGCCTAAGCGGTATCTTATGCAATTCATTAATTAACTTAATTCGCGACTATACAAATTGAGGAACCAAAACAGACTCGACAACGCCAGCAAAAAATACATAAATAATTAACCTATTAAATATACGCATTAAAATCACTTTAAAAGCCTAAAAACTAAAAAAAAAACAACACATAGGACATAATCCAGGACCCGACATCCTGACGGGTGCATTCGACTTTTTCCTTGGACCCAGCTAATGAGTTGGGTTCGGTGCAAAATTTTTTTATTTTAAAGAGAAAAAAAAGTCTAAATATTCTTGAATATATTTACAAATTTATGGAATGTTATTAAAATAAAATAAATTTTGTAAATATATATTTAATTGATGACATTACCCCGCTTAGTTAGCTTGTGGGTAATTAAAAACAGGTTTTCCTTTGAGTCACTGAGGGTTTGGTGGGTGTAGGGGAGAAACTTTGGCTTTGCCAGAGCCAATAAAGGAAATTGAAAAACAATCGAAGCATCTGAAAAAGCTTTGCAAGTTACTTAATAGCAAAAAGTTTGACCTAAACGAGAATAATGATGCCAGTCGAGAATGCTCGACCAAAAATTACCCTAGATATAATATTCTAAAATTTAAATAAAATTGTCTATCATTCAAATGAATATATTTACTAATAAAATCGATGGATAATAAGTGTAAAAGATATATAAATAATATAGCAAAAAAATGTTGTTCTCATTTATGAATACAATTTAAATTTCAAGGCCAAGTTGTGGCCAGAAAGCATGAACCACAGGTTAAACGGCTGAAAGTACTAACAGAAGTGTCATTAAAACTCAGTGAATTGGCAAAAAGTCTTAACAAAAAAAAAAAAGAAAATATAAAATCAAAACGAAGTAATCAGAAATTTAAGATGGCTCTGTTGCCCCTCATCCCAAAGATCCAAAGAGATCCAAGGACCGGAACAAGCAGCTGTTTGGGTAAAATTTCCGGCGTATAATAGTCGCTAAACTGCTGCCAGTCGCACACACACACACACACAGACACACACACACACACACACACACACACACACACACACACACACACACACACACACACACACACACACACAAAGAGAGCAAAACCCAAAGATTATTGAAATCTGCATACATAATGGAATACTTAGGGGTACACACGCCCTTTCTTTCCCATACACAATATCGTATATATATATCCGTATCCATATACATGGATATATTTATATAAATGTGGCTCCTCTTTCTGTTGCTGCCTGAGTGGCGCCCATTGGCAGACGCATAATTTATTGCTTCGTTTAATTTTTGACAAGCCCCGACAGCGAATGAAGGGTTCACTTGCCCACTTCCAATACCAACAGCAACAGCAGAAGCAACAGCAGAGGCAACAGCAGAAGCAACAGCAGCAACAGCAGAAGCAACAATCGACAACCAGCAGACTGGGCTGGCCGCATGCAACAGAGCGTATGCTTAATATGCCGCACCGCCAAGCGTTCAACTTTCGCGCACAGTACACAGTGTACAGGAAACAGGACACAGTATCCTGGACACAGGATTGAGGCGAGGTCAACTCATCTAGTGAAATTTGTGAATGGAAACGTTTGCCCGAATTGATGACAATGGCAGCAGAGGCGACACTGGTTGCCATGCTTGGGGCAGCTGTAAACTGTAAACTTTTGCTTTTTATTCCAGTTATCCCAGGCGGCAGGATGCGTATAAAAGTCCCATAAAAGAAAGCAGACAAGTTAAATTACTGTCGAAGGACATTGCCCCAAAATTCATTGAAAGATGCACGTATCTTTTGGCAAAAAAATAGCACACATTTAAATTGATCAACTTTGGGAAATTTCCAAGGATTTCGGTTTGGACACAACTTGATTTAATTGAAATGTTCACAGTTTAAGCAAATGTCTTACTTACTAACAGAGTCGCTTCTGGGCCCATAAATATTGCCAGCTGATGTTTTATCTGTTGCCAAATGCAAACACATTTCCAACTCAGTCTGCTATTAAGTGTGTGTGTGTGTGTGTTTGTGTGTGTGTGTGTGTGTGTTTGTGTGTGCGTTTTGTGTGTGCCTGTAAGTGTTAGCTTTTGTGTGTTTGTTTCTAATTTAGCCTGATATATGGCAATAAGTCTAGACTGAAAAGACTCAACAAAATGCAAAAAAACACAAAAGCCAATTTGCGAATAGGTCAAATGTGGGGCAAACCAGTTATGAATCGCAGTGAGCAAATCCCAATGGCTTTGCCAATATTACAATACAAATGATTCTCTACACAAACGGATGCAAAGATTAATTGCTACTCATTTTGATCTATGTGGCTAATAGTTAAGGTAACTAATGAGTCTCAGTAGAACAAAATATAGAATTTTGAATAAGCATATTTATTATTTGAAATACTCAGCTAATTGTGAATTTTTTTTTTAGTAGATGATAAGTATTCTAAGGATTAATGCTTGATATTGGCTATTGAGATTTTTGCAGATAAATTAAATTGTTAAAAACCATCATTTCAGAATTGTTGGCAAATCTTTCGTTTTGCGCTTAAATACGATTACTGAATGAGTGAGTTATTATCGAAATTATATTGACAAGCTGCAAATGAAAATTGCATATAAATTTAAATTTGAAGAGAAATTTAGCTAAAACGTTCAAATGGATTCTGGCTGCCAGGTTCTTATGATCGATAGCCCACTTGAGAATATTGCGTTAAAGGCCATCAATCGATAAAAGTCGTTCAGGTTCAGGTTCAGGTTCACGTGACAACGGTAACCCACACACACATTTGCCGGCTGAGCAATTCGATTGTGCGACAAAGACATTTGTCACAAATTGGCATCGACACTCCCATCAAGAGACAGGAGACCACAACTGCGGGTATTTGGCATACACTCAAAGGATTCTGGGCACAAAGGAGGACTCAGTTGGATGTGGGCAGACATATCAGTCAAACATGTTTCAACATTGACACGTCTAAAACATTAGCAACGGTTATTGTCTTGGCAGAAGCGATGCGACATTCTCTCTCTCTCTCTCACTCTCAGGCACCGCTTGGGGGTGCTGCCCCCGATAAGAGAAGCAGACGTTTATCGCTATCGGAGTCGGTTCCGTTGTTCCATTGCTATTGTCCTCATCTAACCAAGTCAAATATTTTACCAGCACGTTTAACGTCTCAGCGCGCACGCAGCGCATCCTTGCCACATTTGATTTGTTTGGTGTGCTTAGATGGGTGCGCCTCAAATGGGGGCACGTCCCTTTACATATGAACGCTTGTCTATGTGTCTGAGCACACATCAAGGTGTTCTAAGCTGTGTGTCACTTTCAAACCTGTTTACATTGCCATTCTCGATTATCCACTTTGCCCAGCCACACCAACATCGAAGAACCTCAGTCAGTTCTTGACCATGAAATATCCTGGTAACAATGCATTCTAGAAACTTAAAAAAAATTTTCCCTCCGAATTATACATCTTTTAAAATTTACCAATCTGATTATTAATAAAAATGATCATAGCAAAATCAGAGACTATTAAATAAAACCAAAAAAAAAACAAAAAACAGGACAAGCAAACATGAATGCAATTTGTGTTATAATTTATGAAATTAATAAATACAAAAAATAAAAAATAATAAAATAAATATAAAATTTTATATGAGTAGAGATTTAAGTACTTATTTAGTCTTTGATTGGGGTCTATGCCATAATTCAAGCAGCTGCAATCTAGAATATAGTTTGTAATAGCTTTGCATACCCACAGTTTTGTTCTAAAATGGTAAAAGAAAAAAAGTCAATTTGTACAAAGAAGGATAAAAGAAATTGGCAAGATGAGAAGCCGAGAGACATGTGTACAAGTGTACATAAAATGGCAAATGTTGGGCCTAGAAGGACACATTGATTGTGCCTGTGCTTTGGGATGACTCTTGAAGCTGTCCACCTGACAATGGCCAGTGAGCCAAAATGCAAATAAGAATGTTATCTGTCTGCGGCAACTATTTCTACAACCACTGATGACAAAGGCATTCATTTAAATAGAGATCCCAGCAAATACAAGTGGCTTATTGTTAAGTATTCCATTCAAAAGAACGTGCAATTTTCCAGCCAGGCTTGGCTCAAAGTCAAAGTCGTCGCAACAAAGAATTTGATGACGCACGAGGAGAACTAACAGTACAAAAATGCTTTAGCAGGCCCTAATATTTTCATACGATATACGCCTTAGGAACACACATTTCATATGAATATATCAAGCATAGAAAGTTCTCTGCTCATTTTGCTTTTTTAGTTCAAAAATACGAAAAGGCCATTTCAATTTCAACAAAAGTTTGTCAAACAGAAGAAGCTTAAATCAAAATGATTTAAGCTGTAAATTACTTATTTTTTGCACAATCAATTTGAATATTGAAACACCTCAATTTAACAGACTTAATTGCTATTAAATTTCGCAACAGTTTGCAGCTTTAAATGCCAAATTGTTTAAATATTTGTTGTGCACCTGCGAAGTCCTTGAAAGATAAACGAGTATCTTTCGAAGCGCACAAATGAATTGCGTAAATTGGTATTTTGAATTGGGCTTGTTGCTGTTATTGTTCGCCGGCTTATTGTTCCACATGGCTGACAGCAACTGAGCCTTTTGTTGTTCAACTCTCAGCGTTTTGCTTCACTAAACTTAACATGATGTTGCGAAATGCAGAATCTTGTTGACAACGCAACGCATCGCAGCCCATTGCAATAACAGCGAGTGACAGATATTAACACATATATATATATATATATATATATGGACGATCAGATACTTTAGCCCCATGTTGAAAGCGAAGGCGGAGTCCGGGGCGTGGTCGTTAATTAACGCATCAAATGAGCCACTGACATGACAAAGAGCTGCCAGAAGCGAACATAAGACAAATAAATAAATATCAACAGTGAACACTCCGTACAAAGGAAAAATAAAACATAAAAAAAAGAGCCTTGAAAAATTCGATAAATGCATTTATTGCTGATAGTCTCTGACATGACATTTAGTTGTGTATTTTCGCAAAGCTTTGCTTTATTGAACAGATTTAATTAAAAAATATATATATAAAAAAGCGATTTCTGGAATTGAAATTTTTATATTTTCTTTTGCCAAGTAAGCAACTTTTGGTTAAATAAACACAAATCAGAATTCAAGCACGAATCACCAAAAATGCAAATTGTATATATTATGAAAAATTAAATATGATCAGACATCTTTTCCTTCCTTTTCTTTTGGTATACAAAAGTAAAAGCATTTGTAATTGAAAAAAGATACAAATTATAATAATTACACGGAAAAGCAATGCCTTTGGCACACCTTCAAAGCAATGTTTTTTGGGCTCTTCTTATGCGCTACAAGCTCTCTCTGAGTAGAGGTTATCAAATGGGTATACTCCCAACAATCACTCAAATGCTATACTTAATTCAATGGGCCTGGTCGGCAGCTGACCATTGCCATGTTTTCGGCCTTTTTGCTTACCTTTGGGACAATGTTTTGTCATTTCTACTAATGATTTCATTAATATAATAAAACTAGCTTCCGGCTGTTGCCTTTTTGTCTTTCTGTTTCCGTGTGTGTGTTTGTGTGTATGTGTATGTATGTGTGCATAGAACTACTTAACGTTTAAACACAAGTTATGTTCTGGCTAGTCAACATGAGCAACATGCAAGAATATTTCCACATGCGAAGGTGTTCCCAATATAGTTAAAGACGTGAAATCGCCAAAATGAGTTGGAAAAAGCAAAGAAACATGAAATGGGAGTCATTTTTGGGGGTGTCTTTTTACTCACGTTTTACTGTCGAAATTGTTGAGAATTGTAAAAGTGAAATTCGAAAACTTGTTGGCAACATTTCGAAAGTTGGGCGTCTGTGCGTCCCGTAAGTATATTCGCTGTGGACACGCCCCTAAGCTCATGAAACATACATTGTTGAGTTCATAATTTAATGCCACGACCACACCCCTGACAGATCCTGCACTCCTCAGACAACCACCCGCCACCGACGAACGGTACTTTTGGTGCTGCTGCGACTTAACCCGCTGACACATTTTCACATTTCTTTTGTTAAATTTTTTATGCTGTGGCTGTTTGCCTCTGCCGTTGCTCAAGCAACATGCTCCTTTGTGACATTTGACTCGACACATACACACTCACTCACTCACACACACATACACACACACATATCATGAGTACAATTGACTACTGTATCATGCACATTGCATAATTTTTGGGGGGGGGGCGTATAACTTTTATTACTTAAAGGGCGTACCCGAATTTACAATTTTGCAAAAGTTGTAAAACCAACACCAACACACTCACACACACACACACACCCGCACACCCACACACAGATGCTCATATGAGACTCATAAATTTTAATAAGCAAAGCAGCAACTCAGGCACTCGTTGGTTTTTAGCTTGAATAAGACTTAATCGCGCGAGATGAGCACTTGGACATATATCACATTAATCGTCTATGACAATTATACGTATGCTGTGGCATGGGAAAGCAACCGACTTGATATCTGCCTTAAAATAAGTATAACAACATTTGATACATTTGATGAAATGCTGCATTAAATTGTTAGCAATTTCAAAGCAAAACATAAATTGCAGCAATAATTGGCTCTCAGAGAAATTTCCATGAAAAGTAGCCACTGCATTAGCTTATTCACTGTTGAGCTGAGAATAGCAGGATAATATGATCTCCTTATAATGAGATGCACACGAACATAATGAAATGCTATGCAAATGATACAAATCAAAATTCATTATTGGGTTATTCTCTCCAATCCCCCCCCCCCCCCCCAAAATGAGCAGTTTCTGAGCCATTTTGGCTCGTTTGGCTGTCGGAATTCTTGCAATTTGTGTGTGGCCAAAATAGAGAACTAACTAATGCTGATGGACAAACTGTTTTAGCCTTGTGGACCCCAGAACTGTGCTAAAAGCAACAAGCTAAGACCAGCATAGCTTGTTATTTACCACCCCCCCGCTCTACCCGTCAGCATCCATCGTCTCCCCTGCCACTTGGGGCAAGACAAATTTGGATTATGGCTGCGCGAACTTTTGACTGTCCGCCAACTTCAAGCCAATAAAATTGTGAGACTCGGGTGTTTACCAATGTGTTTATGCGTGTGTGTGTGTGTGTGTTTTTGTTTGTTTTTAAGCCAAAAACAGTTTTAACAATGACTGATGGGCAAGTGAGTTAGCCCAAAGCAAAGCTAAACTTTTCAACATTTCAGCTTCAATTAGTTAGTTCAACCAAATATTAACAACACCAAGAAAAGTTTATAAAAAGAACAACACACAACAAATAATTAACTGTCTGTGTGTGTGTGTGTCTGTGTGTGAGTGTGTGTAAGATTAAAAGCCAAAACAGTTTAACATCTTCATAAATTATTTACAAATGCCTCGACAAAAAGAACAGCCGCATGGAAACGGCTCCAGGGGCATATTTGGACTCGATTAGCATGCAGCAGCAATTGCCGCAGGCAACATGCCACCCATAATTTCTTCACACCAAACCAACCCACACCACTTGCCTTGCCCCACAACAACCGCAGGCCTTAAAGGATGGTGCATGGAGCTTCAAAGTGACTTTGCTCTTTCTGTTCTTGCCACTCTCTTTCTTGACATGCTTATCCAGTTGAATGTTGTCCCTGCAGTGGGGAGCAGGGAGATAAAGTGGCAGTTCGCTTTCATCTCTACGAAATTAACAATTTTATGTCAATTAACTAATTGTAAGCTCGCTTGAAAAGAGTAAATATAGAGATATGCACTTAGCAAGGGATATTTCATATATTATTTACACACAATTGGAAGAATAAAAAGAAAGGGTTAAATTATAATAGGCAGCTCCATAAACATAATAGATATTTTACTACATTTCTCTCTTAAATTTTGAACAGAAAAATATTGAAAATTTTTTAAATTTTCTTGTTTGCAATAGCTATAAATTTTTCTACGATTTTCTATTAAATTTGGAGTTATTGCTTTTGGCAAGTGAACTAAAGCAATTTACATGATGCTTGTTTAATGTCACATTTTTACGCTAAAATAATGTCAATCAATTAAATTTGCTCACATTAGAGCCAAAACAGGAGCAGCACCAGTAGCAGCACACAGCAGGACACCTTTTGGCTAAGGGGCGTGGCAGTCGCCTGCTGGTAGAATTTTATAAATTTAGCATGATATGCATAAGCCCGAGTGTTTATGCGTGTATGTGTGTGTGTGAGTGTGTGTACTCATAACATTATTAAACATGAAAAATCAAATAATAAAGTTGATTTTTTGTGTGGCATAACTTGTTGGCTTTATTGACTTGCAAATTACTGAAGGGAAAATTACCATTTCCCAACTTACTATCTGAACAAAATGGGATGTACTTTAAAAGACATACACTGAAATAAATGAACAAGCTATTCTAATATTTTCAGTGGATATTTCTTGTTGCTTCTACTAGCTATAAATTAAAAGCCAAAACTTTCTGCTCACGACTGCCAGCTAAAAAGCTTAATAACTTATTCAGAAGCAAAACACTAACTTCATAAATACAACAGTTTTTTTTGTTTTTGTTTTTTTTTTTACACTTGAAAGGAAATAATAATATTTACGAAGTGTTTTCATTTTATTATGAAAAAAAAACTTATATATTTTTATACCTGACGAGCTTATGTTTTCTACAATTTGTGGCATAGGACACAACATACCTCTTAAGTCATGATCGGGGCAGGAAATATACTTATATATGTAAAACCGTCGAGGTAACTCAAAAACGTGGCTTAATCTTTAAGATAAACTTGTCTTTCTGTTGCCATAGTGCAATTGGTATGGAGGAGGCCGGAAATGCTTATCTTACTGATTGGCTGGCTGCAATTGCTGCGGATCCAGTTGCCACAACAACAGAAACAGGAAAATAAGCAAAAATATGGCGAATGACTGAGCAGCGGCAGCCATAGAAAGGGGTATGGAAGGGGGTTCAAACGGAATAGGTGGGCGGTCCAGTTAAGCGGGCTGAGAAGAAAACGTTTTTGTGTTTATTCCTCTTTTTTTTTGTGGTGAGCCACAAGACACGCCCCCTTCTGTGCCCTTCTGGCTTTGTGGAATTCTGACGTCTCGGTTCCCATTTGTATGGCTCGGAAGAAGTCAAATCTCTATGAGGCTTTTTCATATATCATACCGGTTGGCCGGAGGGTATCCAGCGTTGTTGGACATTTTTTCAAAATTTAAAAAATTTTTCAAAATATTAGTCACATTTTTTGCTGGCATACTTTTAAGCAGGGCATTCATAAGTCGCAGAGCTGACTTTGGATATTTTATCTTGTTCATATTTAATGCTTTATCTTGTTCTGTTTTCCTGAGTGTAGTATGTTGATTGTGTTTGTGTGTGTGTGTGCGGGTTTGTTGGTGTTGGTGTGGTTGGGGGGGTGGGATGTGAACCTCGCCTGCAGCGTTGAATTCTTGTTAAAATATATTGTGGAAAGGTTCATAAATATTTCTTCTTATATTTCTTTCAGCTGGATGACTTTAAGTCGGTCTATAGAGATTTTTGGTCAAGCATTCCCTTTTTTCCTCTCTCCCCTGGATTTGTCATTGTTGTCGCGTTCGTCAAACATTATTTAACCCATTCAAATTTAACATTTGCCTCATTAATTCAAGACGCAATTCGCATATCTTGCGCTTTATACACTTCATTTCAGTTAAGCTTTATGGGCAATGCCTTAACTTAATCACTTAATGCGAATGTTCACGTTAACATTTACGGCCATGTCGCATCTAATTAGGCCAATTAAATTTCAACTAAAATTACGCATATTAAATGCAAATGAACTGTGAATTGAAATTAAATGCATGTGGCACGTTTCCCCCACCCCCCCATTTCTTGATAAGAAATCAAATCGCGTGTCAAGAAAATGGGAAATTTGCTAATGATTTTCATGGTAAATTTTGCCTCTCTCAACAGACCTCACCCAATATTTTCAATTAGCTGGCTAAAAGTTAAATACCAAATGTTAAGATTATTTTGCACTCAGTCAACCACTTCAAGGTTGTTTTTTTTTTTAGATTGTATATTGTGTCTACATAGTATAAACCGATCAAAACATCGCGTGGATCTTTTTTGAAAGAAAATAATTTATTTTTCTTTGGATTTCTCATAAAATGATTGCCAATTATTTATTAAAATATAGTTTTAAAGATGAAAAACAAGAATTTCACCTTTATATGATCGGTATTAAAACTTCAATCCAGCTATTTAATTAAACTTAGTTGTAAAATTTAATATGTTAACAGTTTAAAGTTTAAAAAACGTAGTTAATTTAGGATATATTTCCAATCTTGATAATTAAAAAATAAAAACAGAGAATGCAAACTTGCCACTTGCCACTTTGTATATATATTTTATAATATATTTATTTATAAATATATTTCTGAGATCTTGAGAATGCACAAAATATCTGGATTTAATGATTTGCTCAACTTTCTACTTGATTGCGTTTCACAGAGCAGCTAAAATAATGAGTCAACAATTTGACGTTGTAACTGGACTAATCAATCAAGTGGAAAACTGAGCAATGACAAATTAAAACTGTAGACTGGAAACATCTGCTTTTGAGCTCTTTGTCTGGTGACAATATGCTAATGAGTTTTATGCCATCCACAATCTTAAATCGTTTGGCTGTTGCCCTTAATATTGCACTGGTTAAACTCACCCAAAGCCCATAAAATAAAAAATAAAATAAAATAAAAATTAAGTTAATTTAACTTAAATCGACATAGAGACAAGTCATGAGAATACGGAAATTGGCTTTAACTTTATTTGTCTTGTCTTGGAGGGGATTCAGACAGAGCAATACAATTAAATTAACGACTACAGATTATACGCCACGCCACATAATTTAATTTCTGGCAATTATGCGAAACACTCACCTGTTTGGATTCGACGGCAAATGGGACAGTATCAGGAGTGATCTGTCAGAAGACGCAGTTTGTCACACTCGAGATTCCACTCAGCACTTCTGGTTTTGTTTATGAGTACGTAATTAATTTTATTGCATACAGTTTAATTATATTTCACTTTTGATTCTTTAGCTATTTTTATGTTCCTGTTGCCACACAAAAACAAAAACAATAAAAATCGTTCACATTGAGAAATAGTTTGAAATTTAACTAGTGCTTATATTTAAGTGCTCCTGCAGCTGCACAACAGTTAAAGTTTTTAAAAAATCAAAATTTTCGAAGTGTTTTGTTTGGGAATTCAGATGCTCGGATGCGAAGCCGGCCACACAACCGTCGTACAGGACATTCGCAAGCGAACTGCGCGCTTCATAAAATTCAAAACACAATCCAAGTGCCCAGTCGCCGTATCGCACTAACCAAAACAACAACGAGGCAAAACCCGAACATGCCACGCACCCAACGACTGCCGATGCGGCGTATGCGCAATTTCTTGTAATATCTGTCTCCGAGCGCTTTCTCAGCGGCCGCCCACTCATTGCGTTGAGTGAGATGCTGTCTTTCTGAGCGAAATGCTTCTTAAACTCAAAACACACGACTATAAACAGACCAACACAAACATAATTACATTAAGAATCCAGCAAATATTAACATAAATAAAATATTCAAAAAGATATTCGGAGAAAAAACATGACAAAATATAAAGTCTACATAAAATGTTCATCAATTAATATGTTTTTGTACTGAGTTTTCTGTAACTTAGCTAAGTATGTTTGTATTATAAAAAAAGGTTACTTAAAGCTTACATATTTCGGAAAATATTTAAAGATAAAGTCTGCAAACTAAGATAATAGCAGCCCATACAAAAAAAAAATTGGAAATCCTATATTTTTCACAGTTTTTAAGTTACACGTACTAAATTGTGAAGTGACTAAGATTACGAGCAAGCTTTTCAATAATATTTTATAATTTAAATATGTGTGATTAACTTTTATCTTCTATTTGACACATAAGCAAAAATATGAAATTTGGCAAATGTGCTTAGTAAGTTTATTGGCAGAGAATGTCTGTCTGTTTGCCATTTGACTGTTATTTATTGTTCTTAATTAATTTGATTTGCTGACTTTAATGGCTTTGTTAATTGTTTGCTGTGATTCTTAACGATATATAAATCTTAGTTATAAGTATTATTTTGAAAGTGCCAGACAACGGCGAAAAGGACAACAGTCTGGGCGTATGATTAAGATTAAATTACATTGGTAATGGCACAACTGTTAATCAGCTCGGAAAGACCGTATAATTTGATTATCACAAATAGAATGGCAGCCGGGCCATCAGAGCAACCAAGGCAACTGAGGCTGAAGCAGTATGTAATAGAACCATATCCAATTGGCGCACGCAACAGGCGCGCATGCAAATCTCCAAGGACCTGAGAAACGAGAGAAACTCACGACAGATTATTTGTAAACAACAGCGAGACAAACTGCGAAACAGAGGCGCCCTCGCAGGGAGCCAATACTGTGTGGCCCTTGTGGGACGCCTCTGTTTGCACAGGAGTCGAAGTCATGAGACACGTTGAGTCGCATTTGAATTGAGTCAAAACTCGCGTCGTTAACAGTTATGAATGAACGCTGGATTTGTGACTCAACGCCCACCAAAAGCCGCCACAGCTGCGCCATTACAAATTGGGAATAATACTTAGTTGCCTGGCTTAAGGACATCAGAAGCATAATTATATCTAATGCAAGCGTCGCAATTATCTTTTGGTTGGATACGCTCTGGTTGATATAACCACGAAGCAAAACCATCCGCTGTAAATGCAAATTAAAATTTATAATTATGTTGCCATTGAAAGAGACATATAGTTATTACAGCTAACAGCTTGTGTCTTTAACAATAATAAGCAATATAAACACACAAAAATTAAATTAAAACAAATTTTTTTCAATAGTAACTGTTTCACGCGCAGAACAATAATCGCTTACATTCGATAGACCAATCGATATAGCAGCATGGGAAATATCGTGCATCAGCTGGGCATTTGCTGAGTTGATTCGCACAGCTGTTTAACAATTTCTGCTTAAATTGACCACTTAAATTACTATTATTATAACAAATTCATCAGAAGAAATTTTTTTATGTTTTACATAACAATTAATATGTGTATAGAATCTAACAAATGGTGGAACGAACAATATCCTAGATTTGATGTAAAAGTTTTGAAAGGCTTCATACCGATATCTGTATCTTGCAACAGTTGACAAACCACTTCATGCCTAACTATGCATTAATTTAATAATCGATAGCAATATTATTGTATCGAAACTGTATGTCAGGGATACAATGATAAATCAACGAGCCTAGCACTTAATAGACTAAACGAATTCGCATGCTCGACTTAATAAATTGAACAAAAGACGCGCAATTTAAGAGCGCAACGTCAAAACAAAGTGCAAGTGGGCGAGTGTCGCCGCCTACATATCGATATGTATGCCTAGTGTGTGTGTGACTGCGAGAGTGCGAGTGTGAGCGCTGTGTGTGTTTGTGCAACGCTGTGTGTGGAAATTAACGTAGTGTGAAGAAGTTGCAAAAACGACGACACAAATTTGGAAACCCAAAATCAAAGACGCAGCAACATCGCTAGCAACTGCAACAACGACGAACAAACAACAATAACAAAATACATAAAATAAAGAAAACAACAATAGCAACAATAACAACGAATTCGTAAGTAAATAAATGGATATAAGCAGCACATAACAAAACTAAACGAACGCAAGGGGAACAGATTTCGATCTAGATTTGGATTCTAGTAAACAAAAACCAAATCGGCAGCAGCAGCAACAAAACAATAGGCCTGTCATTGAACATTAAACAGCAGCAGCAGCAGCAACAGCAGCAGCAGCAGCAACAGCAGCAGCAGCAGCAACAGCAGCAACAGCAGCAGCAGCGGAATTGTCGTTGAATCATCATGCGGAACTTGTTTCTGTTGTAGTCTTCTGTTGTCGCAGCATAACAACACAAAACAGCAACATTTCCGACAGCGACGCTGTTCTTAGTATTGGAATTCTAGCGAAGTCTGTCAAATAATTAAATTGTGTACTTACTAATCGAAATCGAGTCATGATACGCCTTATGCCTGTATCCACATTTCTAATCAGTTTACAGCGATAGCAGCGACATCGTTGAAAGTAAACAAAGATTTGCACCAGCTGCCCGTCGGCTCCAGGTTTTTCAGCTGCATGGCTACTTCTGAATTTATATGTATCCATAGTCTATAGTATCTATTGTCTGTTGTCTGCTGTTTGTTGTCCCTCGCATATATTTGTGTCTCTGACCGTCGCTATTATCTTATCGCTTTTAATATTTTTAGTTAAAGACAATCACACGCGCTACCAATTCCAGTCAAAGACATGGAGGAGAAACGCATAGCAGACTATTTCGTGGTTGCAGGTATGCCGGAGCAACCGCAACTGCTGCAGGACAATATATTCAATGATTCGGGCCGGTTGCGTGCGGCAAATACAATTGAGCCCATCACAGACATTGGCGTGTACTTTCCGCTGCTGGGCGAGCAGCTGCCCGAGGGCTATGAGCTGCTCGAGCACACGCCCACTGGCATGCCGGCAAATCTAAATCACGGCTCGGTCCGGACTACCGAATGTTATATATACTTTCGACGCGGCAAGGATCGACCACCACTAGTGGATATCGGTAAGCAAATATCAATCCCAATTTGAAGTAAAACATAAATTTTAATTTTTGCTCCATCATGCAGGCGTTTTGTATGATGGTCACGAGCGCATAATGTCCGATGCGGAAATTGTTGGCGAAACACCGGGTGGCCGTGTGGCCAATGTGAACAACTCGTCTGCGAAAACGTTTCTCACATACCGACGTGCCCGCCCAGACATGCCCTGTAACGAGCTGGTCGTCACCGAGCTGTGCGTGATTGTCCAGAGCAAGGGTGAACGGCCGCCGCACGCCTTCTGTCTCATATACAAGACCCTGAACAAAGGCTATGTGGGCAGCGATGTTTACTTGTGCTACAAGAAGTCCATGTACCGTCCAAAGCACATTAGCTATAGGCCCGAAATATTATTGCGCTATCCCACCGTGGATCACACAGACTTTCCCCTCAAACTGTGTCCGAGTGTGCCGCTCTTCTGTCTGCCCATGGGCGCCAGCCTGGAGGCCTGGCCACATGTCAACGGCAACGAGAAGCGCAAACCCATCAGTCCGGTATTCAGCACATTTGTGCTGACCGTCAGCGATGGCACTTACAAGGTCTACGGCTCGGCGCTGACCTTCTACGAGGATTTCGAGTGAGTACTGCGCTAATTGAATCTGTACAATTTCCAATTGATATCAATTTTAATTGCAGCGAATCACAATTGTCGGCGGAGCAGCGTGAGCTACTTGGCTGGGACGAGGAGTTTGCGTCACAGCACTCGCTGCACATGATCAAAGCGATTTGCCTGCTGTCGCATCATCCGTTTGGAGACACCTTCGACAAGTGGCTGAAATACTTGCACGTAAGCAGCAGCATTTTCACAAAATTAACAGACAACTGCTAAATGGAAATATTTTCCGTTTTCGCTTAGCGCATGGTTTTATATGGTGGCAATATTCCGATACCCGTGGAGCGTTACATTATACAGCTGCTGGACGAGGTGCCGTTCCCGGCACCCAGCATCCATTTGCAGATGTCCAGCGAATCGAATGATCGCATTTTGCTCACACAGCCAGAGGATTCGCCAATGCCACGCAGCGGTGCCGGTTTTCATATGCTGCTCCAGAATCTGGGCACCGAGAACTGTTTGCACGTGCTGCTCCTTGCGCTCACCGAGCAAAAGATACTCATCCACTCGCTCAGGTGGGTGATCTCTACACATACGTTACACAAGATCTATTTGTGCATATGATTAACGAACCGACGAATCTTCATTGCAGACCTGCAACGCTGACTGCCGTCGCTGAGGCGATTGTGTCGCTGCTATTTCCGTTCAAGTGGCAGTGCCCCTATATTCCGTTGTGCCCGCTGGGCCTGGCCGAGGTGCTCCATGCACCGTTGCCTTATTTGATTGGCGTTGACTCGCGTTTCTTTGATCTTTACGAGCCGCCCACGGATGTGACCTGCATTGATCTGGACACTAATAATATAAGCGTAAGACCGCCTCTCTCTTTACATCCTGAATCCCTAATCAGACTCCCTTCTTTTCTTCCCGCAGCTGTGCGACTCGCAGCGTCACCTGACGACCAAGCTGCTGCCCAAGCGTGCCGCCCGCCTGCTGCGACAAACGCTCACGGAGCTGGAGAACGTCAAGCCCATAAGTTTTGACTCCACCAATAGCCTGGATCGTGACATACGAAAGCGGAAGCGTGAGGTAGGCGACCGATGAAATCTCTTTGCATTTAATTAAATTTCATTGAGTGGCATTTTCTTTTTTATGATTGCAGCTTGTGCTGGAGCAGCGCATTCAAGAGGCCTTTTTGCTCTTTATGGCGTCCATATTGCGTGGCTATCGCGACTACTTGGTGCCCATATCAAGAGCGCCCTCCGTTGGCGCCACGGATCCAAGTGCCTTATTTCAGCTAAAGGCTTTTCTGCGCTCGCGCGATAAGGTAAGAGTAGAAACCAAAAGAGCAGGATTAGAATTCTCACAGCTGGCACCTAAATTGCAAATAGACAATTTCTGTACTTTATCTGGTTTCTGTTCGCTGGGAGCAGAAATCATTCACAAATTGAAGGCTATTTTTAAATTCGCATTACTCAGCTGACGTCAGAGGCAAGTTGGCAATCAATTGATGAGGGAAGCGGTCATTGCTATAAACCTCTTGCCACAAATAATGCCCATTTGTGTGTGGCACACACACATCAATTCTGCACATTTTTTAATACTCTTTTCCTGATATGAAATTATTCAATTTTATTTAAATATTGCTGGCTTAAATAATTTTATTAAATTAAAATATTTTTATTGAATTTTCTCATTTTAATTAAGATGATTTAAGTAAAAAGTTTTTTGTTTTTCCGTTTTTACCCTCACTTTTAAGTTTTCTTTGTTGTTTGTTTAGTTTGGCAAGTTTGTTGTTGATTTGTTTGAATTCAAATCAATTAATGACCGATTTGAGCCAATTAACAATGAGTCATCAGTCAATTTGTGACCTCATTGACTGAATTCAGGTTGAAATAGAAAGTAAAACTGACAATTGTTAATATTTTTAATATTTCGCTTTTAGGATAGTTTCGAATGGATTTAATTAATGTTTTCTCTATTTACATTTCTTGCGCAGTCACACCAGAAATTCTTTGAGTTGCTGATGAAAACCCAGATGTTCATTAGATTCATTGAGGAGCGCAGCTTTGTGTCGGACGGGGATCATGGTCTGAGCTTCTTTGACGAATGCGCCGAGAAGGTTGGCGGCTATGACGAGACGCCAGCTCAGCTGCATCTGGTTGATTGGGACACGGGCCAGAGCAGCGAGCGCACCAAGTACATCTTTCCGCCGGACAGCGTTCCGGCGTCGGCTGGCGGTGCATCCAGCTACAATTATAATAGGAACTTCACCCTGCAACCGGAGCTGCTGCAAAGCACAAGGAAGACGGCACTGTCGCAGTTCCTGCAGATGCAGCTAAATGCCTCGATGTCGCCAGGATCACCGATAGCGCGTCGCACCAAGCACGAGGTGAAGCTGTCACAGAAGATGGCTAGCCGCTGTCAGCAGCATCCGGAGGCGTGGTCTAAATATCTGCTGGCCACGTGCTACTCGCTGTACTTCCTGATACTGCCCTCCATGGTGATAGATACAAAGCATGCGGGCAAGGAGCATGACATTCTGCGCGCCGCTTACGATGTCCTGGTGCGTGCCAGCAAGTTGAAGATCACCTGCGACGAGTTCTGCTATCGGATCATGATGCAGCTGTGCGGCATTCACAATCTACCCGTGCTCGCGGTGCGTCTGCACTACCTGATGAAACGGTCGGGCGTGCAGCCGAACGCACTCACCTACGGGTTCTACAATCGCTGTGTGCTTGAATCGCAGTGGCCCAGCGACAGCACGACGCTCAGCCAGATCCGCTGGAACGGCATTAAGAATGTCGTCATGGGCGCTGCGCATTTTCGGCGCGCCGGCAAACGACATGCCGCCGCCAAGGTATGCAAATCACTCAGCTCGTCGCACGACCAAAATTTGAGCACACTGGAAATGGTTGATGGCCAGTCGCGCAGCAGCTTGGCCAGCTCCGGTGAAGGTGTCGGTGGTGGCCTGCTGGATTTTGCCGCATTCGACAGGCTGCGCAACAAACTGGGCAGCATTGTGCGCCAAACGGTGACGGGTGGCACACCCGATGCGCTGCCCACCGAGGATGTGGTGAGCAGCGCGGGCCTGCTCATTAGCGGTGAATCGGGCAGCAATAGCGCCAACGGCAGTGCACCTCACACGCCCCATACGCCCACCTTTGGCGGCCAGCCTCGCAAGCAAATCATGAGCATCGGGGATGGCGAGGACGAAGATGATGACGATGATGAGCAGGTGCAAAATGAGAAGCAAACAGCGTTGTTAACACCGCAAAAGGTCAAGCAAGAATTGCAGTTTGGCAGCGGTGATTACGACCTCGATGTCGACGTCGATGTGGATGTGGATGTCGATGAGGAGCAGGAGCAAGATGAACTCGATGAGCATATGGGTGCACAACGAGCCAGGCAACGCGTCCAGAGCCCCACCAAGTCAGTTGAATTTTGTTTTTCATTTGAACTCAAAATCTGTTTGTTTTATATTTATTATATTATTTTAAATATTACTTTTAGAATATCGCCTCGCACGCCGGTTACCCAAAACGATCCGCTGGGCGCTTTGAACGAGGAGATCGTGGAGGCATCCGCACAGCAGCAGCAACAGCCAGAGGCGCAACAAGAGACAATGGCAGCTGCCGCGGCTCTCAATAGCAACATGTACAGCGACAAGCCGATTCTATTCAGGGGACAGCGAAGCGCCACCTTTGATGAGTCGACGCAGATTGGGAAGAGCATGCATCGGTCCGAGACGATGCCAGTGGCCAGCAGTGGGGTCACACACAGTCTGGCCAATATTGGCTCCTCGCTCAAGTTCACTTTCGGGTAACTAAATCGCCACCAATTGGTGCCACACGATCCAAGCGAAAACAATCAGTAAAAAATTGAATAATCATTGTTGTTTTATAAAATGTTGTGTGCCATTTTTCAATTGAATCATTTTGCAAACAATCCAAACGCATTCCACACTCCACACACACACACACACATGCAAACTCAGTCAAATGCAAATTTGTGTTTATCTTTTCTTTTTCCATTTGATTTAGAATTCGTTAAATTGTTTTTATTTCTTCCTCTGCCTCTCTTCTATTTTTACATATCAAAACTGAATCGCTCCAATTCGTTTCTGTGCATATATTTTTTGTACCGTAGACGTTATTCACCCGCACGATTGTCCCTTAAGAAAGACTTGAAATTGCCCGCCAATATAATAGAAAATATATCAAGCATAAGGTAAGTCGGACAGAAAAGATATACACACTATGCAAACATACGCATTATGTATGTATGTCAATCTTGAAAATTCACTTCTCACAGGTTCTTCATGGGTTTTACTACTTATTATATTATAGCTGGTGGCGGAGTCTGTTCAACTTTTTGCATAACTTTCAAATCGCTTTTTAATTATATAATTAATCTAATTACAATCATAATCATAGTTTAATGATTTCTAAGCAATTTCCAAATTTTATTTACTTGATTAATGTAATAATTAATATTACAATTTAATGATTATTTTAAAACTCAAATAGTTTATTAAATTTATTTTTAAAAACGTGTTTATATGAAACTCGCAATTGTAATTAGAAACAAACAATTTGTTTTTACAATTGTAATTACGTTCAATTTATAATTACTTTCATTTATAATTTTTGTATGAGGAATTGCAATTGCCAAAGCAATTTTATTCACAATATTTTTGATTGCCAATTTATAATTAATGGCAATCACCCACAATTTCGCCCATTTCTATTGCTCAAGTTATGTGTTTAATTTTCAATTGTAATTATTTAATTACTTAAGTAATTAGTGTTTCGAGTTTAATTTTGTTCCATTTGAGTTGACGCAATTTCTGGCACTCAACTTGCTCCTCGGCGTTGCTTATTTTGTTGTTGTTGCTGGAGGTGATGGTGGTGATGTTGGTGGCGGGCAATTCAAGGTTTGACACAAACCACACACACACACACACACACACACATACACATGCACATGCACACACACCGCACACTTATCGTTAACATGTTTCATGTTTGTAAAATCACAATAAAATAAATATGAATTAAAGAAAAACCGCAACATTCACATTGATACTAGTTTTGTCATAACCCACAAGAGCACCCAAAAAACTCGATCGCTGTCTCTCTTTTTCTATCTCTCTTCCTGTCTCACTCTGTCTTACCTGTGCACACCTCTGTGCACCTGTGTGAGCAACACGGCAAATATCGATTCATTTTGTATGCATTCTTGTTCATAATTCGAGATGTTCATCCAATTTTTTTTTAAAATTAAGTTTTATATCTCAACTATTATTAATTTGATAAGTCTTTATATATATATACTATATATATACATTGTATATATGCATATTCAATGTGAAATCGTTAATTGCTGTCGCTGCAATCCTTGTTTGATGTTCGTATTTCATTTGCAAAGCTCTCGTCCATTGCCTCAGTGTTTGTGTAAATAATCCAAAAAAAATACAAGAAATGTTCAACTTTTGTGTAAGACTTTAACATGTCATTTTTAACCTATTTAACAGCCCCAGCTTGACGGGCAAGAAGTCCAATGAGCTCATCCAGGGCAGCCTGAGCAGCATTAAATTTGCGGCCAATTCGCTGACGCGCAAATTTGATGAGATAAAAGGCGCCATTTCGGCGAACTCGACGCCGGTGAAGACGAACAATGGGCAGCAGCAGCATCATCACCATCTCCACCATCATCATCATCACCATCACCATCTGCAGCATCATCATCACCATCAGCATCAGCTGGAGGCGTCTGCGGGCGGCGAGGAGCATGAGACAGCTGGCGGCGGTGCCGATGAGGGCAAACTGCGACGCGTACCCAGCGATCTGGACCCTTGGGGCAGACTGAGCGAGTCACGCAAATCGAGCTACAACAATCTGGTGCCGCTTGGCGAGAACAGTTCCAATGCGGCGCTGCACATGTTCGCCTTCCCCGCCCTGCCCGACAATCTCTATAGCCCCACAGCCGAGGTAAGATTAATCTGCAACAAAACCCAAATGAAAATCAATGCATCCATCTGATCTCGATGTGCTTTTGGGAACAGGGTGGCGTTGACTCGGAATGCGATGTGCTGATACAGTTGACGACCTGCTCGCAGTGCCACAACTGTTCGGTGCTCGTCTATGATGAGGAGATCATGAGCGGCTGGTCGGCGGAGGATTCCAACTTGAATACCACATGCCACGCGTGCAACAAGCTGACGGTGCCCTTTCTCAGCGTTCAAATCACGCGACTTGCAACCGGCGAGAGCGAAACTAATGACGAGGCCATTGCAGCCGATAAGAGTAACATAGCTGTGCCGTATCTAAATCCGCTGGTGCTGCGCAAGGAGCTGGAAAACATACTCACCCAAGAGGGCGACATGGCGCTCATCAAGCCAAACTTTGTCGAGGAACATCCCATCATCTATTGGAATCTATTGTGGCTAATGGAGCGCATCGAGGGTAAGACCCATCTGCCCGAGCTTTGCCTGCCGCCAACGGTAAGTGTTCCCATTCCATACAACAAATCTCTTCTAATTCTGATTCTGACTTCAATTGCAGAGTAACGAGGAGCAACTGGACCCATTGACCAAGGTGAAAACTGTGCACATACAGTGCCTGTGGGACAACCTGCACTTGCATAGCGAGACGAGCGGATCCCCCATGTACATTCTCTACAGGGAGACGCAGCCCACAAGTCCGTTGATCAAGGCTCTGCTCACCGATCAGGCGCAGCTCAGCAAAAAGTAAGCCGTAGACAAATTTCCAAATAATCATCTTTATTTTCAATATAATTTTCTTTGGTAAATCGCGAGGAATGCTAATTATTTAGAAATATATTTATATTTATATTTATATTTATATTTATATTTATATTTATATTTATATTTATATTTATATTTATATTTATATTTATATTTATATTTATATTTATATTTATATTTATATTTATATTTATATTTATATTTATATTTATATTTATATTTATATTTATATTTATATTTATATTTATATTTATATTTATATTTATATTTATATTTATATTTATATTTATATTTATATTTATATTTATATTTATATTTATATTTATATTTATATTTATATTTATATTTATATTTATATTTATATTTATATTTATATTTATATTTATATTTATATTTATATTTATATTTATATTTATATTTATATTTATATTTATATTTATATTTATATTTATATTTATATTTATATTTATATTTATATTTATATTTATATTTATATTTATATTTATATTTATATTTATATTTATATTTATATTTATATTTATATTTATATTTATATTTATATTTATATTTATATTTATATTTATGTTTATGTTTTTAATTTATTTTCTGCTTTTATATTGATATTTGTTTGCTTGTTTGTTGCAGCGTCATTCAGCAGATTCTGTCAGCGATACGCTGCAATGATCTGGCCACGCCGCTCAAGCGTTTGGCAAATGAGCGCCACAAGCTGAAGAACAATGGTGTGGAGCGTTCACATTCATTTTACCGGGATATACTCTTTCTGGCGCTAACGGCCATCGGGCGTGCCAATGTCGATCTGGCCACATTCCATCGCGAATATGCGGCCGTCTTTGATAAGCTAACGGAACGAGAATGCAACATGTACTATCGCAATCAGGATTTGCCCCCATCGGCATCCACAATCTTCTGTCGGGCATATTTTAAGCCCCTTCTGCTGCCCTGACGTGCGCTCAACGTAGATCTGGATGGGAACGATGGCGACATGGACGTGGACGTAAACGAGGACGTGGATAAAGCAGATTTAAAATCCTAAAAAGACAAGGCGACCAAAAAAAAAAAAAAAAAACAAAACAAACAAGAAGAAAACGCTTAACACATCAATTGACAAGCAAAACAATTAGCAAACAAAATGTTGACTTGTAAATGACTTCAACTTAAATTTTAAGTACTTAATTTTTGAGGTGTTTTTTTTTTATATATATATATTTGAATTGACAATTTCCATTTTTGCTTAGCATTCTCTATCTCTCTCTCTGTCTCTCTCCCGCTCGCACAATGCAGGGTTGACTCTTTCACACACACATACACACACACATACACATACACATACATATACATATATATTTACATACATATAAAATGACTGGTTTCTAAGACAATACACACAAACAAAGAACATGTCAAAATTTGGCGTGTTTATGAATAATTATTTGTTTTCTCTATAAATATTTCGACTTCCCGCAACAAACTTGACCCTCGACATACATATTTGCCTTATTATATATAATATAACGGAACTGTCTGTAATTAGTTTAGTATGAAGGATGTATTATATACAAATGTACATACATACATACACACGCATACTAGCATTCACATATGTAGTATGTATGTATGTCATCATTTCAATCGCAACGCCTTGAAATTGTTATTATTATTTCAAAAATATTAATTTTTATTAAGCTGCGGTCGATCATCGACCAATGTAGATAGCGATCGAAATGAAACGTCTCGAAAATCGGTGGATAATGAACTTGGAATGAGGGATGGGTAGGGTTGGTAGGGGGACTGGACTATGGTTATAAATGGGCTGAACTTGTGGCGCAACAAACAACCAACATACAATAACATCAACAACAAACAAAAAAAACAACGATTACAATAGCAATATAAATCAAACAGTGAGATAAAAGCAAATGTTGTTAAATTAAAATTTTTTAAATAAATCAGACAGATAAAAAAAAAAAAAACCTAGACAAAATTATATATATATATATATATAAATGCATATTCCTTTCAGAAATCCTTTTTGTCGGTCATTTTAAGTAAATGTATATTTATATTTAAATTAACTTAAAACAATTTGCAAAAATAATAAAAATAAACAAAAAAAAAAGTAACCATTTGTTTTTTCTATTTACATAAAAATTTTTCCCTTTTTATTATTATATTCACAAATTAGTAAATCTATAAAACAATTTAACACAGTTAAAATTGCAAAAAAAAAAAAAAAATTACTAAATAAAAGATTAATATTAAATTTATTCAAGAGTTTTTTTTTTAATAATTAGGTGTATAACCAAGTGTACAATTAATGAATCAAGCCAACTAATAAAGACTAAATGGCTAAAAGGACATTTAGAACAGTTAACTGAAATTTGCTAGAATTTAAATAATTAATTAAATAAACTAGTAAAAATCAAAATCAAAAGTCAAAGCAATGGAATATTGCGTTACTTGGATTGCACAGACGTGCAAACAGATGGTACAGTGAACACTACAATTGAAAGAACTTAAATGCGACAAATTATATAAATATGTTTGGTGGGCAGCAGTTGCCTAATCGGAGAGCACAAAGATTGCATCTCCTGTTGCCGGCAGGCCTTTCTTGGGGCCGGCCTTCTCGCCCTGCTTGCGCAGATATTTGCTGATGAGGGCATTCTTGGGGGGCGGCACAGGCCTCAGTAGCGACGGAGCAGATGTCGGTGCCACCGAATCTTCACGCTTTGTGGTTAACTTACTGATGTCCGATGTGGGGGCGCCAACAGCATCGGGCGTCTCCTGCAATGAGGTGTCCGCTGTCTTGCTCGCCCTCGGGGTGAGCAAGTACGTCCATTGATTCTGGAGCGTTAGATCATCCAGCTGGTACTTGTGGAGGGCCGCTGGATTAACCACCCAGCAGAGACGCTTCTTGGGTTTCTTGGACTTTTTGGTGTCGCCACCGGATTCTATTTCGACCGGTTTCCAAGAGGCCAACTCATCGAGTTTCTCGCGCAGCAGCGTCTTCGGTGGCAGCACAAGCGGCGTTTGGGACTGCGGCGCAATCTCAGTCTTTAAATACTCCAAATACTCGGAGATAAGGAATGCCTTTGACTTGCTATTGCCATGGATGAGGCGCACCATCTGCTGCAGCAGCGGCTCATCGAGCTGCATAATGCTCGGCTTGACCTTAGCCTCCTCCTGCGTCTCCTTCTCGTCCGCTGACTCCGGTGGCGGCTCCAGCGTCAGCGGATTCAGCTGCCAGCAGGCGTACATATCGATGGTCTGTATGAAGACAGCGGGGCAGAGCTGCGATTTGTTGCCATTCTCGTCCAGCCAGACGGGACCGAGGAGACGTGGCTTGATCTTCTTGGTCTGCTTCTTCATCTCCTGGGCGAACTCCTGCTGCAGCACCTGCAGCTTGGCCTTCTGCGCCTCTCGCATATTCCCATCGTCGAGTTCGCCATCGTTTTGCATCTCCTCGTCGCTGAGATGGCCGTGGGGCACAAACCATTCGTTGTATTCCTCCTCCGATTCCTCCTCTGATTCGCGCTCCTTTTCATCTTCGCTGGCGCTCAGCGACTCGCCCGGCTCCTCCTCCTCCCACTCGCAATCGGACTCCACCTCGTAGTCAAAGTGCATCTTATCCTGGCCGAGTGGTCGCCGTGCGCTGATCAGCTGGCTGCGCTTGCGCCAGGTGCCGTAATACGGCGGACGACGATTGTCCGCAAAATGCAAATACTTGGCACGCGTCCAGGGCCTTTGCTTGGGTCTCTCCACCACAATGGGTGTGCCTGCAGTGGACAGATCATCTGCAAGTCAATGTTAGCATTTGGTTGGAGTTGAAATTGTATTGTTTTTGCTTACCAATCACTTGGACATCTTCGTCCTCCTCCTCGTCCTTGGCGCATCTTTCGAGTCGGGCATCGCGCTTGCCGCTCAACGGCTTGTGCTTGCCCAGGCTGAGTTCGCTGAGGTAGAGCTGGGCACGCCTGATGCTCTTGTTGGCATCACCATCACCATCAACTAGGTCGTCATCATGGAAGAGACTGTCCAGCAGTTGGCGCGTATCGCTTGGCAGCGTGCCGCGTACGACGGGCGCCACAATCATGTCGTCCTTCACCTGGAATGGACGAAAGGCGAGTGTTTGGCTCATGCTACTGTTGTCCCAGCTGTTCTGCTCGTGCTCCAAACAGCCGGAGTCATTGCCATTGGTATTGCCAATGCTGATGGTCTGCTTTGTGCACTTGGGCACAAAGAATTTGGTGAAGGATTCAGCGGCGCGTTTCTTCTTCAGCTCTGCCTCCTCTTTATCCTGCTCCTTGCGGCGGCGTTCCTCGTCCTTTTTGCGCTGCACCTCCTCCTTGGCCTCGTTCCGTTTGCGCTTCTCCTCGTTCTCTGCCTGACGCTTGCGCTCTTTCTCGTCACGCTCCTTGCGACGCTCCTCCTCCTTCTGCTCGCGTTCCGCCTTCTTCTGCTGCTCGCGCTGCTCCTTCTCCTGCTGCTTGAGGCGACGCTCTTCCTGCAGCTTTTGCTCCTTCTCCTCACGCGCCTTGCGACGCTGCTCCAATAACTTTTGCTGCTTTGGCGTCAAAATTGACGGCTTCTCAGCAACGGGAGTCGTAATGGCAACGTGTCCAGTATCCTTTTCTATCTCCTCCTCCACCAGTTGCACATTTCCATCGCTTGTTGTTTGATTCACCATGTCCACATCTATGTCCATAGCCTCAGTACTGCTATCCAGCATTATTATATCCGCATCTATTTTGGAGTTTGCATTTGCATTGGATTTGGCTTTGGTTTTAAGTTTGCTGTTCTCCTCTGGCTCAATGACCTTGGGCCGTTTTTTGGGCTGCAGTGACTCAACATCATCGCTGGAATCACTGCGTTCCTTGGCCGCCGGCTTCACCAATTTTTTCTCTGACAAGTTGATCGGAGCCTTGCGACGCTTGGCGCGTTTGTTATTAAGCGGCAGTTTGATTTGAACTGGCGCCGGCTTCTGGCTTCCTTTCTTCTCCGCCATTGGGTCTGCTTCAGCTGCATTCTGCGGTTGCTGCTGCTGCTTTTTCTGTACCTGCTCCTTCACCTTTTCCTCTTTTACCAGGTTATCTTCCTCCACCAGCTCCTCGTCTTCGTCGTCATCTATTTGTATGACATCTTTGTTGCTGAGCTTCTTGCTGGGCACATCGAGATTCTCTTTGCTATTGGCGCGACGCGGATGCTTCTCCGCACAATCCTCCCCATCATTCTTCTGTTTGGATCCACCTGCTCCGCTTGTTGTTGGCTTGTCATCGTCATATGACAATTTGCGCTTGCGCGGCTCACGCTGCTCATTCGCTGAGGCTGTGGCTGCAGTCGCCGGTTGCTCTTCGCCCGCAGCTTTAGGCGTCACCAGCAGTTTAAAAGGCAGACGCGTTTGCACAAATTTCTTGCCACTGCTGGATTCGGAGTGACTCAGTTCTTTGGCGAGTGTCCCTTTTGGTGTTTTCACATTACCATTGGCGGACATTTTCCTTTGATTATTTTAATAATTGCAGTGCTGTGCTATTTAGTTCAGTGTACTTTAGTTGTTTTATTTTTACTTCTCGATTCTTTTCCACGCACACACACACCTATACAACAACGGCGCAAATTATGGAAAGCGCGCGAAAACAAAACATGCACAGCTGTTTTATTGGCAGAGTTGCTAATTGTCTTGGTTTCGATAGCTCGCAATGGTTGGCAATGCGTTGCGGTGGAGCAGACGTTATTGTTCACCACACCTAGATGTCGCTCTATTAATATTTAAGCGCGAGTAAAAGAATTTGTAGAAATTTGTATTCAATAAATTAGCTTCTTACTAGAAGTCTAGTAAGTCACAGACTGAACTTGTCAGTCTCTCACTTTATTTCAATAATTATCAATCTCAGTGTTTAGGCAGAGCCTGCTGCAATTTATTTGGTAGAGTTGCCAAAGAAGCGCAGATCTATTGGCGGGCAAGGAACTTAAATTTTAAATTTTAAAACGAATTGTGAAAAATTCAACATAAATGCAATTAACTGAAAACAGTTTAAGCCTGCTTAATTTTGAAGACTTTCAAATAATTAATAATAATGCAGAGCATCATTTCAATATCATATTGATTGGTGTCTACTCTATGAAAACAAGTTCCAAAAACACGCTTTTAAAAATAAGACAAAAAAAATAAATTTTCCAATCAATTTAATTTTACAAATTTTCTTTTACAGAAAACCATACAAATTTTGGATATAATTTAAATTGCCATTTTGCTCGAAGTTTACGTCAGTAAATTTGAAAATAAAATTTATTTGATATTTTATAATTTGATTGAACTTAAATAATAAATTTTTTAAATATTAAGAAGCACTTTAAATACGTAATAATAATATTCTTTTAATTTTATAAAAGATGTTGAAATAATTATATTACAAACAAAAAAATTATTTTTCAATATTAAGTCTTATATTCTTTAAAAAAAAACGTATTAATATATTATATAGAAACTTGTAGAAAATGTGCTGGAATTGGATGTGGATTTTTACGATTAAGCTCGAAACTTTTGGCATAATATATGGAAAATTAGCACTTTGAAGTTTTTCAAGTGCGAAGCAAGTTTTCCGATGCCATTTTGTGAGTGAATCGAAATGATTTATTTCTGTTGCCGAATTAATGAATTGGCTTCTTTGCATTCATGTTTTAATTTTAATTTTAAGGAAAATCTGCCTCATCGTTGACACGGCTGCTGAGACAATGCCAAGGATGCAAAGGACACTGAAGTTGCCCTGGTTGCTGCCCCAGTTGCTGCCCCGGCTGCTGCTCCTGTTGCTTTTGTCTGCTGGCTGAAACATTAATTTAATTACAATGTGGCTTGCGATAAGCTGTTTCGCTTAGCCAAAATATGTTGTAAATTGCAACCGATGCACAAGTGTATGTCAACCTCCCCCCCCCACTTCCCCCCATCCACTACAACTTGCCACTATCCTGCTGCTGCTGCTGCTGCTGCTTCGCGGCACATTGTTGTCATCGGTCGCCGTTTGGTTATAACCCATTTAACTTATGCCCAAATCTCAAATCTAATATTGACATGTGTAACAGAAACCAAACGCCCGCCCGCCCGCTGCGGTCACTCCTGCGGCAGCGGAGTGGAGTGGGCGGTTTATCGAGGGGGGGTGGCTATGCCTGCTCGACATCGGCTTCTGTTCGCAATAATAATAGTAATAATGGGGAGTAATCATAATTTTGCTCGAATGCCTGTTTCCCTTGGGCATTTCGAGTTGGTTGGCAACGCGCGCAAGCGTTTTCGCCGAGCGTTAAATGAAAATTCGCTCATGCATACAATACGGGAAAAGGGGGAAAGGGGGAAAGGCGGCAGCGAAAGGGGCTGGCCTAATAGAAAATCTATTAGCGCGCACAAAACGCTAAATTCTCAGGAGAGCGAAAGCGTGCAACGTGACAGTAGAGTGGAGTTGGGGGGGAGGGGGGTGAACTTTGGAGTTTAGAGTTATTATTCATCCTTTTGAACACACGCAAAAGCGAAACCAAAACTGTTGCAAATATGTTGCTTGGAATTATTAAGCTGTTGGCGTGAAGCGTGCCTGACAAGCCAGACAGACAGACAGACAGACATGCACTGCAGATATATATATATATATATATATATATATATACATATATTTAACACATAATTTATTAAATTTATAATGCGCGCGATTATCGATAGTTGGCCGTGGTTCCCGCGATCGTTCGATAAAAGACGATAAAGCTGATAAAGCATATCGAAATTTGAATTTAACTTTTTTTTTAGAATTTTACTCGCTAATGTCTAAAACATAACTCGAAAACAAAATATATAAATATATAAATAAACAAAATAATAAATATTTCCAAGCCATCAATAAATTTTTTTTTTTAATTTTTGTTTTTATCATACATAATTTTATTTCTCTTTTTTCTGCATTTTATTGATCTTTATTTATTGATCTACAAATCACAATGAAGCAAATCAACTACCTGTTGAATTCATTTTGTTTCATGCGACATTCCACAAACACAAAGTTGGCTACAAAAAGCGGCTTATTAGAACTCGGCTATTATAATCAACACCTAATTAAATGTAATTATAATGGCCAATTGCGACTTAATTATATCAACAGTTTTGAACAAATTTTGCGACACGGTGGTGACCAGTTTTTTTTTTATATTTATTTATACATATTTGATTTCGCATGTGTGTGTGTGTGTGTGTGTGTGAGTGAGTTGTGGTTCCTTTGCCCGGCCACCCAACCACCCCGAAGTGGCCCCTTGTCTTGTCTTGTCATCAATCGCAGTGAGTATTGTATTTAAGTAATTGGAGGGTAAAATGTGTTTCCAATTTGTTCTACATATATATGTATGTATATATATATATGTATATGTATGTTTGTGTGTGTGTGTTAGCAACATTTTGCTTCTTTTTCTTCTGTACTTTTTTTTTTGTTCCTGTTGTGGGCTTACTTACTGCCGCACAACATTAACAACAGCAACAACTGGAAGATTGAAAAAAGTATTGAATTACATTTATACAACATTTGGTTGAATAGCTTTCGCCAGAGACCCCGCCACGCCTCCCACCACCCTCCTCACCCTTCACTCTCCTCGCTCCTCCACCTACATCCCATCCCCTATGGCATGGACCCTGCGCTGCGGTTTGTGTTTCCTTTTGTTCGGCGCTCGCTTTGTGGGTGGCTGAGTGGGTGGTTGTTGTAGTTGCTGTTGCTGTTGTTGTTACTGTTGTAGCTGGATGGCCTCAATGGCCTGCACTTGTGTCTATCCGCCTGTCTGTCCGTCTGTCCGTCCATCCGTTTGTCCGTCCAAGTATATTTGTGGCTTCCATGGTGTGTCTAGCTGTGCCAGTGTCAGCAAAATGTTGTTGCTGCTTTTGTTGTTGTTTGTTGTTGTTGTTGCTGTTGTTGTTGTTGTTGTGGTTGTTGAAAGGCATTTCCATTGGCATTTCCCGCAGGAATCGCTCTAAAAATTCATTAGTTGCCTTAATTTCGGATGTATATTCTATAATGTGTAGATGACCCAAACAGATACAAATGCACAAAGTGCACAGAGAGAAAAAACACCCTAACTTAGTCGTGCATTCTTGATTTTCTCTACTTAAAGAGCATAACTATTTTATTTAAAGGCGAAACAGTAGTTTATATTTCATTTATTTATTTTAATTTTTTTGTACAATTAATTAAATATTATTTTAATATGTGTATATAGAATAAATACTTTTTTGAATCACTGTCTTTACAAACAATGATTAAAGTTTGCAGATTTAAACTTGAAACTTTGCTTTATTTTACTTCTTTAATAACTTTATTTTTGTTATGGTTTTATGTTAGTTTTGTTTCATATTAATTTATGAAAATAATTTATTGCGTTAGAATTTTATTAAGTAAGTAAGTATTAATTAATAAGTATTAAGTATTAATAGTAAAATATAAATAGTAATAGTAAGTATTATTATAATAAAAATATGTTTTAGGTAAATAAGTAAAAAATATAATTATTTTTGATTTTTGCTAAATAAATTTAAGCAAAAGCGTTTAACTAAAAACAGCTAAATTTTTTATACTTGGAAATAATCAATAATAATACACAACAAGTAATATTCCAATTATGAATAAATTGGTGTCCACTCTATGAGAAAAAGTTTCTAAGCAAGCTTTCAAAATTAAGAAATAATATTTAAAAATAATTTTATCTCACGAATTCTCTTATACAAAAATTGATTTAATATTTTATAATTTGAGTGCATTATTATTATAAATTATTTTTTAGGTTTAAAAAGGAGTTTTGCGATTTTTTATATTTTATTTCAAGATCAAACATTTTGGTATTAAGAATGTATTATTTTTCTCAGTATAAAATATATTTACTTGCATATACTTATTTTAGTAGTGTGTGTGTGTGTGTGTGTGTGCGTGTGTGCTTCTTTCGGCTTTGTGAGTCGCTTTATTATGCCGTTTGAGGCAAAAGAGACACGCATTAAAATTGTAATAGCCAAAGCGAAAATGAATGGCAAACGGCAAAAGGAGTGGGAAATGCGGTAATGGTTTATGCTAAAGGGGAAGTTATCCAGGTATAAAAACAGTTAGTGCTAGAGGCAGATAGAGAGAGAGAAAGAGAGAGAGATGTATAGAGAGTGATACAGGTTGACACACTTGCAACAGGGAGACGCAACCGGCGAACGTCCTTAGCACAATACGGCCATTGTATGTTGCCGGGTTTCCATCGCCTCACCGGATATATTTCTTAGAAAACGCATTTCCCACACTTTTCACTCTGTGCCACTGTCAGTTGTCTGTTTGTCTGTTTTGTTGCCCACGCTTTGATCTGTCGACCTGTCGATCGACAGCCATAAATAGCTGTCAAATTCAATTCCGTTTGCCCCAAACAAAACACCGACTCCGACAACGACTCCGACCCCGGATCACAGCCACAGCCACATCTACGATCAGAGCCACGACTCTCTTTACTGTCTGTCTGTCTGTCTGTGGCATTCTGTAAGCTTCATTGCAACAAATTAGCTTGATTCATGTTTTGACATTGCCTTTGCTTTGCTGATGATGCCATGATGGGGCAGTTTCCACAGCTGGCCCCAACAGCTTCCGATCTTCTCGCTTGTCGTTCAACAAGTCATGCTTCCAAATTGCCATCTAGTGATGAAAGTTGTTTTGTCATACAACGCATGATGGGCCACCCCCCCAACCCCCTACCCATACCACAACTCTTACATATCAACAATCGAGCTTGCCACAAATTGTAGCACAGTTTTGGGCGAATAGTGAAAGGATTGCTGACAACAACAACTATAAATAATTAATATAAATTTATTAATTTTAAATATATAATAAATCATCTGCGAACACAATCTATTATATATTTATAATTATTATTTATTATTATTAATTATTTATATTTTTATAACATAAACTTTTTCGTTCAAGTCTTCAAGTTTTATGCTTGAAATTTTCCGTTTTGTACAAATATTTAGTCCAAAATTAAACAGATTAATTTTAATAGCAAAAACTTAGTTTGAGGTGCTGCTGCATAATTGAATTAAATTTGTAATCAAATTGTAATTTGCTGAGTGGCTTTTGTTTAAACAAAAAACATATCTAATAATTTGATACGTGTTTAAATATGTATCAATTATGCCGCCTGACTGCAGCTCAAATGATGCGTGATTTATTCATCATTATTTGCACAAGGACCCTCACAGGGATTGCAAATGTTGTGCGTCTATTCTGGGATTCTTGGAATATTGAAGTGATTATTATGATTTTCGCTGGAAGCTGTAATATAATAATTTAAGCCAATTCGTAAAAAGTACAATGACTTTTTTTACTGTGACTCAAATTCAGAGAATTCTTAGTTTATCCTTTTATATATCCTTTAATGTATATATATTTACTTTCAGTCAAAAATTCTACAAACTTTTTAAAATTAAAAAAAAAAGACTAAAATTTCACATAAAAAAATTTATATTCAATTAGATCTGTTTTGAAGTCCAATAAAAAAAATGCGAAAGAAAAAACCATTTCGATAAGCATAATTAATTTTCTTGGTTTATTGTCTTCTTGGGTTTTGCAACCTTTTTTTGGGCGGCAACTATCAAAACAAACAGCAATGCAACAAAACAATTTGCTCTATTTAGACACAAGGCGAAAGATGCGTAACGAAAACTATTTTGATTTCTATTCGAGATTTGTTTTGCTCGAATAGCCGGAGAATTGCACTGGAGCAATTGCTATGCATGAAATTAATATGCTATACACAAGCAGACGGAGAATAATAGAGAGGCTTCGACGTCGGAGTCGGAGTCTGTAAAGACGAGGGATGGTAAGGGAATGGGAAAGGCCACAGGAAGTCAAAAGTGTGAGCCAGGCCCAGTGTCGATCAACGGAGCAACGGCGGAAATGCGGCTAATTTGCAGCCCCGCCTCCTTCAGTTCCTGTGCCCGGCTACTGTTTGCTGCTCCTTTTGGTTGCTCAGCTTGCCAACTCTGTTGCCTCTTTGTTGTACTCCTCCTTCTTGTTGTTGTTGTTGTTGTTGTTTGTGCAAAATTATTAATTTACGAGCTGTCAACAGTTATTGTTTGAGGGGCATCGTGTTTACATCCAGCAGGCCGAAGGTTTCTATCGTTAATACCTTTGACAAATTTCGTTTCTATACATTCTCCGTTCTCCCCCTTTGTGTCGCTCACTGCTACATACCCCTCCTCCAGCCCTGCCTCCCAACTTTGCCACTGAGGCAAACGTCAGAGCCTCGAGGCAGCGGTGACGAGCATCATCAAGCAATTATTCTCGATTAGCCAATATGATGATGTCGACAGTTTCTCCCTCCACACACACACACACACACACTCACACACATATCACGATCGTTGACCATCTCTATTGCTGTCTCTATCGCAGTTCCCTTCCCAATTCTACGCAATTAACACGATGACTCGGTCAATTTTGGGGAGGGGACTTAAATTAGCAGACCCACAGATCTATAGCGATCACACAGGTGATCGGGTTTTTTGGGGCTTTGGTCATTAGTGCGCTAATTAAATCAAGTCAATTCTTGAAAAGTTTTCAACTCCGTCATTGTTTGGACAATGGCTGAGCAATTAGCTTGGGCCAATGCTCCGTCTGGCTCTGAGTTCACAGATCACAAACAATGCCCACAGATCGGGACAGATCGAGCTAGATCGCAGTACATTTATATATATCAATTACTACACTATTTCAATAGATAATTTTGGAAAACTAATATTATCTAGTACTAATAGCCAACTTGATAAAGGCATGATTAATAAAATACTAAATATTTGAATTAAGATTTAATATATTTTTATATATTTTTTTATTTTTTATTTTATCTTTCATATTTATTACATTATTACAGTTACTTATAGTAAGTCCTAAATTATTATTATATTTTTAGCATTATAAAATAAAATAAATAAAATAATAAATATTAATAAATAAAATAATAAAATAACTTTTTTAATATTTAAGGGAAAATCATATTTAATTTAAACAAATTGTGTAAATTAATCATATTCAATTTTATATCTGCCACACTTGAAATCTGTTGTTATTTATTTATTTTTATAATTAATAATAAATAATATATTTTATAGTTAAAAAATAAATAATTTAACAGTTAAACAAAGAACCTTTTTCAGCATCTATAAAATATGGAATATATATTTTGTTTATATCTGGAAAATGATTAATTGTTTTGGATTGTGGTGACAATCAGTTGGCTGTTTTCCTTTTGGCTGATCCAATGTTGGCAGATCAACAGCAGCTTGCCACTGCTAATCTGGCTGGAAGTAAGCCACTTGGCGATGTGTTAAGGCTACAATGATCGGTGCTTAGTGCTTATCACGTTAAGAGCCTGGCTAAGCCCGAGGCACGATCTGGGCATGTTTCGACCTGCGGCTGCCGGCTGCGGGCTGCCTGATAAGGTTAGATGAAAACTCGGTGTGGTTGCAGTTGGATGATGACTGTGATGATGACGATGATGGCCCCTTAAGCCGATGGGCAAACTCTGAGCGAACAAATGCCAAAGACAAATATTGCGGCGACTACAACCACAAACGCTGAGAGATGCTGTAACTAAAGCAGAACCAGAGGCAGAGGCAGAGGCAGAGGTTGAAGCAGGGACTGAGTCACAGGTGCCACTTGCTCGAGGAATCAGGAGGCCAGAGACCCACTTGCCATAAACAAGGGATACCATTGTTTTTTACTCAACTCAACTCGATTCGATACGAGACGAGACAAGACGAGACGAGACGAGCCATGTCAAATCAAGTCAAGTCGAGTCGAGTCGGCGACTCGACGACTTTACTCAACTTGTTGCCCACTCGACGTGGCTGCAATTGTCCCTGTTTTTTTTTTTTTTTTTTGTTTTCACTAAAAGCGAACAGGAGCAGAGCAGCGCCACTCCACAGCTCCTTGTAGTGGCTCGAGTGGTTCTCTAAAAATGCAAATGAGCAATTCATGTTGTTGGCAACCCTACTTGAGTATGTGCCCAGTGCTCTCCTCTGCCACTCGTCGTGCTCTCGTTCCTATTCCTATTTTCCTATTCCTTAACGTGCCACATGCCCTCGGCTTGTGCTGCTGCTGCTGCTGCTGCTGCTTCTTCTTCTTCTTCTCGGGGCGTGTTATTGTCGCTGGCGTCGCCATTGTGCTTGGTGCGCATTAAGCACAGGCATCTCGTCATTATTATTATGATGCTTATTATTATTATTATTATTATTATTATTATATGTATTTTTATTGTACTTGTATTTTTTAATAATAAACTGACTTGACTTTTGTTGTTGTTGTTGTTGTTGTTGTTGTTGTTGCACTCGCACACATGCGTACAAAAAGCAGTCATTATTATTTACAATTTAACCCACACACTACACTACACACACACACACACACACACACACACACCATACACACAGTGATTGCCTTCATAATGCCACCCACTTTTATGATGGGTCATTTCAAAACGCACCGTGGAAAATTTCACTATTTTACAGCAAATATTTCGCGGCCAATCAACATTATATAATTCAAATTTAAAGTCAATCAATTTGCACAAATTCAGCACATTTTTACAAAAGAAAAAACTGAATACAACTTTGACTTTTAATATTAATCATCCTTTTTCACTATTAAAATTTAACTAACTTTTAACTATAACAATTATTTAATGTAAAATTGTCACATGCTTGTAAAAAATGTAAATGATTAATAATTCTAATTTTATTTCGAGCAGTTTTTGAATGAACAAAAATATACAAAAATATAAAAAAGGAAGAAAATACTGAATTGAAATTTGATTTTTAATATTGATCATCCTTTTTCTCTATCAAAAATTTACAACTATTAACAATTATTTAATGTAAAATGCTTGAAAAAAATTTAATTAATAAATAATTCAATTAAAATTACGAGTAGTTTTTGAGTGAACAAAAATATACAAAAATATGTGGAATTATTAGCTGCATTTTGCTTCTGCAGACTTTTAAAGATTTTGAGAAAGTGCAAAAAATGTATTAAAATGCAGTTGCATATATTATTCAGATTATTACTATTATTATTATTATTATATTTTTAGTTATTTGTGTAGTTTATTATTTATGTGGATTGTATGATTTGTGCTCAAATTGAAAAGTTCATTTTATTTGACGTTTGACATTAGCTTTTTGGCAAATGCGTTGGTGATTTGCAGCCATTGTGCGATGTGTGTGACTTGAATAAGAATTGAGAGAGGGAGAGAGAGGGAGTGGAAGAGAGGGGGTGAGTGGGGGAGAGAGAGAAGGAGTACAGCCTGGTGCGGTTTTTACACTCCAAATATTCAATTACACAACGGGCGGTCGCTGGTTACGGGTCTTGGCACTCTTTATTGCCTGCCGTTAGACCCGTAACACCCTGCCCGGTATGAGCAAGACACACACACACACGCACACACACATACACACACACTGTCAGTCAGCACCGCTCGCTGGCTCTGTTGACACTTGAGCTCAGGCGGTGGTATTTAATATGCGGTTTAACATTCTTTTCATTTCGTTGCGTTTCATTTTGTTCTCCTTTTTTTTTCTCTTTCTTTTTTCCTTTTTTACTCATTTTGATGCAACAAGCAAAAACAACAAAAAGAAGTAAAGAAAACAAACCGACTACACAATACTCTGTGTATGCAACAAATAATAAAAGTTATATAAGAAAAGTTAGAAAAATAAAGTTTTTATTGATTCCTGTTCAAAATCAGAATATATATTTAGAATAGTTGAAAACCTTTTCTTGCTAATAAATTGTCGATTTTATTTATAATTTTAAATTTCATACAACTTATAATTAAATCTGGATTGTAATAATTGCAATAAAATAAGACAGTAAATCCGGATACTCCCTGCTTAATATGCGGGAGAGCAGGGTATAAAAAAAAATTGGAAAAGGCAGCGAAAATGAAAATTGGCCGCCGACAACGTCAAGTGTTAAAGGATAAAAGGGGTGTGGTCGTGGAGGGGTGGGGGGTGGGGGGGCGACATCGCTTAGAGTGGGCTTTTGATGATATGATTTGGCGTCCAACAATCAAGCTGAGAGAAGACTGTGCACAGACGCAGTAGGATGGAGTAGGGGATAAGGGGAGGGAGTAGGGCCCACACGGCTGACGGCTCTTCGATTTTAGCTGTCGGTGTGATAAGGCAAAGTGCGTGGCAAACTTCCTGCTGATTGCTTAATTGACAAAGAGCATATGCGATGCATGAATGAATATGAAAACGACGAATATGAATGTGAATATGAATATGAATACGAATACACTCATACACACACTCGAACTTTGATATGAATGTATGCCTGTCATTGTTGGTGGCCTTAAGCTGCTGTGGCTGCTGTGTTGGTTTAGCTTCAACTCGAACTCGTGAAACTGGAGCTGGAGCTGAAGCTGGAGCTGGAGCTGAAGTCTTGTGTCTGGGGTACGCATGGGCGTCCAAAACGCTGAAAATGCATTAAGAAAACAACACACGAGGAGTCGAATTCAACGCGGCACCACCTTTGCTGCTGTTGTTGCTGCGCCAAAGATTAAAATCTAAAAACTGTCAATTAGAGCACACATTTTTCCTCATCAAAGTCAAGTAACATGGCGGGGCAAGGCGGGGGCTAAATGTGTACAGGCCGGGCCGGGCCGGGCCGGGCCCAGGGCCAGGCGAACTTAAGCTGCCGTCCGTCAATGTGACGCTGACGGCAAATGGCGTCCCACGTTGCAAGTTGCCACATCCACCATCCGCCATCCGCCATCAGCATTCTATGTGACTCTGGACCACACTAAATCGCTGGACATCGGTCGTCAGGCATTTGGAATTCATTGACATATTTCTTTTTATATGTTGTTGTATTTATTGTTGTTGTTTTTGCCTCGTCCGCTGCTGCTGCTTTTGTTGCTGCTTAGTTCACATTCGCATTCGCATTCGCATTTGGCAATCGTCGTATTTTTTAATTCACTTCCAGTTGAGTCGCAGTTGTGACGCAGGTTTTGAATTACATTGCACCCCCACCCACTCTCAGCGACAGTGCGCTCTGCTCCAATACAATAGCAATAATAATACCAGGCAACAACATACAAGTGAGTAAATACACATTTATTTAGTTCGATCTACCCAGCAATCCGAACAAGCCACGACAACAACAACAACAACAACAACAGCAAATACAACAACAGTAAAAGCAACAACAACAACAACAGTTACAAGCATGCAAGCAGCCAACCAACCAAACAGCGTCAACGCCAACATCTTCGTCGCTGTCTTTTGCCTTCTGTTTCTGCTTTGCCATCGTCTTTCGTCTTTCGTCTTCGTCTTCGTCTTCGTCTGGGCGGGCAGACAATGAGAGGAAGAGCTTAAAAATAATACCTTTGGCCGCTTATGTTGGCGTTTTTCTCGACCGTAGTTACACCAACATTATTATAAGGCGACCCCCTTTCCTCCCCCCCCCCCCCCCTGTTCATCACCCTCATACCAATTGCCTTGGCTCTGGTAAGTAAACCCCTACCATGCCAACCAACAACAAGTATCTGTATCTATAGTTGTGCCCGTTGTCATCAGATACCCGTGCCGGGAGCAGTGCATCCATCCATCCATCGTCTGGCTGGATGCCAAGTGGTAAAGCTGCAAGTGCTTCACGATTGGCGCAGCAACAACAACATTAAGATTGCAGTTGTGCAAACGCTGAAGCACTGCATCGAGCATGGAGTGGCCGGTTGAATACGAAAAACAGCAGCAGGCAGGCTGGCTGACAGGGCGGGAGAGTGGCAGGCAGGCCGGGGCAGGAGCAAGGGCATGTGCTGGGGCAGGGGCAGGGGCAGGGGCAGGCAGAGCTTGTGGTAAGTTGAGCCAAGCTAATTGGACGCTTAGTTCGTAGCGGATCGCTTCTCAGTGACAGGTAATCAAAAGCAAAATGGTGGCTTTGCGAACATCAGCTAAGGTTAGTCAAAACTTCAATTGCTACCAAATTAGCCACCACAGCTGAGAGCACTTGGAGCAATCTAAATTTTATTAAAAAACAACCAGTTTTTAATTGGTTGTTTCCAGTATGAAAAAAATATATATTGCCACAAAAAAAAAACAGTCATTCACTTTTGAAATTTTTCAATTATTGATATATTTATATTATTTATTTATATATATATATATTTATATTTTGTATTTCTGCTTAATATTAATATTTGCTCTCGGAATTATTTGCAACACAAATATTTTATTCAATTGGATGGAAAAAATGGCAACAAATAAATAGCCAAGAAAAATTATTGCTAACGTATTCGTTATAGAAATCGTAGATTGGAGATAATAGAATTTATATTTTTAAGGGACTTGACTTTGATTAACTTATTATAAGCAGGTATATTTATTATTCCGATCAGTAAATTAACAACATTTTAACTTTATTGAAAAAACGCGAAACCACAAAAAAATTGATATTCGATGGATAATTGCAAAGAGAAGTTGCTCCACTGATTGTGTGCTGGAATAAAATGATAAAGAAATTACTGAAAATAAAAAAGACATTAATTCAATATAATTACAACAATGCAAGAAATTATAAGTATCTAATTTTCATTATTAGAATAACAATCCTATGAACTAACGCAAATTAGTAATTTGCATTTAATTCTACGAATGCTTAAAAATAGATACCAAGTAATAATGAATTGTACAGAAGGCGTCGACCTTAAAAGTTTAAAAATATAATTGTAATAAATATACACATTTATATATACGTATATATATATATATATATTAAAAATGGAGTATATGTTTTTTTTATACTTTTGTTTGGCAAATTAGCGCTAAACTTAAAAAATAATATTTTAAATTTGATTTTATTAGCTGCTCTTTAAATCATCGGTTTATAACCTTATGGAAGAAGCTTATCATATCATATTATTCATTAGCTACAATAGCGATCCTTCGACTTCTCAGACATTCAAAAGCTGCATTAAAAATTATGATGAGAAACCAAGTGCTTGTTGTCAATAAATTGATCTTTCCCGATCATATTACCCATTCCAAATCCAGTCAAATCTCAGTGAATCAGCAAAGAACAATGGCGCAGAGCTACTTGATTGGGCATCTCTATATATATTTATATAGAACTTTATATATATATCTCACTCCCTCTCTCTCTATCTCTTTCCCAGCCTCTCTCTTAATTGCCAAGCCTCTCTGACAATCAACACCTCGAACATTAAGTTTTTGCTGGCTGCCTGGATCAACTGGATCTTTCTTTTATTCTGTTTGCCTGCTGATAGTTCCAATTTCTTTTGACTGACTGGCTGGCTGACTGGCCCAACCCGACCCAAACCGAACCGATCCTCTCCTCTCCGATCCGATCCGATCCGACAGTCCCAGCTAGCTGTCAATCAATCGATCGGCTTTCACAAATGCACTCAACTCATTTGCCCAACTCGCATTGTTTAAATGTTTTGTGTGTTGTGTGTTGTGTGTTGTGCTGTGTGTTGTGTTGTGTTGCGTTGTGTTGCTTTGTTTTGTCTGCTGTGTGTTGTTGATGATGATGATAGTCGAGGGCAGTCGCATTGGCGACTGTTTAATAGGTGTTCGGAGCCATTTGGCTATTGCCATTGTTATGGATATGGAGGTAAGACCAAACCATGCATTGACATTTCTCACTTGGGCGCGATAAGCAATCTTGGAATTCGGGATTCAGGATTCGAATACGACACGACAAAATCATAATGGGGGCAAACATTTCAATTAGGCAATATCTGGTAATATAATACGCCATTCTATCTCTCTCCCTCCCTTTCCCTCTCTCCCTCTTTGAGTCTATCTCACTTGTTTTATCTCTTTTATGCTTCTGTTCGTCGAAATGGTGAACAGTCAATCCTTCGATAAGAAGAAGAAAAGTAAACGGTTACAGTTCCAATCGACAACAATTATCGAATGTGTTTCTATTTCTGTTTTTGTTCAAGAATTGTTGACAATTATTTTTGGACAGTTATCAGTTGCCAGTTAACTGATAAGAGTTGAGCACAGCAATAATATTGTTTTACTATTTGCTATGCACGGATTAATCTTTCGATTTTTATCGATAACTGCATTTAATATAAATAACTTTCAATAGTTTCTCAAATGGAATACACATTTTATTACTGCTTAGCTTATAAATTATTGACAATTAATTATGGTAATTATCTAGTTATAAACAATCGATTTATTTATCGAAAAGTGGTTAAATGTTAAAGATATATTTTTATTTAATGCTTAGCATAGCTACTGGTTTCCTTATCGATAAGTGCCCATTAATTTATCAGACTCAAAAGCTGCAAGGCAAACGCTGCAATTAGATAAATGTTATCAGCTCCCTCGATCCATACAATGTGTCGCCCAGAATGTTGACATATGCGTCCTTATGGATGAAAGGAATTCGCTTAGCATTAAACTCACCTAAGTTTTACCCTTGGCCAAAACTGAATCAGTTTTTTTTTTTTTTTTTTTGTTGTGTGTTTGTGGGCTTGTGGCTAATGCCAGCGCCTAGCAACTGTATGCTAAATCGGAGTTTATGCAACGCCTCGTCTCGCCTCGTCTCGCCTCTTGAATTATGTAGTTACCCCGATCTAATCAGCCGGCAAACCTTATATTGTTTTGGGGCGACCGCTCGTTGCCCCGGGTTGCCGCAGAGCCTAATTGAGCATATGCCAATTAGCATAACGCACACAGATATCCGTTGCTAGAGCGAGAGACAGACAGACAGACGGACGGACAGACAGACGGACGGACAGAAGCAGAGAAAATAGCCAAATTTGATGAGTAAGGGTAACAGTTATGGATTGGGCATGTATTATGCTTTATGTTGCATGCTGCATGTTGCACGCTGAATGCTCTACTCTATTGATGTTTGGGCTTATAAGTGTGTGTTGAGGGTCGGGGGAGGTAGAGTTTGGTAGGAGGGCATGGTCATTAGCAGTGTACAATGTGCGCATTATTAACGTCATAATCGACATGCCCAAAAAAATGCTCATTTGCGTTTCGCTTGGCTATGCTTCTTGTGTGTTGTTTGTTGTGTGTTGTGTGTTGTGTGTGTTGTCTGTTGTGTGTGCTGGTTTGTTGCTTGTTGGTTGGATTTTAAACTACCCCTGCGGGCGGGCTGATCTCTCTCTCACAACTCGTCGTCGTCGTCGTCGTCGTCGGTCTCATTCTCAATGCAGTCGTTGATGTCGTCGCCTGATTACAACTGCGACTTTGACTGGCTTGACTACCGGGCTTTGGCTTTCACTCTGTTGGTGTTCCTCCATATGAGTACTTAATAAATACATTTGTTGTTTTACGTTTTTTTTTTCTTGTTTTCTCTGTTTGCTGTTTGCTTTTGCTGTTGCCGCTGGCTGCCCACAACAGTTTTTAATTAATTTAAAAGCGTGTGGATAATACCCTGGCATTCGCAATGAAAAGTCAAATGAATTGAAAACTCAAATGTTAATGCTCAAAAGCAAACATTATGACAACAACAACAACAACAACAACTACAGGCTAATAATGACAGGCAGCCATCGAGGACAGCGTGTCCGCCAGTTGCCCCGAGTCGTCCAGAGTTGCCTCGCCCTGTTATTTTAATCAGCCAATTACAAAAATTAAATCAACAACAACTTCAACAAATAAATACAATAAACAACAACAGTTTAGCAATCGTGTAAAATAAACAACAACAATTGAACAAAATTGCTGCTCATATTTTTTGTTTATTTTGTTGATTTGGTGTCGTCTTTCTTGTTAACAACAATTTTAATGTAATTACTCAAAGTTGTTGTTGTTGTTGTTGTTGTTGTTGTTGTAATAAGCGTATTTGTAAGTAGCTTAGAATGCGATTTACATTCTGACTTTGGCAAAACTCTAAGATCGAACCTGTTGACATTTGCTATAGCTTAAAACATGTTCATCACTAATCTTTGAGCGGTATTTTTAGAATATACATTTAAAATTCGACCTCTATTTGAAGATGTTTAGCCAGGTGGAAACTATCATTGCAATTTGAAGATACAGATACAGATACAGATACAAATACAGATACAGATACAGATACAGATACAGATACAGATACAGATACAGATACAGATACAGATACAGATACAGATACAGATACAGATACAGATACAGATACAGATACAGATACAGATACAGATACAGATACAGATACAGATACAGATACAGATACAGATACAGATACAGATACAGATACAGATACAGATACAGATACAGATACAGATACAGATACAGATACAGATACAGATACAGATACAGATACAGATACAGATACAGATACAGATACAGATACAGATACAGATACAGATACAGATACAGATACAGATACAGATACAGATACAGATACAGATACAGATACAGATACAGATACAGATACAGATACAGATACAGATACAGATACAGATACAGATACAGATACAGATACAGATACAGATACAGATACAGATACAGATACAGATACAGATACAGATACAGATACAGATACAGATACAGATACAGATACAGATACAGATACAGATACAGATACAGATACAGATACAGATACAGATACAGATACAGATACAGATACAGATACAGATACAGATACAGATACAGATACAGATACAGATACAGATACAGATACAGATACAGATACAGATACAGATACAGATACAGATACAGATACAGATACAGATACAGATACAGATACAGATACAGATACAGATACAGATACAGATACAGATACAGATACAGATACAGATACAGATACAGATACAGATACAGATACAGATACAGATACAGATACAGATACAGATACAGATACAGATACAGATACAGATACAGATACAGATACAGATACAGATACAGATACAGATACAGATACAGATACAGATACAGATACAGATACAGATACAGATACAGATACAGATACAGATACAGATACAGATACAGATACAGATACAGATACAGATACAGATACAGATACAGATACAGATACAGATACAGATACAGATACAGATACAGATACAGATACAGATACAGATACAGATACAGATACAGATACAGATACAGATACAGATACAGATACAGATACAGATACAGATACAGATACAGATACAGATACAGATGCAGATACAGATACAGATACAGATACAGATGCAGATACAGATACAGATACAGATACAGATACAGATACAGATACAGATACAGATACAGATACAGATACAGATACAGATACAGATACAGATACAGATACAGATACAGATACAGATACAGATACAGATACAGATACAGATACAGATACAGATACAGATACAGATACAGATACAGATACAGATACAGATACAGATACAGATACAGATACAGATACAGATACAGATACAGATACAGATACAGATACAGATACAGATACAGATACAGATACAGATACAGATACAGATACAGATACAGATACAGATACAGATACAGATACAGATACAGATACAGATACAGATACAGATACAGATACAGATACAGATACAGATACAGATACAGATACAGATACAGATACAGATACAGATACAGATACAGATACAGATACAGATACAGATACAGATACAGATACAGATACAGATACAGATACAGATACAGATACAGATACAGATACAGATACAGATACAGATACAGATACAGATACAGATACAGATACAGATACAGATACAGATACAGATACAGATACAGATACAGATACAGATACAGATACAGATACAGATACAGATACAGATACAGATAGTTAGTTCTTAGCTGGCCAAGGAACACACACAAACATAGACACGCAACCAAGCCCCATTTATGCCATCCCCCTCCCCATCTTGCCCCATGTGGCACTCGAGTGCTGGCACTTTTATGTATAATATTTAGGCTATGGTTTGGTTGTGGGGTTGGTTGGGTAACGGTACCTTATATTGTCTATGTACGTGAACAATCACACACACACACACATACTTACCCACACACACACATAGAGAGGAGCGAGTTTTTGGCAGGGGCTTGGGTCTGGGGTGCGGGTTCTGGATTGGTTGGGTCTGGGGCATGATTGACGTTGACTGCTTGCTTGGGTAAATGAAAAGAAAAATTGCCAGCAAATGAAGAAATGCGAGCAACAAAAAAGAGAAAACACAAAACAAAGTGTACAGAAAAAAAAAGTCAAAGGAAACAGAGGCAAAAAAATCGTGCACATACCAAAGGAAAATTTGTGGGAATAAGAAAACGCAGAAGCAGAAGAAAAAAAATTAAATGAAAAAGAAAGAAATGAAATATGCTTGGCATGGCCTGGCCACGCAACCACCCACACAGCCACCCACTCACTGAAAAAGCAGCAAAAGCAACAACAACAAAGTTGTTGAAGAAAATTGTGACTTTGAAGTGCGAGGCAAAATTTGGACGGTAAAAGAGGATTGGAGTGGTGGGAGGTGCGGTGTGTGTGTATGTTTTTGTGTGTGTGTGGTAGGTGAGTGGTAGCTGTGGAGGGGAAACGGGACGCATCATTAATGTAAGCAACGCAAAGACAAATTTTGTATGGGCGTCAGCAGTGGCTCATGTATATGTCTCGCTCGCACGCCCGCTCAGCAGCGGCCCAACAACAACTGCAATGGCGACAATTTAACGGTTGCGTCGACGTTGGCGTCGCTGCTGTCGTCGTCGTCGTCGTCGTCGTCGTAGCTGGCAACGCCCAGCGCTCGTGCGAGCGAGATGGCAATGGCGAGGCGAGAGTACAGCGAACAGTTGCTCATGTGGAACGTATGGAATCCATGTGGAACGCAGCACTGGGAACAGTTTTTGCAGCCGTTTTTCCGTTTTGTTTTTTTCGTATGTGGCTTTATTATTATCGTTTTTTTTCTTTTCCATTTTTGTCCGTCTGACTGTTCGTCCGTCTGCTTGTCAAGTCATTTTCTTTGTTGTGCGTGTGTTAAAAACTGAAATTTATGTAATGCCAACAACAACGACGACGAGTCAAAAGAGCCAAAATAACAAAAGGCAAATAAGATAAAAAAAAAAAATGTAAAATATTCACAAATATGCAGAAAATGAAAAAACTGCATTATTTATCGCATTAATCGACGAGTCATTTAAATATGTATTTATAATTTGTTGCTTTTGTTGTTGTTGTTAAATAAATCAGAGAATATATGTATTTTAATCTTAAATCTCACGCTTCACATTTGTATAAGCAATTGTTTATTATTATTTATAATTTTATTTATTAAATTCATTTATTATTTACAAAACTATAATTCTTGTCGAAAAAAGCAGCATTTTTTTGTGCTCACTTACAAACACACACACACAAATAAACCACAACATTTACATAGATTAAATGGGCATTTTTTCAAGCATTTTTTTTTTATACAAATTAATCAAATGATTTTAATTTTATTTACTAATTAATCAAATTAAGCTGAGCCTTTTGTTGGCCCCATCTTTGCAGACTAAAATCAGACACAATAAACAAAATCAACAATTATTGAGAAACCTTTGTTTATTTTTTCTTCCGTTTTTTTTTTTGTATTTTTTTTAGCCTTTATAAAATGAGAATATAAAATGAAGAAAACCCCAATTGAGATCTTAATAAAAAAAAAGCTAACAATAATCACATAGATCAGTTGATTAATTTATTCTGCAGTTAAGATAAATATTAAAACCAACAAAATTTTTTAACATATTCGCTTGAAGTGCTTGCCAAATAATTCAAATATTATTCAAATACGAACTTTTGGTAGTGGGTCGAATTTGCCTCTGGAATTCCGCAGTTGGCGTTCGCATGTCAAATTTATCAGGCTAAATGACAAAACCGAACAAAGATCTTAACTGAATTGGCCGCTTAGCCAAATGACAAAAGGCCTCTGCTGAAGCCAATCAAAATAAAAGGTTTTCATTCGAATTTTTGTGTTTTTATTTTTTTTGGCAAATTGGAAATTTTCGAAATGGCCAAAACAATGCCATCAAATTGACAACTAATCAATTTTGAATCTAGAAAATTTGAATAAAAACCACTTGTTAGTTTTGGCGACGTTTGCCTGCTTAGCATAATTTCCACCTCCCCCCCTTCGCCATCTACACCCCAAACTGAATGGCGGTCAACATCAAAAGTGTGGCCCCGGGCACAACACTCAACGTGGCTGAAGAGGGGAAGTTGTGTGTGCTAGAAATCATAATAAACACACACACGCCGCACATTATCAGCAAAGTGCAGCACGGTTGCTGCCACTGCTGCTGCTGCCACTGCTGTTGCTGCCACTGCTGCGGTGTCCATTAGCTGAAGCCAAGAATTAAGTTGAGTTGATAAATAAAATGCCAAAAAGGCAGCCCAGCGTGAAAGATGAAAACCGATCTGATCAGAAAACAGAGAGCACCAGCAGCAGCAGGAGGAGGAGCAGGAGGAGGAGGAGCTGGCGCAGCAGAAACCAGGACCAGGAGCAGCACGTGTCGCCAGTCAAATCGGCGAGCGACAGCATACAACCACCAGCAGCAACAACAGCACTGACAGCAGCAGCAACAACAACAACAACAATAAAAACAAGGCAAACTAAACAGATAAAACTAAAAAATAACCGAAATTGGAATGCTCTTTCCTTGGACACTTCACAAACTAAAATTGAGTATTCATTCCTGTCGAAAATTTAAAAAAAGAAATATCTCAAATATAGTTTTAAAAAAGGAAGTTTTAATTAATTTAAAAAATATTTATAAAACAAAAAAATAAACGGCAGAGTGAAATCAGAAATAATTACATAAATAATGTGAGAAGAGAAAAAAATTATTATTATTATTATTATTATTATTATTATTATTATTAATATTATTATTATTATTATTATTATTATTATTATTATTAATAATATTATTATTATTATTATTATTATTATTATTATATTATATTATTATTAAAAAGAGAAAAAATTAATAACTATTTAAATTAAACAAAAAACAATTAAAAATAAATATATAAAAAAATAAATAAAATGGAAAAATTTATTTATTATGCTGATATGTTTGAATAGGATTTTAATATGTAGTATATATAAATATATAATTATTATTATATATTATATTATATTATATTATAATATATTCGTCATTTACAGGACATATCCAACAAATAAGCCAATTCCCAGCCAAGTCAATTAATATCCGTTAAAAAGGACTCATTTCAGCCAGTGAATTTTGTGTGTTCTTCAGGGCAATTTGTATTTAAATTCGATTATGCTGCACTATTTGATTATCCCTTTGACTCCAGCTACCCAGCTGCAGTATGGATGACATATGCCCCAAATCGGATGATACCCTTTCAACCATCGCCGCCCACAAATAGCTAAAATCAAAATAATGAGCAGGGCGTGTGCCTGGGAAAACGGTTTCTGCTTTGATGACTGCTTCCGTGTATTGTGTGTGTGTGTGTGATGTGTGTGTTGTGTGTGTGTGTGTTTTTTTTTTATTTTGGTGGGGTTTATGTGCCGCTAAAAGGCGCAACGAAGTCGTCGCCCGTTGCAGATTAAAAACAATTTCTGCCGGGGCTAGCATCTCAATTTGCAGGTTTCCTATTGCTGGAGACCGCGGAAGCGGCAGGGGGGACTGGGTACAGGGGACCAGCAACAGTCCCAGGCCGCAATGCACTCGACGAAGCCTCATAAATACCGAATTAGTTGGTAATTCTATAAGCAACACGCGCCCATTGATGGATTGGCTGCCAGTTGCTTGACTCGCCTCCGCTTGCCACTGCATCCCCCTTGCCACTCGTCGCGTCTCGTCTCGTCTCGTCTTGCCTCGCCTCGTCTCGTCTCGTTAGACGTGGGCGCGTGCTAGATAATAAAAAGAGGCACGAGCGGCAAATTGTATCTGTGAGATACACGTAAATACAATCGCATTGCGATTGCTGCTGTCGATTTGAGGCGCGTGCCGCATGCGGATGGAACGTGGTGCGGGGAGCGACAATTAGCCGCAAATGGCAAATGAATTTTCATTTTTAATTATCATAATTAATAGAAAGATGAAAGCTCTTACAAATTCACACACACACAGATACAGATACACACGCAAGCCAAGACAATTTCTGTGCCCCAAGACAATGCCAGAGATTAACAACACACACACGCACACACACACACACACACACGCACGCACACACACACACAGCTGCAGGCACAGTCACTCTGAGCAGGCTCATTAAAAATATATATTCAACAAAAAAATGAAGAGAATAAAAAGCTACAATCAGGTAAAATTATGACAACAAATCGAATGGAAAAAAAAAATAACACATTCAGTGCGAGGCGTGGCAACTCTTTATGAGCTGAATTAATGGTTTATGATGATGATGGCCGCCGGACACGCTGACGTACCGCCTTGCCCCGTACCGCACCGCACCGCACCGCATCGCACCGAACCGCCTCGCCCCGTCCTGTTCCGTCCTGTCCTGTCCTGCCCTACCCATACCAGCGCTTTTGTTCGAGGAGTTCGATGAACAGGGACAGGGGGAAAGGGGCCATCCACAGCCACATCCAGAAGCCCCTTGCCAAAGCGATCCGTCCACATAAATAGCTTTCGCATATGCGAAACGAACATTAATAAAAAATTATAAACTCCTCTTACGGAAAGCAATTCTTAGACAGAAATTCATAAAAAAAACAATAATAATAATAATAATAATTGAACTCAAATATATATGCGACTTTTAAAGCCTTTCGAATCAAATCTAGATCTTTCAAATATACATTTCAAGAGGTAACTGAAAAGTTGACCAATCCAATAAATATATACGAATAAGTTTGGCATAACTTTTGCTCCTAAAACAAGCTAAATTTGAAGTAGAAAAGTTCATTTGGCAAACGAAGCTTAAAAAAGGCAAAAAATAATTATAATAATATGAATAATAAAATATCACAAAAAATTCCTGTATAACTTCAAATTTGTAGCCCAATATGTGTCTTGTAATTAAATCATTATAATTGACAAATACTTTAAATAATAATATAAATAAATATGATAAATATAATATATAAGTTGACAATTGCAAATATATAAAAATCAAGTAAATTTGGAGTCTAAAACATCTATTTTTTTCAAACTTTATTTATCTGTGAAAACTTGAGAAATGTCTCACCAAACAGAGAACTTAAATTGATTCTAATCAATTGTTGAATAATTCCATGATTCCGATATATAGAAATATTTTCGCAAAAATATTCAAAATCTAAGTCCCATTCTCGATTTGCTGAAAATAATGTTTTTTTTAAGAAGGTGGAATAAAAAAGATTTGTATGTTGTTTTTATATATATATTATTCATCTGATCATATTTTTGTGAACTTTTTACAATTATTTTAGTTTATAATTAAAAAAAAGAATTAACCAGTTTGCTCATATATGTATTTATACACATACAGATATACATATATAAATATATATATATAAAATTTATGTATATATATATGTATTTATGTATATATATATATATATGCATGTATTTATATATATATGTAGATGCACGAATGTGTATGCATATACATACATATGGCATATATAGTTATACTCACTTAAATATTATCAACTTATTATTCTTGATTCTTGTTTTGTTTTTCATATTTCGTCGATTCTTAAAATGTATGCCCAAAAAAATGCACTTATTTTTAATTAGTTTCTAAATGTTTCTTTTTGTTTCAGTGTATAGCGTAATATCGTTCATGTGTGTGTGTGTGTTTGTGTGTGTGTGTGTGTGTATGTGTGTGTGTTTGTGTGTGTTTGGTTATGTGAGTGTGTGTTTTTCAAACAAAATGGATACGCTTAGAATACAATTAAATTGAACTTAAAACTAAACAAAAAAATTAAATTAAAAAAAAAAATTCTCTCTTCTTCTTCAAGTACATTGAACTAATCATATGTTTGCATGTATTTATATGTATGTGTAGATGTGTGTGTGTGTGTATTTTAACATTAGAAACTGTTTTTTTTTTTTGCAATTATTTATATTTAATATGTATAAACGATTTTTTTATTAGCATACTTTACGATGAACATATATACACACACACATATGTATATATATATATATATATATATATACATACACATATATAGATATATATATATGTATATAAATATATATATATATATATATATAATTATATATATACGTAAACTTCTTATATGCTTATTTTTTTTTTTTTGTATTTTCAAAAGATTTTCGACTTTTAGTTATTTGTTTTTAGTTTTGTACATGTTTAAAATTATTATTCATTATAAATATTTTTTTTGCGTTTTGCTTCGTTTTGGATTGTGGCATGATTTTCATTTTTTTTCATTATAAATACTATATGTATATGTATATAAGTATACATATATGTATATGTACATACGTATATATATATATATATATATATATATATATATTTATTTGCAATAAAATTCGCTATATAAGTGTATATTATATAGTGACCGTTGATTTATTCCGATTTAGTTTCTTAAAATCTAATACTTTTGCTTTGCTTTGAAAGTCTGAAATGTGAATTCATTTATAAGGTGTTTGCGTTTGTTTATAATATTATATACTATATCTATATATATATACACATATATATATATATATATATATATATTTATATAAATATGTGTGTTATATAAAGCCGACAAAATTATGCTTTGAACTTTTAAACTTGATGTCACAATGAAATTCATTTCAATATATATTTTTGTTTTCATTTTTTTTTATTCGTTTTCATTTACGTTTTTTGTTAGCTAAAAAATTATGCTTGCTTTAAGAACTGTGAATTCCTTTTATGTATATTAAAACTTGTTTATATATATATATTTTTTTTTTAATTTTTTTTTTGTATTTTCTTTTTTTGTTTGTTTTTTTTTAAATATGATATGAAACACTGGCTTTGTGGGGCGTTCTGAGAAACTTTGATACAAAATAAATATGTGTTAACAAAACTAAAAAAGCTGCCAAAAAATAGAATCGAACCTTTGTACAAAAACCGAGGTGAAGGTAACTTATAAATCGCCCCACTTCAAGAAAGCCAGAAGCTATATATAAATATGTATTATCAGAACTATGCCCCGCCCATCCCCCGCTCTACATGCCCATCCTGCCAAGAGATGGTCTTGTATATTGCATTTGTTTAGCTTTCTTATTAATTTTTATTATATTTTATATATATATATATTTTTGTTTTTATTTTTATTTTTATTTTATTATTATTATAATTTTATTTTTTTTTGCTTTTTCAATTTTGCTCACTTAGAGTTAGTTGCATATTATTTAGAAGTTTTAACAAATGTGTCGGGGTTCGCTTTATGTTTATGTTCTTAGTTTATCACTCATTTTCTTCGTTGATCCTGGCGGCTTAAGTTATGCTATATACATACTTATATACATATATATATATGTATATATGCATATCGTATATATATACACACATCAACATATGTATACATATATGTATGTCTGTGTGTGGTGCGTGCTCTAATTCAATGCACGCACACATAGCAAATGTAAAAAAAAAAACTATTAGCTAGCAAAAAAAAAAAAAAAAAAATTGCATTTATATATTTAAATATATATATACAAAAAAAAATAATATATATATATATATATACATATATTAATTTAGAGTATGTCTTTCATATACATACATATATGAAAGAATGCAGCGCCCGTTCTTGGAGAGAAATTTTTAAAGAGATTAGAGGAATGGGAAAGAGAAGGAGTGGAAGAGAGAGAGAGGGGGAGGGAGAGACAGATATGTATGTGATGGGGGAGTCACAATTAGCCATAGGCGACATGATCATGTCCATGCACCTCAGCCATATCCTCCTGCTGATGATCCTCCTGATGCTGCTGCTGCTGCTGGTGCTGTAGATGTTGCTGATGTTGTTGCTCTTGTTGCTGATGTTGCTGTTGCTGATGTTGCTGATGTTGCTGTTGTTGCTGTTGTTGGTGTTGTTGGTGTTGTTGTTGTTGGTGTTCCTGCTGCTGCGACTGCTGATGGTATTGCTGCGCAGGCGACTGCAGCTGCAACTGCGGCTGTTGCTGCTGTGGCTGTGGCTGCAACTGTGGCTGTGGCGAGCGACCGCTGCTGGCGCTGCTGCCACCACTGCCGCCGGAGCTGCTGCAGTACTGGAACAGCAGATTCTACACCATATTCGCATACTTATCCTGCGGCGACATGTAGTCCAGGCTGTTCTGCGAGAATGCCTGCGCCGAAACGGTGCCCGTAAACGATGGCGACGGCGACAGTCCGAAATTGGATGCCGTATAGCCGGAGTGGCCCATGTTATAGTTGACCTGATTCTGATTGCTAAAGTACTCCATCTGGGAGTAGTAGCTGGGCGCCTGGGCATAGTTATTGGGGTACTGCTGGTACTGATTGTGCCAGAAGTTGTACGAGTCGTGATTCGACATATACGCCGAGTGCGCCGAGTGGTGGGCCGATGCCGATTGCGCGGACTGTGCGGCATGCGCCGCTGCTGCCGCCGATTGTGGCGACATTGGCGTAATTGGCGGAGAGGGTGTCGTAATGCTGCTGCTGCTATCCATTGGCGTTATATTGCCGCCCGGCTGCAGCAGGCGCGGATTGCTGCCCGCCGCCGTTCCATAGATGCTGTGATGATGATGTGCACCAGCTCCAATATCGCCGCCCGCATCCTTTAACGTATCGTACGGCGAGCGCAGTGCATCACCAGAGACGCCAACACCGACGCCAACACCGACGCCATTGCCGCCGCCAACGCCCACGCCGCCCACACCGCCAACGCCAATGCCAACGCCGGCGCCATTGTTGCCGCCCACATTGCCATAGCCGCCGCCAAGATGCTCCTTCTTGCACACAATGCTCACCGGACTGACGGACGTCGCCGGCGTTGGCAGCAGCGGCGATGAGTTCTGATGCGCTGCGGTCACATTCAACGCAGCCGCCGCAGCCGCTGCGGAGATGTGCGAATGGGAATTGCCTTGGCCGCTGTTGTGGCTGCCGCCGCCGCCGCTGCTGCTGCTGGGCGCTGAATTGTTGTTGTTGTTGTTGTTGCTGTTGGCGCCAGCATTGAGGAAGGAACTGTGATGTGACTTAATGGACTGCGCCGCCGCAGCGGCCGCAGCGCTAACAGCGGCTGCTGCTGAGCTGTTCGCATTTCCGCTCGCATTGCTCGAGCTGCTCTGGCCAGATCCGCTCTGTTTCTGGCTGGATTTGTTGGCGCTGTTGTTGTTGTTGTTGTTGCTGTTGCTAGAACTGTTGTTGTTGTTGTTGTTGCTGCTGCTGTTGCTGGTGTTGTTGTTGTTGTTATTGTTGCGGCCACCATTGGCCGAATTGCTGCAGCTGCCGCTGCCACCGCTGCTATTTTTGGAGCTGCTCAAACTGTTCGATTGCTGTTGCTGCTGCAACTGTTGGCGGCACTTGGCCCGTCGATTCTTGAACCACACCTGCAACAAAAGAAAACAAAAAAAAAATTTAATTACAATCGAATGGCAAATTTAGATAGAATTTATAATGCTACTTAAAAATCGATAACTCAATTCAAGTTGTCACGTGCAAGTCGACAAGTATTTGCTTAGTCAAGTGTGTGTGTGTGGGGGTGTGCGTGTGTGTGTGTGTGCCTGCCAACGGCTGCAATTTTCCCACATCAATTAGTTTTGTGGACTGGCAATGAATAAATTATACGTGCTGCTTTGGGGCACAACTCGCAACTTACAACTCAAAACAACAAGTGCAAAAAGTCACGCGCCTCTCGCCGCCGCCGCCGCCGCCGCCGCCGCCGCCGGCCCAAAAAATAAAAGTTACATCAACAGTCGTCAGTCGACGACGAGTCCGAAAATTGACTCGATTATGTTTGTACGCCCTCGTTTCCGTTGCCACTTGCCACTGCCGCACGAAGACAACAATAAACAGCCCATAAAGCGGCACATTCGAGCGCAAGGAATTCACTTAGCCTTGTTTGTTATGCTTAAGGGGCTGCAAACAATCCGCTAAGTGCAGGCATCACAGAGTCCACAACTCCCTTACAGGATCAACCACCCACCCACCCGCCCACTCCTCCCCCCCACTCACCATGCAGCACACCGCAACGCAAGCGAAATGTTGTTTCAGTGATTTGTTATTTGGGGTTGGTGTTGCTTGCTAATGGCTTGTGCTTTGGTAAACAGCAGAATTTATTACCGTACCGACACAGCTGCCCCCCCTTCAGCCCCGCACCCTCCCCCCCCCGCTCACTTGATGGCATATTTCCCAAAGTTAACACTTGCCACGCGGCGGCTGTGGCCACTCGAGCGTTTCATTGCAGTCGTAACGCAACTTGGCATGGCTGTGGCAAGCATTTTGGGGTGTAGAGGGGCGTAGAGTGGGCGGTTTAGGTTTGAGCGGTGATTTTGCTTGAAGGGGGCGTGCCGCAGCTACGCACTTGACGAAAAAAGAGCATTAAACAAGGCGTATCAAATTTCATTATTTGTTAGCACCACACACACAAAACGCCCACTCCACCAGCCAACCCACCCACCCGCCTACCCCTCTCTCTCTCCCCCTCCTTCATCCACTCCTTGTCAGTTTTACGCTTTGCGCACGCTGTGCAATCGCTGCTTAAAACTCAATTTCAATTTCTAATTTAATTTTGCATTTTTGAAAAATCTGCTTTGTATTTTGACTTTGACGAACTTGAAAACAAATACGTCTATAAATATATATATCTATGTATATATATATATATATACTTTCTTTCTTCTTCTTCTTTTTTATGTGTTTTCTTGTTTGAAATCGTTTAATGAGCTGCGCAAATTTCATAACAAGCGCTAAGCCTGGGAATTTTTGCAAGCTTTGGCATAAAAATATTGCCTCAAACGGATGAAAAATGCAAAAAAATCATTTTGAAATTTTTCAAAAAAGATTCGATTGTGGCTCTAATGAACTTTGGCTAACATCAAAGAAATTTACACCCCCTCCCGTTACCGTAATAAAGAGGGTTTCAATAGCTTGATTTCCATTGATGTTGATTTCACTGAATCTAATATCGAAACGGAACGGAAACCAGGAGAGAAGCAATTGATACTTGCTCAAGTGGATAATGTCGAGGATTTGACTGCATTTGACTGACGGGCGAAGAATTTATTGGATTGTTTGACGTAGTTTTGCTAATTCTTATATCGAACTATTTGAGCAAAGTGATATAATTTTTAGTTGAAAGTTTTTCAAGTTGCATTTTTACAATAGAAAAAAAAGCAATAGAAAATTATGCAGGACTTTGCATAATAAATAAATCAATGCGCAATTTAAAAAAAATTCAATTTTAATTCAGTTTTGATTGTGTTGTTGTTAATTTTGAACCTTTAGATGCAGATCTGAAAGGGAATCAGGATGATGTGGACGCTGTGGCAGTGTTGCTTGTGAGAGGAGAGAAAAGCGAACTGAAAATGTTAATCCGCAATGGGAAAATTAATTTTATAAAACAGCTGTGCGTGTTACGCACACACATACACACACTCGCACACACACACACAGAGAGAGTCGAGGCGCATAACAAAGTTTTTAGTCGTCCTGTGCCCGCTGCATTGCGCTATCATGCGGCAACGGCAGTGACAACGAGACAAATCCTTTTATAAGAGCGAACAACAACAACAACAACAACAACAACGACACAAAAAGAAAAAAAATAGCAGAAAAAAAAAATTGAAATTGAATAGAAAGGGGGAAAATGTGAAAATGCCTAGCAAAGAGTTACGTGTTACGCCTGGGATCGAGCAATGATTTTTTTTACTGTTGTTGTGCGCTCTCTCTCTCTCTCTTTGTTACTGTCGCTCTCTGCCTGCCTAACTCTCTTTTGCTCTCCCTCTCACGCCTTTTATAGCGGCGGCAACTAGGTGCCTGGATCAACTAAAATGGCTGCCTTTTGTATGAAATGCTGCTGCTGCTGCTGCTGCTGCTGCTGCTGCTGCTGCTGTCGACGGCAACCGCGAAACTCCGTCGGCTGCTTGTTCAACCCCCGACGGCGGCGAAAAATCGAACAGCTGAAACGGAGGTGACAATGAGGCAAAACGCAGCAGCCGAGGGGTGTGGTGTGCTGTGGTGTGGTGTGGTGTGTGTAAAAACAAGCTCCTGCTTGTGATTTATGATTGCGATGGCAGCCCTCAGCGCGCCCTCAGCGCACCCCTCCGCAACAACAGCGAATGAAAACATTAGGGCGTAAATGTTTGCTCTGTTCTGGTGCAGATAAGCTGCGTAAAATTATTACGTTATTTGTATTGGTTGCAATCAGCCAGCCAGTCGCCCACCTCTTTGGCCCCTTCTTCTACTTCTTCACTGTGTATTCGTAGTACAGTACGGCACACTGTACTAGTGTACCGTTACGTTACACTACTGTGCCACGTACCACATAAAGATGCCTATCATTCAATTAATATTTGCCAGAGTCGTTAATTTTTTTTCCTCTTTTTTTTGTGAGAAATGATTATTTATGTGCAACGTGGGCCGCTTCTGGTTGCAGACAGACATCGGTGGTGTGGTGGTGGTGGTAGGTGGAGCCTTGGGGGCGAGTCAATTAGAGGCGTCTCTGCCGCGCTGCCAACTAGTTTTGTCCGCCTTGCCATGCCTTGCCTTGCCGCCTGCCTTGCGTTCCTACTAATTGAGTTGCTTGGCTTCCTTGGGCTTCCACCAGACGGTTGCATGCAACACTCGATGTCTGCTGTTCTGCTGCTGTTCTTGTTGCTGCCACAATGTGCGTTTCGACTATTCGCTTTTTCTTTTTTTAGGGGGGCACTTTTTATGGCACTTTTCTAGCTGCCGCTGTAATTCAATATGCGCCACAGTTTTGTTCGTAGGTGTTGCTTACAAACACACACACACACACACATAGACACAATCACAGTGGAGCAAAATATAGCAAAACGTTGGCATTTTTTAAATCTCTGTGATTAGCAAGAATCACAAGTAAATATTTTAATAATTCAATTCACTTTTATAAAAAAAATAATAAACTGATTTTTTTTTTAGAAGCAATAATTGCATATTGAACAATGGCAAAATGCACATTAAAAGTTGAAAACTAATTGAAATGTAGATTTCAAATTTTTATGAAATTAAAATTAAAATAAAAATATGAATTAAACATTTTGTTGCCACAGTGCGAGCGCTGCTGGAAACTAAAATCGAACTGCAACAGAGACAGCAAAAAGTAACTGGATGACTTATAAAACAAAAGGAAGGTGCAGCAACGAGTGTGTGTGCGGGTGTGTGTGTGTGTGTGTGTGTGTGTAGTGTTTGTGGAAAATCTATACAATTGTCAATGCACGATTTTCTCTGTGCTGGCATTCGGCGTGTGCATTACGAAAATCAATTGTGTAAAAAACTAAACAGCAAACTGACCAGGGCCACTTGCCACATGCCACATGCGACACATGAATGTGTGCTTAAAGCGAGGTATCCATTGCAGCAGTTGTATTTTGCTGTGTGTGTGTGTGTGTGTGTGTCCTGCCGTGTGTATTGTTGTGTGTCCTGCCTCCTGTAATCGCCGTTATTTTACGTGTCGTTTTTCACTTGCCCGGCCACTGCAGGGGCTTCCCAAATGGGCCAACGACCGGAACAGACAGAGCAGACAGAACAGAACTGATCCGAACGAAACACAGCCGGACCGCAGCAGCGGAGCCAGCTATTGGGAACAGCACGTCCTTGGGTCCTTTAGGTCCTTAAATTACAGGCGCAGGCAAATGCAAACAAATCAATCGACATGTCAACAATTGATCGATACATGCGGCTGTGTTTGCACTTCACATTAGACGACAATCGTCCAATAATCGTTCTCAATATCATTCAGTCCCCCCCTTCCCCTCCCCCCCTCTTTAAAACGGAGAAACCTTTAACTCAAATTTCCAGCTATTGTCGCATTTTTTGGCCATTTGGCAGTTTGGCCGACGGCGCTAGCAAATTATTTACTTAGGATACGTTCGGCTGTCAACACAAGGCAGAGAGAGAGCGGAGAAAAGGAGGCACCTAAGCAAACAATCAGAGATGCGGCATACTTGCACCTAGCCCAACAGTTTGGCGCGGCACAAATTAAGTTGTCACAGTTGTTGCTGCAGCAAGAAACAAAAATTAGCGCAAATTATGCGCAGCTAATGCGAAAAGTAAACTCAAATAAACGCAGTTGTGTGTGTGTGTGTGTGTGTGTGTGTGTGTGCGTGTCCTTGCCACTGCTTCCTGTTACAATGTCCTGTGTTTGTGCAACCCTCGAAATGATTCGCAGCAAATGCCTTGTGCAAATATAAAAAAGTTGACACTCATCGTTTGGCTTGCAACATTTCGGGGCACAATTTTGACATTAAAAATATGCCAAGCAAATTGTTCACGTTCAGTGAAACATTTTGAAATACCAATTTTTCTTGTGGAAAATTCATTCAATGTGCCACGCCAACACACACACACACACACACACACACACGCAATCTGTTGGCTGTTTGGTAATTTGTTTGTTTTATGGATTTGCCAACTTTGATTTTCGAGGGCGTCTTTTGGCTCGACATATGCTTAATTAAACAATTGCCACTGAGACTTTACCCAATGCAAACACGACTTAAATCAAGTAAACACACACACACGCACACACACATGCTGCTGAGGGGAGCTTTTCCTTTCTACACACACATACATATATATATTTATATATATAAATACACTTTTCAAGGCGTTGAGCCATTCGAAATCGAAGTCAATTTTTACAGAGAGAGTGAGAGGGGAAAAGAGTTTGAGGGCAGGTGTCAAGTGTGCAGTCAACAGGTCAAATAATAAACTTGGCTTAGATTGTCTCATTTGACACCTAAAAATATTTAACAAATATTTCGAATCAAATAACAAAAAACCTTTAATTAAATTGTTAAATTCAAATTTTAATTGATAAAATGTTGCAAATATTTTAAATACTTGCAAAAGGCTCTATTTTGAGCTATTCAACGACAACAATTAATTTTTTATAATATTTCCAAAAATCAATAACTCAAATTATAAGTCAGATATGTGGAAATAAATATAGATTTTATATATATAATGAATATTCTGTTTAAAAAAAGAAGCATTTCATTTTCATACTTTAAGCAGAATTTTTTATAATATTTCCAAAAATCAACAACTCAAATTATAAGTCAGATATGTGGAAATAAATATAGATTATTTATATATATATATAAAATAATAATAAGTTTAAAAAGAGAAACATTTCGTTTTTACACTTTAAGCAGACTCAGTTAAGTTCAGATTTTGTTAAGTTATTTTTGGGTGGTTTATTTAATTGAAATATTTGTGACTAACCTGTACTCTGGATTCGGGCAGATTTATCTTTAGTGCGACCTCCTCGCGCATGAATATGTCCGGGTAACGTGTCTTGCCAAAGAGCGCCTCCAAAACATCGAGCTGGGCCCGTGTGAAAGTGGTTCTCTCCCGACGCTGTTTTCTCGTGTTGACGCCTGCAAAATGTGTTTAAATAATAAAAAAAGAAAAAAAAAGAAAAAAGAAAAAGCCAAAATTAGTTTCCATTTTCAAATAGTCAATTGCCTAACCAAATGTGCTGAAAGTTTGTGGCTGCCACATACATATATAGATATATATAAAAATATATAAATACGTATGTGTATATATATAGAGTTATATATAAATATATGCATATATTGCGCATACGCAACGTGGGCAAATGGAAACTTTAATTAACATGCCGAATCGAAACGGAATTCTGTGTGTGTGTGTGTGTGTGTGCGTTATTTTCTTGTCATACTTTTCCCAGTGTTTTTTGGCTTTTTATTTGTGGAAACGGGCAAACCGTTATTCTTAGCAACCCCTATAAAAAATTCCACCCCTAAAAGCGTTCGGTGTTTTGAACCAACCCCGCACAGCGGCAGCAGCGGCAAACCCAAAAATATATTCTATATGGAGTGTGTATATATAATGTACTCACACACACACAAGTATGTATATACGAGTGTGTATGTGTGTGTGTGTGTGCTAAGCCGTCGCATTGTTTGTTTTTGCCGGGCAGCCGTTTGTCGGTGCGTGTCTGCTGTGCTGCTGTCCCAAATATTCAGCGAGAGCACCCCTTTTTGGGCCCAGGCATGACAAAATGCCTTTTCAATTCGGAGAGTGTCCCCCCCACCCCCCTCCCGGTCCCCCTTCCACACAACCCTGCATATGCCAACCACCCTGTCTTCAGCTAGCTACGCTACACATGTATACCCATCTCTCTCTGGCACACGTGTTAAGTCTTTGGCTCTATCAAAAATTAATGAGTTAGTCATTTTGGTCATGAATTTATAAATTGAATAAAAACTTAACTTCACTTGGCTCGCGTATCGCCTTTGCCACTGCCACTGCCACTGCCTCACCCTCTCCCTCTCTCCCTCTCTCTCTCTCTTGCCACTACCTTTGCATTTGCCTCTGTCTCTGTCTTTGCAGCTGCCGCTTTTCGTTGTTGCTTTTAGTTTTATTTTTATTTATTTTTTTTTTTGATTTTTATTTTGTCGCTTTCAAAATGGTCGCCACAGCAGAAATTGTTGTTTTTTTTCCATCTTGTTGCTGGTTTAAAACAAAATTAATTGCAATTTGTAGTTTGGTTTTTGGCGGCGCACAACAACAATGACAAAATCAGCCAAGCGATTTTTTTTTTGTTTGTTTGTTATTTTTTTTTTTATTATTTTTATGTTATTTTGTAGTGCTCAAAAACCTTGGAAAATTAACTGCGCCCATTGGTTATTTTGTTGTTTTCATATTTATCAATTTGTTGTTGTTTTTTTTTTCTCTGGAATTGACATTTGCTCAAGTTTTAACCTGACTCCCAGCATATATATATATACATACCTGAATAGTAAAAAGACCAAGGCTGATCTGAAACGATATCCAAGTTTCAGCTGCTAATGAGTCAATATTTGGACAGCTCTCAACTAAAAGTTGTTTTCGAATTTCAATCAATGCAGTTTTTGCCACATCTTTTTTATTTTTTTGTTCTTAATTCGTGTGATGCTTTTAATGATTATTATGTTTATGCTGTCGGTCCCTGAATTACTAAACAAATATTAAGATAAATATCCCACATTTTGGCTAGTTTGCTAATCTTTTTTTTTTTTTTGACAAACAGAGAAAATAAATAAATATTTGGCATTCACCAAAATCATATCAATTGAGTAGATCTTCAACTTTTTTTTTTTTTGACTCAAAGAATTTGCTATTGTATTTGGCTTTTGTCAGTTGCACAAGTCAAAAATATTTGGCTTATATAACATATCAATCAATCGTCAAGTTCTGCTTTAACTTGGCTTGTAACAAAGTGAAATAAATAAAATTTATTACATATGATTTTGTATTTTTCTTTTGGCCCTGTCTTCTTCTACTTTCTGACTGCTTTTTTTTCTTTTTCTGCGCAAATCTTTTGTTGGCTTTAAAGTTTTTTTTTTTTGTCATTTCTTTTTTGTTGGTTTGGTTTTTGGCATTTTGTAGCATTTTTGTCAGGTTTTTGTCATTTGCAGCGTCACCAAAATAAGATAAAAACCCAAAAAAAAAAAAACTAAATAAAATAAAAAGATGAAGAAAAAAAAAACCGGAACCCAAACACTCGAGTCATGGATTCCCAGAGCTGAGATTCGACTTCGACTTCGACTTCGACTTCAGCTTCGGCTCATTATTCATTTTGACAATTCAACTGATAATGATGCAATCGATGCGAAACGGCATTGAAAAGCATTTTGTGCGACAACTGGGCTGCACATCCACATCGACATCGACATGCCACAGACTCAATACTCAATAGCCATTCCCGAGTAACGTTTCCCCCAAATATTGCCCCAAAACGTCATCCTGCGCATGCAAATTGAGTTATCAGGCAAAACGACGTCTGCTCATGCGCCCCCCATATATCATTTATAATTTGAGAGGTGTGTGTGTGTGTGGGGGGGGGGGGGGAGGGGAGTGTCTCTCTTAGTTGGAGAGAGATTTGTGGTTATTTTGCCACATTCAACTTTCAGCACATTGTTTTTTTTCTCAGTTCTTACGTGGTTTGAGTTGATTATTTTTTTTACGTGATTTTGTTTTTGTTTTTTTGTACCAAAATTGCAATTCGATATTTACCCCACATACCTTGGGAGAACCCAACGGCCTCCAGTCCATGTGGCAGACCGAAGGGACCCAACGATGGCATCGGCATGCCCGGCGGCAGCGGCCCATGCGGCACCGAGTGGTGCGGATGTGGGCCGCCATAGCTGTGCGGATGTGGGCCCAAATCACCGGATTTGAGAAAGCCCGCCGCCATCAAGGCTTCCGTTGAGTGCAGCGCCACGTTGATGCTGTTATTTATATCCTTCGCGAATATATATCCTTCAATTCGCTCTGACTTTTTCTCTCACTTACTGCTGAGCTAACAATCCTTGGCGTGCTCGTCCTCCTCTCTGCGGATGTGGATCGGCGGATTTTGTGGACGTTGCAGTCACCTCTTCCCCTCTTGTCAATTAACACTTGTAGCTCGCGGCGCTTATCTGCAAGTATTAATAATTAATTCAAGTTAACTGTAAATGTTATGTAAAATTATAAACATAAAACTAAGTTTTTTTTAATGTTTATTTTCTGTGAAAAGTGCAAATCCCTTTGAGAGTTCCTCACCTTTAAATAAATGCGATTAATGAGAATATTTTTTTTTTTTTTTCTTATGCAAAATCAGTTAATTAGTTTCTGTATAATTATATACAATATAAAGCACAAATTCCTTGAAAATTCCAAAGAACTTTGCGATTATTTGTAATTGTGATTAAAAGCTGGATAAATCACTTATGCAACACAGAAATCGCGTTGAAAAAAACGAAATTTTTATTTACAAATTTTAATGTTGTATTTGATTCGGAAGCTGAATTTTATTTGAGAACATCAAATGAAATATGAAATGAAATGTGAAATGAAATGTGAATCGGAATGTGAAAACTTTGACATGGGTTAACTGATTTCAACTTTTTTACAAATTTTATTATTTGTAAATCTCTATTTTTGTATATTAAGTTTTAATATATTTTATATATAAAAAAAATAAAAACTAAAAATATATATGTCCTCTTATAAATAAAATTAGTTTTTCGCTGTTCATATATACTCCGATATATATATAAAGAAATCTTCGACAGTCCACTAAAGAAATCTCAACTTTTTTTTTAACCTATTTTCTATGTTGAAAATACTATTTTTGAGAACAACAATTCCTGGTGTAGCCATCAAAGGAGAGTACTCGAAGCCATTTCAATGGGTCGCTTATACTCCTGGGGCATGAACTGAGCCGCGTTGCCAGATTGGTCAGCCGGCTGTGCCTCAATATCAATTTGAGCCAGATGTGTTATTAATTTGAGTGTGCGCGTGAGCATGTAATTTGTGGTCTGCGGACTGAGACGGGAGACGGGTGAAGGGAGACGGGAGACGGGAGACAGGAGACGGCGAGCGTACTCCGTTTTATTGGGTTTTCGGGCTTGGGTTTCGATTTCGGTATATCTCAGCATATGGAGGGACTCGGGTGTTCTCTGGCTCGAGTGGTTGCGATGTTGCGATGAATTTGCGGCTTTGGTTTTTGGCTTTGCCGGTTTCCATTTCGCTTGCGTTCACTGGATGCATTTGGATGCATTGAGCCATGAAAACGACATGACAAAACAAAACAAATTTGTTCTTCCCATTGCAGGCTACTTAGTGTGGAATGATATATATATATATATATATATGTATATATGTGACAAATAGCCTAGCTGCATTTTGCCAATTTCAACAACAATGACAGACCGCCGAGGTGTCCGTGCTAATCCCGCAATTTCACTGCCTCTCACTTCCCTACCGCATGTCCCTATCCCAATTCTCCATCTCATTTCCACACAGTTCCTTTTTAGATAGTGCTAATTTTTTTCGCACGAAATTTTCGATGAGTGGAAAAGAAAAAAAAGAAAACAAATGCAGTTGGACAAAAGAGTTTTTGAACTGGTCGTCGGGCATATGAGTATTAAGCCAGATTCTGTTTTGAGGTTATGGTTGAGTCTTGTCTGCGCCTAATCTTAATACCCAAGCCATTGTCTCATCATGCCCAATGCCCAATGCCCAATGCCTAATGCAAAGTGCTTAATGCTCATGTGTGTGTGCGAGTGTGTGTGTGTTCCTGCCTCAACTCTGCACATCCCATTTCGTCCTTTTAGTGAGTGTCGGAGCTAATCCAATGGCTAAGCACAGATCAAACATCTTCGAACCGCAAAACAGCCCAAAAATAAAAAAAAACTGTAATTCCAGGCGGTAACCGTTGTTGCCATATTTATCGAGTTGGGTAATCTTGCAGTGCCCTCAGAAAAGGCTCTCAGACTCTGAGCCGTACACAAAACTAGTTTCTTAACTAACTAAATAATTGTTATATAATAAAAATGGATTTATTGCTGCAAATTTAAACCAAAACTCGTTGTTTTAGAGAAGTAAATCTCAAAGTTGACACCTTTGCATATATTATATATATGTATATATATATATATATATATGTATATATCTGTATCTGTTTCTGGCTTAATTGTTGATTGCCAAATGTGGCACATACACAAAAAAAAAAAAAAAAAAAAAACTATTAAAAAATAAATAGAGAGAGAGCTACGTGATTTTGTTGTCATTTCGTTGCTGCTGATTATGAAAAATCATGGCAAAAAATAAATGAGCCAAAGGCCCCGCTGGCTTTTGTGATTGCGCTACGGGGACTTGAGAACCGGGGCCCTCGGACACACTGCCACAAAATCATTTCGGATCGACATTTATCACGTACACGCACTTTCATAAAAACAGAAAAAGACAAAAAAATAAAATATTTCACTCTGCATTCTGCATTTTCACTTTCAGTTTCCGGGCTGAGTTTGGTTTCTTCTTTATAACTGGGTTTTTTTCCTGCTTCTTCTTCTTCTTCTGTGCATTTCAGTTTTGGTTCCATCTTGTTTTGATGTTTTCGAATATTTTTTGACTCCTATCCTGCTGATGCCGTCGCTATTTCTGGCTAGTGTGTTTGGCTTATGATTCTTGTTATCCATCCACTCGCCTCTTGCCCGTAATTACGGTCAAAATAATATTTTCAAACTACAACTGGCTGACAGCGGCGATCCGTAAGTAAACAGCCTTAGGAAAATAAACAAATCGAACGCTACCGAATCGACCAACTGATTGACTGACTGACTGACTGACTGACTGATTGACTCACTGGCTGACTGACAATTGACCAATGGGCCCGCACTTTAAGTTCGCTGGACAACTGTCGAAACGGTAGCCCAAGAAGATCATATTATAGCCATGGATTCCTCCACTTCTTCTTCTTCTTTTTCTTTAATTTTTGTGTTTTTATATCTGTTTTTTATTTTTGTTTTCTTCGTTTGTTTTTTTGTTTTTGTTTTTTCTGATGGTACCCTGGGAAAGTGTGTAACCAAATTTTTGTTTTGATTTTTTTTTTTTTTTGGCTGCGGCTACTGTTAATTTGTGCCATGGGAATATATTTTTTGTGCGTTGCTAAAAAAAAAAAACTCTTTTCGACAGTTTCAAGTTGATCAATTAATATATTTTGCATTTATTTGATTAATGACTTGCTGCCTATTCAAATGTTGTACAAAACACACAAATGTTGTTGCATTCAACTGGGAGACGACTGATTGCCGATTGACTTCTTGTGTGTGTTTGTGTGTGTGTATGTTTAGAAAGCGAGAGATGAGCCTACATCAAATGAAGCCAAGTTCAAAGTCTGGCCAAAAAATTAAATGCGAATCGGCCAAGTTGTTGCCGTTGATACCACGATTGCCACGATTGAATACCGTTCTATTACCAAAGACCTGACAGCCAACATTATTGTGCAACATTCGGCCAAATCCAGCGGCAAATTACCACAGATACTTAAGCTATAAGACGTGCATATAAAAAAAATGCAGATAGATAGCGAGAGGCGAGTGCAACCAGCTGTCAAAAGTGCTCACTTGTCATAAGCAGTTGTTGTTGCAAGTAGTCCACTTGTTGTTGTTGTTGCAGTTGTTGTTGTTGCGGCTATTAGCTGCTTTAACAAGCTCTGTAACCACTTGATATGTCCAGGCGTGTCTACTTTACAGTGCACAACACAAGACTCGAAATCATTTTTCTGCCATGCCACAAGCATTTTTTTTTTTTTTGACTAATATTTTAATTTGGTTAACAAAAGCTGTCAACAGTGGGCTGTGGCAAGTTGTTTGAGTTGCTTGCAGCACAGTGTAGAAAAAGTGTGAATAACGCTAACGTTATGGCCACAACTAAGAAATATTTCTCAGGCTCATTTACATAGCGTGTAGCTACTGGAATATGTGTATGCAACAAGCAGCAACTTGCAACAACAACAACAACAAGTCGCTCAACAAGCGGACTGTGACTGAAACTTGTAGTCAGACGGAGATGGAGTCGGAGTCGGAGTTGCAGTTGGTGGCAGAGACGGAGTTGGGGACGCAGACTGGGGGGACTAAGGCTAGCCTAGCATAATAAGCTGTCTGTCGAAAATAATGCAACTTAATAAACGCAACAAAGAATGCGAGGCGGCTGAGGTGGCACGTCCCAAAAGCTGCCACATTGCAATGCTGGCAACTTGGCAACTTCGAAACGGGAAAGAGAGTGAGACATACACAGAGAGAAAGGAAGACGGACAGATAGGGAGAAAGAGACAAAGAGAGAGAGCGAGAGAGAGAGAGAGAGAGGGAGAGAGAGGTAGACTGAAACTGGTAGCCAGTTTTAGACCATGTGCCATTTCTACGTAAATCCATTTTGACATTTAAATTTGCAATTTTCGCATAAAATTATATTTATATTTTTTTTTAATTTTTTTTTCATTGGTGAAAATGCAACCTTGCAACCGCTGTTGTTGCCGCTATTGCTGCCGCTGTTGTTGCCGCTGTTGCTGCCGCTGTTGCTGCCGCTGTTGCCACTGATGATGTTGTTGATGTTGATGTGTACAATTCCAGCTACTGACTCCGACGACTCTCTGACTCCCTGACTGCACTGAGTGACACGCTGACGTTGACGTTGCTGAAGTTTAATTAACAAACGTGCCAAATAATTGAAAAAGTGTGAAGATTTGACAAGTTTAAGACGCATTTAAAATGTGCACATGGCCTAGAAACCACTTGCTAAACCGATAACAGGCAACAGCAAATAGCAAACAGCCAACAGCCAACAGCAAACAGCCAACATCCAGCGGCCAGCGGCTAATATGGCCAGATATGGCGACAACTTGCCTATTTAATTTTAATTAGATTTTTATTTATATATATTTTTAGTTTTTTTTGAGTTTAGTTTTTTGCAATAGTTTATCATTTTGTTAATCATATGCATTACACTTTAAATTAAATTGACAATTGAGCACTTGACTATATAATTAATAGATGCAAACCGTTAGCAATTTTTAATTACCCATTGCCCAATGACAAATTGGCCAAGATTTATAGTTAGTTAGTTGTTGTTGTTGTAGAAAACAGGTCATTGCGATCATTGCAAATCAGACAATTTTGAGTTCTATGCATTTTCTGAATGAGTTGTTAAATGTTTATTTGCAATTGCAATTGCAATTTTGAGATATATGTTTGCAATAACTAAGCAGGTTTTTCAAACTCAAATCAATTAACAATATTTCATGCTCATGCGGCTAATTGGGTCCAATTGCTTGTCACACGTTGCCCCTTGCCCCTTGCGCCTTGCTCCTTGTCCGTAGCCCGACGAACTTTGTGGTCAGAAGGATGATTGTTTGTTGGCCCATTCAATAATGTAAAAATAGCAAGAGCAGCCACAATACAATGCAAGAATAACAACAACAAATGTACAGAAAAATTATTGAAATATTGTGACAACGAGTGTGTAAGTGTGTGTGTGTGTAAGTGTGTGTGCGTGTGCGTGTGTGTGTGTGTGTGTGAATAAATGAATGAATGTTGCCTTCAATTCGTACTTGGCTTGTACAAATGATTGCATCATAGTAAAAATAAATCAAACAAACACACACACACACACACAGAGACACACACACACACACACACACAAGCACAGATCAATAATAGTGTAAAGAGCCCTGGACTTGGGCAAAGAGACACTGAGACCAAAAACAGTAACAACAACAAATACAACAAATAAAACTTATTATTTGACGCATTGTCAATGTGATCTTGATAACTGGCCGGTTCGGCTTGGTACGCTTAGGTTTGGTCTGCTATGGTCTGGCCCGGCCCGGCCCGGCCCGGCCTGGCCTGGTCCCCGTGAGTGATTTCTATTTAAATGGCTTTGTCAACGAAATTCGAGAAGTAAAAAACAACTAAAAAAAAAAAAAAGTGTCGGGTACAGCCGCGTAATGAGCAAAGAGTGAAGAGAGATAAAAATTAATACAAATAATTGGAAAAAAAAAAACACACAATAATAATAAAAAAAAAAAAATAATAACAAAAAACACGAAATAATAAGAAGAAAAGAAGTCAATCGAAATGAAATGAAACCACACTTAAAGCAAGGCGAGGCGAGGCGACGCCAAGGCGTCACAAATTGACAAAGACTCGAATCCGTATGAGACTCCGCCGCCCCCGCTCCCGTCTATCAACTGGAGGAAAGAAAAAAAAAAGTGTAGGCACACAGATATACGTATTGGGCGTGCATCGATGTATCTATGCTAAACAATGGCACTCTGGCTGGGCCTGGAAGCTTTGGCTCTCTCAGATAAGCTATCAAAATGTCGCGACGCGATCTTGACTTGAATTCAATTCATGAATTGAAACGGACCAAGTAACGGATGTGGATTTTGGTTATGGATATAGCATATGCTGGATATGAATGAATGAATCAAATTGAAATTGAAATTGCTAGTAGAAAATTGTACATGTTGTTGTTGTTGTTGTCGTTGTTGTTGTTGTTGCTTTTGGCGTGGGCGATTGAAAGGGAAGCTTTTTATGCTCTGCGCGGCTCAGTCTCAGTCTCAGTTTAGGTTTTTTTTGGGGGGAGCAGAGAATGAATCTCTGTGGAGTCAGAGCATCTGTCGTTTGTCTTTTGTCTCTTGTCGTTTGTCTGACGGTTGCCAGCCAGCCAGCCAGCCAGGCAAAACAAATTGCCTTGCATATTAATTTGAACAGAAAACATACAGAAACATCCATATACATATCTATGCAAATTAATAACAATAATAATACAAAAAGCAGCAGCGACCAGATACAAAAATATTAAAAAATACATATACATATATATATATATATATCTACGTCTGTACGTATGAATATAGAGAAAAAGACGCTCGATGTTTTAATTTATAGCCAAGCCGCTTTGAAATTAGCTAATAAAGCGCGGCGGCAACAGCAACAATAACCCAAAAAAAAAAAAAAACTAAAAATACCTAAAAACTTATCAAAATGTGTGAATAATGTGACCTGAACGGGTCCGTCGGTTAACAGCGCTTTAGTGGAGTAGATATCGGTTTGGAGACCCAAGTGGGAAACGCTTAGATTCAGCTCAGCTCAGCTCAGCTGAGATCCATTGTGAGGCTGCTGCACAGTAGTTTTGGGTTCAGGTAGCCCCTCGCATATAATTATAGCATATGCATACTACTTTTAGTTAGTTGTTGTTGTTATTATTATTGTTGTTGTTGTTGGCTGCTAATGTTTTGCTTTTGAGTTGACTCTTGCCTTTTGAGTCATGGCTTTTGACTATTTGGTTTGTTGTTCTTCTTGTTGTTGTTGTTGTTGCTGATTACAGCCATATATATATCGATTGTTCGCCCTTTGCCTAATTAACAAAAACAGTCCAAAAAGGGGCGGCTTTAATATGCCAATTAAAATTATGAAAATCTATTTTGAATTCGTTGCGTTTTTAGTTTTACAAAAAATATCGCTATGCAACTTACTCATCTGGAATTTCCTGTAAACTCTTCTTCTAACTTATCTTAGTTCGACTGGACTAACGGCTTTTTGGTGCAACTAAATGTGGCACATTAATTATAATCATATTGATTCGATGCACAACAACGATGCATAATTGTGGCCTAGATTGAAGCCACAAATACTACTTAAAATGCAAATAATTGAAATGCATTTCATAGGAATCGATTTATCAATAATTCCATATCTATCTGGCTATATAGAAGCATCATGAATAATATATATATTAACACATTATTCTGCACACTTTGTCAAATAGTAACTGTAATACACATATCTTTACGGTATTTACTACAAGTTTATGCATAAATTTGATTAATTTTTTACGAATTATTTTATAAATATTGCAATTAAAATGCAATATTCATAGATCAACTTCTTTTTAATTGCTTTAGTTTAAGACTAGCCCCGCCGACGGTCCATTTAAATAGTAAAAATATATATATGTATAACCCTAGCTCAGATCTATTTATAGCTTATAACTATTATATTAGCTTGCATGAATCTAGATGATATTTTTTTATCCTTGTCGTGTTTGCAGCTTCGTCGTTTTGTTAGTTGCAAAATATACATTTATTTGTTGTTAGTTTGTGGTAGTAACAGTATTTATATAGATTTATGTAATCGATGGTTTTGTGGCAATACAAAACGCATCTGGAAACAGCACTCACCGAAAAAAAAAAGAAAAACCAATAACGCGCAACTTGCCCCGTCTATCGGATATTCCAAAACGATCGAGGAAAGGACCGTTCACAGAGCTCGGAGATCGAAGATCGTAGATCGTTGGTATATATATTATTTGTATATAGATCCAATTGTTTGCGTTGGTGGCATCTGTTAGATTATGCACTGCCTGGCTGATTGCATATAGTATTAACTATATATTCATATATATATATATATACATATGGGGAATTGGATTTCGATTCTCAGTTATTGTGGCGGTTGAGTTATTGTTGTTGTTATTGCCAGCTTGGGGACAAAAATGCACTTGCGACAGACACAAAAAAAACAATGCACACTTTTTGCGTCGAGTAACGGAGTATCTTTAAGAACTTTTACTAGCGGTTTGTACTCGTTGTTGTTGTTTGTTGTTTATTTTGTTGTTGTTGTTGTTGTTGCACACGCGATACACCAATGTTTGTTGTTGTGTTTTTAATTCTTCTTTATTTTTTTTATATATAATTTTTTCGTTAATAGTTGAATTTTTGCATATAGCTTTTGCGACGCCTGCTGTGATATCGAATTTGTATTTAATATATCTGGGTGTGAGAGTGTGTGTGTGTGTGTGTTGTTTGCGGGTGCTTATGGTTGTGTGCGTGACACGGCAATCAACAAACGCGGCGAAGTATAACGGTGAACGGTAAACGATGAAACGCTATGGACCAACAACAAAACGAGCGAGCGGAGCGACGAACGCACAACCCGAGCGGCACGAATGTTACTTTGGAACTGATTTTCGTCGTGACACCTTCAATGCGAGCAGCAGCAGCAGCGGCGGTAACAGCGGTAACTCAACAGCGGCAAGCACACAAGCAAGCAGCGACTGCGGCAGCAGAAGTCGTTCAACCAGTCCAATTTGTTGTTGTTTCTGCCGTTGCTTCTACTCACGTCGTCGTTGTCGTATCGTCGTCGTATATCGTCAAACGCCAGCAACAGCAACAACAAGAGGCCAAGCAACTTCCTTTTTCCACGCACGCACACGCACACACACACACACACACATACATACTCTCGTAGATTGAGAGCGAGAGCGCAATGGTTAAGCAATGGCTGACAGCGCACGTCAACCGTGCTCAGCGTGCGTCGGAGCGAGATGACTGGATAGTGTGCAGCAGCGATTGCCTGGCTGGTTGGCAGAGTATATTTCGTTGACGCTGGCAGCGGCTTCGCTTTTGTCTCGCTCACCGCGTCGTCGGCAGTGTGGGAAGTGTGAGCGAGTGCGCTGCATCTGGCAGCTGTATTTACCTATGTGTTGTTGGTGTTTGTGTGTTTTTTGCTGAACCACACCCCCAAAAACAATGAAAATTTCAGTGGTTGTTGTTGTTGCTGCTGCTGCTACTGCTACTGCTACTGCTGCTACTTCTTCGCACTCGGTTCAACAACCAAGCAGAGCGCCAACTTTGCTTTTTATTTATCTTTTCTTGTTGTTTTTGCACAAATTGTTTGATTCCCCATATTTGTTGTTGTTGTTATTGTTGTTGTTGTTGTTGTAGTTGCTGTGTTTTGCGCGCGCAATGAAATTTTAATGAGAATGTCAGCAGCCCAAACACACGCAAAACTCAACTACTAAAGCAATGCCGAAATTGTTAGTTAGCAGGAATGAAAATAAATAATAAAGTCATACAAAAAAGAGAATAAAAAAGATGAAGAAATAAATAACATGCAGAGTAGAGCGATGAAGAATGTTGCAGACTGTGCGGGGCAATGAGGTAAAAGGACGCTGGTCAGGAGGACAAACACCCAACATGGCAGCAGCAGCAGCAGCAACAACAACCAAAATTGCTATATACTCTCGGCAGGGCAGGCAACAATGCTAATGGAGTCGGAGATGTAAACGCCACCACCCCCTACACCCGCCCCTTACAACGACAATAAGCAAAATAGCGGAACGTCCTGCAGTTGAATCATTCACTTTTGTGCTCCTCGATGGGAAAAAACTTATACACAAATACTTTCCACAGTTTACGATAAGACTATGAATACCTAAACATTTGCTGACTTGCTTGTTATTTTAATATTATTAATTTATGATAAATCACACGCAAAAAGAGAAGTCAATAAATTAAATTAATTTGAATGCTAATGGCTAATTTACATAATTGGATTACTGATTGTATTGAAGCTAATCTATTGCAATAAACTTTTAAAAAGCTATAGCTTAAAAATATATATATAAGATAAGAGTTTTAATTTAGCTGAAATTTAACCAACTTTGTCGAGGAATGAAAATAATTTATTACATATTAAAATTGATATAGATATAAATTTCATCTCATATACAAGTTAATACAATACTGCGACTTTACTGTACATGATAGTTAGCCTACCCACAACAACAACAAGAAGAGCAACAACAACAAAAACAAGAAAATGGCTGACATGGCTCCTCGTTCGCAGAGTTTTTATACTCTGCCCCCCATGGGTCAAGTGGGCATACATATTGCAACATGTTTGACAACACTGCAAACTTTGAATATTTGTGTTGTTTGCTCACATATATTGATCCAATATATTTGCCGCATTTATGTAGAGTCAAATTTGCTACTGAAGACTTGGTTTACAGTTAATCCAATAAATTAGTTCCATCGTCTAATTGTAGTTAAAGCAAAAAGAAAGTATTGCGCAGTCGGTTCCACTCGCTTAAAACGTTCTTCCTTTTTTTTTTTACATATATATATATATATATATGTATATATATGTATTGTTTGTTTTGTTGCTATAGCTGACGCAGTAGAAAAAAAGAGCAAGTACCCAAAAAAAAAAAATGCCTTATCAAATTTGTATGCCACTTTGAAATAGCTGACGACAGTTTTTTTTTCATTAATTTGTACTCGCACAGGAATGGAACACGAACGAATCTTGGAAAACATTTATTATATTCATTTTTTTTTTATGTCGTTTGTCCATTCGGCGCGAATTGAAAAAGTTTTTATCGGCTAATTGATGTGTACATCAAACATGGCGACAACATCCCACCTCCCCCCCCCCCACACACACACACACCAAACCCTTTAAATTGGGGGCATCAGCAAAATGTTGAAAATAATTTATGATATTTTTTTTTTTAAAGTACAAACTTTCTAGGTGAGGTGCAAGTGAAAAATCACTAGGAAAATCGTTAGAATTTAACCAATAAATATAGATATATTTTTATAGATTGTTTATTTATTATTTATATAATAATTAATAATTATATTTAATAAATTAGATTGTTTATTTTTCGTATCAATTTCGTAGTTAAGCTAATATAAAAATTACGAAATAAAAGTTAACAATTTAATATTCATTTGCTAATATTTAACACGGTAAATTTGAAATACTAAAAATATGTTTTAATTTAAGTTGGTTAAGCAAATTTTTTTTTAGGTCTCTATTAATGAATCGCAGCGCACTATGCTGGAAAAAATGCAAAAATATTTATGGTAGCCAACGCGAATTAACTCATACATACACATAGTGTATACACACATGTATATATATATATATATATATATTTATGTATATGTATATAGGGGGGGAGAGAGAGAGATATAGCACTTTACCTATGCATAAGTGGCTATCTGTATTTATTTGTGCGCTTCTTTAACTACAGTTTTGCAAAGTGCGGTTTTCCAACTAACAGCAACTTTTATTTCATATTTTTATTATGCGCCACAACATTGAAAATGTGCGCATATAAAAAAAGGGAAACATAAGCAGAGAATAGCTAATAACAATACAGCATATATGCTCGACTTGTAGATATCCTTTACTATTTGAATAAATGGAAAAAACAAATGGAAATTCATTGATTTGTTATCAGGAAAGTAATATAAAAAATCATATTTATCTTGATATGGTATTAAGGTATTACACACATACATATACACATATAAATATGTATGTAGTTTAGAGAAGCTTCTTCTTCTTCTACATACATTTTCGCACAACTTCATGATACCCATATTTTAGAGATATATATTTAATGGGTGCAGGATATAAACAGAATTGAAAGCTTTTGTATGTGTGGGCGTTTTTATACATGTATGTGTGTGTGAGTGTGTGTGTGAGTGTGCGAGAGTATTGTTGTTGTTGTTGTTGCTTATGTGCAGGGTTCGACGCCATTGCCCTGCACATTTTTCATAGGCGACAGTTTTGATTACAGGCACGAAAGGAGCGCAAAACTGAGAATGGAGAATGGAGAATATGGGCAAGGTGGAGATTTGCACCATGTCACCGTATGTGTGTGTGTGTGTGTGTGTGTGTATGCTTTTTGTTGATGTGTGGGTGTTTATCTACTGCACAACAATTGCAACAACAACAGCAGCAACAGCTAAAAACTCAACTTCGACTTGGACATGGACTTCAACTTCGCCATTCGCCTGAGCGCTGATTAACGACAATTCGTTTGCCAGATATTTTATTGCCACATGCAGAATGCCACTCATGCTTGTTGTTGTTGTTGTTGTTGTTGTTGTTGTTACTGCTGCTGTTGCACATTCATTAGGCGCTGTCGTAGGCGCGTGTCCAGACTCGGGCTAGTAAATTTCATTAGCGCCTGAGCCGTTGTCTTTTATTGTCTAAAGTGAGCTTGGGCCCCCAAAGGGGGCGACAGCAACAGCAAGGGCGTGGCATAAATATCATGATTAACTTGCGTATAACAAGCAGCAGCCGCATCAACAGCAGCAGCAAAATTTGAAATGTGTGACAGCTGCAAATGTCGCAAAAAATGAGAGAGAGAGAGCAAAAAAAAATCCTCAATTTGCCAGTCGCTTCGTATACGTAATATTTGATATATTTTTATCACACAGATTTACCACTGGCAACTCATCGCATGATAATTGCAAATCATACACGAAAATGAAAGTCCCAAACATGTTGATTAAGACAAGCTTAAAGCCAAATAGATATGATATATGACATGCCAAAAGAGAGAAATAATATGGCCAAGTTGATTTTACTATCTTTGTTAGTAATTAACTATTTTTTTTAAATTGGGATTTTGCATAGTTTTTTGTTTGGCTAATTCTATTTTTTTCTAATTATATTTGCTTAATTTCAAAACTATTAATTTACCTCTAAATATATTTTTAATTTCTTGACTTAATTTCGCTAATTCATCAAACGGAAAACCAACAAAATAACAAGCTGAAAATCAAGAAAAGCATTAAAAAAAAAGAATAAATAAAATGCTACAATTTTTTTTTAATTAATTGATGGATAAGACAAGGATTGTCAAGGCGACAGAGCTGCTGCTGCTGCGTCTTAGCAAGGATACAGCCAAGGGTGACTCCGTGAATGGAAGTGGGAATGGGAACAAAGATGGAAAACCGGGCGAACGTCTTCTTTAAAGCGGCAAGTGGAAATTTATTTCGTGGATGGAATTTGTATTCGTTCATTAAAAGGCACTTTGGGTCCGACAAAATGCCGCTACAAAGGATCAATGCAGCTGGTGCAGAAGGGGCGGGCAGGCGGGCGGTCACAGCGGGCAGTCGGGCAGCGGACCAAAAGCCTGGCTCAGAGCACAAGGACCACCGTTGTGCGTTCATGATGATGATAATGGTTTACTTTTATATTTTGTGATGGTTTTATGATGCGGTTAAGCGCTCAAAACCGCAAAGTGACCGGCGCGCGACCTGCGCTGCTCACAGATAGCGCTGACGGCGAGGACCTGCATGTGGATGAGCATGAACATGAGCATGCGGCTGAGGCTGAGGCTGAGGATGAGGATGAGGACACACTCAAAAACAAAGCAGAGACAAGAGACCAACACTCAAAAGAGAGTCGCGTAAGCTGTTCAAGTTTCGGCAATGCCCGACCCAAGACCAAAGGGGGCAGGAGCAGGGCGAACAGCAGCAGCTACCTGTCAGCGAGTCCGTCTAAATCTGAGTTCCGAATCCGCTGCTGAACCATTTCGGTTTCAGCCGCAGTGCGCGCGACATAGAAAATAGCTAAAGGATTAACCGCATTCCAAGCGGTTTGGCTTTGGGCTCGGTCTCGGACTCGGTCTCGGTCTCGGGCTCGGTCTTGGGCCCGGCCAAACTTGTCGACCCCGGCGCGAGTTGAGTTAAGCATCGAGGAGAACTGCGGTTAGCCGGATAAACGCCTTAATCGTGTTCATTGTTTCAGGGCAGGCCAAAGCATGCGGAAACAATAAAAATGCGAGCGCATTAATCTCAGACTCAGCGCAGACTAGCCGCAAACCGGAGCTGAACTAAAAGGAGGTGTAAGGAGCAATCCTTGCAGGAGCAATCGTTACAGTCGCCGTCGCCGTTGCTGGACTCCAATTGCGAGCCCTAATTATTACCTGAAGCACGAGGTGATTATGAGTTTATGATCTCTCCTGTATCCGTATCAGGTAGCTGTGAAGAAATTTAACTGGAAGCAGCAGCAGCAGCAACAGCAGCAACATTCGATAATCGACGGCTTTGCGCCTTTGCCAAATCCATGCTGACTTAATAAAGCTGAACCCCCTTACCATACCCCTACCCCTCCCCCGCCAAAAATGAAGCGGCAACAAGAGCAGCAACAGCAGCAGCAGCAGCTACTTGAGCTCAGGGATTTATGGGTTTTTGGTAATTGAAACCAGGGGACCTGTGCCAGTCAGCCAGTGTCGGAGTGTGTCCAGGGCCAAGCAGCGTAGATTCAGCTGCATCCCGCTTGATATTGCCAGAGCAACAGCATGCAACAACAACAACAACAACAACAACATTAACGATTATCAGCGATTATCACGTTTTCGATAATGAGATTTTGTTTTATGATTTCGTCAGCGTTTTACCCCTTGTGCCAGAATCTCTGCTTTATTTCTATTTGTTGTTGTTGTTGTTGTTGTTTTTGTGTTTTTGTTGCTTTTGCTTTTGGTTTGGCTTTTTTTTTTGTTTTTTTTTTTTTTTTTTGCTGCTTGTTTGTCGATTTTAAGGGCGGTTCCAGCCAAACTGCGCTGGCAATTAAGTTATGTCAATCCACTTGCCATATGGCACTGCGCACTACGTGAGGAGTTTCGAGAGCTTGTGGAGGAGGTCCGAGGGGAGGCAAAATCTGAATACTGAGTCCTGGCTTTCTGTCTGAGATTTGTGTGTTGTAAGTTGTAGCCCGTTGTGTTTGTTTTTGGCTGGTTTCGGTTGGTTTTCGGTGGTTGTCTGCCATCATTTGGCCCATAAGCGATTACCAATTAAATGGGACGCGCTTAAGGATTTATCAGCATAACTTTCAAGCGCACTCCAATCCTTAAAATGCTCCTCTGGAGTCAAGGTGTAATTCGTATAATTAGCATTCATCCATGCTTAGATACAAAAATTAACTTGCAGGCAATTTTTTAAATTATTGAAAAGCTTCTTAATGCTGATTTCGCAATTAATCTGTTATTTTAATGTTTTTCCATCCATTAAATAATGACAAAAAAATGACATATTATTATATTATCATCTACATTTATATTTTGACACAATTTTATATATTGCTAAGCTAATTTTATTATTAAAAAACCGCTAGGAAAAACTTTAGAATTGAACTAATAAATATCGATATATTTTTTTAAATTGTTTAGTTTTCGTATTAATTTCTTAGTTAAGCTAATGTAAAATTACATAATAAAAGTTAATAATATTTTTTATTTATATGCTATATTTTTTAACACGGAAAACGTTAAATTACTAAATAATATTTAAGTTAATTGCAGAATTAAATGTCAATTAATGAAGTCCATCGTAAAATGCATATACACATATAATATATATATATATATATATATATATATGAATAAATATCAAAAGTTGCTGGCACTTTATAAATATCAGCTGCGATTCAGCTTTATGCAAGAATTATTACTTTGCAACTTGTATCAATCAGATAACATGATAAAATTAGCATTATTTAGCTGAGTAGCTATTAAGAATTTCTATAATCTTATTTCCAAGAACTGGACTAAAAAAAGTGCTAAGCTTCACACACACACACATTACACACACAGCACACACTTTTTCCACACTGTTATTTATATTTATCTATTTATTTTGCTAATTTTATTGTGGTTTGTTTATTGTTACAAATTTATACAAGTTGTGCAAATTTAGCAAACTACTGTTTTGGATTGAAATTTGTCTATTAATTCAAAATAAAATCATTTTATTTTAGTCCTTTGTTATTTTATTTTAATTTAATTTGAAGATATTTTTTCAGATTTTTGACAACTGCAAATGGTTAACATAAATATTATATATAAATGAAAACAATAAAACGATGATTAAATAATCGGTTCTTTTATTTCCATGAGAATATATATTGTACATCGATACGATTTTTAAGGGATTTGGATATATATATCTTATTCCGATTGCAGCAAAGAAGCCATATTAAATGGGATATATATAGATGTCTGGCAAATAGGCAGATTATAAATATATATAAATAGAGTCTAAAACAATTAACATTCTTAATTATTTATTTATTTATAATTTTATATATAAATGTTATTTTTCTATGTGAATCCCATTGCAGTAATTGGTTAACATTTGCATCTAATTAAATTGCAGCCGTAATTAAATGCAAATTAAATCTAATTTGTATTTCCGCTTTTCCAAAGTCATTTTTTAAGCGCTGTTTGTTTTTTGGTCTAATTTAGCTGACCGCTTCCCAGATTATTGAGCTCCCCACAGCAGCGATTTTCATTAATAAAACTGACTTAAATTACACAAACAAATAAATCAGTTACGAAAATGAGAACAGCAGCAGCAGTGGCAGTGGCAGCGGCAGTGGCAGTGGCAGCAACGATCGCACGCCGTGGCAAGCAGTAAATATTCATCGAAGAGGAAGAAACCTGCCAAGTTGTAGATCATGCAACGGCCAACAACAACAACAACAACCAGTAATAAAAAAAAAACAACAACAAAAACTGAGCGTCAGTTCTGCTCTTGGTTGATCGACAGCCAAGTCTCGAGCGGAGTCTCTCTGAGTGCTTGAAGATTTGTGGCCGTCGGTTCGTCTGGCTGTCGCAGTCGACGGACGACAGTCGTCTCTCCATCTTCATCTACAAGAAGCAGAAGAAGAGCTGGGCAGTGAGTTGTTGCACAGCCGTTCATCATATACCCTTCAGTCCATTTAACACGTTTCTGACACTAATCCTGCCTTGATGAAACTAATTTTTTTCATGTGCCACGGCCTCCACAGAGCCAGTTGATTTATTTCAGCGTGCGCTGCTGGCGACCAACAACTTAGACAAAGTATACTGTTTATATACGAGAGAGTCTATACTATATACACAAATATGAATATATATAAATATATATATATATAGTCAGATATATATATCTGACTGACAATCGCAGAGACTTTGCCGTTCTCCGTTCGCCGTTTGCCGGTCTCAGCTTCTGCTTGAACTCACACGCAGCCAATTCAACTGTGGCAACATTTCGGTCCCAAGATCGCTTGCTGTGATATGTATGACTATATCTGTGGCATGATCTTGCCACAAATTAGTTTGGTTAGCTGCCGTTGGTTGGTCGTCGTCGACGTCGCTGCCTGCCTCCGCGATTCTGCTGGCCATGTCAATCATTAAAAATATGTATGCAACAATCCGATGCCGATGCTGTTGCCGTTGCCGTTGCCGTTGCTGTTGCTGTTGCCGTTGCTGACTGCGACAGCGACAGTGCAATGTCATGCTTCATTTCCTGAGTTGTCAATTTGTTGGACTTGTTGGAGCGATTCGAGAAGAGTTTCCATAAGCAGTTTAAGGTCGGGATGCGAGCTGTGCTCGCCTGCGATGAGTGGCCAAAAATAACCAACTAAAAGCAATGCAATCGAATCGAACCGACTACGTAATAATCTCTCTTCGCAAACAGGTGCAATAAATACTTCAACTACTATTCGATATATATATTTTAATAACTAAAACTAGTAAGAATTCATTAGTGAAGATATGTCGACTAGGAGATACTCCATGGTTAGATCTTTGGGAAGGAATCTCATCTATATTTATTTCTTTCGGCCTTTTCGTCTTGCCCATTTCTACAGGGTATACGAATATATATCTGATAAAAATCCATAAGCAATATTTTGGTTGGTGTCCGCTTTCGAATTGGTGCAACCGAAACGCAACTGGAGACAACAACAACTCAAAAATTAGTTAGAAAGCAAATCAAGAAATATGAAAGAAAAAAAAAACTAATGCTGAGAATTACCGCTTAATGCCATTAAATGAACAACAGGTGTACAACTGTTAAGGCATCGGAGGGAGTGGGGGGGGAGGGGGGTCACAGGCGGCTGCAGAGTGAAAGTGGATGTGCCGAATGTATTACAAAAAAAAAGGTTCAGACTCCAAGTTAAATAAAAAATTAACTTACAAATATTTTGAAAATTCGCAAAAGAATATTTTTTACTTAAAAATATATGCGAAAGTTTATATTTGCAACTATAATACTTGGAAAATGATGAACATTAGAATATAAATAAATATAATGGTAAATTCAGTTAAACAAAATTTAAAATAAAAACTGAAAAATATCCAAGCATCAAAATTTTGTATTTAAAATGTCTTAAAAATTTAGTTATCTAATGACATGCATAAAACATAAATATAAATAAACATAGAATATTTTCATTATATTAAATACTTAAACTTAATTCACAAAATTTTTATATTTTCTAAATTTTTGATCGCTTTATGAAGAATATATTTTTTAAATTAAATACTTAAACTTAATGCACAAAATTTGTATATTTTCTAAATTTTTGATCGCTTTATGAAGAATGTATATTTTTTAAGCTGTTTTCTTTTTAAAATGTTCAAAATAACTTCAGATGAAACTCTTCTTTTAACTACTTTATTTCAGCACAGAGAGTAAAGTAAAGGCAAAGAATTCTTGACCAAACTCACTTCTAAAAAATGCAAAACAAATATAAATATTATTTATATATAATAATAATAAGAATAATAAAAAAAAATAGGATAAATATTATTTAATAATGTAATACAAGACATAAAAAATAAATTTTAGAGCATTTTAGCAACTGGTTACAGTTGTAATACGCGTAAATTTTTTCAAGCTAACAAGAATATATATATACATATATATATATACATATATATATATATATATATATATATATATCAACATATCTATATCTATATCTAGATCCAATAACCACGCACACTTTCATATATCATTTACTATGGAGCAGTGAAATGCTTTGCAAATGCAGTCAAATAATAAACAAACGCCCCCTGAAACGAACACAAATACACATACAACTGTACATACACATATACACATATATATATACATACATAGATATGTACATATAAGTCGCAGGAGCAGAAATATAAGCCATGAGAACAATGCGAGTGCATAATATGATTGGAACAGAGACGTCAGCGGTGTCAACGCCCATGGCAAACAGTGCGAAATATAGAAAGAAAATATAAGTGTGTATTGGTATGTGTGTGTGTAGGGTAAGTGGTTGTTGAGACAGAGAGAAAGAACCGCAATGATCGATTGATTGACGATCGATTGGGCAGCACATAAAATGAACAGCAAAAAGGGCAGCCCCTTCAAGTAATTGCCAAATAATTGCATATCATATAACACACACACACACACACAGACACACACACATATACAGTGACAGACAAAAGGCAAAAACTCTTATCGATCGTTGCCTGCAGCGTTTGTTGCTCCTTTTTTATTTGTGTGTGTGTGTGTGTGTGTTATTTTTTTGTGCAGTGCTGCTTGCGGTGCTCGCTGCAGGCTATTTGCACATCGGGTTACCATATAGACCAACAGCCCACAGATAGAGCCTAACGATAAGCATACACACACACACCCAGATCTCAGAGTGTGTGTGTGTGTTTGTGTGCGTGTGTGTGTGTGTGCAAGCATGCGCAATTAACACGAACTCAAGAGTTGAAAAGTAGTTGGGTTGAGTAATGGGAATGTGTGTTCGGGTTCGGGTTTGAGAATGGAAATGGGTCTGGTCATAGGGGTAACACGGTGAGAGGACACGAACAACAACAACGACTACAATAGCAACAGTAACAACAACAACAACAACAACAACAAGCACTCAGCACAGACGTCGCGGTGCCTTTGCGAGTTTTTAATTAAATGCATTTCAGCGTAAAAGGTGAAAATACTTTTACTTCCTTACACCACAAAATGCAAAAAAAAAAAGAAAAGACGAAGAAGAAAAACAAAAACAAAAACAAAAATAAAACCAATAAGCTAAGCATCAAAAAATATTGTGGGCATAACCGCAACTTGAATACACTGTTCGAAGCTTTAACAAAACTAAATTTGTTTGACTTTATTTGCGGCGAGTAATTATGCTTATAAATATATATATATATGAATATATATATATATATATATTAGTTTTTGATATATGCTAGTTTATCATAATTGCTAGGGTATATATAAATAGTTATAAGTATGCACTTGGCATTATATAACATGGGAATATAATGTGATACATCAGCGAACCAAACACGCAATTCTCAACTTGCCATGGAAACTGCTTCTTTTTAGCCCACATTTGGTTTGCTTTGCTTGCTTATCAACTTCCATTTTCCGGGCTTTAAGTACAGCTCACACACCACACAAATACCACACACACTCACACACACACACACACACACATAGATACACTCACACACCCCTTAATATTCTTCACTGTTTCTGCAGGTGTGGTTTCTGTTAGCGCTGCTGATTCTTCCCAGAAATTTGTTTTTATTATTCATATTTCGTTATTGCTTATTAATTATTTTATGCAATTATTTTCTTTTTGTATTTAGCTGCTATTGTTGTCTACATCTTAAAATGTTTGAAACAATTTTTTCTGTAGTCAAAAATTGAACAATTTAAGGCAAAGTTTCGTATGTCGTTATCCAATTTTTATAAATGATTATTATTTAAAACAATTATTATCAAATGTCAGATATAATCATAATTTTATAAATTTAATCAATTAGTTAATTCGATGTGCATTAGAGTCTTATTATTATTATTATTATTATTATTATTATTATTATTATTATTAACTTAATTAAAAATACCATAAAATTATCATATTTGTTTGTAACTAAATCAAATAAAAACTGAATAATTAAATATATATTTTTTTGTCAAATACAAAATTGTTGGTTTCATTTTTAGACGAGGAACTTATACAACTGGCATTGCAATTTGATTGTGCATAAATAATATAGATGAAGGAGACAGTTGAATGCGCAGGAAATTCCGAATCAGGGCACACATCAAAGCAATCCAATACAAGTCAACATTAAATTGCGCATACGTCGCGTATTCCAGCAACGAGCAGATATAAATAAAACAGACAGACAAGCTACTCTTCTGTGTGCATATGTGTGTGTGTGTGTGTGTGAGTATTTGCTTTGTGCATAGTTCTATGTCCATTGTGAGTTATTTCCGGTTGCCTCTAAAGGAAAATTTTAAGACTTCGACGGTCAGACGACAGCAACAACAAAGACAATTCCATCAGGTAGTTCCCCACTCTCCCCCAATTTGTCTACCCATAATAACGATGAAGCAGAGGTTTCGTCTTAAAAGTTTTCTTTCTTTGGCTCTTTTTGTGTGTGTGTGTGTGTGCGTAGAAAGCAATAAACCAAAAATCAGAATATCAAATGATATCAATAAGAATAATCAAATAACCCAAGGCCCCAAAAACTCGTCGCTTTCTCAATAATAGGGGCTGCCCTGCAAATGGGTTTAAGGGCAGGGGTCAGCGAGAGGGGAAAAAGGAAGGGCGAGTCTATAGGCACAACACTTGCTATTTAGCTTTAGTTATTTCGTTTGGCATCCATTTCAGGCCCTTAAAATTTGTTCGTTTTTTGTTTTTGGCAAATTTTGCCTTAGGCTTTCTCTGAAATTTGGACACCATGCATAAATTAGCCATGATCGACGCCGCATAATTATTTTATTTTTAATTTTATTTGTTAATACTTGCAGCCGCAGCCGTTATTATTCTTCTTCTTCTTCTTCTTTTTTTTTTTTTTTAAGCAGCGACAGCAACAATAACAAAAATCAATAATACAAAAGATCTTTGAATAAAAAGATCTTCGCAGCGACTACAAAACTCTGCTGCTGCCGTTCAGTTTTTATATGCATGCATATATATATTAATATATATATATATATATATATGTGTGTGATGCTACTCTTGCTGTTGTTGTAGTATATATGCTTTTTATTCTTTCTGTATTTTGCTTTGCTTTTGGCTTTTTGTTTAATAATGAGACGACATTTCGAACGCATAAAATCGTCATAATAATTTTTGATATATGAAGCAGCGCAAGCCCGATACAGAGCGCTAATATCAAACGAATTCTTTTCAAGATATAAAAAAAAACACACACACAAACACAGACACACACTGAGTCACACACACACACACACATTGAGCCAACAATAACTGCGACGCAAAGTCTCGCAGCAAAGGCCGAAAGCATCTTTGAGTTCACTTAACAAAACTTGATTTTGAGGCAGACACGGTAGCTGCATTGCAAGCACAGTGTGGCAAGGGGCAAGCGGCAAGGGGCAAGGGGGGGGGTGTCAGGCTAAAGGGACCAATGCTGACCAATTCCTATAAGAAAAGCCATCGGCAGAAGGCAGCAGCATGCAAGAGCATAAATAAATAAAAGGCAGCCACAGCCAACAGCAGCAGCAGCAACCAGCAGCAGCAGCAGCAGCAACCAGCAGCAGAAAAATCGAAAGAAAAAAAACAACAACAAACACACTCACACACACACACACGATATAAAAGAAGAAGAAGAGAAAAAAAGAAGCATTAATCGTAACAATGTTATTAGTCGTACAACAGGGGATTAGGCTACCGATTCGTGCGCGAGGAGCTGACCAGCAAGCGGCTCTTGGAGCTGTTGCAGCTTGGAGCTGCGACTTGCTTGCTACGTTTATTGTCTGCCCGATTGGGAACCTGCAACGGTTGCTGTTGCTGCGTGTGTGTGTTTTTTTTTTTTGGGCGCGTTTTATGGACAATCTTATGGCGGTGATTAAAGAGGGTGAGGCCCATGGTGGCATTGGAGGCGAGGCCCAACGCCAACGCCAGCTGCGCAGCCATTGCCACCGTATGCCACACTTTGTTGTTGTCGTTGCTATTGTTGTTGTTGTTGTTATCGTTGCTGTTGTTGTTGCAAAAGTTTACGGCTGCGCACTATGGTTCGTTCCCTCCGGGATTTGTTTGGTTTGCCTTCGTTTAATTGCATTAATTAAATGCATCACAGCCTGTCAGTGAGTGAGTGGGTCGCAACGGGGGCGTTGCCCAAAGGGGGCGTACTTCACGAAAGGGGCAAGGGCAGACAAGCAATGAATTGCTTGTGGGAGGGGGGGAGTTGAAAGTCTTTTTTTTTTTTTAAGTTAAAGACTAGTTTGTAGTGGGGCACAAGTGTCGGTTAGTTGCATACAAATTATGCACATTGTTGTCCGTTGATTGTCTTACCTATGCCACAGCACAAGTTGCAAGTTGCAAGTTGTTGGCTTTTAGACGAGCATATATATATGTATATATATATATATATATCGCAACACATAACCAATTAATTGTGGCTGGTGTCGAGAGTACTTAAATTGCAGTTGGAAATGCAATTTCCTAATTTCAATTTCTACAAATCACAAAAATTCACAATTAAATAATTTAATATATGTTGAACAATAAATTTTAAAATAATATTTAATAAATTTTAAAATTATTTATTGAGTTAGAGAACACATTTGTAGCAACAATTCCTAATATCAATTCCTACAAATCACAAAAAATTCACAATTAAATAATTTAATATATTTTAAGCAATAAATTTTAAAAATATTTTTTTAATATTTTTTAAAATCATGTATTGAATTAAAGAACACATAATTTATAGCTATAGTTGATAATTTAAATTGGACAAATCACAAAAATGCACAATTAAATAATTGAATATATTTTTTATGCAATAAATTTTAAAATAATATTTAATAAATTTAAAAATTGTTTATTGAGTTAGAGAACACATTTGTAGCTATAATTCCTAATTTCAATTTCTACAAATCACAAAAATTCACAATTAAATATTTTAATATATTACAAACAAAAAAATGTCAAAATATTATTAAATGTATTTAAAAATTATTTATTGAGTTAGAGAACAAATTTGTAGATATAATTCTTAATATCAATTTATACAAATCACAAAAATTCACAATTAAATATTTTAATATATTACACACAAAAAAATTTTAAAATATTATTAAATATATTTAAAAATTATTTATTGAGTTAAAGAACACTTCATTTATAGCTATAGTTTATAATTTAAATTGGACAAATCACAAAAATTCACAATTAAATAATTTAATACATGTTGAACAATAAGTTTCAAAATAATATTAAATATATTTAAAAATTATCATTTATAGCTAAAAATATTTTAATTCAACATTTGAAGTGAAACATATATATTTTTAATTACGGAAAGTTATAAATGGATATTAAAGTTAAACTGAAAAAAATTTTTTTACCTTTTAGTTAATTTAATGTTTCATAACTAATTTGATGAACTTTTATGCTTTTAATAGTTGTTCGAGTTTTAATTGTTTCAAATGTACAGTTGCATTATAAACTCAGCTTGTGAGTTTAATTTTTGTTTTAGCCATTATTGCTTTAAGCCGTTAATGGATGAAATTTGCATTTTCCTCGCAATTTCAGCTCAGTATTTATGTTTTTCTAAAAACGTAAGAGTTAAAAATTATAAATAAATAAAATTATGTAGAAATGAAATGAAGAATTATCTATATTTATTTAGAATTAGCAGCTGAAATAATTTATTTTTGAAAATAATAAGTACTAGAAGAAGAAGAAGACTTTTAAATATTAATAAAATAAGTTAAGCTTCGTTTTGTTAATTTATATTTCACATATTTAGTGCGAGCTAAAGTTAAACTTAAGCTTTTTGAACAGGTGTATGGGCGGTGTGTGTGCGTGTGTGTGTGTGTGTGTGTGTGTGTGCTTTCAAGTTAACAACAACAAAGAGCGGCGTCAATCAAATTTACTGTGTGCTGTTAGATCTGTTGGATAGTTTTGATATTAGACTTGGCTTATTGGGCGACTGCTGACAAAACATTGACAAGATCAACAATGGCAGTAAACTGACGAGGCGTACTGTAAATGTTAAGCCCACATGGTATGAACAAAAAAAAAAAAAAAATAACCAAAAGAAAAAACAATAAAAAACGAAGAAAAAAAAAGTTCACTCGAAACACGGAGAAAATTTTGTTTGGAAACGAGTTGCCAACAATGGCGAACAAAGATGGAAGAGAACCGAACCAGCGGTTCCAGGAATGCGCACACCGAGAGCGAAAGCCGGAGACGGAGCTAGAGTTGGAGTTGGAGACGGAGTCGAAGTTTGAGTTGGAGTTGGAGACGGTACAACGGTTTCTTGAGATACGCTGCGTTTATCTGTGCCGACGTCTCCAGTTGTTGTTGTTGTTGTTGCTGTTGTGCAACCTTTTTGATTGACACTATTTACGTGCGGATTGAAGAGAACCAAACCAAATCTTCGAATGTAGCAGCTCCGTTGAGCTGAGCCCACGCATATGAGAAAGTAATTGTTTTGCTCGAGTTCAAATTGATTTTTACTTTCTTTCATGCTCGACTTGGCCAAACACTCACACGGTCCCTGTTCCCTGTGCCTTATGTTTCCCTATGACCATCCCTATACCCATTCCATGCCCTTTCCATTTTCTTCTGCGCTTTGCTGTGTATTCTCAATCCCTCGTTCCTGGCTCTTTGTTTTGTTTAACCTTTCAATTTCTTGAGCTCCGTTTGCGTCTACAAGTTGTATTTTTTTTTTTTTTTTTTTTTTTAAATCTGAGCCGACGCCGCCAACGCCAAAGTCTGTCTATGCTTTGTGTGTGTGTATGTGTGTGTGAATTGGCCTACTGTATGCAACGTGCATAGACAACATGCCCATGTTGATATGTCTTCATTCTTTCAATATTGATCATTGCCGGGATAATCCTTCTTTTTAGCTGCAACAACTTGGAATTGAAATTGGGTCTCGGTCTCCGTCTCTGTCTCTGTCTCGGTCCGCGTTCTGTACGGCGACGGACTGTCTACCTCAGATTCTCATACTCTGCTGCTTGTCCGTCTACGTCTACGTCTCCGACTCCATTGGTGTTGCTCTCTCAGGCTACTTAGAGCACCCGGCTCTGGGTTTGATGTCCAAACAATGCGCCCGTTGAAAGCAACATTGGCATATTGAGATGAATTGTGCATTGGCCCTTTCAATTCATAAGCACATACATATACGCACCTATATATATATACATATATATATATATATATATGTATGTTTCATATTTCAACAGCTAAATTCATAGCTGATTTGCTGTCGATTTGTTCAATTGTTCAAAATGCTTCAATTGAATCCAAACAGCTGCCAATTTTATAGCTCTCTTTTGGGGGGTCGAAAGAAATTTGCGAATTTTGGAGAGACAATGGGAAACCCAATATGATGGCAATTGATGGTGTTGCATGTGTTGCAACTATTCATAGTTTCTGAGGCTCAAAGGTCAAAGATCAAATATGCAAACTGACATTGCAAAGAAATCAAAAGAAACCCTTTCAACGTAAAAGTCATTTTTATTTAACATTTAAGTTTTTAAATCGAACTGAAAATTGCCATTAAAAATATATTTAAGTTATTTATATTTATTTATTTTGATTGCTTGTTTTCTGTTTACAGATTAAGTCACTTTGTAGTTAAATCAATGATAAATTGTAATAAAATAATAAAAGTTCTTCTAATATTTTTTTATATAAATCACATTTTGTTTACAGATATCTTTCTATTCATATTAATTCCCATTGATTCATCATTAAAATAGTTTCAACTTTAGTCAACTTTAATAAATGCTAAATTGTAATAAAATACTAAAAGTTCTGCTAATAATTTGTATAATAAATCAAATTTTGCTTACAGATATCTTTGATGATTGCCATTTCTATTCATATTGTTTCCCATTGATTCATCTTTAAAATAGTTTCAACTTTAGTCAATTTTAATCAATAGTAAATTGTAATTAAATACTAAAATTTCTTCTAATAATTGTTATAATAAATCACATTTTGTTTACAGATATATTTCTATTGATATTGCTTCCCATTAATTATTCATTAAAATAGTTTCAATTTTAACGTAATTTTCCAAGGAGGCACTGCAGCAATACATCAATACATCAATTCATCAATGCATCAATGATTTTCGTTAACTGTTTAATGGTGCAGCTTCTGTGCATTGTACTGATTTAGATTTGGATCTGTGATTGGGCAGCACTTGCAGCACATGTTGATGCCACATCTTGTGTACCCTTTTTGGATGAGGACACTGCTATCTGCCACACCTTGTAAGTTGTAACCTGTGCTGCCTGATTGACCCAGCGTTGACCAGTGCATTGATGTTGCTATTGTTATTGTTGTTGTTGTTGTTGTTGTTGGCCAGTTACCAGTTGGCAGTCAGTTGCCTGCTGTCTGTTTTGCGGCATTGGCTTTCAGATGTTGCGCCTTTCATGTTGTCACCGCAGCGGAGTGAAAAGAAACCAAAAACCAGAAGCGTATCGAAACAGATCGAGGCAACACGACAGACAACCCAAAAACCCCGAATACAAAAACCCAAAACCAAAACCAAAACCCAAAAACCGAAACCAAAACCAAAATCAAAATCTTGAGACCCTTGCACGCGCCCGTAATTAGATGGAGAGGCTGCGGCTCTCGTCCAACTGGGGATCTTAGGGATCTCGGCCAGCGCTTGGCCAAGCCGCTGTGTTTTGGGCGTGTTTGGCTGAACAAATTTGTTAAGAGCTCCAACAGCGAAAGCGGCTCCTTTTTAGTGTTGCTGTTGCTGTTGCTGCCTGCTGTCCTTGCACCTTTTGGTATGCAAATTGGCTTTGTTGTTGTCACTCGGCAACACGGCAACACCAATAATAACAGCAGCAACAACGGCAGGCAGCAGGCGGCAGGCGGCAGGAATGTGCATAAATTTTGCCAGTGTATTTTGAATGGGCTCCAAAGCAGCTCCCATAAAATTATGAGCAACTGCAGCAACGACACGGACGATGACGCAAAACGTTGCAAAAGGGCAGCGGCGGAGTGTGCGGTGGGCAAAGGAGTGGGGGGAACAGGTGGAGATCCAGGGACACGGACTCGGACACGGACACGCATTCACAGCTCACAGTTCGCATTCTCAAATTATATGCGATCATTAAATGTCTTCGACAAAAATGAGCATAAAACTCGCACACGGCACAAATGAAAATAAATTAAAGTAAAGCAAAGCAAAGCAAAAGCGATAACTAAAATACAAAACACCAAAACAGGCTCACAACGCACTTCAAAATACCCTAAACTCAAATATAAGAAAAAATAATTCCAGAATTCAATTGAGCAAATAAATTAATTATTTTTATATATTTTAACTTTTAAATTGATTTTTTGCTACACTTTTGGACATATTTTCTAATTCGAAAAATTCGCAGTTCTCCAATAAACAACTTCACCAAGTTAAGATCAAACATTAATAAATTTATTTTGCTAAAAATAGTTTATAAAAAAAAAGAAAGTGATTGAAAAAAAACACAAGCCAAAATTTTGAAATATTAATGTTTCCATTTTATAATTAGCATTTTTGTATAACTAAAAAATAATTAAAAATATCTAATATGACATTGTTATTTTTTTAAAGAACTTTTATTAAGAACATTAAAAAAGGGGAATTTTAGTTAAAAGTTGGACCATTAAAAAAAATTTTAAAAATGCAAATTTAATAAAAAATAAACCAAAATTTTGAAATATAAATGTGTTCATTTTATAATTCAACTTTTTTTATTACTAAAATGTAATTATATGTAACATGAATTTCTTATTTTTTTTTTTGAATTGATATTAAAAACTTCTGATATAAAAATGAGAATATAAATGTAGTTTTAGTAAGCAATTAGATAATTAAAACAAATTCTGTAAATGCAAAATTAATAAAAAAAAAATAAACCAACATTGTGAAATATAAATGTCCATTTTATAATAAAAATTTTGTATTACTAAAATATAATATAACAATTTGAAAATTAAATTGTTATTTTTTTAAAGTATTTTTATTGAGAACATTAATATAAAAATGAGAATTAAAATGTAGTTTTAGTAAGCAGTTAGATAATTAAAACAAATTCTGTGAATGCAAATTTAATAAAAATTAAACCACAATTTTGAAATATAAATGTGTCCATTTTAAAATAAACATTTTGTATTACTAAAATATAATGTAACAATATGTAAATTTAAATTGTTATTTTTTTAATGTATTTTTATTGAGAACATTAATATAAAAATGAGAATTAAAATGTAGTTTTAGTACGCAGTTAGATAATTAAAGCAAACTCTGTAAATGCAAATTTAATAAAAAATAAACCAAAATTTTGAAATATAAATGTTTCCATTTTATAATAAAAATTTTTTTATAACTGAAAAATTTTTATATTTGTAATTAAAAAACAATTAAAACAAATTCTGTAAATGCAAATTCTGTGAATGCCATTTGAAATTTGCATTAAGCTCCAACTTGGAAAGGGTATTGAAAAGTCAAATGAATTGTTGGAGCTGCTGAGATGCTTTCATTCGCTGTTTGTGTTTTCTGCTTTGTATTTGTATTTGTATTGCTTGGATTTGACTCGAGTTGAGTTGGGACCCACATCAAGGCACCGCCAGATGTAGCTCTCTCTCTCCCTCTATCTATCTGTCTCCCTCTCGCTTTCTGTTTCTGTCTCTCTCTGTGTTATTCGTGCTCTCTTTCTCTATCTTTGTATGAGTCATTAGGCCAAGTGCCCAACTGGTCAACAGTTCAACTGGCCAACTGGCCGACTGGTTGAGCCCAAAACTGAAAGCTGCAAATGCGTCTGGTGCTGGGTCTGTGGCTGGGTTTGTGGCTGTGACTGGGGCTCGGCCTAAGCCCAAAGATTTGGGGGCCTCCATGTTGTTCTTGTGTGGCTCAGCGATCGTTTCGTCGACGCGTCGCTTGGCATTCAGAAGCAAATAAGTCACGTGAATAAGATTTCTCGCATAATAAATTATCGAGGCTGCTCAATGTCCAGCAACGGCAGCAGCTGTGGCAGAGCTTAAGAATGCGCTTCTGTGCAACGCCAAGAGTCCAAAAAAAAAGAAGAAGAAAAAACAACAACAACAACAAGAAGAAGCAGAGCCAAGCAGAGCAGAACAGATCGGAAGAGGTCTGCAGCCGCACAACATATTATTGTGACCCGTAAATGATACAAAAATTGTGTGTCATTAATAAGCGGCACAGCGTGCAGCCCAAAACGGCAGCACCCCAACCACCCAGCTCCATGCCCCACTCGCTCTTTTGCTAAGCCCCCCCAATGGCAACTGCGACACATGCACTGCGAGAAACAAGTGAGTTGAAAGACAACTTTGCATTGCTTATTTAAATTTTATTTCTTTTATTTTTGTATTTGCTGCAAATCAAATATTTCATATTAATTAGGCTATAAAATTAGCAAAACCTTCATAAAATATTCTTGACTTATTTTTTTTACAGTGCAGCACTTGCAGACTGACCGGTGCTAGGAACCGGCTGCAGCTTGTCGTTGTCTTCTACCCCCAAAAAAAAACTCCACTAACCACAAGCGCAGTTCTAGCCAGGAGTCACAGGGCGTCTCACAGGGTGGTCCCTGTTGTTGCTGTTCTTCCTCTTCTTCTTCTTCTTCTCGTTAGTATTGCTTGTTTTGTTTTTGTTGTTTTGGGGCCACTTTTCCAATCGTTTGATTGATTTGCCGTGTTATGGGAAAATTTGATGTGCCGTCCAACGATGTCAACGATTTGTTAAACGATTTTGGTTAATATCTGCATCGCAGCGGATTACAAAAGGCTAACAGCACTCGACATGGCTAACAGCACTCGACATGGAACTTTCTATCGAGGAGACGCCCCATCGAGCAATCATCGTGGAATCATCGAAAAAAAAAACAAATGTTTTTTAGCTTCTTTGGGCTCAGGAATCCATCAATAAATTAAGTGCACCTCTCGTCCTGTAATGTAATCCACTTGCGTTCCTTGGGATTTGTAATGGTAATTGAGACAACTGTAAATTTTGCTCAAATTGTGGCTTTAAATTTTCACATCATATTAACAAGATTATTATTAAACGATATTTATGCAGTTATAATGATTAAAAGCAGTTAAAAGAAATGATTTTTATTAATATAAATACAATAAATTTATGCACACAAATTGACTATTAAATAAATAATAAATTATTACGTTAAATAAAATATTCTTATGCACACAAATTGACTAATAAATAAATAATAAATTATTACGTTAAATAAAATATTTTTATGCACACAAATTGACTAATAAATAAATAATATATTATTATGTTAAATTAAATATTTTTATGCACACAAATTGACTAATAAATAAATAATATATTATTATGTTAAATTAAATATTTTTATGCACACAAATTGACTAATAAATAAATAATATATTATAACGTTAAATAAAATATTTTTAACAATAAATTTATGCACACAAATTGTCAATCTAGTAAATAAATAATAAATAATTATTGCTATCTTAACTTAAACCAGAAATTGGTTTTATAATAATTAAATAGCATTAAATTAATAATAATCATATATTAATACCACATTTAAACCTGATGAACTTGAGTTTTTGACATGTACATTTTCCAAGCTGCTAGAAAATGTGATCTTTAAGCAGATTTCAAGCTAATAACGAAATAATAAATAATAATAAATTACAAAATTAATTATTAATGCAAAATGTTGCAGTTGAGTATTTGAAATGAATAAATTCTTTAAACTGACATTGATTGGCTCTGACTTATTGTGAATTTTAACTGTACAATATATATATATATATATATATTAACTGTATATATATATATGTACAATAGTTATACCAGATCTTTGATACCAATTAATATATAATTATAGGAAATATTTAAAACACACTTTTCGAGTGATTCTTGCAGAGCGCATAATAAATTTACAATAAATTAAAAAAGTTGTCTCCGATTTTATAGAACTCTTTAAAAAAAAAAAAAAGAATTTCAGATGTGAAGAGCATTTTTATTTTATATCATTAAATATCTCTGTCAATAAATAATACAAAAAAAAGGGAAGAATTCATTTATTATGAAGAGGAAACAGGAACTCAATTGCACAATTGCAACAGCAAATGATGTTGCCACCGAATTGGGACCACCTCCAAAAACACTCTTTCGCTCTCTCCAACTCTCTATAAATCTGCTTTTGCCGTCATCTTGGTCATATCCGGTCAGTTGAGTCACGGAATGAATGAGGACAAGTTGCTGCGGCAAGTGTCTATGTCTATCTGCAGAAACCGCACAGTGCCGGATTTGTTGTACCGGAATAGAACTGGGAAACATATAGGTAAGACTGTTGCACAGATGATTTGTACGGGGCAGGGGAGACAATGCGACAAATGCTGAGCGGCTTCCTGTCGCATTGTTGTGACCAATAATTGGTTGGTAATTGTTAATTTAGATTGCGACCGAAACGGCCTACACCTGAGCCACTGACCCCGGGTGTGACTGACCTTTGACAGAGGCAGTAGCAGAGGCAGAAGCAGAGGCAGAGACACAGGCAGAGGCAGAGGCAGTGGCAGTGGCAGAGGCACATTTGAAGACCAGTTGCAGTCGCGCAATTGTTCCAGTTGACAGCCACACATAAATTATAACTCAAAATGAATTGGTTGCCCAAATATGCCCCATCCATGGACCGTTGTTATCTGAGAAATGTGGAAATTAGAAAAATGAATTAGTGATGCAGCGCGGGGAGTGGCAACAACAACAACAACAAAAACGACGAACTTTCGCTGTTTCCCTACGATTTCTTTCAACATTTTCTTCTCTTTCATAAAAAAAAAATGAAGAAGAAAAAAATCCAAAAATACAACAAATAAAAAAATAAAAAAATGCATTTTTTTTATGTGCATTTGATTCATTAATTCATAGCAGCCTCAAATCTACATGATGATGATGATGATGATGATGAACATAATCATAAGCATAATCATGAGTTGGTTCGAGCTCACGGGGTGTCCCCCTTTGTTCATGCCCCTGCCCCTGCCCCTGCCCCTGCCCCTGCCCCTGCCCCTGCCCCATGCACCCCCTCCTCCACCCCCGTCCCTTCCACTGACACTGCCACTGTCCTGCTATGCAGCCAGGCAGTCGGTAGCCAGTTCGATGTGTGTTTAATATCTGTTTTATTGCCATTGAATTAGTGCCCTCTGTCAGCATTTAGGGATCTTAATTTATATACGAGCAGCAATGAGCGTGACTCCATAACGAGCACGGCTTCCTGGGCCATGCGGATGCCGACCCCTGCCCTCTGCCTCCTACTGCCGACTATTCCGACGCTGACGCTGACTCCTTCTCCTAGTTGCTGGCGACTGTTACGACCTCTGGCAGATGCAAAGGTCAACACACACACACAAACACACACTCACGCACACTAATCCCAAATGATGGCCGCCCTGCCAGACTGACTGTCGTCGTAGTCGACGTCTCGTCCGAGTTTGCCGCTGCCACATCCACGTCCTTAGCCAAAACAATTATAGTTGCTCATAAAAAAATAACAAAAAAAAATGAAGAAGAAGTGGATGGGGGACCGAGAGAGAGGAAGTCGTCCAGGCATAAAAAATAGTTACGTTCAAGTTGTCCCATTCCCATTCCCATTTCCATTCCCATTCTGATACCCAATTTGATACCGCATTCCGAATCTCGCCGAAATGACGATTCGTCGCGGGCGGCGAGGAACGTGCAAAAAACAACAACATTGTGTTTGAGGGCCAAGCAGGCATTGTGTGTGCTGCTCATGGAGTGTGAGTCAACTACACACACACACACACAAACACACACATTTATGTGTTCCTTAGCCCATAGAAAATGAGTTCCTGCCTCGCGCGCACATGCGTGCCAAATGATTTTGGCCGCAATATTTTTTACCGGAAATCACAAAAATCACTTAAATATATATATATATAAAAAATCTTTACATATATATAATTTATATACGTGTCATATAAGTTTTGTGTAAATTTCGTGATTTCCTTTTAAAAATATATTTTTCTTTTGCCTTTTAATTCGCATTTTAAAATCACTTTCTTGATTTGAGCTTATAACTGCTTTCTATAAAATATTTAATAACAATTTTTAATAATTTATAATTAATAATAATTTAATACTTTTAGAATGTGAAATTATTCAGTAATTCAAGTTTTGAATTCTTTATGTGCGATTTCTAACTTAAGAATACGAAATTTCTTTAGTCAATATATTTTTTCAGAAATTAAATGGTTATTTCAATAATATTTTAAATTATCTATCTTTTTCGCTTGTTTTAACTTTTCTTATCTTATTTTATAATTATCTATATCATATTTCCATATCTATAAATTCGAAATCGGACGACGGAAGAAGAAAAAATAACAAATTTTGTAAATGTACTAAAAAATAAAGGTTTATATTTCTTTCACAAATATCTTGTATTATTATAAGTTTATTTAAAATATAAGCAATAATTCTTTTTTAAAATTTCTTATAAATTGTATATTAAACATAATTATTAAGAATTAGTTTTCAATCTATTTAATTTCAATTTAAGAACACTTTAAATTTATTTATATAATTGATTGATATTATTTATATATATATTTATATTGATGGGCATTTATAATCTGACCGTCTCTAATTCAATTTATCTGCTTTAATTTTATTTATTTATTATTATTAATATTATTATTGATGAAACTTGAATATCGTTTGAATCGCATTATTATTTATCTTGGACAAAACTCTCCAACTACATTTTTAATGCTTTCTTTTTTAAATAAATCGCGCTTAAAATCGAGAATTCTGCATTTTTATAAGGGGTTTCATTTATATTCATCTAAGGGTTGAAAGATAATTTAATTATCTTCTATGTCATGCAAAATAAGCTTAAGCTGTGAAAATTAGGTTATCAGAAAAATGCTCAACTTACAAAATATAAGCTATAGATAAAAACTTGACAGGATTCTTAAATTAATTATGAGAATTGTTATTTTTGTGTTTTTATTTATTTAATTGCATTAATACAATTTTCATTTAGAGTGCACAAATAAATTTTTTTTAGCATAAATTCAATAAACTTTATTAGATCTAAATAGCTTTTATTAATATCTAAAATTTAGTTTTGCTAAAATTAGCCAAATATTTCATATGTATATTACATAATTAAAGACAGTTCTTGGAATTGAACTAATAGTTAACAATATAATATTTATTTTTTTTATGTATAATTACTAATAATTTTTTGCTTAACTAATGTTGATCATCTAATTTACTATTTATTATATTTACTATTTTTTACATATTAATTTTTTTTTTGCTATATCATTTCTCAATTGCTGCTTCCTATTTATTTTGTATTTGAAAAGGCGTTTTTCTCCAATTAATTTCTTGCCTTCAGCTCAGTTTGCGATATTTGAGCAGTTCTGCAGCCAATTAGCGATTGGGAAAAGGCCGTTTTGCGAATGCGATCCCCGATTGATACCCGGCAGGCTGCAACTCGACGTTTCCAACTCATCGCTTTCAATTTGTATCAAATATCGGCAGCAACATTCGACAAACAACATTTGATTGTTGGGAAACTATCTATTCAAAAGGACTGTTTGCATTGCGAGCAGCAGCAGCAGCAGCAACAATTGAAAGGTGCACTCGACCCGACATTTTTATCCATGTGTGTGTGTGTGTGCAGCATATATTTATATTGTGTAGCGTCAAATTTGCAAGGCTCGCTAAATTGCACTCGGTAAATTGCCTGAGGAGCTGCCGGCAAAGAAGTCAGAAGTCGATAAAGTGTGTCAAACGTGGCGCAGAAGCAGCTACCAGGATCTGCATCCATTCTTCTTCTTCTTGTTGTTGTTTCTGTTTTTTTTTATGTAGTTGCTTTTTTGCGTATTTGTATTTTTGGGTCTTCTTTCGGCTCAAGCTATCCTTTTGGCTTTGCTGCTTCTGTTTGTTTATTTTTATTTTTATTTGTATTTTTCATTTCATTTTGCTCCTTTTGATTTGAGTTTCAATTGTTTTCAAGAACATTCAAGTGGAAGTCCCTTGAGTGATTGTGCAGCTGTCCCGCTCACGCTCATTAAACCACCTGCAGCCTCCAACTCGCTCTCTGCTCTCTGTTCTCTCTCTCTATCTGCATCTCTTTCGCACTCTCGTCTTAGATTTCGTTTGTTTGTTGCGTTTTGCATGCAAAATTTGTTTGCAGTTTGCTTTCATTGTTCACATTTTTGTTCATTGTCATACGATTTTCAAATGTAAGCCTCATTCCCATTCCCATTCCCCTTCCCATTTTCCATTTCCATTCGCATTCGCATTTCCATTGGCATTTCCATTGCCATTCTGATTCCCATTCTATTTGGCATTTTTATATTTATCCTCATCTCCTCAGCTCAACCGAAATCCCAAATTCGGTTTTGTTCGCAACTGTTTTGGTTTTATTTTGTTTTTGTTTTTGGTTTTTGTTTATGTTTTGCTTTGTTTCATTCTCATTTTCCTTTCAGTTGCTGCAATTTGCATGCGGTCGTTTTTCCTCAAGTTTATCATTTTCACTCGCATCCATTGAAGTTGACATGCATTTTTCATCTCTCATTTTGTATTTGCCATTTTGCATTTTGTATTTCGTATTTCACATTTCACATTTCCCATTTACCCATTTTACCATTGTTTGACAATCATCAGGCAAATTGCGTGGCCTGTGTTTCCATTTGTGTTTAGCATTGATCCCTCGATAATGAACTCACCAGTGTCCAATATTTAATGCTTAATCTTCATCCTCATGGTCATCATCATTCTCATTATACACATCCTTGTCGTCATCGTCCTGTCATCATCCGTGGCATTATTACGGCTTCTCTTTGATAACAATTTCATCGTAGATAACTTTTCTTACGCCTCTCTTTAAAATATATTTTATTATTATTAATGTATATTTCTTAAATTACAATTAATCATACACAAAAATACTTTAATTTTTAAATTTAGTATAAACTACGCTTAAAACTCAGGAATATATTTTAAAGTTCGCATTTTAGTTTTGCATTTACAACAAAAATTTATTTATTATTAATTTATTTTCTTACTTTATAATTTGAATTTGAAATGACAAAGTTATTTGCAGCGACTTTGATTTTATTTTATTTCAGCGCTCAGACACAATTTTTGATTGGCTCAAGTAAATAATTAAATATTAAATAGATTTATTTTCATTTTAAATTGAAACACAAACTTTTAGTAAAACAATAAGAACAATAAAAAGATGAGCACAAATTACATTATAAAACTATTGAATAAACAAAAAAAATATTATAAATAATAAATTGTTTTTTTTTTTAAATGCTTATTCATTTATTTATGTTGAAATAATGCTACATCTGCGCTTTATTTAATATTGCCGAATTCTAAAATACTTAAAAAATAAAATCGAAATATTTAAAGAGACTTTAAAGCTTGTAGCTCTAGAATAATTAAAGATTTTTCGCAGACACTTAAAGTAATTACTTAATTCAAGATAAAAAAAATGACGCAGTGCTTTAATTAAAAATAATTTTAGAGTAAATTGAATATTATGCGCCTTAAAATAGGCAACACATGCGAATTGCGAATTGCAAATGCACAGCTGGGGAAACACACACGCACACACACTGACACACAGGCAACAGTTAATAACATGAAAGCAGTTAAAAAAAATATATATAAGCAGTTGGCATAACGATGAGAAAAAAGATTAACGCATTCAAACTACATTATTAATTACAGATAATTAAAGTTTAATTAAGAGCGCAACTTTTGCTCTGCTGTTGGCCTTTCAAGGTTGCGCCTTAATCATTGTGTGTGTGTGTGTGTGTGTGTGTGTTGGTGAACGTATTCAAACCTAAGGTATATATATATATATATACATACATACATACATATGCATGCATATTTAACTTGTGTCGAAGTGTTTGTGTTTTTCATTTAATGCCCACAAACGAAACAACAACAACAACAACAACAACAGCAGCGACAAAAGTCAGAAATAGACAAAACAACAACAACAACAACAATCCGCAATTTGTAGTGCATTGCAGTTGCTGTTGCTGTTGTTTTTGTTGCAATTTTGTTTGTCTGTTTAATTAAAGCAATATGTGGCCTCGAGGAATGTTGGGTTAATTGACTCATCACTTATACGACAAACGAAGCCCAAGCAAACAAACAAACAAGCCAACACACACACACACACACATGCACACACAGGCACACACACAAAATGGGGGAAACATAAGCGTCGCAGCAGTTGGCATACGCACATAACGGTTTTGGGGGGCGTTGCCAAACGGGTTTCGTCATTTGTGGAGCTTGTGCGCAGCAGCTAATGGCGTTGGCCAATCGCAGCTGTGGATGTTGTTTGCATACGCCCACACATACACATATTGAATGCGTGCCACACACACACACACACACACACACAAGCGCAGCACTGGGAAAACTGGTAATATGCCAACGCTCGGCAAATAGTGGTTATTGCCTTGGCTTGTGCGCCGCCAACTTCAAGTGGGAACAGCTGTAGCGCGCACCTCACTTCACTCCAGCAATGTCTCTCAGAGGGCGCAGCCAACTTAGCGTGAGTACCAAATTTGAGCACTGTCCGCGTTGCCAACTACTTACACTAAACGATTAGTTCTCATTTTTAATCGATTAATCATCGATAAAAGGTAATTATATTGCTGAGTAGGAGTCGAACGCATCTGCGACGCGGGAAATTTGATAACTACATTTTGCTCGTATAAAAAAAAACCAAAAATAATTATATTATTTTCTTCTTTATACGTACACAATTTTCATATTAATGGTAAAAAAAAATTCTTGTTTTTAATAACCTAAGTTAAAAATCATGTACGGATCGGTAAAGCTGTAACAGTCAAATAACAGTTCCTTTTGAGCAATAATACGACACTAACAGATCATTTTAGCGACAACAGTGAGCCAATCTAACATAATACGCTTTGTCCATAAACAAAAAACAACTCTGACACTCGACAAGCAACGACAATGTAAACACACACATATCAAATGAGCAGCGAACAAGTTGCTTGGGACTTTATTTTGCTCTGCCCGCGATAAGTTTGCTTTTGCCGTGACTGTGTCGACTGCTGAAGTTAGATACGTGCGTGGTTATTATTGTTTATCGTAGTAGCATTGTTGTTGTTGTTACCGGTCAGTCAGCAAAACGATAGACATTCCATTTCTATTTTGTTTGCAATCGCGATTCGCGAGTCCGCGACTCATTTCGCAGGCAATCTGTGTGCGAGATCGGTGACCTGCTAGTGACAGTGCTGTTAGTTTGGCTGTTAATGCGGTTGCTGCTTGTGATAAAAACATGGAAATGAATCATTCAACTCGGCACCGCAAATCATAAATAAATAATTTGTGTCAACCAAAAGCAAGAGCAAAATCTAGACAAAGCGACATTAAACGAAACCGACACAGAAGGGGGAGGGGAACAGTTTAGCACGCTCATATATAGAAATATATAAATTATTAAGTACAGCGTCAATTATCAATTGAAATTCCTCTTCTTCATCTTCCTAACGACAAATGTGCCCAAATAGTGTAAACAGTGCATATAAATCTTTTTTATTTTTTATTGTGTCTATGTTTGTGTATGTGTGTGTGCTTTTTATGTGGGCCAACGACACAAATTTTGCATAAGTGCATAGAAATTTACAGCTGTTCGGCGACAAAAGCAAAAGGTAAAAGTTTGTTGTGTTTCTATTTTTATTTTTAAATCTCTTGGTGTTGGGTTAATTTGCATAAAATTCATAACGTATACAAAACATTTAAATCCGTGTTGAAAATAATAACAAAACAAGAGAAGAGGAGAGAAGAAAGAAACATGCATCCATCCATCTCTGTCGAGCAATCGCTCTCTTTATCGCTGGCTCTCTTATTAACCTTTAGGCGTGCGCCCGCATTATCTTTTTGAAAAAAAAAACATGCCTTAAAAATGCACTTCATTCATATACCATATGTATATATGAATGTGTGTATGCCGATTTTATGTTATGTGATCGATCTTCCATTATCTAAGTCTTAGCAGTTGCTTAACAGCGATTGAAGCAAACATTTTTATCTGCTCTCTTGTGAGTTGCATTGCATATGTGTGTGTTGGTTCTCTAGTATATATATGAATGCATTCATACAGTCTTAAGCGTTATATTGTATTACATTGTCGCTTTGCCACAAAATATTGTTGTTGTTATGTCCATTACTTACGACTTTTATCATTCAAATATCGAACAGAGGCAGAGCAAAAGAGCGTGAGAGAAAGTAGAAGTCAAACTTAAATGTAAACCCGTTATCGCTCTCTATCTCTCTCTGTTCCTCCGATTCATTATGCGTATGAATGTATACGTTTGGATATGTTTATTTATTGGATGCACACTGTCCACCTGTTGCCGCAAAATGGGACACGCTTTGACCGTGGGACCCAATTCGCATTCGCATTTTGGTTCTTGTTTGTTTTCGTTGAGCACGACATTGTTTCTAACGCTTTTAATTGTTTGGCAATTTGAGACAATTATAAACATATTAAATTTGATGCCACTGACACACATTCATATATATGTGTGTGTGTGTGTGTGCGTGCGCGTGCGCTTGTTGATTTTTTGCAAATTGTTTATCCAAACGGTACATAATAAATATTTAGCTTTGCTTTTGTTTTTAGTGAATCAATCGCAACAATAATTCAACTAACCGAAGATTCAAAAGCTCAATACACCAACAAAAAGCTGAACTTCAAATTTAACTTTATAGCGATGCTTGACTTGCATATACCCTATAACTTAGTCCATTTAAAAAATATAAGAGGAAAAAAATCTAAAATTTTTTTCTTTAAAGTGGGAAAGACATTTTTCACTGACCAGCTCTCAATTTTGCTTACAAGGTACATAAAAGCACACTGAAAAGTTGTCATTTTTTTATACTCACTCCACTTCTCAACTTGTTGCTCACACAAAAGAACAAGGTACAATTGCAGACAAGAAGAAGATGAAGAACAAAAACAACAATAACAACAACTGGCCGACTGGCTGACAAGCCCAAAAAAAACCAGATAGATGGGTCACCATTCGCAGCAAACACGTTGCCTTCAAATGCACAGCGTACAGACACTCATACAGAGACACTCTCTGTCTGGCTACGTATGAGTATGTGCATTTATATGCATGCATGCACACGCACACATGCGCATTTAGCTACAAATCAACTTTGTAATTCTTTGTCTGTCAGCTAATCAAGCAACGCCTGCGTCCCCTTAACCACTCACTCACTCGGTCTCTCTCGGTTTCTCTCTCACCCACTCTCTCCTCTATTTCGCATTGACTCTTTTTCAATTCTATTCATGTTTTGCTTGCTGTATTGAAATACTGTTTTGTTGTTGTTGATGTTGCTACGCAGGCGCGTCACAATCAGGTGAAAATATTGAGAAAATGTTATCTTTAAAACTTGGTTAGTTTCATGGCAAAGAGTTTATTTATTTATAGCGAAAGAAGATCTTGTATCGACAACAATTAAATAAGTCAATATAAGTTTTGGTTTGTTATATGTAAAAAAAATTAGAAATCTATTGATCAGCTCTCGCAATAAAGTATATATATATTTATGATTTATTTTTTTGTTTATGATAATACATTTGTGATCTGAATTGCAATAGAGTTGCTGCTGATCAGTGGTAATTTCTTTCTGCTCTGCTTGGTCAGCACATACACACATTGACATTCATATGAATTTGGGGTTGCTTATAATGAAACTCGAACCCGTGCGGCATCAGCGTCTTTTGCTGGACAGATAATCTTTATAAGTACAAAAATAAACTCATATTTGCATATACTCGTATATTTTTGCATACATATCGTTATGTGATTCACACTTGCAACCACAAATGAAAGCCAGCCAAATAGCAACAAGAACAAATTCGCTGCAAACAAGAGCTGTCAAATGTACTCGTTAAAGGGCAAGTGAATCATTCACTTACTTTCCTCCACTCCAATCAAAGTGTAAATTTTCTTTCTGTGCTTTAGTTCAGTTAACTTTGCCGATAACTCGAAAGAACACAAAGCTGCTCACTGAACTATGTCAAGCATATTTATATATATGCACATATATATATATATAATATATATAATATATATATATAAGGTGCGTAGTTATAGAAATGTACATTTGACAAAAATAGACTTGTCTATTCAATTCAAATTTCTTTCCCTTAATGAGAAACAAATTTACTATTTAGATTATTATTATTAAGTATCTTTAAGTTGTTATAACTTAACGCTTATGTTTTTAATTTTTTTTACTATTATCGACAAAGTTTTCTTATTCGCATGTATTTAATTATTGTGGTCTGTCAGCTTTTGTTTATTTATAAACAACTGATAACTCAAAGCAGCCACAGATTTGCCTCTGTTCGCCTGGTTTATGGAATGCTCAGAGCTGCGCTTGGATTTACAATGCGTTATCGCTGTTACAGTATATATAGCTTACCTATACATATATATATATATATATATATATATATATATACCTTACCTATATGTATATATTTATATATATTTATACAGTTTTGCCAAGAATCTTTTATTCAAATGCATTGTAAAACTTTAAATGACTTATTTAAAAAATCATTATTTCTTTATGCCGGCACACACACTTTGCAATTAGATTAAGTATATGTATATATATATATGTATATAATATAGTTTTAGAAATGAACTCACATCTTTGAAGAGCAGCAAAATACACAAAACATCTAATTTTGTCATCTGCAACTCAAACAAATTTGCAACTGTTTTGCGATAACTACAAGATAAGCCAACATATATATTTGTTGTCATAAATTGTTGTCTTATTACATGTACAGTTATATATATTTATATATTTATCAAATTTATTGTGAACTTGAACTACTTGGCAACTAGTTTCTTTCGTCTTCCTTTTTTTATACTTATTTCTATTGTTAAATTTTAATTTTTAATCTAGAAGCCAAAGTCCAATCCCCATAGAAGGAGTGATTAATGAGGAATGGTTAATGGATTTATCGAGCTGCTCATTCATGCCTTAACAGTAAACACAAAACCAATATATACATATATATATGTATGTATATATATGACTCTCCATTCGATATACCCAAGATGTGAACTATAATTGTACTCATTGATTCATTTAGACGTGAAACAATTGCTTCAAGCAGCTTTCCGATTAATCACCAAGTCGACAATATTATGTCGAGTGGGAGTGGAGTGGTGAGTGGGTGGAGGTAAGAAGGTAGGGGGGATGCAGATGAGTTGCTGTTCCAAGAAAATGCTTCACATGATGTAGCCCAATTAGAATTTGATTTGCGTCGTTGTGGATGGTGATGGTGATGGACTCTCTCTCTCTCCCACTCTCTCGCACTCTCCTCGTCGCTCTTGTGTCCATGATTCAGTCGTGCAACAGATGCATCAGACGCATTGTCATATGCAAGTTCATTCATCCATTTATTCAAGTTGTTGCGGAAAGCAGCAACAACATTAATAATAACAACAGCAACAACAACAACAACAACAAGTTCATTAACATTGTAAACAAAATGATTGAGCCAGCTGCAGCTGCCCAGCACAACTTTCATTTAAAGTGCTGGGCACTTAAGCAACAAGCAACATCCACAACATGAACCATATCCATCCCAAATTCCACCAAATGTCCAAATGGCCAGGTTCCGGGGAGATCACAGTACTAAGGCATCTGTGGACTGTGTTAATTGTATTCCTTAACTGGATAATTGTAGACTCTGTGCACTCTTATAAAATAGGTAAAGGTGCTGATAAACCATAATAAATGTAATCTATATGGATTTATAGCTTAACACATCAAATATAGTGTTCGTTATCGTATCGGCCGATTTATTTTTTTTATGCCTTACGGCTGGAATCTGCAATATATACTCAAATTTATTTTTTTTAATCTTTTATATGTGATTTTTTATATCTTTGTTGATTTGTTGTTTTCGAACTTTGCTCAACTTTAAATTATATTCTTAATATTAATGTTAAAATATAGTTGAAACTTTTACTCTTTCTAAAATTGTTGTTCATAGCTATTTTTATAACGTTAATTGGAACTTCGATTAATAATTTGAATTTCTACTTTACGAAATTTCGAGAGTGTAAGAAATGTTAATAGTGGAATAGAGCTTTTAATTTATAGAGTCTTATTTTAATATAGCTTTATTTGTATTTTTATTTTTGAGAAATACAAATCAATTTTACGAAGAAATTCAACTTATATTTTGCTGCATATTCGAAAGTGTCGTTTTACTTCCTGATTCTGCACAATTGACATTATACTCAGTATAAAAATACTTTGAATTGAGACTTATAAATAAATGTATATATATATTATATATATATATATATGTATATATATATTTAGCATTGGATGCACCTGGCCAATGAGCAAAAGCAATTGTGCGACTTTCTTTGAATTCAGGTCAAAGAATATCTTGCTGTGAGTGTTGCTTTGTGTTCGATTGTAAAACTGAGCATAATATAATTATATATATAAATATATATATATATATAGGTATATATATGTGCGTGCAGCTTGAATGGTCATTGGAAGTTGGCTTTCTTTGTGAATTGGTCAAGTTTTAGTGGCATTATTAAAGACTTTTATTTTTGCTGTGCTGCAACCGGACACAGATGGAGAATAAAGTTTGTAAGCGATCAAAGCAGAAAGTGAAAGCCAAATGGGCAATTAATGATGCCTATCTTTATATATGTATATATTATTTATATATCTATATATCTATCTGTCTATCTTTCTATACATCGCCGGCGATTGTCGTTTAAGTAATTGGCCAAAGAGGAAACACGTCTCTGGCATTTTCGCCCAGTTTGTATTTTTCGCTTTGCTTTTTTTCTTCTGCTTGAATAGAGTATGTCGATTTGTATTTATCTATATTCCACATTCTACACGATAAGTTTGTCCAAATTATTCCTTCCTTCATTTATTTATCATTCTTCAAGAGGAGCACATTAAATTGTCGTGTTTTAAATAATTGTTCAGTTTTATTGTTCACTTTGTCAGATTTCTTTCTATGATAATTTGCACTTAAATATGCAAAACTTAAACTAAGACTACTCAAGAGATAAACGCCTATAATTGATCAAGTCAAACGGGAACTGGGGTCACCTCGCTCCGCTCCAATGCTAGTCGCAGCAGACGTCTCTCTTCCAGTTGCTGCAGCTGCTGTGCGACGAGCATCCGATGCAGCAGCTCCACTTTGTCATAGGTCGAGTCTGTGGCATGCTGCTGTGTAAGTGGGCGATGCACCTCCTGCTGATGCTGTTGCTTGTTCCAGCTCACTGGTGGCATCTTTGTCTGCTTCGTTGTGCAGCAGATTGGGCCAAGGAACTGTAGCAGCAGGCAGTAAAGAAGCTCCCACAAATTGTGCTTGAGATTTGTAATCCGTTGCATGTTCTTGTTGCTACACTGCGTTGCTGGCGTTAACTGTGCCACTTCTGTGGATTAGAACTCTCTTATATATGCTTGCAACATATGCAACAGGTAGCGTTACTTGTCCACATCCCAAATCCCTTGCCTGCCCTTAACTTTTGAACCCACCCAAACGTACCCTTCTCCCATATGGTCTTGGTAATCTCCTAATTCCAGGTAAATAACAATAAAAAGAAAAAACCCCAAATAAAAGCGATAATCCTCTATATATACAAACCATAATAAAAAGTCGTAAAAATCCTTTAAAAAAAATAATGTTTCGAAAGTTCTCAATCCTCTTTTCTCCTTCATGTGCATACATCATCTGTACATACTAAGATGTAATTATATAATATAATAAATATAAGAAAACTTGGCTTAAGGCTTGTAAATAATTTTAAAAAGAACTATTTCTTCATCGATTTAGTTAGTCTTAATCGGATCATCGGTGAAATCGATTGATATTTGGTCTATATCCTTTATATATATATATATATTTAATGCTGGTTTTGTGTATATACATTTTCATGCTTATGCGAAATTCTTCTCGCTCTCTGATCTGCTTTCAGTAGTCATTAGTCATGGAACAGGCGGGTGGCACAAAGACACGACCCGTGCCGGCGCCCCGTCGCCTCTGCCCGGAGATGCGGTTTGCCAACTACGAAAATATTGAGATCAATGTGCCCAGCAGTTCCACTTCCAGCAACATCAACTCCCTGAACACTCTCCAGCAACACGCACAGAACAACCAAAACAACAACAACAACAACAAGAAGATCAACAACATAAATAACAACAACAACACAAACAGAAAGCAAGGTATCCAAGCGGAGAATCTGCATGGCAGCTGTGCGGAAAAGAAACTGCCAGCGAATAGCCATGGCAAACTGATATTGCAGGAGCAGAATACTGTGGAGCAGCCAATATATAGCCCCGATGTGAATGAGAATGTGGGCAGCAACGAGCCAGTTTATGCCACGCCCATGCCGACGCCCAGGCAGCGGACACACGTCGATCTGTTGCCGGAACAGGAGGAGCAGCAACACTCGCCCAGACGTGGTCTGCGTACAGCGCCAATGGTGCCACAAGGGACCAAACCGCTGAACATTCATCTGGAACGGCAACGACCCGATCGCTGTTCCATCTCCAGCGAGTTCTCCACAACGAGCATTGGCGGCGGTAGCGTCGGCGCCAATGGGCTGCCGGAAGACGATTTCGGTTACACCTCAAATGCATCCCTCGACTGCAGCGACAGCTCGCAGCAGAGCAGCAAATACAAGTCGGCGTCACCTGGGTACGTAGACGAGGGCGAGCAAGTGGATGATGTTCGTCGGGAACGTGGGCAACATGAGCTTGAGTCTGATTCTGAAACGGAAACGGGGGCGGAGGGCGCCGCCTTATCCGATCGGGCGGAGCTATCCTCGACCTATGACGACGATGACAAGTAATCTTTATTTTCGCTACCAATCAATTTCTTCAAAACTTGCTCTTATCTTATCTTTTTCGAATCCTTGGTGTATTTTTACAAACCTCCCAATGACATGGGATATATATATAAGTATATATATATATATATATATATATATATATATATATATTTATATTCTGTCATTCTTTTTCCCTTATGTTAATGGTTTTTTTAATTTGATTTATTATTTTGTATTTGTTGACAACTAATCCAAGTGGATCGGGTCCAATGATTAACCCTGTAGACACCATCAATCAGCAATTTTGATGGATTTGTGTATAAATTAAAGTGTAGAAATTTTGGAATGCACGAGGATTGCCAGAGTCTGTTTTTGGTTTGGTTTGGAATGCCTTTCAAATTATGTTGTGGCCACATTCGAATATCATCAACTAAATTATGCTCAGTTAATATTTAAATAATAAATTTAAATTTAATTTTTTTCTATTTTGCAAATAGTTTTTTGTAGCTGATTTAATTGTTAAACGAAAATTCAAATATTTATTTCAAAATGGTTTCGACACTTGAAGCATGTTTAAAATTTGACTAACAAAAACTTTTAGAACAATTCCAAATCAAGTAGATTAACCAGATTTAACCAGACATTTAATTTTTCAATTGAAATTTTTATTTAAATATTACACATTAGTTTGAATCATAATTAATTAATTTATTTCATTTTGTTATTGTTGAATTCGGTTTGAAACTATTGCTGAATTTAGATGTTTATTGTTATTTTTGAATCTTTTATATGTGATTCTTTAAGTCTTTGTTGATTTGTTATTTTCGAACTTTGCTCTTTAAATTTTATTCTTAATATTATTGTTAAAATATAGTTGAAACTTTTACTCTTTCGAAAATTGTTGTTCATAGCTATTTTTATAACGTTAATTCGAACTTCGATTAATAATTTGAATTTCTACTTTACGAAATTTCGAGAGTGTAAAAAATGTTAATAGTGGAATAAGGCTATTAATTTATAGTTTCTTATTTTAATATAGCTTTAACATGTTTAATGTTAATTTCAAAAAGATTTTTTTTTTTTTTTGTATTTATATCAAAACTTTGACTTTTTCTGTTCTCGGATTCAGATAGATTTTCGTTATTATTTCCTTTGAGTTGAATGGAGACAACAGCTGAAATTTTTGAGGGGAAATATCCGAAACCGATGTTGTCTCCCCCATAAGAGGTGTGCGTGTGTGTGTATGTGTGTGTGTATGTTGTGCATAATTAGTTGGTGCCACTGATGCGTCTGGCGCAATGTTCGCTCTATTTTTAGTGCACTTTTCGGCTCTGAACTTCAACTTCCGGCGACGCATTAATCACACCAATGTCGGCCGTATCCAAAAATAGTCGCCAGCCGCCGTCTGCCATTTCAAGATCAATGACAAATGATATGTGCTGAGCTGGGTTCCAATTTGGTTCCGTTTCATTTCGTTTGGTTTAGTTGGCGCAGGAGTTGAGATTAGTTTTCGCCTGGCAGCCCGACTGACAACAACATAAAGATATATATCTATACATATATATATATATATATATATATTTGTGTATACATTAACTGTTTATTTGTGGTGTTTCTATCCAGCCTACTAACCCCAATTCGGAGTGGGCGGTGTGGTGCCGTTTTTCGAGTCATTCAAGTTAAATTTCAAGTGAATTTCAATCTGAATCTCTCACAGAAACCTGATCCGCTCACTGGCCAACACCTCGAAGCTACTCGGCGAAGCGATCGGCGAGCGAGTCGCGTACAAGGCCAAGGGCGCCAAGAAGCGTCTGGACAATCAACTGAAGAGCTCCTCTGAGGTAATCACCCATTTAGGCGCAGACACCAGCAGCCGGCTAAAGAACGCCGGCAAATTGCTTGGATCGCTGGGCAGGCGGGACAGCAAGAAGTCGCCGGAATCATCGGACAGCGTTAGCATTTCCGTCTTGGAGCAAATGGAGCTGGATCGACGACGCACAATGCCCAACAATCAAGTCTTCAATACGATACAGTTCAGCAGTCCACTGCATCGGAATGCCACCGGTGGTGGTCACACGGATCTCAGTGCGCACACGGAACTGGAGTACGAGGTGCCCAAGTCAAAAGTGCAGCACAAGCCGAAGGTCAAGGCCAAGCCGCCCAGCTACGATGAGGCACTACTTTCGCGCCCAACGCCCCCCTTGCCGCTGGCCAAGAATCTGGCTCAGGAGGCGGCCCAACTGGTGCAGCAGCAGCAGCAGCAGCAGCAGCAGCAGCAGCAGCAGCAGCAATCGAGCAGTGGTGATTCGACGGGCGAGGAGCAACCCATGCCCAGCTATCCGCCGCCGCGTTTATTACAGCAGCCGGATGCTGCAGTGCAGCCGCCGGTGCGTCACAAGCGACGCAAGAACTACGAAAACATTGAGGTGCGTCGACCACAAGTGGACTCCGCGGAACTGCACGAACTCAATTGGGTGGCAGATACTGCGGAGCGTAAGAAATCGCTGATCATCTCGGCCAGTAATGCCAATGAGGAGGCGCGTGCACCCAAACCCGAGCGCTGCGACTCTTGGCGCTTCTATGGCAACGCAGCCGAATCTGAAGCCGAAACCGTTGTCGATTCCGAGGCGGACGCTGATGCCGAAGCTGAATGCGAGACCAGTTCCTCGCCGGAGCCAGTCTATGCCAATCACGAGGCCACCTATGGCAAACTCTTCGAGATGGCCAGCAGCAGCAGTCGCAGCAAACTGTTGACGCCCCAACTGGAGCTGGCTTGCATCAGTGAGGATAGTGAGCTGGATAGCAATGATGGCGCCGTTGGCGGCAGTTGGCCAGCAGCTGTGCATGCGCCGGCGCCGCCGAAGCTCATTGAGGAGTTTGATCCGCTGATAGGGAAATGCCCATTACTGTTTCTGTCCAGCAAGAGCAACGAGCTGCTGCTGCTGGAGCATATGCTCGAGCAGGACACCTATGGCACCATCAAGCGCGAACAGGACGATGTCAGCATGTGCACCTCCGAGGAGGATGGCCGAAATGATGCATCAGCAACCGCTTCCCCTTCCATATTACCTGCCACAAGCCAGAAAAAGGATGGAAAACCAAACCAGCCGCAAATTGTACATCAGAATGCGCAGTTGTTGAGCGACGGCATGAAGCATATGCTGGATGGCAGTTGTGGCAAGCCGGAGCTGGATGCGACTGAGTTGCAAGCCCGGCCCTATCTCTGCCGGCTGAATGAGAAGCAGGCGCCGGCCGTTGTCGATCTGGCGGCACCGTCAAGCAAACGCACCAATTGGTTTGTCAGCGAGAAGGCGCACATTGAGGGCGACAGTCCGCCCACCTATTTGGAGGCAATTGGCGGCGATGGACAAGCGATGACAACGCCGCCGACAGCTGCGTCCACCTCCTCGGCCGCCTCCTCGGCGAATGTTACCAGCTCAGAGCCGCGAAATACGCTGAGTTCCCGCATCCGACAGACGATGAACGCCCTCTCGAATGTGAAGATAAACATGGATGTGATGAAGCGCCGGGCCAGCTTCAAGGGAGGCTCGCGACAGACGGATGTGAAGGTGGCGCTGCAGATGGTGCCCAGGCCGAGTCTGTCGCCGATGCTGGTGCGCTACGAGGGGCCGCTGGTGCGCTTCCCATCTGGGGTCGTCGAGGACATACTGAAGGAGATGCAGAACCGCAAGGCTGTGCTGCGGGACAGACAATTTCAGACGTATCTCGACCAGGAGATGAAGACGCCCAAGGAGGTAATACCGTTGGATGCCATCACAACGCTGCAGTGCGTCAGCAATATTCGCGTCACCGATAGCGCCACACATTTCTACTGCTTCGAGGTGACAACGTCGCAGTCGAAGAATGGCAGTGCCATTGGCAGCGACACCATGTCCTCCAATCCCAATCTCATGATGACCAGCAACGCCAACGGCAACCTGAAACAGCAGCGTGTCGCCCATCTCTATGGCGTTGGCAAAGAGTCCGAGCGTGCCCTCTGGATGCAAAAGATCCTCGAGAGCCTCACCAACATTGTGCCAGTGAAATACACCTGCCACTACTATCGAGCCGGCTGGTGCTATCTAAAGGTGAGTCCACTACTCCTTCAATGCCGAGTGCACCATTAGCCTAATCTATTTGTATACTGCGTTCACAGAACTCGATCACCTCTGAGTGGAGCGGCACTTGGCTGGTGCTGGGCAAGAGTCAGCGGCGCCTCATCTTTGTCTGCGAGTCCACTGGCAACGTGGAGAAAATGGATTTGCGAAAGGCGCGTTGCATTGGTAAATTTTTTAAAACTACAAAAAAAAAACAAATATTAATCAAATTTCATTTGCAGTTCTCAAGGAGAGCGACGAATCCATTGACAATCTGCACGTGGAGAGCGGCCCAATGCTGATGATCGACTGTCCGCCGTATGCGGTCTACATGATAATGAGCTCGGCGCGCGAGACCAAAATCTGGCGTCACATTATACGTGAGGTGGCGCACAACAATGGCTTCTCGCTGGGCGATCAGCAGTTGACGCGCTTCGATGTGCCCGTCATTGTGGATAAGTGCATCAATTTTGTGTATATACACGGCTCGATGTCGGAGGGTATTTATCGCAAATCGGGCTCGGAGAACTCCATGATCAGGCTGATAAACGAATTTCGTAGCAACGCCTTCAACGTGGAGATCACACGGAACGAGTACAATGAACACGACGTGGCCAACGTGCTCAAGCGTTTCATGCGAGATCTGCCCGAAAGATTGCTGGGCAAGCTGACCGACAGCTTTGTGTTTGTCACCGAACTGAACGTGGCCAGCGAGAAAATACCCATCTACAAGGAGCTGATCGGTCGCCTGAGCACCATTGAGTGCGAGACACTGCGTCGCATTGTCGGTCATTTGGTGTTCATTAGCTCACAGCAGGCCAAGAATAAAATGAGCATACAGAATCTGACCATTCTATGGGGTCCAACGTTGCTAGCCAAAAAGGTGACAAATTGTATACTCATCCGTCTTATCTCATCATATTCACTCATCCACATTGCGTTCTTCCACAGTGCGACGAACTCGTCTATTCTCAGAAGGAAGCCGATGTCCTAACCGATCTGATAGTGCACTATAAGAATCTGTTTCCCTCCGGCGCCGATGAAATGGTAATTGTCCCTAAAGCAAACCCTGACTCGCCGAGAATCCTAGAAGCCGCTGCTTCAACTCATCAATTGCCTCTTGACCAGGTCGGGATTGCTAAACAAATCGAATGACAAATGGCTAAATGCAAACTGCGAACTCTTAGCATACCAAACATGCTCCAACATAAATACAAAAAAAAATAGTCAAGAGCCTTGCAGTAATCCGTTCCATAACAGAACATTGATTAGTCGGCATTCCTGCCAATAGACTCCAGGCGAAGAAGTGGAATCTGTGGAACACTTCTTCTGCTTCTGGCCAGCACTGATTTGCAAACTTGGCAAGCCTCTTCCCAACCTTATCAGTAGTAGCGAAAATGAGAACAGCCAGGATTACGAACTTTTGAATATTTATATGTATTAGAACATTATTTTAAGGCGATTGTAGATCCATATGGCATCACAACGAGCCAATCATGGTCTAAGTGTCCTTCGAACTTCGGATAAAACCGTTTCAGATTATTATTTTGACTTTGACTTTGTTTCTATGCAAAATCTCAATTTGTAGGCTTTCGTGAGTCGAATTTGTAGTCTAAGATTTATTACCAATAATCAAGCAAAAGAGACAAAATCAAGTAAAATATTATATTTTTCACACTTAAAAATTAGATTCAACATTTTTACATCCTTTTCAATCCTTAGAAAAAGGAGCAAGCGATGCTGTCGTGCCTGCAGAAATACTATTCATCTGCCGAAACACTAACTGATTCCGTAAAGAAATCGGGTGACATTAAGATCTGGATAAGTCTAAATCCCAATCCCGACAATACCACAGAGGTGAGTCAATTAGATTACCATCGATTGCAAATCCTAATCTAAACTCGATTTGATTGCAGGAAAAGATGCAGGTAAATGCTACCATTTCGCCGACAAAGACCGCGTATGAGGTGTGCCGCGAGTACTCTAAGCAGATGGGGAGACCGACGCACGAGCTGACACTGTATGAGGTTATACTGAACAACAGCTTGGAACGTCCACTGCATCACGATGCTAAGTTGTTTGATGTGATATTGAACTGGTCCTACTGGCCGGAGGAGGATCGCAAGCACAACTACCTTATGGTGCGACCCATTGAGATGCTGCGCGAGGTGCATCGGGCTGTCAAGAATCTGGCAACGGTGACGCCTGGCAAAGAGCTGCGCTTCGCCGACTATCGCACCAAATCCTTCAAATTGCTGAAATGTGAGCTGCGCGACGGCAAAATCGTTGTCTCCAAGAAGGATAAGAACGACAAAACGACGATTGTCCGCGAAATCTTTTTGCACAGCTCCACAGCGTATTTGGGCTGTGAGCGCAAGCGACACTTCCCATGGAGCTGGGCCATCACATTTGTGGAGCGCACCCAGGCGCAAATTATGAGGTATACGCATAATTCTTAACTGTGCCATTTTCTCCTTGTGCTTAACTAGTCTCCGTTTTGTTTCGCAGATCACGGGACGCCCCCTTCATTGGCCACGTGTTGGCAGGCAGCGAGTGGGGCGATCGCACCATTTGGTACTCGAGCATTTGGTATTGTCTATATGGCGATAACACACTGCCGCCGCCGGAGATTATCCTAGAGTGAAGAATTGAGCTGTCTTTCATTTGCCAATTTATTCTGCCTGCTCTTCACTAGCATTTAAAATATATATATATATATATCATGTTTGGGAATATAACATACATTGTCAATCGCAATATTAATCAGATCACTTTAATTTAATTATCATACAATCCAAAAAGTATGCTATATATACAATAATTTTTTTGTATTTTTTTTTTTTTTTGTTAATTTTTTGTCTTGTAGTCGCTTAAATCGTTCTGTATTTTTATATGTACATTTATCGCAATATTTCTCAGCTTGTAAGTGCAATATTTTTTAGATGTTATACAAATATTATAGTTACATTCATATACATATACATATATATATATATATTATTTATATATAATTAGTAATGTGCACTCTTTGTTTTTATGGGTCAGAATACATATAGTAAACGGGTCGAAATACGAAATTTTATTGTTCTTTAACTTTTACGAAATTCGAATAATCTGCGACAAGTAGTTGCACTTAAATTAATATCACATTAAATTCATGTTTATTTGTATTTGCACATTTTGTACTTATAATCAGTCAAAATCAAACAATTATCAGAATATTAATTATGAATTGTCTTTAAATTAGCTAGTTTCTTTCGATCCAATCAGGACAAATGTTATATTCCACGTTTTGGATAAATATAAAGTAAACATTCGAATTAACTAAAATGAATTTGCCCTCTCGCAAAATCTCTGCCAGATTTAGGGGAAAGCATTTATATACTCTATATATATAAATACATATATACATATGCATGTTATACAAACTTCACTTATAAGTATAAAAATTTTCTCAAGAAATTATATATATACATATATATTAATTTATATGACTATTAATAAACAAAGCGACTAGTTACTGTAATTTTATTGTGCTTAATAAATGCAAGCATTGACACAAAATAACTATTTTAGTTAAATTGCTTTCGCAACACGATATCAAATTGAATAAAAACCTAAATGCTATAATTTATTCGATCGATTGACGGGAAACTTAGTCGAGATAATTTCTAAATGGAAGTACGAAAATCGCCAGATCTACTCGTATATTTAGTCTAAACGAACAAAAGTACATGATTATATACATTCTATGGGAACTTTAAAGTTGATAAGAAAATATGATTATAAAATGTGAATCATTTTTCAATTTATAATAAATACATTTTTTTTTTAAATAATCGTAAATATCAAGAAAAGTAAAGAAAGGTGAAGTCCCTTTTTTTTTTGGTATCGTCTGGTTAATGATTCAGCAGAGTGTTTCAAGAACTTTGGCATTGAAAGAGCCACTAACCAAACACAGACGATTATGAAATGGGTTTTTATGAGGTTTAACTGCAAAAGAAGCTGTTCGTGATAAAGTATGATAAATGTCAAATTCAGACCGAAAATAAACCGCAAATGTTGACTAAAGTTTAACTCTGCTCGCCACGCGCTTTTTATGGCAAAGTCTACAATCTGGCGGGGCGTGTGGCTCATATTATTTGCGCTTGGCTCCAAAATGAATCGTTTTGGGTTTAACTGTAGTGTGCCATGGCCCACAATGGTGTCTCACGCCTCTTTTAGGCCCAAGGTCAGGCGGTGGCCTGTTGTCCCACAGGCGCACACGTCAGAGGCGTGTCGGCGATCGATATACATACAAATCGATGTCTCGATGCTTCATATATTTATACATTTATGCATTTTGCATTGAGGTGACTTCCGTACAGGATGGCCTCGCTAACGTCTACGCTGCTGGCATGCCGAGCGGGACATCTATTTTTTTTTTTTTTTCAAAACAAGGCGACGGCGATGAAATTTGTTGCTTTTGAATTGATATCGAATTCCAAATCAGTGGCAATTAAATGCTAATAGCGCTGGCTTGTTTTGACAATTAGGCCGATAGATGCGATGCGATAAATTAAGTTGCATTCAAAGCCATAATTGCCAGCCAATTAGCCACCCACATCGCATCATGTATAAATTGGGTGCATCAGCTGCCACCGAGCAGCGTCTGCCAAAGTGTCCAAATGTTGCGACTACCTTTCATTAAATTCCTGCCAGCTCTGCTGCTGATGTTGCATGGTGCTGAGGTGAGTCTGCTGTTGCAGCTCAAATCTAAAAACATCTAAAAACTAACAAATGTATATTTTTTGTCCAGTCGGCAACCTATGAAATTATTATGGATGAGCGAATGATTGACGAGTCCTGCACCAGCAGCGAAGACAATGGCAATGTACCCATTACAGATTTTGTGGACACCAGCGGACTGACGGTTGTCCTTGACAACGATTACGAAACAATCCACTTTAGTGGCGATATCATTGTTAAAAGGCAAATACCCAATGTACCCATCCAAATGCAGGTGGAAGTCAATCACTTGGATCGGGGTGAATGGGTGCCAACAGCTGTTGCCCTCAAACGCGACGATTTTTGCAAATCCCTGACTGACCCCCGAGAGGCCTATCATCATTTTTATGTTTCTCAGGTACCCATAGAACAACGAGAATGTCCTCCACAAGTTGGTGTAAGTATGTGTTTATATATCCATCAGTTTAAACTTAAATTATGACCTATAAACTGATAATGTCTTCAGTATATTGGAAACTTAAAAATCTGAAATCTGTTCAAAACAGTTCTCGAATCATCAGACAAGAAGAGCATTTTTGGCATTCGATCGGCAATATTGTGAAATATCTTTTTTTATTTAACGAATACAAGATTTTATTAGCAATTTTATTAATTTTTCAGAAAACGTATACTCTAAAAAATATGACCAATCGGATGATAGTGAAGAATATGCCACATTGGAATGTTAGCGGCGATCTAAAGGCTGTGGTGCACTTCAGTGCCGGTGATATTAAGACCTGTATGGTGGTGTACTTTACAATTAATATGATCTCGCCAATATAAACACACACACACACGCACACACAGTTAACTGTCACAGTTTGCGTATGCTACATTTTATTGTTGATAGCCTATTTTATTATTTGCACGTATTCAAACCGTGGACGAGTACATAAATATATATCTAAATTAAATGCAAATATACAAGATATCTCATATTGCTGCATAAATAAATGTCGCGTAATTTGCAGCCAATGTATATATATATATATATATATACAATCCCAACGAAATGAAATGGAACGTTTTGCTCCCGTAATCCCCATAGCTATTTACCCACGGCTCAAAGTCAGCGCCATTTCAAAAAAAAATGAACTCATTTTTTATGTATTTCTCATCCAGTGGCGCGTGATGCCCAAACACCCAGAGAATTTATGGCCCTCATTATATTATTTTATTCTTTTCTGCGGATTCCCTGGCACAGCCACAACCACAGCAACATCAACATCAGCATCAGCATTACCAGCCACATCCACACATTATCTAGGTAAGTTTCACGTGGTTGGCTCGACTCGAGTTGAATCTGGCCGCCATTGGCATTGGATTACCTTGGGTGCTAGTCACTAAAGTCACGTCAATAAAGAGTCAGATGACTGAAGTTCATTAAGTTAATACGAATTTGTCAACTTGATATGATTGATATTGCCACATACCCGATAGGTAAAGAATCAAGATCATTAGAAGTAAAGAAGTCCTGATTGATGTCCTGTACTCAGCTTAAAGGAAATAAAGAACTTTAGATTATTTCCCAGCAATATGTAGGGATTTCTATATACTTGAGATAATAAATAAGTTAAATAAAAGTTGTACAAAAAAATATATTTATATATTTACAAAATGAAGATATAATTTAAAACCCGTATTTTCTTATGTGCCACAAGTAGTTGCTATCTTATTTCCTTCAAAGATAGTGGCGTTAAATATAACTTCTTATTTGATCAAATAGTTAAAGACTTATCTATTTATGTAGTAAAAAAATAATATTAGTGAGGCGCTTCTGCCACATAAAATCTAACTTACAGCGTAAGTAGCTGAAATTGTTTAACTTAACGCGTTCTGTATTTACCTAGATATTCGTAAATATTGTAAATTCTCAAACAATCTCAAATATTTATGACAAAAATGTAAACTTACTGTAAACGCAAGTCATCATTATACACAGAATTCTAATTATTCTAAGCTATTAATCAGTTTGAATTTGCTGATCATTTTTTTAATATGTTTTACATATTTTATCGAACAGCTAAAAAAATAAACCCATTTTTCGAGCAGGTTCTTAAATGTCGAAGCAATTTTAGAAAGTATCGGTAAAAAGATATTAAAATTTACATATTTTTGTCATTTGTGTAAGTGCATTTAGAATTAATTTTTAATTATTTTTTTCTATTGATTTGATTTAACATTTTATTTATTTGATCAGATCATATTGGAGCCCGGCAGAGCGTGTTACAATTTTACTATGACATCTTCGATCCCATATGGTATATATGTTCTTGATCAGCATTAATAGTCATTTGCAGGTTGGCAGCTATCTGAATACAACATTCAACAAAATCTGTCGATGAATAGATGAGTTTTAGATTGAAAAATGTTGTAAAAATGGAACATGTAACTTATATGGGAACAATCGGTGGGCATTCCTGGAATCCTTTCAGAAGTGACGACAAAAATCTTTTCCTTTGAAATTCCATTAGCTGTATTCTTGGAGTATTCTCTTAAGTGTTGCCTTTAAGCCATTTTTGTGCGCTTTGAATATGAAAGATGTTTACATATGAATTAGGGGAATAACTGTGATTTATACGCCTAATTTACAATGCATACAAAATTAAGATTGGGGCAAAAAAACAAGTTGAGTAAAGTATAGCTACGAATATCTGGTAGCTGTTATGTTTTTTCGACTCTGGCGCCTTCTCTGAAAGGGGGGGTGGGCAGGAGGAAGGAGGTGGGGGTGGGGGTGGGTACTTGTATTTGCTTGCACAGCTGACATGATATATATATGGCTTGATACCGTGTGATACTCTATTATAATACAAACTGTTTACTGGCATTTTTGTATATATCTCATAACACTGTATAGTTTCAAATAGGAATTGAGTAAGAATTTATACTCTAATAATAGATACAGCTGTTTGCTGCGCCATGCTTATATAATAATAATTTCTTATTAGCTATTTATTTGTTTGCTGGTCGACTTTTAAGTGTTTCCAACTGGTCGTGACATGTTATTTGCTGGCACAAGTTGAAATTCTATAACAAAAACTGTACTCTGTACATATACAGTGTGACTTCCACATAATGAACGTCTCAACAAATCAAAAAAAAAAAACCTCTAGAATTGCAAATATCAAACTTAGATTGTTTAGTTCACAGTTGGACAAATGGCAATAAATTTATTAATGTTAATGAAACTTGAGCTAAAAATTTTAAAATAATAAAAAAAATATTTGCTTAAACATCTATATAAAATACTACTTATCATCATCATCGAAACCATCAAAAGAGTGTCATGAACATGATCGGTTATAATAATCTATGAATAAGTCTCTGATTAGGTATATATATATATATATATATTTATGCATATAACATTTGTATTTGGCCCTTTTATATATTGCGGATGAATACAACGGATTGGAATACTATTCGAAATTCGAGCATTGTATTGTAGTTTCTATCAATGTCTGATTAAACTGGATATATCTGGTATCTTCTAGTCAAGCATGACAGAGACACATGGCTTGGATTTATGCGCATTTGGCGCGTTTCGTAACGCAAACGCTGGCAGTTTATTGTAGTCAAGCTCGTCTGTAAATTTGCATATGATATGGCAGAGTTATGAATATATATATAATATGCATAAACTAAAACAGGTATTCAGATTGAGAGTGCTGATTTCGCCTCACGAAGCATGTCTCAGAAAACAACGCGTATACGCGATGGAGACCAATTTGCATTGTGGGCACAGGATATCGGAAACGGATAGTTACTGTGTCACAGTTATGATTACAGTTACAGTCATTCAAATGTCTGTGTGTGAGTGTGTGTGTGTGTGTGTGTGAAGTTGCAATCGGTGTCGTAACGCTGATGACAGCTACTGTTTTCCCAGCACTTCTGATTGCATTGTTATACTTCCTTTGTTGATCATTTGTATATCACTCATACGTCGAGTTGACCCTGCCGCGTAAATTGCACGAATTAGGCGTCTTATTTATTGCATTTATGTAACATTAAATACACACACACAATATAATATTAGCTCGATGTTTGTCGCAGTTTAGCGGAGCCCACCCACTCACACCCACACCCACACACACACACACACAGAGGCACAGAACAGTTACAGGAGCGTGTGCAGTTTATATTGTTGCTGCTGGTTTTGCTGTTTGCTCGAATTTTAATTTGTCAAGATTGTCAAGAAGTTGCTGCAATGTAACAAAACAAGACAATAACAAAATTAATTTATATGAACAAATTATAAACAATAACAAGTAAGAATGCTTTAGTCGAGTGATCTCAACTAAAATATACCCTGAATTCCAGTTGATAAAAATACTTTAACCCAAATGCGAGCAGGCTAAATATTTTCTTATAGCAAGCAAAGGCAATGAGGGGAAAAAAGAATACATCTGATCCCCAATTGGCTGGCTAGAAATTCGTGCAAGCCCATAAATACATACACACACGTACACGCAATCGTAACGGGGTTCTTGAGAATACACACAAACTTAAAAGCATATTTACGCTCGCATCGATTATCATGTCATCTCTTTCTCACACATGCGCTAGCATATTTATGCAGACAGAAAATGTTTGCGGCTGCTGCTTGAAATGAGATCAATTTGAGAATATATTTTTGACCATAACTTGGGGGTTTCTTATCCGATCTTGATGAAATTTCGACAATTATTCAATTATATATTGAATATGCATTTTATGTGTTAAATACAAGATGCCTTTGTGGCTTTTATTGCTATCGGAAATCGGAATTGATCGATATTAGAGAAACAAAAGCAGTTATCGATATACGAGAAATTATCTTTCTAAAATTAAAGGCTCTCGCTCTTATTGCCTCTGAGATCTGCGTGTTCATATAGACAGACTGACGAACGGACATGTCTATATCGAGTCGGCTGTTGATCCTGATCAAGAATAAATATATAATTTTTTCTGCCCAAAACCAATATACCCTATTTTAACCATTTTCAATAGGTTCAAAAAATAAAAAAGGTTGTCGCACCTCGGTGACAAGCGCAAAATTCATAAGACCAGCCCAACACCAGCAACATCCTCCACTCTGCAATCCCTGCCCCACCTATTTGAAGTGGCAGCTCCTCTGCCGAATTTGAATTTAATTTTTCATCATTTGGCTTTTTTTTTGCGTTTCATTTGATTAAATAAAGAACAGCTTTTAATCAAATAAGAGGAAACGTCGCGTAAAGTGCAAATGAAAAGTGCAAATAAAAGAGAACAAAACAAAATAAAAATCGAGGGCTTCATTTAGCTGCCTCTTCTTGGGCATATTTACTTTATTATTTTCCAACTGATTGTATGCTCTTCTGTAAACATTAAGTAAATACAAATTAAATTAATTAAATAAATAAATATCAACAGAGGCATAAAATGTGCTCAGGAAATAACACATTTTATTGCGCAAAATTGCAACAAATAAAGAAGGTTTTTTGCACTCCCTCTCAACCCAAGTCTTACCACTTCCATTAGCCAGCCCAATTATGGTAAGGCATTAGGCAAAGATGCTGCGCAGTTTCGAGTGAAATTCAGAAATCTTACCATTGTGCATTTTAAATAATTAAAGTATTTCAAACACGTAACCCTGACTGGGACTCAGTCTCGCTCCGCTGGCCCCGTTCGAGATGAGAATTGGGTGAGGCGTTAGGCGGGGTTAGGAGGGAGGGGAGGGAGGGGAATATTTGTCTTTGTTATTAATTTAAGTTATTTTCAATTAGTTGCATTCAATTTATTTAATAATTGATAGATTAACTCGCAAGTGCATGCAACAATTTTAGGAACGAGATGAAGGTTTCCCCCAGTTCCGATAGTCTTTAACTAATTGGATAGCTGTAATAATAATATTGTGATTGCTATTCAAGCAATTATATAATGGATATCATCGCTAAATACTCTGTGAACTTTAAAATATATATATATATCTATGAATATATAAGATATTTGTAATTGAAGAATTACCCGTTAGATAAATACCCTGCTCTTCCTACTCATTATCAAATCTGATATAATAATTGAAATTTAATTGAAATCCAAGGCATATGTTAAGATTTGCCTCATTGGATTTATGGCACTACTCACGTATATTTTATTGGCCCAAACAGAAATACATTTACACATTTATTATTCCGGTAATCAAATTTTTGTAATATTTTAAGTGAAACTAACTTGATATTTATCAAAAGTGTGAGTACAAATATTGTACGAAGTGAGACCAACTTACTATATTTTAGTTCTCTAATTAAGAAGAAAAATAAAAACGAAATAAAAAAAATTATTTAACAGAGCTATTTTTTTTTAAGCTTATGAATAATGCACAGATCTGCTATGAATATGCAAAGATTGAACTTCAGAGTCACGATAGAGTTGAAGGTGAAGGTGTATTCTGTGAACATTTATATATTTGAAATTTGAAATATTTATTCAATTACCCTTTAGGCCCGTTTTGTCAATGGCTTAAATACTAATTAAATTTGAATAAAGACGTAATCGCATTTTAGCTATTTCAATTATTTCAATGGCCAAATAATTGCAATCAATAAATTCAATTAAATCCAAACAACAAAATTTGATATTTCAAAGCCTACTTTATTAGCTATTTATTGATTGCACATCGAACCGAAATTGACAACGCATCATTAATGTCTACATATCAATCAAATATTAAATGTAAATTTAATCACAAAGAGAAATCATAACATCAAAATTGCCTGAAAAATGAAGATTGATTAAGTTTTGGCAATGCTTTGGCAGTTTTTCTGTCATAATTATTGCCATCAAATTTGACAGAAAATTCGAAAATAAACAAAAAGAGATGTCGATTTTAAAACACACACAACAACTGCTTAATTTCGACTTTTAAAAAGTTGATTTTGAAAAAAGTAATGATTTATACTTAAATAGAACAGATTAGAAACAGTATTTCGGCTGTACCTGACAATATGTCCACATTTTTGTGTGTCTATGTATAAAAAAAATCATTAAAAATTCTTGAAATTAAGCATAGAAATCAATAGATAAGCAAACGAATAGAATAAACACTATCTTTAAACAACTGATAATGAAAAATGGTTTATCATACACTCAACAAGTCAATCTATTTTTTTTTTCCAAATTTTACAGCTATCACATATCAAAATCAAATTAATTTTTACAAATCTATTGAGCCAATCTGAATAATTATGATAATAATTTGAGCGAGTGATTTTACGCTTCAATCAATCAAATTATTAAAAAAAAATGAAGTAACTAGTAAAAATTTGTGATATGCCTTTGAAACATTCAAATATGTTATTAAATATATAATAGTTGATAGTTTTTACATATATATAGTTTATTATATATTAATTAAAATTGTGCACTTGATGGCAATCAGAAAACGATAAGTATCGAAACGCAAACAGCTATCGATAAGTATATTGGTAAAATATATGCTACGAATTTGATCTTTATTAAATTGTATAAACACTTTGTGGGGTGAGATGTGTTCCTTCTGCCAGCTACATATATTTACAGAGAATAAATATACCCCATTTGATTAAATGTTAAATTTTACTATATGAACTGTGTGTTCATATTTGCATAGAAACTAACAACTGATTAAAGAAACTATTTGCATATGTGTTGACTTTTTCTCTTCGATAACTTTAGAATCAATCATTGTACATATTTACATTTAATTTTTTCTTATTAATTAGCAAACATGTTTTCATTTCAGAACTGTACCAAATGGGCAACTCTCAATGTAGAATTCATTTCCGTATGCAAAAGCATTGAGTTCTCTATTTGCAAATTATTTATAATTCTATTCGCAAATTGCTGGCCTGCAAAAACGATAATTATTGTGTATCGATCAATAGGAAATTATAAAAATTGTTATATTACAATATCCTTGTGGCTGGTACTATACGAAATTATTAGCACAAGTCGATAAAATGATTTGGTCTAATATCAATCGATAATCTTTAAAGTCAACTTGTTTTTCTTATCAAATCTAATTTTTTTTAAATATATTATATTTTTTAAGACTTATATTAATTTTATACAATACTTCAACTTAAATCGATATTTCTGTGTTTGTTGTATTGTATTCTTCAAAGTTTTTTGTTCATAGTCTGATTTCTTTTTAGTTAATAACGCAATTAAGATAATGATCTCGATTTGGGTATATGTTCACATTGCCTTAGATCAATATTTTTTCTGTTTTTCTTTCAACTAGTATTTTGAATACACTTGAAGAAGAAACATTTTATTGCATCTTGTTGTGGTCTCTTTAAAAAATTAGCACCCATTTTTGTTATTCGAATTATCCGGATTGCAAATCTTTTAGAATAAATGTTTGTTTGGCATGTTTGAATTGTAGTTTATCAATTCGAGCACTTTCTGGTGGCAATTAACAGTATGTTTAGTAATGCATCTGGTTGTATTGTTAACACCTATGTTTATATATATTACAGACTTGTGGTAATTGGTGCGGCAATGCGAAAATTAAAATTACTCAGGTCTCTAATTGAATATAATTTAATCGAATAAATAGCGCTGAAAACTTTCCGCACGGCAAGTGCCTACTGAATATATAATATCACACGTAAATAAAATGTTTAAAATATTTAAGATAAATATTTATAAACATACATACATGTATATATATATATGTATATATATATGTATGACAGACATTTGTGAACCCACCACAACAGCCGGCGCAAATGAGCAATAAATCCATTAAGAGCAAACAAGCGAGTCAAATGAATTGGCCATTAAATGTTAAACAAACGACAAGAAATACACCAAGAAGTCAATTTGTTTGACGAGCGTAGCTTGCCGAGCATATCGTGCTCCGGATCCCAAACCGATCCCAATGTGAACCGGCTTTGGCAGTGGAGGAGGCTGTGGAGGCGGTCGAATTAGCACTACTCATCCACAATTCACATCGTAAAATCAATTTGTTGCTGTGCACACAAACTTTTATGGCGCACTGTGCAAGTTAACGGACCGCTAATCATTTGAGTAAATGTGACATTTTTAAGGGCTTTTTTTTTGCTCTGTTGTTGGTTGGGTTTGCTTTTTGCGCCTTCATCTCCAGCTTCATAATGAAGATTACGACGATGATGATGATGATCATCATCATTTAATGTTAATGATGTTGCGTTCACTTGACAAAATAAATTTACATTAACACCAAGCACATTATTGATGCCTCGATGACTAATCGATTGCATAATTCGATAATTAATTTCTCCACTGACCTATCTAATTATCAATTCATTATTAATTATAATTTTTAGCCCTGCTGAATAACTATCCATTAGTCCAATCCTTCGCTGAAATTTGTTCGTTTTGATTTTGATATTTTTCTCAATTAATATTTAGAGATGAAAGTGTTTCAAAACCCAATTATTATTCTTGATGACAGTCTAAGAACAGCAGAATTCAACATTTTATTTCCTTTATTAGTGACTTTTTTTAATAAGCCACTCGAGCTGCACTTTTTGATTATTTCCCTTTGCTTTGTATTATTTTTTTCAATTATCATTTTTGCGGTCACGAGTTTGCTTCAATCAACAACCAGCAACCAGTGCTGCAACAAACAAAAGACGTCATTAGCAAATAAAAAACAAAATAAAATGAAAAAAAAATAAACCAAACAAAAATATATTAAAACAAGAAATAAATTTTCCATCTTTCGAACGCATCGAATAGACAAATACACTTCTCATATCGATTTATTTAATAATCGATGCGAAATAAATTGTAATTTCTATATAAATAATCGAAATTTAGGGTTAGTAATTCAATTTTGGTCTTAATTAAATTTATTTTTGGATTTTTGCTCTGTTGTTGCTGAGCATATCAAATATTTAGTTTGGCTTGCAAAGGTACATTTTAATTTGACTGTCCAAGAAATAATTCAAACTGACTTGAAATGTTGGAATAACTAATTTTGGTCAAGTTTATGGCTTACTCCGTCTTATGCTTAAGCCGGATAGAGTTTTTATTTATTGAAAGTATGAAAGTTATCATATCATGATGACATAGTTATAATAATTTTATTACCTGTTCGCTCTTATCAGATTTTGGGAAAGTTTTCTCAAGTGACGAATCTCAATTGATAGCCGCTAAAAAAAATCTGGCAATCTGATGTTGGTCTTCAGATACAATAAAAAAAAAAAAAATAAAAATAAAAAAAAAATGTAATTCTTTTTAAAGGTAACTAATTTTTTTGGTAGACATTAGCATAAAACAGTCTAATGTCTGCCAGCCAAATCAATTCCTTTTATACGTTTGGGCCAAGTTCTTTTCTGACGGGTTTAGAAGAGGAAATTAGAAAAATTCCCAATATAAGTAAAATCTGAATTATGTGTGTTATCTGTTAGTTCTGAAACTGAAATCGCTATTCGATTGAATGGATTTAGGTCTGTGTCCGGGCCATGGCTTGGACTCGGGCTCGGGCTCGGGCTCAATCAGGCTGCTTTGGCAGCAATGGAACTGGTATTGGCTCTGTACCGGTTCACCTTGTAAATCAACGACACATACTAAAAATATCAGTGATTGAGTGTTGTTGTTGTTATTCTTCTTGTTATTGTATTTGTTGGCTCTTGGCGTTTATTTGTTACTCACTTGGCAAACGGCAGTCGGCAGACGGCAAACGTCAGACTTGGCCAACAAGCTTGGCCCGTGAACCGCTTCTAATAGCAATCAAAGCAAAAAATGTATATGTATTAAAAGTATATATATATATCTTAATATATATATAATAATTTGCTTATGCCAAGTAGTTGTCGCCATTTTGTTTGCCATTTTGCTTGTTACGTGTTTCTTGTGTGTGTTTTTTTTTTTTTGTCGATTGTTTATGTTTTTATGTCGAGTTCTTCGAACTTTGCGCTGAAGTTCAAATTGTTGTTGACGAAATGAAGCAACCTGGCCAAATCACGCACATCTGAACGATAAGATAGTTAACCGATTCGAGACAGTTGTACAGAAACCGAGAACCGATGATACGACCGATACGAGATTTTCAGATTCGAGCATTGCAATTGCGGAAGTTTTATATTTATATGTCTTCTTTATTTTTTTTTCTTTTTGTTTTTTTGGTTTGTTTTTTTTAATATTTCTTTCTGGTTTCAGTTTAAGAGGAAGACGTGCAAAAGCAGGCCGGGTCCGTTGCTCTCACCGATCGATCCATGGCACGTTGACCGATTTTAATTTAAAGCAACGTTTTTTGGAAGATGTATGTTTTGGAATTTTACGTCATTTCAACAGAAGATGATGAAGAAGAAGAAGAAGTAGTCTTTATTTAAATTGGTTGCTCAAATTATTGGAATTTTGTAAAACCGGCTGCGATAGATTTTGCACATTTGTTTGATTGCTTTGCCCTGGAACTCAGGGTTGCGAAGTTTCTTGACACGATCACAGAGTTCCTGATTGCCAAAAAAAAAATAAAAATAATATTAATTTCACACACACACACATACACAACACACAAATGTGTGAGAGACACCTGTGAATGGATGCCGACTAGAACAGCGAGCAAAGCCCCGCAGTGCAGCGCAGCTGGCTTAAGATTCAGTTTCAGATATAACTTGGCCAACATTTCACATCAGTTTGGTTTGGTTCAGCTGCTCTTTGGACTCGCCGGCCTTGAGGCTTGCCGCACATTTCTGCAACGAACCTGTTACAATCCAAACCAAACCAATCCAATCCAATCATTCCGACTATTGCAATCGTGCCACGGCGCTTTCCATTTCCATGGCATTTCCATTTTCATAAACGCCCTTCTAAACAATTGCAATCAGCAACTAACAGCAGCAGCAGCAACCAGGAGATTGTCTTGGCCATTTGGCATTGTTGTTGCAATTGATTACTTTACAAATATTGCTAAAAAACGGACTCCGCTCTCACCTCTATTAGCAATTTGCTATTGTATCTTTAATTGTTAAACAGCCTACGAAAACTTAGCAAAGTGTTAATCTTCACATCTCATTTATAATGATCATATATAAATATATATAATGGTTTTAGGTGTTTTACAAACATTAATTTTTTTAGTAGAGCCAATTAAAACAGTGTTGATAATTTGATTGATAAACCAATGCAATTGTAGACAGAAAGATGCAAATTGGAAACCTTGTTTTGTTTATCGACTTTACTTACTGATTTTAAATATTTTTCCCACCAAAAAAAATTATTTGTTTTGTTGTAATGTCAATTTTTTTTTTTTAAAGCAGTATGCGTACAATAATTATTAAGTTTATAGTTAATTAAATTTATAAATTTAGTCATAGTTGCCTCATCAAATTTAATATAAAATGCATATTTTGATTTTATGGGGTATTTATTTAATAATTAATTTTATTCAATATTATTTCCTGTTCTTAGCGAAATTGTTAAGAGGAATTTAATGTTTTTATTAATAACTTTCTTTCTTTCTTTCCTTCTCTCTCTCTTTCTCTCTCTCACTTTTTGTTTAGCATTTAACTCATTTAAAATATTCTTCTTTTTTTTAATCAGCTGTATTTTCTCTACATGTAAAAAAAGTTAATTAATGTTTGGTTTCTGTAGAAAGTTGACTTATTCAAAAAGACAAAACCCTTTTCACAGCTATTTCCCTATGCCTGATCCGCTTCACCTCCCCGCTCCCAGGCAACAAGCTGCATAATTACTGTATAAACATGCATATTTATTAATCAATTTTTATTGGTTATTGTTGTGCAATGCGAATAATTACGGTGATTGGTTAGATATGCCATGAATTTGCTTATAAGCATCGGCTGTGCAGCTATTAACCGATTTGATTCCATATTATTATTATCGGGGGAACTGCGAATTAGTTAATTATATTGTGTCTCCTAGCTAAAGTAATGTGAACTGCTATAAGGATAAAAAAATACTGAAGTGGAATATTAATATATCTAAAAAAAATTACATTTTAGTTATGCATATAAAATATGTTTAGGACATTTTATTTTATCATCTTTTCTAATTCCAGTTTATATATTAAATTTTAAAACTGTTTCATTTTAGTTAATTTCGGAAATGTGATTTTGTAAAACCGTTTAAAGTACATTTTAAAAAATAACATGCCCCATCAAGGTAATAAATTGTGCTACAACTTGTTAACTTGTCCACGCAACTCGATTGCGTCCTTGGCCTTCACACACATTTTTGAATGCAACCTGACCTGAACTGGATCTGGATGTGGATCTGGTCGGGATTGGTTTTGGTGTTGATTATAAGCTTTAGTTTTAGTTCAAGCACTGGCCTTGGCCTCTGGTTCACTCACTGCTCTCCTGGTGTCCTCCAGATATTTCTAGTTATTTACCCGAACTGTGCATGTTGCTTTTGGGCAGACGTTTCATTGTTGCTCCGATAATAATTGTTGTTGTTGTTGTGGTTGTTGTTATTGTACGTGCTGGGCAGCAATGATTTCAATTGTGGGACCCAAGCATTTTTGTTTAATTAATTGTGTTGCTTATGTTGTTTTTGTAGTTGTTGTAATTTATTAACTCGGATGCTACGTGAGTGTTATTGAAAATGGTCATTTTGTTCATGTTGCTGTCATTTGTTGCTGTTGTTGTTGTTGTTCTTACACTTTTTTGTCACAGTTGTTGTTGTTGTGGGCAACAACTACACACAAAGCTTTGCCTCACTACCTCCACCCACATTATTATTATGTTGTCTGTCTGTCTCACAAAGTGTTTGTTCATTTAATTTATTCAAACATTGAACTTTTATTTGCTTTCAAGTGAGCAAAAACTGTGTTCGAGTGCACGTGGCCAGAGTGTCGAACGGGAGCAGCCAGTGGCAGCTATTTGTTGATGCCGTTCAACCAGTGGGTGCGGTGTGGAGCACGTTCAGCAAACCAACGGTTGTTGCGCTCCATTTTTCAAAGTGCCTTCGATCGGGTATAAATAAAATTGGCACAAACATGTAACATGCTGAAGAAAACGTCTGCCTTACATAAGAATATCCATTCTAGAAAGAACAAGTAAGAATGCTGTAGTCAAGTGATACGATATACCCTAAATCCACTTGTTACAAATTACATAATTTCCAAATGTCCCCCAAATTTCCCTTCTAATAGCAAGCAAAGGCAATGAAGAGAAGAAAAAAAACAAATGTAGCGCAAATTAATATTCACAAGCCCGAACTGATCCCCAATTGGCTGGCTACAAACAAGTGCATAAACATACATACATACGTAAATCCGTACACGCAATTGTATGTAACGGGGTTTTTCAGAATACACACAAACACAAAACCAAATTGATGCTCACATCGTTTAGCATGCCATCTCTTTCTCACACATGCGCCCGCATATTTATGTTGACAGAAAATGCTTGCGGCTGCTGGTAGAAATGAGATCGAAAAGGGAAATAAATTTATGATCCGATTTTGATAAATGAATTTAAGCAGTTGATCAATATTACGCATATTTATATTATGTGTGAATAAGAATTTAGAATTTATATGCTGCATTGAAAATAGTGTAATTTATTGCTATCGAAAATCGAAATGTATTGATTATTGAAAAACGGAGGTAGTTATCGATAAAATAAAATAAACTTGATCTGCGCCGGATATACGAAAACCTATGTTTCAAATTTTTGTCTAGCTCTAGCTCTTATAGTCTCTGAGATCCCCTTGATCATACAGACAGACGAACATGGCTATATCGACTCGGCTGTTGATCCTGAACAAGAATTGATATATAATTTTTGGGCTTAGCCAAAATAAAATCTTAAGAGTTTCTGACTTTTGAGTAGTATACAGGGTATTTGCTTGTCAAGCACTACTATTGATATTTTTGTGGCGATATTTGTATAGCTTTATGCTAAATTTTGAAGGCAACTTTACAGAACTTTTTGCATGCACAGAAAGAGTATTAGCAACAATACCAAAAACAATAACTGCAATAAAAAATAAATAAAAAACGACTCACAAAAATAAGCGTTGACATTAAATAAGTCAACAAACTTAAAACTAAAACCGATCACAAAATGAGAATATCAAAAATTTGAATTTAGCGCAATATTCAATATTCAACAATAACAACCAATAAAAAAATGATAATAAACAATAAACTAGCTTTGATAGTAATAAAAAAAAATAGATGAAGAGGAAGAAGCAAAAATCCACACAAAAAGTACAATAAAAATATAAAGGTTTTCAATGATTTCTTTGAAGATTCAGATGATTTTAAAGTTAAAAATTTGAAAAACCATTTTTGAATATATAAGTTAATCGATTATATAGCAGCAGCCCAAAAGGCTAAGTATCCGAAACAATTTATGATAAATGGCAAAATTCTACAACAGAATAGATTTTGCTAGAAGAATTGACAGCTGTCAAAAAACACATTAGAACCCAAAAAAAAAAACACGAAATTGAAAAACAATATCTGTTTTATTATCTGTTCTATTATTTAACACTTAACAATGCTCTATCTGAGAGGGCTCGACTCGAAGATACCCTCTACTCAAGTTATTAACTATCAGAATCGAAATTTTCATTATCTTTACCGATAATTTACTTTATTTTTCATACTCCATAGAAAGCAAACAGTTCTAAACTACATTTTCTATATGGGTTAAGAGATGCATCCATTTGCATATATCGTTATATATATATATACAAATATCTTCTGCAATATGTAATTTTATTCCAAGTTTAAAGCCCTGCGATAAATATCAATCTTTGTGTGACCGCAGAATAAAGCTGATTATTAGATTCAACAATTCTAAAAGCAATTAGTATTTGAGCATGTGAATTGAAAATGACTGAAATTCTCGTACAATTAGAAAAATATAATAGTACCCGTTGCGAATTGTTTCCACTTCTATACAGGTTTGTATTACTGTCATAATGTCAACAGTCGGTGAGTTATAACTTTCGCATTGTTATATCTACTCTGTTTCCAAATGGAAAACAAGAGTATATTGATCTCTACTCTCACAAGAATGTCGTCCCAAACTTTTTATTTAGAAAGCATATTTTTAATAGGGAAAATACAGAACATTCATCGAGAGAGCAAATTTCATTTATATATTCCAGATACTAGCAATGATTCATGGGTAATTTATTAAATTACTGTGTAATTCTTTTACAAATTATTTTTTTTTAATTAATAGATTGTAAAGGGTGTCTATGTGTGCAGCTTCCGCATAGAGAATGTAAATTCTTAAAGAACTTTTTTGAAGATCGTGCCAATATTGTATTAACTGTACGCATAAAGAAACAGACTTTAAGATCGGGCCAAGAAAATTGTTAATGGGTATAATGATTTTTGTGAAAATGTGTGTTTGAGGCAGAAGAAGGCAACTCCAACTCAGGATCAGCAACAGAGACTGTATATCGATTAACGATAGCCAAGCAAGCTATCGATTTTAAAGGCCTTAATATATAATAGATATATGTCTACTATAATTTGCGCAAACATTAAAATACACACACAAAAATAGAGCAGTTAGGTGCAGGGTATATTGTAGTCGTTGCTGCATCGAGTACATTTTTTGCTCGATGTTTTTGTTTGTGTGGCCTTGAAGTGGGTTATGCTATGGGAGAGGAAGAGGCAGTAAAGTATGTGGGCGACAGATAGACAGATGGAGAGGAAGAGAAGCCAACGAATGGGCATAAACAGAAGCCTTCTCCCCTTTCTCCTCGCCTACCAACACTTAAAAGACCAAAATTTAAAAAATAGAAAAAAACGAAGCGATCACAAAACGATTGTTAATTGTTTATCGCTCCATAAAACACGCTACTTATGCGCAGAACATTATTCGAGCTGACATCTGACAAATGTCGTGATAAATTGTCATGTGTCACACAGACATCAACATATATATATAGATATGTCTAGCTCAGATAAGATATGAAATGATGCGATATGATATGATATGATATGTTGTGTGATCTATTGTAACTGGTTTCGGCAATGGGACAAGCCTTTCTCAGGTTCACCAAAACCAACTTAATATCGATGTCAAAACTGTTGATGGCAAAAGCCAATTTCGCAATTGGCTCAAAGTTTGAGCTGTGACGCTGCTTTTCATTGATTAATGATAATTAACCAATTCCGCTTGACTTTGCTAATGGCTGTTATGCTGTGAATGAATGTCGCTATGGATATGATGGATATGGCTATGGATATGGATTGGAAGTTCACTTATCGTGCCAACGCTAATGCCCTCTAATAGAGCACGAATACCAAAGTGATATTAATTGAAACACAGGCAAACATTGGGCCCAAAAAAAAAAAAACCACAACAAGCAAACCAACAAAAAGTCAAACAATAATAACAAATAAATATAACTAATAAATAAAATGATCGTTGTTTATTTATTTTTTTTTTTTTTCAAAAGGGGCAAATCCACATCGATGACGCTTATTAGGAAGGCTATGTAAAGTCTGGCTTCGATTCTCAGTCTGGGTGAAATTTACCTGGTTCTCTTCTTTCTGGCATTGAATACAATTGGCAACTCGCAATCAAATATAGAATTTATCAATTAGCGCGACGAGTTTTTCACAGCAGCTGCAACTCCGCAGCGTTTCCTATTGCAAAATGTTGTTAATTGCAATTTACATTAAATGAAAACTTTTCGAGCAATAAAAAACTAGCAAAAACAAAACAAATAAAATCAAGTGTTTACTTTATAGCGATAACTGTTTAGTTATAGATACCCTATAAAGTAAATGTATTAAACTCTTTTTAAGGATTGAACAATGAAAAATTATTTAAAATGTGTTTTCGGTTATAAATGGGGAAAGGAAGGAGACTTTTGACATGGCAATAATTAAATTTAAAAAAAAATATATACATATATATATATATATATATACTCGTATATACCCTTTGGCATCAAAATGCTGGGTATTCAAAACAAATAACAGTTTTTACATTACGAGCCAATAGTCAAGTGAATGTTGCGGATTGTTTCGAACTATTGGCTCTGATCGCCGTTTGGTGTTAGTGCAGTAGAAGGGGGGGGGTGGTGGTGGTGGTCAGGTGGCAGGCAGCTGGCCGTCTTATGTTTAAATTGCTGCAATAATATTTGTAGTTATATTTTTCAGCTACTTACCGTTTAATACACATTTAATGCGACTACAATGTGGCTTTTGAAGCACCTGTGCTAATTTTCCCGTCATTGTTTGGGCCAACTTGGGGGAAAACTGACGCAATGAAAACGGCAAAACGTTGCGCAAACAAACAGATAAACATGTAAATAAGGGTGTACAAAAACAACAACAAAAAATATTATATATATATATAAGTGCTTAGATATATAGTTTTTGTTGTTGTTGTTGTTGTTGTTGCTGTTGCCTGGGAAGGCCGTGCATTGCCGCATTGCATTGCATCCGAACTGTGTTTCTGTTAGCTGATTCTGAGTACGGTTACAAATATGCTCATACTGCTCATATTTGGGCCGAATGGCAGATAATACAAGTTTTAATTGCTTTTTCCTACTCGTGTTAGTCTCTCTGCTAGCGGCTTTATTGATCTTACGGCTTAAACGATTTATCATCATAAATCTGGCTTTGTCGGTCTCCTTGCTGATTGCAGCTCATCGCAAGTCAGATTAATTTCGAAAATTAACTTCGATTAATATAAATTAACGGGAAATAAATTAAAACAACAGATTAGGTCTAATCGACACACGTCAACTCATTAGCTTTTTTTGCATAGATAATTGTTAAATAAGCCAAGAACATAAATCGATTAATAACATATTTTTGTTGCCTGTTTTTAATTTAGATACTTTGGCCAACTGAATGAATTAAAATTAATACAATTACTGGCATTTTGTAATGCTTTTCACGTCTTAAATAAGCTTTCGCCCAGAATTGATGGCCAACAAAAAAAAAAAATCAAATTGTGATCATAAACATTTTACGGCCCTGTAGATATCCCTTATTGGCCGTTAAACAATAATTATTAACCACTCCCTTACTATAATCTTATGGCCAATTTGAATTCCCAATAATAAAATGGGTTTTTTTTGCTTTTCTTTTTGCAACTTTCACAATAAGTTAATTTTTGTGTAAAATTAAACAAAACAATTAAGCGAATTGTTAATAAATTGGCAGATCAGGATCCTTCCTTGTTTGGTTAACTGGCTGCTAATGCCGCACAAATTAATATGCCAACATTAAGTAAGCCAAGTTAAGCATTAAGCACATGCTAAAAAGAAAAAAACAAAAAAATTATAATAAAAAATAATTGATTGGCTGAGTTTATTTTTTTGTTTTGTTTTTGTTTTTTTTTTTAGCCGCAGCCGTTCGACGTTTTCTGCATCGTCGCACGCGGCGTATGCGCAATATTTGCCTCGTTGCGCGCCAAGCAAATTGCCCCGCAGCCATCGAGTTGGCCTTTGGTGCTACCAACTACCAACTGCCACCATCAACCACACCTATAAGAATGTCGCGCCTTTCCCACAATCTTTTGTTTAGCTCGTTTCCAATGCGCCTTTCGATGTTTATTCATTTTTTTTTTTTTTATTGATATTTTTTTCTCTTTGTTTTCAGTTTGTTGCCGCTTTTTTCGCGACGCTTTTTTTATGAGCCAACAATAAGATTTTTTTTTTGTGCAAGGCCGTTGGTGGCTCGTTTTGCTTTATCATTAAAAATCAAAATGTTGTTGTTGTTGTTGTTGTTGTTCGATTGCGCGATCCTTTTTTTAAAACTGGCCCAGTTGAATTAAATTTTATTGATGCTTGATTCGTTGTCATCAGTTCTCATTAGTCCCCGATCCGAATTACCTTTGGGCCTGGCCTGGCCTGGCTTGGCCCCGTCGTAAGCCAACTACAATTGTGATTTTTTTTTATATTGTAATTGACAAAACGAATCAAACTCCGTTTATAGGAAATGCGCAATTATAACGTGTATTTTTTTTTATTAAGTATCTACTTTTATTTCTTACCACAAAAAAAAAACACTTAAGTTCTGCTAATTGCTCATTGAAGTATTGAAGTATTTTTTTTCTTCTGAAATAACTCCAATTTAATATAAGCCAAGAACTGGTTATGTTGACTTGTTTCAGCTCCAGTTACGCAGCTACAAATAAAATCATTTGTTTATTTATTTATTTAAGCTATTTGTTTAAAATAGAATAGAAACATTTGCTGTTGCCACAATTCTGATATTGGCTAAACAAATAGCTGCTTCAGCTAACTGAACATCTTAGAACATTTAAAACAAGTCGCAAAAGCGACTGTTGATTTTTGAAAGCCTGGTTAATGTACGTCCCTGACCATCATAGCCTGCCCAAAAGCAACTAGCCAACGAACAGCCACAGAATTTACAATGCGAATATATATATAAACACAGAAACAAGAGTGCAATAGTCGAGTAACCTCTACCAATAGATACCCATTACTAGCTCAATGCTAAATTAATTATAGACAATTTCTTACCTTGTTCAGAACCAGTCCTGAAACTATTCCCGACTCGACTTTTGAGGCCGATCGATTATAAAAAGTAATTCAACTTTCTTTACTCAAGCTAATTGCAAGTGACAAGTGATTACAAAAAAAAAAACATAGCTCAAATTTAGTATTAAGTGTTTGTAATTTACAAGGCATATTTCAAATTTTTGTAATTAAATGAGCAAATTTTAGAATTGCATTTGTACAAAATTAAAACTTAAAAATTATTTTGGCAAACCAACTTCCAAGAGACGAAAGCAAAGCTAAATAAAATTCTTAAGCATAATTCTTATAACATAATTTTTTTATTTTTTTCAAATATTTTTTTTAGTTAAATATTTACAGGGTATACAAATTTGATGGACACAGCCAAGTCGCGAATATTTTTTTATATGCAACTGCACAATTTGAGTTGATTTTGTTTCGTTTGGTTTGGTTTGGTTTGGCTTGGATTCATTTTATAGCGAATACGATTCGCATGCAATCCAATCCAATCCAATCCGATCCAAACCAATCTGAGTTGGAATCCAAAGAGGCCATGCAGCTTAAGATTTATTTATAGACTGCACTGGCTTTTAACCTCCATTCGAAAACACGCTGCGTATGAGTTACGCCAAGTGCCAAATCGATCGTTACAAATTGTTGTTTGTTGGTTGTTGTTGTTGCTTGTTGTTGTTGTTGTTGTCGTACAGCAGTTACAACAAATTAAACGATCGATAGCATTTACTGGGCGCGACATGAACATGAGTTTTGTTGCCATTTTGGCAACTTGTTGCAACTCTTTTGGATCTTTGTCCGTTGTCGGCGCTTGATCTTTTGGCAGCAAAGTGGCTTAAATCATCTGTTGGCTGTTGAGCAGACACTCATAACGCATATTGCTGTTAGTTGTTGGCCGGGATTCAAGCGAGAAGCAGCAATCAGCAATCGTTTAATGCGCAACTTCACGTTTCGTTGCCGTTCAGCGATTCTAGTTTGAACTGGCCCAAAGTGGTTTCAAGCCGTTTAAAAGCCGTCACTGCTAACGGCTGCTTGCCTGCCGGTTTTTCTGTATTTATATACATATATATATATATATATTTTGTTTTCTGCTGTTGTTGTTGTTGTTGTTGGTGGCGCTATCCCAGCTTGTCATAGTTACAAAGCCAAATCCAAAGTCAGCCAAAGCCAGAGCCAAAAGCAATTGAAAGATTGATGGCTCTGCTTCGACTGGCTAATGATTCAAAGCGGGCCGAATTGACTGCTGATACCGACCACGATAAGACAGCTACCCCCCCTTGCCCCCTTTCCACCTTTCCCTCTTTCCCTTTGCTGCCTTCTTAATCAGCAGCACTCTGGCCACGCTGGTTGGCAGTTTAGAGTCTAGACTTAATTTACCGTTTTGTTGGCCAAGCTGCTCATATTGGGTAGGGCTCGCCGTCTAAACTGTTCAAGTTAACAGCTTTCGATTTGGCTAAGTTGCCAGTAAAATGGGGCAGCAACTTTCAGTTAAGAACAGTCGCATAAATAATAAAATAAAGACTGGTTTCAAATATTTAAATTTATTCTCATTTCAAGCATTTTCGTCACAATATTTGGTGTTTTTTTTTTAATTTAATTTAATTTATTCGTAAGTACATAAATCATAAACTATCAATTATTCTTAATGTAACATTAATAACAAAGTTTGCCAATAAAAATACCAGCAATTTATCAGTTTGATTTTAATTATATTTAGTTTATTAATAGAAAAACGTTTTTTTTTTATATAAATAAAAAAATATTAAAATTAAAAAAAAAAATGCGAGCTTTAGATTGGTATTTGTTAAAGTAAATCTATTAATTATGCACAAAAAAATATTCAATTAATTGTTTAAGTAATTAATCAAATTTGTTTATTCAACTTTTGTTTGTTTATTTCAATTTATCATTCTAATTCAATAAATCTTATTCAATTTCTTATATATATACGATATATATTTATATATATTTTACTCTACTATTAAATTATTTCTCATTTGTACTTCGATCCTTTGCCGAAATTATAAAAATTGAAACATATATTTTTTGTAGTACGTCGAAAATTAATATCAGCTCAGATGCAAAATTAAAGATGCCAAAGTCGAATTTTAGCTAAAATTTTGTCCATTTTTTTTTATTTTATTTTCAGTAAATTTTGTTTAGCCGATGGAAACCAACATTTTCCGGCATGGAGCAGAAACTGCAGACTAGAAGTGGAAATCTGAAAGCTGGTGAAGTGATAATTGTCTATTTGGATGCACAAATTGATAAACATGAAAACAACTTTTGTTCTTCCATATTAATTAATCAAATGTTATATATATATATTTTTTTTTTTATATATTTTGTGTCTGCAACCAATAAAAAATGATGATAAACTAATAAAACTCATATTGTTTTTTTGGATATGTTTTTGAATTTTCAATGAATTTGAGAAAAAGCCATTTGTCAACTACTAAATAAAGTCAATATGTGTATGACTGTGCGTGTGTGTGTGTGTGTAACTGTTCTGCAACTAACACGCATTTGCATGTGAAGCTGGCGCTAAGTTAATAAAAAAATTCCCACAAATGGGCCTAAACTGATAGTCAGCCAGCATTAAAGTTGACAGTACAGCTACACACACACACACACACCTGCACACACACACACACACCTGCACACACTCACACACCTGCACACACTCACACACCTGCACACACACACACACACACATGGCTAACAGTGAACTTGAAAAGGTTATTAAAAATTCAAGTGCGGTAGTTGAGTGCTAAGGTAAACAGACGACGGGCGACGGTGGCAGAGGCGCATACAAAAAAAAAAAAAACAAAAAAAAAAACAGAATCGGTGGCAGCAGCAGCAGCAGCAGCAGAGTCAGTTGGTTACATATCAATTGACCCATATTGCCATAACTGTCGAGATCATGGAATTGCCATAACAATGATTTGTTTACATGTAAATAAAACTGTTTACATATGTTTATATGTAAGTATGTAAATATGTGGCATATGCGGCATGTAACCCAAACGACATGCTCGACTAGCAAATACCCT